>CM074737.1:118611022-119311674 GCA_037367245.1 Phrynocephalus guinanensis | reverse complement strand
GTATGCATAGCCTTGGAGGAGGCAAAATTACAGGTGTGCACATTTGTACACATATATGCATGTTTGGGGCTGCATATAGACGTGATAACTTGTGATAGACTCGTGGGGCTGGCAAGTTGTGCAGCAAGCACACAGAGTGAAATCAGATTGAATGGCTTTTTAGTGGGGTGGGGGTGGGGGGAGGGAGGGAGGCTCAGCCAATTTCACTGTACACTGGATGTACAATGACAATAAAGGTTATTACTACTACTACTACTACTACTACTACTACTACTACTATGTATGTATGTATGTATGTATGTATGTATGTATGTATGTATGTATGCTCATTCTTGGGGGGATGTAACTTCACTGTGCTTATTACAAGGCTTGCAAAGGGCCTTCATACTGATTGTACAGCTGTCAGCATGGTTAGTGCTTTACTCCTTCATGGCAAACAACAAGGCTCCTGTCTCAAAGGATTTGGAGAGCGAACAGAGATATGGGCAGGGAAGGAGGATCCATGTGGGCACAGACCGTGGCATATACTGTACCTGAAAACTTGTGAGTGTGTTTTGTTTGCAAAATGTATTTCTGTATTTATTTATTTATTTGTTTGATTTTTATACTGCACCATCTGACCAACGGTCACTCTAGTCAAGTGTATTTTTATCCAGGTAGGTAGTCTGGGACAGATCTCCAGGCTTGGAGGCTAATAATGTGAGGCGCTCATCATGGCAGCAGGTCTTACTGGACCAAAAGACTAAAAGAACTTGGCATGTTTAGCCTGACCAAGTGAAGACTGAGGGGAGACATGATAGCAGTCTCCTAAAACCTGAAGGGTTGCCCCAGGGAAGAGGGTATTTGATCTATTCTCAGTTGAGTCTGAGGATATAACAAGAACCAGTGGGTGGAAACTCCATCTGAAGGAGAGCCAACCTGGAAATAAGGAGAAATTTCACAATAGTGAGAGCCATTAAACAGTGGAACAGCTTGCCACCTGATGTTGTGGCTGCTGTATCGCTGGAGGTTTTCAAGAAAAGATAGGACAGCCATCTGTCCAGAATGGTCTGCAGTCTTGGTCAAGGGGTTAGACCACCAAGAGCTCCAAGGTCCCTTCCAACCCTGGGATGATTCTGTGATTCTATGGTATACTACTGTGTTGCAGGATATAAAAATATTATATTTTAAAATGCTTTGCAAATGTATCAATGGCACATGCTGCCAGTTTATTAACGATACAGTTCAGGCATAATGACTGTGTGCATTGCCTGGGAAAGGGGTGAGATGGAAGTAGGACAAGGCAGAGACATCTCTGTTGAGAACTCTTTTGACTGCTGCCTGTGTTTTATGACCATGCATTACTGTTTTTATTGCTTTCTGTGGTTGCATGATTATATATATGGTGCTGTGGTAGTTATGATAAAAGGCAGCTTCTAGGGTTGGTTCCCTGGAGGTTAGAATTTGGAACCAGTTTTGTCTGTTTCAGAACTACCTTTTATGAACAACATCAATCCTTTCTGTTCCTAAATACCTACAGTACTGGGTCTCTTACCAGTGGCACACCACATGTTGGGGGGGGGGGGAGGACGCAGTCTTTTACACTGGTAATATGGTTTTAATATGTCCTTGCAATGTCACCATAATTGAAGCATGAATATCCAGCATGTCTTAAATTAGAAATTAAATAATTTTCACGTTTTATAGGTCAACTCTGTATTTCTGTTGTCTGGGGGCCCAACATTCCCCTTTCTTCTTAAATGTGTGGCAAGTGGATAAAGGATGGAAGTGAGCTTATTTTTCGCTGTAAAAGGATAGAGAGCCAAGTGTAGCGTAGTGGATCTAGTTTTGAACTAAGGCTCAGGAGACCTGGTTCAAAGCCGGGCTTGGTCATGGAAACTCGTAATCCATAATCAGGCAGAACCAGGATAAAAATAACTCCTGTTTAATTGAGTGGTGAGTGACATTGGTACAGTGACTCAGCTATCAGGGAAGTTTGGAGAATGGGGGCTGGGTACAACTGCAGCCACCTCTGTTCACAGGATCACACACAGTCAGTGAGATGGAGCAAGGATTAGATCAGCCTAGTTTAGAGATTTGTAGGAATAGTTTCAGTAATGGTTGAATAATAGTAGTCATGTGCCATGGGTGCGATCCCAAAGTCCAGGTTTTCTAAAAGCAAAAGCAAAAGTGTTCTGCTTATATACCGCTCCATACCACTTCAAGTAGTCTCTGGGTGGTTTACAGTTTTAATTACAGTATGCAGGCTACACATTGCTCCCCTGCCCACCAAGCTGGGTACCCATTTTACCGACCTCGGAAGGATGGAAGTCTGAGTGAACCTTGAGCCTGCTACCTGGGATTGAACCCCAGGTTGAGAAGACTCAGAATGGGGTTTACCATTCCCTTCTTCTTAGACTGTGTGGTTCACCCACTTCTACACAAGCTGGTTCTTATCACCGGAGGCACAGCGGGGAATTGAACTAACAAATGGTAGCCATGGGCAGGCACCTGACTTACTGACATATTAAAAGAGCTTGGGACACGGACACATCTTTTCCAAAGCTTTTAAAGGAGAAAAAGGCAGAAGGTACTGTATATCAGAAGCTGCACCTTAGGCAAATAGCGATGCATTATCTAATGGAATAGGAACTGGCAAGCCATTCCAGTATTCCTGCCAAGAAAACTCCATTGTCATGGAGTCACGAATGGTCGGTCACGACTGTAACAACACAACACTACACTACACTACACACACACACACACACACACACACACACACACACACACACACACAAATCTAATGCTGCAGTGCAGAATCACCCCTTTTTAAAAAAGCACTCCTAAGGCTTTGTTATTAGCAAACCCCGAATATACTGGTATTTGGGGCAGAGTGGATTAAAAATCAATTATTCTTTAATTAAGAAGCAATCAAATTTATTTAAATCGTGGTTTACATTTTAAAAATACTGTAGATTTTTTAAAAGGTCAGAAATGTGATTTGTTTTTTAAAAAAATTAAATCATGATTTAAATAAAGATTTAAATCAAATCCACCTTGATTTTGACTGCTGGGTTAGGGGGAATTATCTGAAACTGAATTCAGCCATTGGGTTAAATGATTTCCCCTCTTCTTGATATCATTCTTCCTGAGTGCTTTAATTCTTGTTGAGAATGCTGTACCATAGGGACGATGACCTGATCCTGCAAATGTCTTGCTGTATCTCCTCTACAGGTAAGACACAAGGAATCCTTTCAATATGGGTATCTTATGTCTTGGCTATATAGGGGATACTTCTGTTTACACAGCTCAGAGCTTTTATTGCAGACTGCTCCGGCCACTGCATATCAAAGTAAGGGCACCCATATCCTGGGTAACTTAATTCTGCGTTGCAAGAGTTGCAAAAGAGCCCAAATGCTCACTTTTCTTGTACAGGTATTGACAAGCCACATTTGATATTATTCTCCTCTACATCTAACAAAGAAGGAGGGCACCCAGAATGATCGGCAGTAAAAGGACTTGTGATCTCTTTTTTTCAGTGGAACCCTCCATTTTAGGAATAGAAGGAGGATGAGGTTATGAGAGCGGTTGGGCCCCCAGGAAAGGACCGCGTTTCCCAGCCGGTGAAGCCAAGACCTCCTCTAACCTTCTGTGCTTTGTTATTTTTAAGGGCTGCTTTCTCCTTGCAGCAATAGAACCAGAAGGTTCTCATGACCCCAGGGATAAAATACTGAAGATATTATTCCAAATATAGGCAAGCATGTGCTTTAAAATCAACTCCCTTGCAGTCTTTCAGGGTTGTCTGAACATCCCTTTTTGCTGTGTTTTTTATGCTTTGGATCCAGTGAGACCAAGAGACAGGAGCTGCTTTTATCAGCGTTTTCATATCTCAGACAAATCACCCCCTCTGTGATAAATATAAAATAATATTATATCTATCTGTCTGTCTGTCTATCTATCTATCTATCTATCTATCTATCTATCTATCTATCTATCTATCTATCTATCTATCTATCTATCTAATAAAAAGAAAAAGAGGTGATTTTTTGCGAACGTGGTGTGCCTTCCCTGTGCAATATTTCACTTTTGTCTGTGGCCAAAGGGGAAGAAAACACCGAGAGTTACACACAAGTAGGCAGATGAAGACACCTACCACAAAAACCCTTTGTCAAATATACCCATTAGTTAGTTCTTCACGGGAGAACCTGTTAAGAACATAAGAACAGCCTTGCTGGAACAGGCCACAGCCCATCCAGTCCAGCATTCTGTCTCACACAGTGGCTCACCATTTGCTTCGAGGTATTCCCAAGGAGATGTCTTCACCTGTTTAAGATTCCCTGCAAATGGCATTGACAGATGTCCTGCCTATCTCTCCAATCCAGAGGTTGTCCTTAGGCATCCATAATGATAGCCATTGATACCCTTGTTCTCCATGAACTTGTCCCGTCCTTCCTTAAAGCTGTCAAGGCTGACAGCTGTCCCCACTTCTTCTGGCAGGGAGTTCCAGAGACCAGTGATCCTCTGCGTGAAAAAGTACTTTCCCTTATTTGTTTGAGATCTAGCACTCAAAAGTTTCATGGAGCGCCCCCTAGTTCTAGTGTTGTGCAATAGGGAAAACAGTTTTTCCTGTTCCAATTGCTCCTACCTGAAAATAATGTGAACGGTTCCTCTTTTGCGATAGGTCAGCTTTTGGGGGCTGCATTCTCTAGAAACATCTGTTTGGCACCTACTCTGCTATTGTTTAGGTAATTGCATTGGAAGGATGCCTCACTGGATACCAAGGCCAAGATGAGCAGTGCACTTGATGCATCCTTACAGCATGTTTGGCCAGTTTTAACAGACTTCCTTGGCTTTTATTCCTGGTGTCCATTTTATTCATTTTAGACTCCTTTGGAGCTGGATAGAACTAGTATTGAACTGTCTAAATCTAAAGGTAGATGTAGTTTGAGTCAACTCACAGAAGCCAATATTATAACACAGGCTGTGTTCACACCAGTGAAAAGTCTTTCTGTTAATTCAAATTTTTCCTGTCCTGGTCTGTTTTGCTATTTTGTCACATGGCCAAAATCCCATGTCAGGACTTCACACATGCATATTGTTAAGCAGCATACCCAGACCATATGTGAAAAGGCATGTAAATTATGCAGAGCTGAGTTGACTGAATGACAAAAAGTCATTTAAAAAAAACAAAACCTCTGAAGTTTCACAACCGAAGCAGCAACACAGAGCTCTACACGGGGGTGGGTGGGTGAGTGGTTGGCAAAAGTGATATCCACAATATAAATATTCCGGGGAAATGGGGTCACAGATCGAAGCAGTGTGACAATGTGGAATATAGTTCAGTACAACAAAAATGTAGTTAGTCCACAACGTCTCAGATTTGTCATGGACTCAGCATGATGGAGGGGGATACGAGGTACCACATGCATTGTTTGAACCAACCAACCCCAACCCCCAAAATTAAACAGGGACACTCCAGGAACATTTTTAGCATGTGAACACAGACACAGTGAATATATATTCTCTTTATATATTTATTTATTATACTTATTAACCTCACCAACATTCCCAAAGGGAACTCTGGGCAGTGAACAAACATGTAAATAAGGAAGTTACAGTCATCCACTGCCTATCGTGGGGGTTAGGGACCCGACCTGACCCACAATAATGGAAAATCTGTGATATGCGAATGCTGGGTTGGGTCAGGACTGGAGGGCCTATCTGGGGTCTCCTACACTTCCCTGAGGCCTAGCGCTGCCCCCGAATGATCCCAAATGAGCTTCCAATGGGCTTTCCGTGCCTGTTGGAGGCCCCAGAAGTAGTTTTCGGTGATCTGGAAGCCCGTTGGAGGCCCATTCGTGGCAGCGCCAGGCCTGGGGTAAGTGCAGGAAGCCTCAAACAGTTCCATGCAGCTTACCCCATGGGGGCCTGCCTTTCATATACTGTGGTCTTGCAATATACTGGGACCGCAGTATAAGAACCGTGGAATGGCAGAGGGACCACTGTACTGAAATACAAAAACAAAACTTAAAAGATACTAAAACCAAGTAAATATAAATACAAACAACAATAAATACCTCCAGCAAGGCAAGAGGGCGGGCAAACAGCTGGTCAAACAGAATATACAATTAGTGATTAGAGATGGGCACGACTTAGCGGTATTCCCGTTTCCGTTTCCGTTACTCGGTTCCGTTACTCTACGGAAACGGTAACGGGAATTACTCCGCCAGACTTCGAGCTCGAACCGACGAACGAACAATTTTGGTCTGATTTGTCGTGCTCGTTCCTTGCATCGCGCGATTGCGCGATGCCACGCGGCACAGAAAAAAAGTTTTTAAAAGTTAAAAAAACCCGGTTCCCGGCCAAAAAGCAGGCGGAAAAATGCCTGCCGTGCCTCAGGGCACCTACCTGAGGGGTTGTTTCTGGAGGTCCCCGGCCTCCCCCCTCATCCCCCGTCCTGGGCTGCTCTGGTGGGACTCACCGCAGGCTCGCAGCCAGCAAAAAGCCCAGTCTCGCCGCCGGCCGCCCGCAATTAAAGCGCAAGCAAGCGGCACGGACGGCACAGGAAAAAACTTTTAAACTCTCCCCCCACCCATTCCCGGGCCAAAAAAGCAGGCGGAAAAATGCCTGCTTGACTAAGGGCGCAGGGCACCTACCGGAGGGGTGGTTTCTGGAGGGGGGGTCCCGCCTCCCCCCCGTCCTGGGCAGCCGGACTCGAGTTGCCATTTCGCCATGCCATGCGGTGCGGGCGGGGGATCCAAAATGGGGCGGCAAACGCAATATTGTTTTTGAAATCGTGGTCCAAAAACACACAAGCACAACAGAAACACGCGAAAATTTATAAACTGCCAGATTTTTCACAGTAGCAGTGGGTTTTTTCTTGCAACAAAATGTCTCTCCTCTCCTCCTCTGTCCTCCATTGATTTTATTTTATTTTATTTTTTTTACACCTGCGCAATGATGGGCTGGCCGAGTGGCCAGCCATGTGGGAGTGGACAACCATGCAAATTTTTGGAGCCATCCCACCAGTCGCATGGCCACTTGGCCATGGAGACTTCTGGGATGTGCCAAAAAGCCCCCTAAAACCTGCCCTAGCCCTAACCCTAACCCTTGACTCCGTACCCATACGTCACAGACTGTCTTCTTAGTGGGTCAGAGAGGCACCCAGAGGTGCAACCCACTAGCCCACCGTAACCTTACCCGTCACTAGCCTAACCCTAGCCCTTGCACTAAGCCACCTTAAAGCCAGATCTACTTGCTTGCATTGCACTACACGCAGCAAGTACAATTCCCTTCTGTGTGAGACATGGTGGTGCGAGAGCCTTGTGCAGGGCGGGCATGACGCTATCACTCTCACTGGTCTCACTGTCTGCACATTCTGTTATGCAATATCCATATGGCTATTGCATAGCATTTTGCAGCAGCAGCAGGTGAGGAGGGGAGACCCCCATGTAGAGGGGTCTCTTGGAGCCTGCTTCCCCTTCCTAGTGGGTGAGGATAGGAGGCACCCACGGGTGCCTCCAGAAGCCCACTTTCCCTTTTATAGCGGGCCAGAGGAGGCACCCACCCCACAGAGGTGCCTCCAGGAGCCCGCTCCCCCCCCCAAAACCAGTACTAACGACAACGAAAAACGAACCGACTAATTTTTGCGAATTTTCACGAAAACCGGAAACGAGCCGAAACGGGACCGGCCCGACTAACGACAACTCGAAAAAAAATTTTTTCAAGTCGTGCCCATCTCTATTATTGATCACCAAAATGATCTTTAAAAAGCCATGGTTTTAAGGCTTCCCTGAAAGCCGAATCTCGCTTGGTAGTTTGTTCCAAAGCATCGGGCCAGCCACCAAGGAAGTCCAACTAGGGGTAGAAACTCTGCGGGCCACCCTAGGGGTGGCCACCCAAAGCGAGAGGACTAACAATGCTCTGATGGGACGGGATGAAGCTAACCTTTGGGAGATACACTCTGCCAGATACTCAGGTCCCAAGCCATGGAATATATTTTATTGATTCCAGCAAGCCTAACTCTAAATATGACTAAGTCTGTTTCCAACTCATGTACTGTATTTGGTTAGTGGAACTACAGTTCATAGGGACAAAGCCCGGGGATTTTCTGAGTACCTGGGTCTATGTCATCATCTGCCATTCCATCAGGGTTCCTCCTTCTCTCTGAGCTTATTTTTAATCTTCATGGCCCGCTGAAAGAGAAATGGGTTTCCCCAGAAGAGTATACTGTATTCCAAGCTATCTATGTTGTAATGCAAATTATTACTAGATGGTTTGATCTTGAATTCAGTGCTATTAACGTTACAGAAGATGTACTCCTCCTTTGTTGCTATGGATTGATCCAGCAGCCTGAAGTTATAGACTCCTTAGTGGGACAGGCCAGTGGTGGAGACTGCTGTGTTAAGCTTCTGAACCTCCAGATTTAGCACTACACTGGTCATTCCAGTCTACTGCAATATACAAAACTATCCTGGGCCGTTAAATCGGTGTCATAAACCAGATGTCACAATGTATTTCTAAAACCCCGTCTCTTCTCAACCAGCCTCACTCTCTTTATTATCTTTATTTTATATTATTTCATTTTTGCGGCAACTGTTCTTGTTGCATTTAATAGCCTTGAGACTAGCGGTATTCCTCTTTTACTCTTCTTATTCGTAACAGCCCCGGCAGTATAACTCAGGATTTGAGTGTAAATGACGTGTCTTGTAAAAACGGCTGCCCCTGTCTTCTTTGATATTAGGAGCTGATGGCCCAGATAGCCTCGGATGGAATTCGTATGCTCCTAAAGACGTTTCTTCATGGAGTCTGACATTTATGTCTAATGTACAATATGCCATTAAGTTTGATGGGCGAAGGATTCATTTACAGATATGGATTTCCGTGTCTTGAAATAAAATCCCTGTTGCTTTTAATGCTTCACTTGACAGAACTGCAGAGCCGTAACTGTGATATACCGGCACTCTTGCCTGGCATTTAATTAATATATACCTCTCACTGTCTTTTCCTTGTCTTCCTTCTCCAGGCCTCCAGCATGTGCTTATAAAGACTAGATGAGCCATGTTATAGGTGCAACAATATTCCAGACATTTTTCCTTCCTGCCACAAATTGTGTTTTATCCTTCATGCAATTAAATTATCTTAGAACTCTACCACATTCCTGGGGGGGGGGGCGTAGGGGTAGGGGAAGGTTTGCTTTTGCAGTATACTGTACTGTAATATAATGGTTCTCTTGTATTTCAGACACCACAGTTCTTAAATATTGTTTGTTTCTACATAGTTGCTTGCAACAGTGGCCTGCTGCTGTCTTCATTAGAGCTGAAAGCATGAATGAGTTTGTCATAAATCTGCAGAGATGTGTAGTTTTTAATCATAGTTTGCAGCCCATGGGTTTCTGTTTAGTGGTATTTGAGGTTATCTCTCAGGGAACCTTTTTACATCAGTTTATCCTCTGAATCTCCCTTTGTACCTTCCATGGGGCTCCGAGACCTTACCATGGACCTTAGATGGTACTCCAAGACCTCTTCATTCATACAGGTCACCTCTCCGCTGGCTTGTCAAGTTTCCAGCAGGCGTGACCTAGAATAACCAGCAGAACAAAGAGGTTTTGGGGAACCTGCTTTTCATTTTTCATTTTCATTCAAGTCTTGGAAGTAACTAGTTTCTGGCAACATAGTTACTAGTTACTCCTTGGATTAACAAGAGTGGAACTGGATTCCATTCTGAAGGTAACATGGTGAACATCAAGTTTCCTTCCTTGTGCAATGGGGGACCTTTCTAGTCAATTTCAGAAGTTACTTTTGAGAGGCATTCCAAAGCAGTGGCAGAGCCATTTTAAGGGGGAAAATATTAATTACGGTATTTTATGATATGATCTTAATAATCCTATCCTAGGTGGTAATGAGGATATTGCTTGATTTCATCCTTTGTATTTTTGTTGAATAATTTTCTCAGATATGTACCGACAATTAGAGACAAGCAGAGGGTATTTTTTCATACCTGGATTAGCTGAAAAACACACTGTGCTTTAATTTAAACGTGTCAAAGCTTCCTCCCACACTGTGTTTAAATTAAAACTCTGTCTGAGGAAGCCTTGAGACATTTATTTGTCCTAAAAGGCAAACACTGTAATTCTAATCTATACTGCTGTTGGATTTGCCATGGTCAAAAGACTTTCTGACTGTCAAAGAATCTTTGAATTGCTTCGGGCTATCATTTGTATTTGAGGATTTGCGCTCACTGCAGGAGAATCCAGAGAATGTTCCTTATACTGCTGTGTTCCGGAGAATTTCATTGTAGGCTTTTCCCTTATATGTTGGATCTTCTCACATTTCGTTTCTAGACCCATCATTCTTCCTGCTCTTTTCAGTTGCAGTGAACGCTGGAAATACACATGCAGAGACTGATAGAGAAATCCAGTTCCAGTAAATTGAAGGGCATTTTGAAGGGATGTGCCTACCACTGTCTAGATTGGTCCCAAAATAACATGCGTTGGCTGGTATCTCACAACATTCCATGACTGATATATCAAGGTTTTTCTAAAATGTGCTGAAGCATTTTTAATTATGGGTCTCATTGTTGTTGATTTTGTTGTTTTGTTTTGTTTTGTTTTGTTTTTGGTGGCATGGAAATTTAGCATTCCCTCACAGATTTTTCACAGAAGATGTGTCAAGATTAGAGATGGGCATGAACTGCTGGTTCGCTGGTTCAGTGTGGTTCATGTCCTGGCTGAACAGCTGACCTGCAGTTCAGTGCCTCATCTCTTCCAGCAGACAGGCAGGTCATTGGCACTCACCTCCTCTGAGTGCTGCCTCTGAGTGGCTGCCCACTGGACCGGGTGGGGCACTGAGCAGCAGATCAGTTGTTTCGCTGGGGAATGAACCACATTGAACCAGTAGTTCATGCCCATCCCTAGTTGGAATAATGACATAGATCAGACGTGTGCCTTTCTGAATCCTGAAAATGTTTGATCATGCTTGAAACGCAGCAGCAGCAAATGAACTTTAACCTGGGCAGAAAACCATTTAAATATATTTGTGTACAATTGTCCCACCTGGAGTTTTGTTTGCAGAATTTGTGCTGCTGTGTAATTGTTTGGCATCTGTCTCGCCCTCCCTTTCCCCATTAGTAAAAGCAATCTATTTCCTTCTTTGTGCTATAAAAATCTCTTACTGCAACAAGGATCTTTGGGTCCCTTTGGGGAGAAAGGCAGCATAGAAATAGAGTTTATCATTATCGTTGTTGTTGTTGTTGTTGTTGTTGTTGTTAATCTTCAAACCACAGTAACACTGCTTTTGCTGCATTTCTATCATGCTATGTGAATTTGAATATCCAAATACAAGTATCTAGAATTTGGCTGTCGAGTGCCCAGTCTAGATGCTAGAAAGTGTTATCTGATCTGTTGCACAAACTACTGTTGGTGGAAATCTCAGGTTTCACAAGGCATAGAACAGTTTCACAAGGCATAGGAGAGCATCGTGCAATCAAGAAGGGATCAATTGGTTTGCTCTTATTAGGACATGTACTGGAAGCTTGTTTTTCCTAAATGAACTTTTTGTCAACGTATTATTTCAGGAAGCTTTTTAACAGAAAGGGTTTGTATTTACTTTTGTGTGTGTAATTTTTTAAAGCAGAACAGGATGGCATTGTTTTTACATTTACATAACCAAGACTAATTGAAGTCGGTGGGGTTTAAGTTGGCTATGATTGTTATTCCTTCATTTTTAATATATCTGAAGGGGAAATTTCATGTGGCACTTAAAGAATATGGCCAGCAGTAATTCAGAGTAAGAGTCGCCATGGAATCAGTGGAACTTGTGGAGGTGTGGACCCACCAAATCCCAACTGGTTCAAGGAACATTCCATTTTGGTGGGGAGTCAAAAAAGACATAGTGCAACTGGAAAAGGTGCAGAAGAGAGCAACTAAAATGATTACTGGGCTGGGGCACCAGGAATCGTCCATTCAAATTGAGGGTTGGGGGAGGGAGAACTGAGAAAAGAAAATATTTCTTCACCCAGCATGTTGTTAATCTGTGGAACTCCTTGCTACAGGATGTGGTGATGGCATCTGGCCTAGATGACTTCAAAAGGGGATTGGACAGATTCCTCGAGGGAAAGTCCATCACAGGTTACAAACCATGATGGAGATGTTTAATCTACAAGCTTAAAAGGAGGATACCTCAAAGTGCTAGGTGCAGGGGAATGGTACCAGGTCACAGGTATCTAGTTGTTCCATGTGCTCCTGGGGGCATCTGGTGGGGCTACTGTGAGATACAGGAAGCTGGAGTAGATCTGCCCTTGGCCTGATCCAGTAGGGCCCTTCTTATGTTCTCATATTGGGAGAAGCACATTCCCACAAGCAGAAAATCACTGGTGCCCATAATTAAAACCAGTTATGGGTAGAGACAGAATTTTCCCTTGGCTTCTCCTCTTTCTTTTCCTGCTATTCACTTGCCTCCCCCTTCAGTTCCTTCTCTTCTCTCTCTTTCTACCTCCGACTTTTCCTCCTCTCTTCCTTCTCTCTGTCAGTAGAGTGGTACCTCATATAAAGGAATTAATTCGTTCCAAATGAAATTGTGTTAAGCAAATTTTCCTTTATACGAATTTCCCATAGGAATGCACTGAAAACAGAGTAATTCCATTTTTATGTTGTACAGATTCACCCCATAGGTGATTCTGTTAAGCAAATTTCCCCTATCTCTGGAATTTTTTTAAGTTGTACAGATTTCATGTTATACAAATACTTTGTTATACAAGGGTCCACTGTACATGTTTTCATCCTGTGCAACTGTCTTGTGAGGGGACACAGTACTTTCAAAAGAAGTCTAGAGATTCCTCTGAGGATCGCTCGGCTGGGTTGGGGTTTGCTCGTTGCCCACCTCTGGTTTTGAATAAATAGCATGCTTTGTGAAATGAATGAATTCATCTTCAGATTGCAGTAGGACCACCACCAACCCATATCTATGGAGGATCAATTCTAAAGCTGCACCTTCCATCGATGCTGAAAAACACTGATCATACCAAACTCTGTACCTTGCATGGTTCCTCTGGTGGACAGTTCTTCAGAAATATCGTATTTTTCCATCTATAAGATGCCCTCACCCCACTTTTCCTAACCAGAATTATAGTTGTGCAACCATGTGGTTCTCTCCTCGGCTTACCTCTGTGTATAAGATGACCCTCAAATTTTAGTCCCAACAATTTTAGACAAAAAGATAGTCTTATATTTCCAGGATTGCTGTTTTAATATTTTCAGACTGTAGATAAGTGGATCAGTGGATACTCATCTCATGGTAAGAGGGTCCTATAGTGGTCTGTCTGTTTTTCAGCCTGATAAAATGGAGCTTAAATTGAATTTCATACTCTTCGTTTTTTAATCATTATTATTTTTCCTTTATATTGGATCCTGATTATAGCCAGTGGCATTTATGCAAGCTTAATTGGTACAGATACATCTGTATCCATTCCCTAAAATCCAAGTGGGCGTTAGAAAGACAAGCGTTTAAAAAACTTTCCTCTATGGAAACCAGTTGGTCTCTTTATTTTCCTGCCGAGTGGGGGGAATCTTATTTAGCAATCCGGTGGGACAAAATTCTGATCTCGGAATGATCTTGCTGCTTTTGTTGCACAGAAAAAAAGAATCATCTCCCCCCAAGCTGTATAGTATTGCCCTCTTGTAGCCTCCTTTCACTCTTAAGTTTTGAACAGGCTCATTCAAGGCTTTTCGGGGCTTTGTTCATTATCGAAAGAAACAGACCAAGACCTAAACGTCCCAAGACTCTTAGCTTTCATATATGATATTTTAAAATCTTGAGATTTTGCAATAAGGGCCTGGTAGAGGAACAGGAATGGGAAGGAGGGAAGAGTCAGTGGCCTTTAGGGTGCTCCGTCATCTTTTTCTGTATAAAAAAGGCAGGCCGAATTACGCAGCCCTTTTGAAATACAGTGGTACCCCGACTTAAGAGCAGCTCGACTTAAGAGCGGAAAACTGTTGGCGTTTTAACTGATGCCTTACAAAATTTAGATATGTTCTGCTCGACTTACAATTTTTTTTTCAACTTATTTTTTTTAATTTTTTGATAGGTACCCCGACTTAAGCCTCGTGGCGCAGTGGTTAAATGCCTGTCCTGCAGGTAAAACTGTGCTCACGACCTGGGTTCAATCCCCGGTAGCAGGCTCAAGGTTCACTCAGCCTTCCATCCTTCCGAGGTCGGTAAAATGAGCACCCAGCTTGCTGGGGGGGGGCAATGTGTAGCCTGCACACTGTAATCAAAATTGTAAACCGCCCAGAGACTACTTGTAGTGGTATGGGGCGGTATATAAGCAGAACACTTTTTGCTTTTAAGAGTAGTTTGACTAAAGAGCATGCATTCAGAACGGATTAAATTCGGAAGTTGAGGTACCAATGTACAATGTGTAAATTGGTGCTAATTATACAGGCCAAAGACATTAATATTTCCTGGCACGGAATGTTTTCTTTATTCCAAAACATTCGCAGTTGCACAATTTCTGCATAGGTAAGGCACTTTTCTCCCAGCAGGGTTTATTCTTTATAGATGCCGAAGAGCAAAGAAGGTTGTTTGCTTACATTCACATGGCAGGTTTTGTTTTGCGTTGGGTGTGATGTTGAGGGGCAAGCTGTGTAAGTGTGTGTTACATCCAGACAAGGTGGCATCTGACCTACAGTAGCCCTGATAGGGTTTTCAAGATATTTAAAAAGTGTTTTTTTTTACCAGTGTCATCCCTCAGTGAGTTTCCATGGCTAAGAAGGGCTTAGAGTCTTGGTCTCCTGAATCTAGTACATCCAAAGTCGATCTACCATACCACGTTGACTCTCAAGGACTTGATGCAGAGCTCTTCTGGGTGTTTTCTGGACCTGGCCCTATCATGGGAATTCTGGATTGCAGCTGTGACCAGGCTAGCCTTGAATCAGTTTAGGGCTTAGGCGGTCTAGAGATGATTTTTTTAAAAAGCAAAGATAAGACTGTTGACATATGGAGTTTCAACAGCAAAAGAATATATATCTACAGTTGTATCTGTATCAAAGAAAACCATTTCAGGTGCTTCAGGTGGCTTTTAAAATACTCATTTCTCATGAACTGATGGAAGAGTATCTAAATAATCATGTATAATTTTATAAATATTAAGAATCAGCGGTAATTTAACTTTTAGTATAAGAAAAAGGATTTTGCTGTTGTGAGTCCTTCAATAAAGCGAGGTTGTTTCGAGATGAAAGTCATTTATTAATAGTCCATGATGGTGTGTTTATTTCTCCAAGATTAGTTTATGTTGCACACTTGAAGATTTTAGGGGAATGGATTACCTTAGTGGTCCACATGCTTCGTATCTGCAAGTACCTAGAATCCTAGGCCTGAGTCACAATTACTCATAATCAGATTTGGAAAAGGTGGTTTTTATGGGCTGGGGGGCCACAACTCCTAGAGTCTGTCAGCTAAGTTTAAGTTACTATGGACCAGATCATCTGAGTACTTTTAGTCTCAGGCTCCATTCAGATGGTGTGTAGTGATCTTATAGAACAGCCAAGAATGTGTTTATTTCCCTAAGCCAGTGATGGCGAACCTAGGGCACGGGTGCCAAAGGTGGCACTCGGAGCCCTTTCTGTGGGCACCCGACATCGCCCCTTCATAGCCACCTGTATACAGGTTCAATTCCTGTACTGGCACTTTGCAAAAAAAAATAGTGGGTTTGGAATTGCATTTTGGGCACTCGGTCTCTAAAAGGTTCACCACCACTCCCCTAAGCTATATTTTTCCCCTTACAGTGAAGATAAAGGACATTTTGTTGACTGAGACTGAATACTATAGCAGGGCCTTAAAGAACTGAAAATAGTAAATACCAAGCTTGTTAATGGAGAAATGAATTGAGTCTCTTGAAAACGACTGAACTACTAGGATGCTGAAGTGATGTATTGTACCTGTTTCTGATCGATGAAGGAAAAAGCAAGTGTGAGCGCTTCATCAGCATTTAGTCACTTCCCTTACATTGTATGTTCGCTGAATTTCAATAAAGCATTCTTGTCCTATGGTGGGGTTTGTGAACAACGTAATTTCATTATTTTAGAACAGATAAACCAAACCTGCACAGTGCTGGTTTCACACTGGCAGTGAGCTCTCCTGGTCAACAAATCTGAGGCAAACTTTATGTCTAAAAGTTGTTTTCCCATACCTTTTGAAATAAAGGTGCCAGGGAAAATGTTGTGCCTAGTTATTGTTGATACTACAGTGGACCCTTGTATAACAAACAGCTTGTATAACATAAAAATTGTACAACATAAAAATTCCAGAGATAGGGGATATTTGCTTAACATAATTGCCTATGGGGAAAATCCGTACAACATAAAATGGGATTACTCCGCTTTCAATGCATTCCTATGGGAATTTGTATAAAGGAAAATTTGCTTAACATAATTTTATTTGGAACGAATTAATTCCTTTATACAAGGTACCACTGTATATTGAAATAGCAGCCTTTCTTTATAGGCTGTTCCAATCCATGATGTGCACTTATAAATACAAATCAGATCAAGTAATTACTTCTAAGAGTTTACCTCAGGTTTTTATAAAAATGCACGCCTCTTTGGTTACCCTGGACTTGAGGAGGCAGAATGAAAAGCAGAATAAATGGGTGAAAATTAGAGATGGGCACGATTTAGCGGTATTCCCGTTTCCGTTTCCGTTACTCGTATCCGTTACTCTACGGAAACGGTAACGGGAATTACTCCGCCAGAATTCGAGCTCGAACCGACGAACGAACAATTTGGTCTGATTTGTCGTGCTCGTTACTTGCATCGCGGCGATCGCGCAATGCCAAGCGGCACAGAAAAAAAGTTTTTAAAAGTTAAAAAAAAAAACCGATTCCCGGCCCTAAAAGTAGGCGAAAACTGTCTGAGGGCACCTACCAGGCCAGAAGGGTGTTTTATTTGGGGGGGGGGGTTCCCCGCCCCCCTCTCCTTGGCTATTGCTACTGCTGCGCTGCTGGTACCAGGCTGGGAGGGTGCATCCATTTGCCATGCAGTGCGGGGGATCCAAAATGGCGACCGCAATATTTTTTTTGAAATCGTTGCCCAAAACCCCACCAAAGCACCACAGAAACATGCGGAAATTAGCTATTTTAAATGCTTGAATTTTTACAGTAGCAGCAGTGGGTTTTTCTTGCAAAAAAAGTCTCCGTTGATTTTATTGTATTGTATTTTATTTTATTTTATTACACCTGCGCATTCGCAATGATGGGCTCGCCCATGGGAGTGGACCATGCAAAGTTTTGGAGCCATTCCACCAATCGCATGGCCAGGTTTTGCTGACTGTACCAGGCTGGGAGGGCGCATCCATTTGCCATGCAGTACGGGGGATCCAAAATGGCGACCGCAATATTTTTTTTGAAATCGTTGCCCAAAACCCCACCAAAGCACCACAGAAACATGCGAAAATTAGCTATTTTAAATGCTTGAATTTTTACAGTAGCAGCAGTGGGTTTTTCTTGCAAAAAAAAGTCTCCGTTGATTTTATTTTATTTTATTTTATTTTATTTTATTTTATTTTATTTTATTTTTTTACACCTGCACATTCGCAATGATGGGCTCGCCCATGGGAGTGGACCATGCAAATTTTCCACCAATCGCATGGCCACTTGGCCAGGTTGACCACAGAGACTTCTGGGATGTGCCAATCGGGCGTAAACAGCCCACTAATCGTAGCCCAAACCCGAAGCCTAAGCCTAAGCCTAACCCATACGCCAGTACACTGTCCTTCTAAGTGGGTCAGAGGTGCACCCCAATACTCACCCTAACCTCACCCGTAACTAGCCTAACCCTAGCCTTTGCGCTAACCCGTCTTAACCCTAAGCCAGATCTACTTGCATTGCACTACATGCAAGTACGTGAGACACAGTGGGTGCAAAGAGTCTGCCAGTCCGTCACTTGTGGCTCTGGCTGACTCCTGCAGCTCCCTCCAGGAGCCCGCTACCCCCCCCAACCAGTACTAACGAAAACAAAAAAAACGAACCGACTACTTTTTGCGAAATTTCACGAAAAACGGAAATGAACCGAAACGGACTGCCTCCGACACACGACAACTCGAAAACGTCATTTTCCCTAGTTGTGCCCATCTCTAGTGAAAATAGATGGGACAACAAGACTTTTTTACAAATGGATGCATAGCAATCTTGTTTCTGAGTGGACTGGTGTGGACCTATGGCTTTTGACCTTACATTGCCTTATTTAATCATTATGCTGTCTTATTTAATTATTATGTAGCTTCATTATATTTGTTGTTGTAAATAGCCCAGAATAGCCTTCTGGCTAGACTGGTGTTATGGAAATCTAATCCAATCAATCAGATAACAATGGAGAGGGTTCCATGAAAGATGGGTTGACATCCACTGGATAGCTTATTCAGTATCTCTACAGTATCTGAACAGTGCCCAGTTTGTTAAGGTGTGCCCTCTCTTCCCATGATATGTGAAAAGTAAGCCTGGCCAGAATCCCTGTGACTAAATTTGCACCCTAGAACAGGTCACAGAATTCTTTGCTAAACAGTAGGACCCCGTTATCCACTGGGGATGGGTTCCAGGCCTTCTCATGGATAATGAAAACCATGGATAAGAGAGAACGGCAAATCTGCTGTTTTGTAATAGTAGCTTGCTTTGCAGCTGATGTTTCTTAAGAGTAGCTGGCATTGTGGCTTCTGAATCATTGATTTATTTTTCCCTCTGCCAACTCTGGATAATGAATCAGTGGATATGAGGGTCCTGCAGTACACGGGATTTCCCCGAGCAGTGCTCCGAGAAGCCCTCGTGAGACTGATCTGTGCCTTCCCTCCCAAAAGTAGAATGTTCTCAGAGGTCTGTGGGGGAAACCAAAGCAGGCCGTTAGCGATGATGCTGTTGTACTGAGCGCTTGGGGGTCTCGGAGACCATGAACTAATGCTGTTCGCTCTTCGTGGTGTTGTGCATTTTTGCAGAAGGCGTTTTATCTCCCAGCGCTGCTCTCTAGAGTTTTTAGAAGACATAGTGGAATGTGCCAGTGTACGAAGGTACTTGTTCCAAAGCAGCATTAACCTTCTCTCGCTGCATGCTTTGCCAGCCCCTCTTTGTCTCCTGAACCCTTTTCCAAGCCAAATACCTAAGGTCCTGCATGTACGCTCATTCTGTTCACATCCGCATCCTTTCAATCTCCATTCGTTTCCCCCTCCAGATCTCTCTGACGTGTTTTTCCCTGCTTAAATTGTAGAACCAAGCATATCTCTGGATCTCCAAGACACAAAGGCTTGAAAAAGATGCATTTCATCAAGAACATGAGGCAGTATGACACAAGGAACAGCAGGTAACGTTTTCTTTCATTTTTTCCAAAGGACAAATTGGCCTTTTTCAACAAAGCTGACAGTGTCCAGTGAAAGAACTCTATTATAGCATGAGCTTTTGTGAATTACCATATATACGCAAGTATAAATCGACCCGAGTATAAGTCAAGGCCCCTAATTTAACCCTAAAAAACTGGGGAAACTTATTGACTTGAGTACAAGTCTGGGGTGGGAAATGCAGCAGGGCCTGGCAGCTCCTCCTTTGTGAGCTGGGGGAGCGGCGTGCGATGTTTAAAATGACTTTTAGCCACCAACCCAAGAACTTACCTCAGTGGCTAAAGTACTGACCCAAATATAAGTCAAGGGCTCCTTTTTTCAGCCCAAAATAAGGACTGAAGAACTAGACTTATATTCGAGTATATACAGTATATCACCTTATTAATGCTGGCCATCTCCAGACTCTTGATGAAAATATACAAATGTTATCCTCATGATACAAAACAAGAAAATGGATGAATAATACTAAGATAGCATTGCTGTTAATAACAGAACTCTTTGATTTCCCTCTGTACTCTATCCAGGCTCTATCCAGGTAGGTTAGATATCTACCTGGTATTGTGTACAACAAAACTTCAAGCATCTGATGAAACAAACCCTAGTCCACCGAACAATATGATACATTATATTTGTTAGACTTCGAAGGTGCTAAGATGTGTTGCTTTTCTTTAATGGAAGAACTTCTTGTTTCGTAGCTAATTATGGCAAATGATGGTCCAGATGTTTACCAGTGTACATTTTTGGTATAAAACATGTTGGGGGTGGGAGGTTTTACATAAAAAGCCAGTCCAGGGGGTGGATGAGGACTTTGCACATCTCCCACATATGTGGCTCTTAATAATGATGCTGAGTGGATGTTCTTGCTGTTGCATCATATATGCCATATAGAGCTAAAGCATTCTCTGGGTAGTTTATAATACAATTATGCAAACAGGACTCCCCACTCCCAGTGAAATAGGTACTCATGACCTTGGAGGAAGGAAAGGGTGAGTCAGCCTTGAGTTGGCTACCTGTATCCACTGAGATGGTACTCAAGCCATGAGCAGAGGCTTGACCACAGTTCTGCAGTCTAAACAGTGCAGAAATATTATGTATAGTAACGATCTGGAAGTTGAGTCATGGCTACTGGACTTCTTTTTTTGAGAGAGAGAAATGTTTCGCTGCTCATCCAAACAGCTTCATCAGTCTGTTTGGATGAGCAGCGAAACGTTTCTCTCTCTCAAAAAAGAAGTCCAGTAGCCATGACTCAACTTCCAGATAAACTCACCTGGATGACTGAGAATCTTCACAGACGTACAGTAATAATGTTTGCTCCAAATACCCATGGCAGTCACGAAAGCCTTCATAGAAACTTCACATGATGTTTTCCTCTTAAATGGGAAACATAAAGAGACATACTGACCATGTTTTTCCAATAATGGTAATTCAGACTGCAGTTTGCATTTTTTCCCCTCTGTCTGTATATGCTAACTCACACAGAGCAATGGGGTTTCCTTTGCACATTGGGAAATGACAGGCATCTATACAGGACTAGTCAGAAAAGGAGGAAGCTTGCCTAGGAAAGCAGAAAGCACCATCAAGGTGGTACTTGGAGAAATTATCCTATATAAACAGATTCTAATTAGGGATGGACATTTTGTTTTGGAACCAGTAGGTTACAAAACGAACCACGTGAGCCCAGGTGGTCCTCAGAACCAGCTGATACATGCAGATCCAATTGCTTTACCTTTCTCTGTCTCTCGCAGGGTTAAAATCCAGCGAGGAAGCACTCTGCAATGTCATCTTTCCTGCTTCATGTTGCTGGCCAATCAGAGAGGGAGGCGGGATGATACCTGTCCCTGCACAGCTCCTGATTGGCCAGCATCACAGATCTAGCACAGATGATGTCGCAGCTTGCTTCCTTGTTGGATTTTAACCCTGTGCGAGACAGAGAAAGGTAAAGCAATTGGATCTGCGTGTATCAGCCGGTTCCGAGGACCACCTGGGCTCGCGTGGTTTGTTTCGTAACCTACTGGTTCCGAAACGAAATGCCCATCCCTACTTTGTATTTCAAGTCATAATTGCCACTATTCATATTTATAAGTCAAAACTCAGTCATCTGTGCCCAGCCACCCTGAAAAAAAAAGGAGGAAGGAGTATTTTTGTCACTGGAGTTCCTGGACAAAGCAGAAGGAAACAAATATTTTCATGACTGAAACCCACATATGGATACTACTTGAGACTACTTGAAGTGGTATGGGACGGTATATAAGCAGAACATTTTGCTTTGTAGCTAAAAGTGGCAGTGGCTAAAATCCTTATCAACATAAAGTGCGCTAGAGTAGGCCTTTTAAATCTGCAGATTTGGTGAGTCAACTCTGCAGTAAGTTCCATTGATTCAAACAGAACTATGCTAGTTGCAAGGTGATTCACCAAATCCCCACTGATTCATTGGGCTTACTCTAATGTGATATACTATGCTAAGTAGAGATGGGCACGAAATGAATTTTTTGTTTCATTTTTTGTTTTGTTCCCAAACAAAATGAAAAATGAAGTGACACATCAAAGAAAAATGAAACGTAAGGGAAACAATCGGGTGTGGGAAATGGCAGGCTTTTTACACTTTTTTCCCCACCTGAAGCCCCATGTGCCAGCTGATCAGCGCTCAAACGGGGGGGGGGGGAGCTGTAAAAGCCCGCAGTTTCCCCGCGCCAGATCAGAGTGGGGAAAACTACAGGCTGTTTAAAACTCTTTTTTGCTGCCCCAAGCGCTTATCAGCTGGCACGTGGCAAAAAAAAAGATGAGGTGGGGGAAAGCACAGGATTTGTAATCTTTTTTTTCCTCCTGAGGCCCCAAGCACCAGCTGATCGGTGCTTGGGGTGGCAAAAAAAGTTTCACAAAACAGAAATTGAAAAACGAAACAATTTTTTAAAAAATATATCATTTCATATGAAACGAAACCCTCCTCCCCAAACAATTAACGAATCAGATTTTTTTCCGTTTCGTGCCCATCTCTAATGCTAAGCAACAGGATTTCTACCCATGTCTATTATCTGTATCCTCTACTTGGCCATTATCTGTACTTGTAATCATTGCTGGGGTGGGGGTGGGGTGGGGGACAAAGTAACAAAGGTGTAATTTAGCTACATTTTAAAGTAACAAGAAACTTTTACATAGTTGCCTTTTGGCATTCTAATAGTAACTTTTAAAAAATATTTATAAAAGACCATTTTAAAGCCTTTTTTTTTTGCAAAGTTGAGTTTCTTTTCCTTCTAATCGCAAGTGGCATGGGAAATCATTTTGTTTCTTCAAGCATTTTCAAGGCACAGCATCAGAAACTGCAACTAAAGTGAACCAGAGTTCTTTCCCTGTATTTTTCCTTTCTTAAAAAAAAAAAAGACAGCAAGTTAACAACACACAATAAATTACTTTTACAAATGGATGGAGAAAACATAATGATATATTGAGAATCTGGCTGCAACTTATTAATGAGTAACAAAATACCCCTAGTCACTCATTATCTAACCATGTGGAACCCTTATGCATTGAACAGAATGTACTATCCCTACTGTTCCTTTTGTGCCATTCAACACATGAAAGCAAGAGTTTCAGGAGAGGAAGGCTGCTGTATCTCGGTAGTCTCTCCACACGAACCATTATCCCAGTATTTTTCTGGGGGAGTAGCATATTCCCCTCAATGTACCGTAGGTGGTCTCAGCATGCTTAGGTAACAAACGGATAGGTCTGATGAATGCCTTAAAAGCTAACTCAGTATTGAAGGCAATTTAGCACCACTGATTAGTCAGTGAGTATCTTCCAAGTTTGGAGGGGTTTAGGTCTAATTCATCCATCAAAAATAAGGGCCAGATTGCTTAGTTCCTTAAGGGAATGCTCCTTTCTGCTGTGTACAGAAGGACCTTCTAACCGGGGTTTTTATTAAATGACTATTAAGGAGGCTGATTGTGAACATAAAAATGCCATTGATGATTCACCATACTCTCCATTTCTCCTTTCAGGATAGTGTTAATTTGTGCTAAAAGGACTTTATGTGTGGCTTTTTCTATCCTGCCTTATGGGGAGAACTTACGGATCAGGTGAGTAGTTCTTGTTTCTTGCTAAGCTGACAGCTTTCAGTCTTTTCCCCATTGCACCCTTGCATTCACAAATGGCTCCCCTTTCTTAAGGGAGTAAATTGCAGGACTCTTTTTGAAGTATAAGTAAGTAACAAATTAGATTTCTTTCTTTCTTTCTTTCTTTCTTTCTTTCTTTCTTTCTTTCTTTCTTTCTTTCTCCCTTCCTTTTCTTCCTTCCTTCCTTCCTTCCTTCCTTCCTTCACCTTGGCAATCAAAACTGAAGTTTCTATTCCAGATGATTTTTAGCCAACCTTAGGGAAATGGGGGAATGTGAGGCTGACTCAGAAAGGGGGCTCTGTGATGTTCCCGATAATTTAATAGACTTGGGTTTCAGTGCGCTGCCTTATATCCATATGCTCCCATCCTGATGGCATTTGTTCCACTCGCTTCTGCATCACTGTGCCAAAAAGATGCTTTATTTTTGGAAAACTAATTCTTGAAAGTAGAATAAAGCCAGTAGCTCAACCATGTAGTTGTATCTGATGGCTCTAAGTAGAGACACATGAGCAATTTTGTGGATTTTGATGTTTTACAGAATAGTTTTAGAGGGTTCTTGTGCAATTACTGCCTGAATTCAACCCCAGATCAATGGGACTGAATTGACAATTTTTTCTCTAAGTATCCAAATAAACTGCACTGCACAGGAATACCAGAAATAAAACTTGCAATGTGCAGTACACTGGAGCTTCTCCTGCAAGAAATTAAATGAAGCTGTCAGGTCAGGTTCTTCTTGGTTCTTTCTTTGCAGTGTGTGCTCATTTATTTAGGAAGAAGTCCCACTGCAAAAGAGCATGTACAAATAAATCAAATATATCCAAATATGTAAGTGCTGATAAAGCAAGTCACAAGGTTTCTTAAACTTGAGATGGTAAGGATTAGACGAACATCCAGGAGCCAAGGTGATAATAATGTATTACGAAGGAATTGGTTGCCCAGATCCTATTAATTTTTCAGCAGTGAACAAGAAATCTGTTAATGTCTTAAATGCTAAAATACACTATTTTAACATTTTTGCTGTACTATTCCAGTCATGGTCAGCAATTCTACATTATTTCGAAGTTTAATAGTTTAAGAAATCAATTGGTAACGTTATATTTCTTAGCATTTTAAGGTCATCAAATTCATTCTTCCTAGTGATGCGGCATTAATGTGCTATGTAGTTAACACTGCCACTCATGTTTCCAAGCTGTGATTGGGATACAGAGCAGAGAGCTGGCTTTTGGAGATTATAGCAAAGAAGTGTCTGATCCCATTTGAGTCTCCTATGTGCCTTTCTAGTGGAGGACAGCTAAACCTGCGTCAGGGAGTTAGATAATAAAAACAGCCCAGTCAAGCACTTGATGCTTATAGAATCATAGAATCATAGACTTGGAAGGGACCTCAAGGGCCATCCAGTCCAAAACCCCTGCCATTTTAAATTATACAAAGGAATTTCTAAAAGCTCGGGTATTGCATTTGCCCCAAAGGAGGTTTGCACCTAGAACAAACAAGGTTGTGTGTATGGAATTATGTTGGTTTGGAGGACAGTGTATGTATCGGCAGATGCCCATCTTCAGAAAAACCATGATCCAGTCACTACTAAATTTCAGGGATTTTTTTTTTGATGGGAGAGCCTGTATTACGTAGTGGTTAAAATGTAGGATTAGCACTCATGAGATCCAGGTTCAGGTCCCCTTGAGACACACTGGTCAACCCTGATCCGAACACTTTTTCTCTAGCTAGCTTATCTGGAGTTGTTTTAAGGGCAGATCTATGTGTGCCACCTTGTGCTCATGGGAGGTAAAGGTGGAAGGTAAGTAGAACAAATACTACACAAACACAGTAGGACCTTGGTACTCACAGGGGATCGGTTCCAAGCCTCCCTACAAATTTATTTATTTATTTATTTATTTATTTATTTATTTATTTATTTATTTATTTATTTATTTATACAATTTATATGCCGCCCACTACCCAAAGGTCTCTGGGTGGCTTACAATTCAAATGAACAATTAAAACAGTCAAAATGTTAAAAAGGCAGTGGACAATTTAAACAATTTAAACACAAAACAATAAAATTGCCACCAGGACCCACAATCTATGTTATGTCAATTAAAAAACTGACATAACAAATGCCAAAAATAATGGATAAGTGAGTCATTGAATCATAGAATAGTGAGTCATTGAATCACAGAACAAACCATGTGAGCCCAGGAAGCATGCTGCGACATCTGTGCTAGATCTGTGATGCTGGCCAATCAGGAGCTGTGCAGGGACAGGCATCATCCCACCTCCCTCTCTGATTGGCCAGCAGCACGAAGCAGAAAAAAATGAAGTCTGACGTTCCAGTGTGCTTCCTCGTTGGATTTTAACCCTGCATGAGACAGAGAAAGGTAAAGCGATTGGATCAGTGTGTATCAGCCGGCTCCAAGGACCACCTGGGCTCGCGTGGTTCGTTTCGTAGCCTACTGGTTCCAAAACAAAATGCCCATCCCTACTTTGTATTTCAAGTCATAATTGCCACTATTCATATTTATAAGTCAAACACTCAGTCATCTGTGCCCACCCTGAAAAAAAGGGGGAAGGGAGTCTTTTTGTCACTGGAGTTCCTGGACACAGCAGAAGGAAACAAATATTTTCATGACTGAAACCCACATATGGATATCTCTGCTATAAATAGACTATGGGAAACTTCTTTCTAGCTTGATGGGAAAACTTCGAGGCTGCTTGAAAGAGCCTGGCTTTGAAGTCTAAATAGATGATCAGAGTTGCATTTGAAACAGAGAGGTACCGTGTAGCAATGTTAACGACGACCTCTGCTTTAAAATAATAATAAATGGCTATGTAAATCCATGCTCAGATTAATTAGCCTACTGTGGTTTATAATTTGGGGAGATGGATACATCATTCTGCATTTTTCATGTCTTGCTAGTGTAGATATACTTATACACTCTCTTCAAGTTTCTGGCTCGCATCCTGAGATGGGTCTCTTAGTACTCAAATGTGGAAGTAAACTTGGGGAATGAGTATGAAAAATGGCAATGAAATGCACTCTACACCAATAGAAAGTGAAAATATTGGGGCAGAAATTCTGAGCTAGCACTGACTGGCCAAGAAAAAGATAATGGGATAGTAGGTAGCTTGATAAAAACATCAGCCCATTAAGTTGCAGTTGCTAAAAAAAAAGTTGGACATAATTAGAAAAAAAATAGAATGAAATTACAAATATCAAGAGCCTTTCTACAAATTGATAATGGACCATAACTGGAATATTATGTGCAGTTTTGTTCATTGTATCAAAAGAAGATCATTGTAGAGTTGGAAAGAGTACAAAAAGGGCAACAAAACAAAAAAAATTTTTTTAAAGTAACAGATATGATTCATGTGCAAAATCCAAAAATTGGTGTGAATAGTACCTTTGTTGGGCCTCCAAGATGATCCGAAACAAATGAGGTCCCATTTAATCCTCTCTAAATCAGGCTGAGCATTGCAAAGTTGTAGGGGAACCATAACAGTTCAAAATATCAGTATCAGGAACATGGAAGTGAAAGAGAAATTTATCCATGAAAGTAGACAGGGAGACTATTCTCCTTGCTTTCTTTTTCTCATCTAAGAATCTGGGGCTCCTGAAGGTAAAATGGTGGGAGACATTGGACAGATAAATGGATGTACTTTTTCCTGCAGTGCATACTTAAACTGTGAAATACGTGACCACAAGGCCAAGTGTTGGCTGCCAACTTGGACCTCTTGAAAGGAGGACTCAAGAAATTCATGGAGGATGCAGCTATCAATGACAACATGTTATACTGGATATCTGTTTCCCTCAATACCAGATACAGAATATCTCTATGTAATTTCCTGGTAGGGGGGCCAGAAGCACTCAGGTCCTACTCACTAGATTTTCATAGGCAACTAGTTGACCCTGTGTGAACAGAAACCTCAACTAGATAGACCTTTGGTATGGCCCAGGATTACTCTTAATTGTGCCATAGGACCCCCACATCCACTGATTCATTTAGCACTGATTCAGTTATGCACGTTTAGCAGACGGAAAAATTAATAAATAATTCAGCAGACCGATGAAGCTGTTTCGATGAATAGCGAAATGTTTCTGTCTCTCAAAAAAGAAGTCCAGTAGCCATGACTCAACTTCCAGACAGCAGCCACAAAGTAAGCTACTGTCGTAAAATAGCAGCTGTAAAGCAAGCTACTATTGTTTAAACTAGCAGCCGTAAAGAAAGCTTCTGTCGCAAACAGCAGCCGTAAGGAAAGCTACTGTAGCAAAACAGCAGTTTTTTTTGGGGGGGGGGGAGCCCCATGGTGCAGTAGTTAAATGTCTGTGCTACAGGTAAAACTGTGCTCATGACCTGGGGTTCAATTCCAGGTAGCAGGCTCATGGTTGACTCAGCCTTCGATCCTTCCGAGGTCGGTAAAATGAATACCCAGTTTGCTGGGGGTGGGGTGGGGCAATGTGTAGCCTGCATACTTTAATTAAACTGTAAATCGCCCAGAGACTACTTGAAGTGGTATGGGGCAGTATATAAGCAGAACACTTTGCTTTGCTTTCTCTCAAATCCACGGTTTTTGTTATCCACTGGAAGGCCTGGAACCAATCCTCAGTGGATACCGGGGTCAGTTTTTTTAAAAACAGAAGACAAAACACACCGTTCATGGATGTTGCTTCTAACAAATGAATTCCTATAGTTAGAGCTGCATTTTTGTGTAATCTGCAGTGATGCTTCATGTCTTCTCTGTGGGAATTCCTTTAACCCCCCACCCCCACCCCCACCCCAATATCACTGTTCACAGATTGCATCGTGCATAAGCCCTTTGCTCTGGAGACATATCATATTGTGGGAATTGCTTGTGACATTGAGCGTTGCACATGCAAAGCAGATGAATTAGCCTCACATGAAAATCATTTTAAATTGTACGAAATACTCTGGCCATTGCTTACCTCCTCTTTCCTCATTCGCTGAGCTAGATTTTATTTCTTTAGTCTTTTTTTTTTAAAGCAGATGTCAGAGAAGACGTGGGAATTGCCCTTCCAATCTCAAAGTGTGTGTGGGGGGTTTGTTGTATTTTTTTTTAAACTACGGAGATGGTTTCAGCTGGGATGAGAAACGGCAGCTTTCATTCCCGCCGTGCCAATTCTGTCCTTAACAGTGAACTGAGAATAGAAGGACCGAAACAAAGGCATCCTTCTGGAGGAGTTGTTGTCTCTTCTGAGATGGTACTGGGAATGGAAGGAGTCGAACTGGGAGCAGACGGCAAGGTAAGGGACATCTTTTTTTGCAGACTGTGCTAAAGCTTAGAAACTCGGGCCAGGGCCCGTTTTAGTCCAAACTAGAAATAATGGTTACTTATATTTCTTTGATTCATTCCGTTGTATCAGGTTAAATAGTACTGTAGTCTTGATTCTTCTGCTCATTTGGGTGTTACCTGTGAGAAAACTCAGTCATCTTGAGTTCTAACCAGAATTCATATGGTGTTATTTCATGAGGATGAGATAGTGTTTTGCTCCCCGAATGGAGAGCAAAGGGCTGGGGTACGGTTCTTCTTTTGAGGAGGAAGCAACCTATGTACTTGGACACCAGGGAACAAGGTACTGTCCCAGTGTGAATCTTCACAACACATTTGTAACACGTTTGAGCCACTTTTCATTGTCATGTCTCTGACCTACCAATTTTTTGGATTCGGATTTGGCGAGGTGCACTAGCGTGTGCACTTCATAAAAACATAATTAAGAACATACGAAGAGCCATGCTGGATCAGGCCAAAGGCCCATCTAGTCCAGCTTCCTATATTTGAGTGGCCCCGCCAAATGCCTCTGGGAGCGCATGAGACTAGATATATGTCTCCTGCTACCACTCCCCTGCATCTGGCCTTTGAAATACCCGGGTTTTAAGCCTGGAGATTACACATCTCCATCATGGTTTGTAACCTGTGATGGACTTCTCCTCCAGGAATATGTCCAATCCCCTTTTGAAGGCATCCAGGCTAGATGCCATCCCCACATCTTGTGGCAGGGAGTTCCACAGACTAACAACACGCTGGGTAAAAAAATATTTTCTTTCATCTGTTCTCACTCTCCCAACCCACAGTTTGAGTGGATGTCCCCTAGTTCTGGTATTCTGTGAGAGGGAGAAGAGTGTCCCTTTATCCACTTGACTCATGCCCTGCATGAAGTAGATTTCAAGAGAGAGCTGGTCTACTAGTCTCTATTTGACTTCTCTTGTTGTGAACAGAATCCAGCTTTGAGAAGAGTAGCAACAGACATATCTTTTTTTTTCCCAAATAGCTCTTTGATTCCTCCCAAGACATTGATTTGTTTTAAGAAGTGGAAGAGTTGTTTCTTCTGAATGGTTCCTAATGATTTCCCATTCCATGAGGAAAAATGAGTATGAACATAAGGGACTTAGACACCCCCTGCAAAAGCCATTGGCCAGCTGTGTATGGTAGTGCTGACAGGACTCATGATCTTGCAGGTGGTGTCTTATGCAAAGTTCTTGTATCCAACCAACGCTCTTGTGGGCCGCAAGAACGATGGCTACAGTGCTGTTCCTATGTGTCGCGTTGCTGCCCCACGGAGTGTTGGGAGTTCAAGGTACAAATCTACAACAGCCAAAACAATACCACCCACAACAGATATTGGTAAGCACTTTCTACCTTCATTTCCTTCTTTGACACACTCTTATTCTTAATAGGCCAAAGCACGTGTTGTTGGGATAATAATACCCGAACATGGCAGGAGGGGACAGAAAGAATATGGTCAAAAGTGGATTTTGCCGAAGAAGGCTGGATTAAAATAAGTACGGAAATTCTGCTTCTGGCAGATTAATTTAAAGCATTCTTTAAAGACAACGGACAATGCATGCTGAACAGCAACCACTAAATGGACCGGCTGGTTGTGGGGAGAGGGAATGGTCCTCCCTAGCACTGGGGAGATGCACTGTGTACTGTATTCTTATCCCTTTGGATATGAATAGGAAGTGTCCATGCCTACATTTAATTAATGTTGCTTGTCAACAAACTTGTAATCTATGCAGGTTAAACAATATTGGAGCCATATGCTCTGAAGAGTTAAACCCCAGGTCCAACTTCACCCTTCTGCATTTTTAGATAAGATGAGTGGCAACAAATAACAATTGTAGTTAAACTGATATGGGAGTTGCAGTGCATAGAAGCTAGGTTCTTTCATGGTCCTTCTTAAAACAACTCTTTATTCTCCAGTATCCAGTTGTTAAGACATTTACAGTAACAGGAATTAAAACAACAAAGTCATTAAATGAATAATAAAAATAAATTGAAATACTTTATTATACACTTGCATTGAACAGACAGACAGACAGACAGACAGACAGACATAGAGATAGGGAAGGAAGGAATAGATAGATAGATAGATAGATAGATAGATAGATAGATAGATAGATAGATAGATAGATAGATAGATAGATAGATAGATAGATAGATGAATTTATATACCTTTCTGAGCTGGCTGAATTGCTCAGTGGTTTAGATCTCTGGCTTCAGAGACAGAAGTTGGGAGTATAATTCCCCCGTGTGTGTATCCTGGGAGAAGAACCAGTGTATGTGGCCTTCAGCACATTGCACAGTCCCAGGATGCCTCCAGAAGAAGGGAATGGGAAGCCACTTCTGTGTATTCTTTACCTATAAAAACTCTTAAAAGGGTTGCCATAATTGGTGACACACGCTTATTATTTATTATATCCCTTATCATCACTACCAAAACACAAGGTGGCAAGCTTTTCTTTTCTTTTATCTATCTCTATGGGCTAGAAACATGCTGCTTTTATATTTTTAGATGACTAATGGAGAAGTCAACCTAGATACCAGCTGACCTACTTCTTTGAGGAATTTTCAAGTCCACCTATGCACAGTTGCTGAAATAGCTCAATTTTTGCATTGCCAAAGAGACAATTGATTAAAGGCAATGGGGGGGTGTATATATCTATCTATCTATATCTATCTGGTGAGTTACTTTTCAGCATAGTAAGTAACAGAATAGTCCCATTTGAATCAGTAGCACTTAAAGAAGAATTGACCTACTAAATCCCAGCTGATTCAGTAGGCCTGCATTACTAAAATTTACAGTAAATGGGATTTTGGCCAGTGCAGTACACACTGGAATCACCAAAGAGGGTTGTGGATTTGTGGCAATTTGCTTATACAGTACTGATCAATATTTTAGGCATTTTTTCTTAAACACTTGTCTGTGAGTATTTTACCCCACCTTTCTCCTTGGAAAAGGACCCAAGGCGGCTTACAGTAATGAGGGATAATATATAGTTCCGTACAATTAAGACATGTTCGGTATTGAGAACAGGGAATTGAGGAACATCTTACAGCATTAAAAGACAACATTACATTAAAGCTACAAGAGAGCACAAGCAGTTAAAAGAGAGTAAAATTCCATGTAAAGTTATGCGTGATGGAAACTGACATTGAAAACATAGTGTCATTATAATCACACAAGGTTATAAGTGGTTATAAACACAAATTCTGTATGATCCTATAGATTCATAGGAAAGACACATCATTCAGGGAAAGTTTGCCTGAAGAGAAAGGCCTGTTTCCGAAAAGACACCCGGGATGGAGCAGTCCTGCCCTCTAGTGGGAGGGAGTTCCATAGTCTGGGCACCACAGCCAAGAAGGCCCTTTCATGTGTTCCCACATGACGTACCTGTGAGGGTGGCAGGATGGAGAGAAAGGCCTCTCCTGATGACCTTAACACCCGAGCCGGTTCATAGAGATTCAGTCTTTGAGGTAGCTAGGACCCAGGCCATATAGTGCTTTGTAGGTCACGGTCAGCACCTTGAATTGTGCCCAGTTGCTGATTGGCAGCCAGTGGAGCTGCTTTAATAGGGGTATAATATGGTCTCTGTATCCCACCCCTGTCAGCAATCTGCCTGCTGCATTTTGGACCTGTTGAAGTTTCCTGAGACTTTTCATTGGTAGCCCCACATAGAGTACATTACAGTAGTCTAGCTGGGACGTCACTAGGTCATGTGTCCCCATGGCCAGAGCTGGTTTCTCAAGAAACGGGCGTAACTTGCGTACTAGCCTTAATTGTGCAGATGCGTTCCTGGCCACAGACGTGACCTGGGCACCCAAGTACAAGGATGAGTCCAAGAGCACCCCCAGCTGCACACTTCTTTTTTCAGTTGGGGGGGGGTGACGCCATCCAGTACAGGTTGCATCCCTATCCCTTGCTCTCCCTTTCGACTGACCAGGAGCACCTCTGTCTTGTCTGGGTTTAGTTTCATTTTGTTCATCCTTATCCAGTTTATTACTGCAGTTAAACACTTATGTCAAGTTGAGATAGTAGCTCCCTTAGAATCTGGAGGTGATGAGAGGCAGAGCTGGGTATCATTGGCATACCGGTGGCACTTAACCCCAAAAGTCCTGATCATCTCCCCCACTGGTTTCATAGATGCTAAATAACATAGGGGACAGAACAGAACCCTGGGGGACTCCACAAGTCAGTGGCTCATCTGAGTTTCATTAAAATGATGAAGCAAGAGATACAGAGGAGGCATTTTCTGAAAACCAAGGAAGTGCCTTAAAAAGCAAAAATTTGAGAACCTTTTGTACAAATCTGGGCAAAGTATCAGCGATCTGAAAGTTGTTTGTTTCTCCTATTTAATGCATGCCGTATCCAGCCCAAGTTTGAGTTGTGCAAAAGCATCCCCAGATGAAGAGTTTCCTTACATTTTCTTTATTGAATTTTAAACTAGGAAACTGATTTTCGTTTAGATGCTAAGACGGCACCATGCAAGAAAGGGAGGCCTGCAAAGGCTCCTTTTCATAGTGCCTGCCAGTCAGCCACAACTTCTTCTGTGATATTCCATTCCATGCTGCCTACATGAGCCTCGGGTCTTTCTCCCCGTTGTTGTCATTGTTGGTGCTCTTCGTCCATTAAAACATGCCTTTGCAAGGAGTTCCTTTCTCTTCTTTTCTTTTACCTATAACTATATGAGCCCTAGCCAGCATCGCTGATGGGGAGGAATTCCAGGAGGAACTGCTTTCCCAGAACATCTGGAGGATAACAGTCACCTTTTGTGACATCTGCAATGGACACTATGTTTTCTACCACTGAACTACAAATGCTAAATTTAAGTGGCATTTTCCTAGGTGTCTTCCTCTTAAACTGTCCATCATGTATCACTGAGCTCCTCAAGTATTTCTCTTTTCCTTTTTTCTAGGAAGTGACCTCGGGGAGTTGGTTGAATACAATCCCAATCTTCTTGAGGACCCTCAGTGGCCCTGCGGGAAGCACAAGCGTGTCCTCATCTTTGCATCCTACATGGTAAGTTATTGATATGGTCCATATCCATAGCAGATAACATTAATGGAAAGCAGATCTTTAGTTCTGGCTTTGTATTTCCCTGTGTGCTTGTGGACAGTGTCTTTTTTTGTATTCTGTTTGGGGTTTTTGAAATGGAATGACTGCCTGTGAATAAAATTAAGAAATATATTAATTTTCCTTGTATAAGGCTATATTTTTGTCTAGACCAAAAATTGAGGATGCTCTTACACATAGAAGTAAGCCAAGGAGGGAACCGTGTTGTTATGAAACTGTAATTTTGGATTGGAAAAGTGGGGGACGTCTTATAGATGGGAAAATACAGTGGCTATCCTGCGAGTTAATTATCTTATTTTATTTAGAACAGCAGTGGCCCCACCGTTCTTCCTCAAAAGCTTGTATATGAGCAAATATACATACACATGTTATATTAACATGGCAGTTTCACCCTTCAGGGACTCTGTTTCATGAGTATGTCCGTTTTCTTTACTGGTCCCCTGTACCTTTCATGTGATGTTGTTTTACATAAAAAACAGAGAGTAGATAACTGGTATGACACGAGAGCCTATTCAGCTGCGATGTGGGTGTAAATGTAGTAAATAAGAAATTCCATTATCCACCTATTATCAAGATCTACGCAAAGAGATTATCTCCCCAATTATAGGCAAATATCCTGGGAGGTCAATAGAATTCTATATACAGTTGCTCCTTTCTGATAACACTTACCAGGTAACTAGGCAAGTTGCCAAATTCTGTGCTGCTGCAATAAGGGTTCGTAAACAAATTTATAAAGAAACATAGTAACTGATTACTGTTTTTATCGTAGCTAATGGCCACTTTTATTTTGGACCAGAATAAATTTTAAACTGTATTTTACATTGTATTTAAAATTGTATTTACGATATATCTTGTAATAAGGCTTGATTCATGTGCTGTCTATTGGAATGCATATTTGAACATCCTTATTTTTACGATTTTATTTTTGGTTTTTGGTCGTTGACCGTAAATAAAATTTCACAAAGTAGTAAATAAATCAGCCCACTCCGCAGAGTGATTGTTAAGGATTACTGGTAATGTACTTGAAGTAGTTTGAAGTTCTTAAAGCACACAGAAACACCAAGTACAGTAATACCTTGTAAGACAAATTTAATTCGTTCTGTGAAAAATTTGTCCTACGAAACACAGTTTAATGCGGTTTCCCATAGGAATGCATTGACTTTGTCTTGTGAAGCATCCCATAGGAAAATTCGTCTTACGACGTTTTCCTGTTCCCAGACATTTCATTTGTCTTACAAAATTTTTGTCTTGAGGGGCATTCGTCTTACGAGGTATTACTTATTCCTAGCTTCAGTAGTCATATACTGAAAGATTATTTTCACACCTTGCTTATGAACTTCCCAGAATCATCTGACTGGTCGAAACAGAGACCAGCTGCTTGGCTGATCTTTGACCTTTATTAAGGAGATCCTAGTGAATGGAGGTTCAACTTTGGCATTTTAGTTCATGTGCCCTACTGCCTCAAAACAAACTCATATTTACCTCTTCAGAGTGTTCAAAGCAGAGGACGGTTGATGGCCTTCCTTCACCTCATGCTTATCCCCCAATGTTATACATTCTAGATGCGAAACACACTGAGGTAATTGTGACGCTTCCTAGCGGCTATTTCAAAGGAAGCTCCAATGAACCTGTTCAGGCTCCCAGGCTAGCATTGCACTTCAGGTGCCAAGTATTATGGGATTAAGAGATTTACCAGAGAGCCATGAAAACCTTTTGTCCTCAAAGAGATTAAGATCTCCTCATCCACGATTCTGCAGTGATGGCCTAGATACAAGAGAACTTGGATGTAATCCTGTACAAGGGCAAATGATGGTTAATAGTGGAAACTTAGTACAACATGATACCAGCAAAGGTCATTTCGTTCTCAGGTTGCCATGAACAGTGATACAGCAAAAGCCGAGTTTTGGATTATGTCAGGATTACTGCAGTTCAGGCTAGTAATGTGTCCACAGCTAGACTAAGTGCCATGGTGGATGAAATTGAGGCTCATCACAAAAACCCTGGGCTTAATGATTCCTATTTTTAAAAAAAGAACCTCCTAAACCTACTGACCTTTGATTTATTACTTGTTTGCTTGTGATTTTAACTACTGTTTATTTATTTGTCGGCTTCTATGTAAACCACCTTGAGTTCCTGTGGGGAAATTGGCACGGTATAGAAATGGAAAAATAAATAAAGAATAAAGTCAGAGTTGTTTTTGAAAATAAGATCAGCTTTGTGGTCAAAACCTTTCCTGGTTGGGGGTGAGAAATGCAGGAGGGAGATAATAATGGAAGCTCCAAACAGGTGGTTAATCTGTTTGGACATATAGCAATCTGTTGCCATTTTGTCTCATCTCGGTTGAGTAAAAAGTGTTATGAGCATGCTGTAACGTGCTTAATGTCACAATCATTATGTTACGTAGCACACTTTTTAGGTGAACTTAAAGTGTAGGTTTGCAGAAGTATATTTGATAGGTCAACTAGCAACCCTAGTAGGATGCTAGCGAGGGCACAATGTTTCTGTGAAAGCCAGGACTTCTGCCCTGACACTCTATCAGAGGGTGAGTGGAATATTGTAAATAGTAATTTCTCACCTTCTGCCAGTGTGTAGTAGTAGCAGCTTTGATGTCGGCAAAATGAGAACAAGTCCAAAACAAGAGGAGAAGCTTTGGAAAATTACTGTTATAGACTCTTAGCTTGCATTTTGCACAGTTACCATTTGTCAAGTTCCTGCTTTCAATCCAAAGCTTGGAAACAATTATTTTTAACATCTGCCAGAATCCCCAGCCAGCTGAGGGCAGCTCATTGGAAAGGTAGAAACGTAGCAAATAATAAATTGTGTTATAAAACAGTTTACAGATCTATGCATAAAGTCTGTCCCTTTTTATTTCAGACCACCGTAATAGAATATGTGAAACCCTCAGACCTTAAAAAGGATATGAATGAAACATTTAAGGAGAAGTTTCCACACATCAAACTTACATTAAGCAAAATCAGAAGGTAAGCATAGACTTCTGGTAGAGAGTACAGTTGTTGCAGTGATGCTAAGCCACCTTGCAGTAGGTTTCTTTCCTCCAAAATGTACGCAAAATAATAACCATTGGGTTGAATACTTAGGGCTAAATCCAACTACTAATCTGTTAGAGTAATATTATTTATTATTTATTTTATTCATTACATTAATATCCAGTCCATCTAGTGCTGAAGCACTGCTCTGGCCAGCTGACAACAATTAAAACACCACAATCCCATACCACCCACAAAACCTAAAGAGGGAACCAAGAGCCATTCAACACAGAGTCTCCCAAAAAGGAAATCTGGATGAAAAATTGAAATCAAAGTCAATTCAATGAAACAGCTCAATAAATGAGTAGATCCATTGGCTGAATGAGATTTATTAAATGAATACTTATGCTGTATAAGTCCCATTTATTCAGTGGTTCTCCTCTTGTTGAGATTAACAATTGGATCTGTCCATCTGTCCATCCATCCAATTTATATACTGACCATCTGGCCAATGGCCACTCTGGGAGGTTCACAACACACACAAAAACTAGCATTATACACAAATCAAATCATAACATACGTCATAGCCCAACCATACCTATGTTGCCTTAGAAATCTTCCAATAAATCCAGTAGTTCTTCTTTCAAAACAAGAATTCTTGGAATTGAAACCTTGACATTGTTTTTATAAACTCAGTCCTTGTTGGTACGAAATGTGCTAGATAAGTGTCCCTAACAGAAAGAAATATAAAATGACTAGCTGTGAGCTCCTGGTTCTGTTGCCAATAGCTGATCACACATCAATCACTTAACAAATGGCTTCTCTTTTTCTTTAATGGATGGGATTTGTAGTGGCAGCAGGCACATTTTTAATTTCTCTTTTCTTGGAAATTGGAAGGCCAACAACCGAGGAGTTAGTATCAACAGAGCAAGTTCCCAGCCGCCATCCCCTGCACAAATAAACAGTCAAACCCATATTTAAGGTAAAAGGAAAATAATATGGTTACTCAGTGCTTTGTTTAGATTCCATAAATGCATCAGATTTTAATGGGAGGGAGTAAAGTTGAAGTAAGTAAAGGAAAATGTATTTCTTGCTGAGCCACATGGACCAGAAAGGGCCCATCCTGCACAGCGTGTTGTTCTTAAATTCCATTATCTTCGTCATGCTGAGATCAACTGACTCTGAACAAGGAGCTATAATTAGCTAAAGCAAGAGTAGAGGTCTTTTAGCTTGAGAACAGAAGAGTTTCGCTAATGAGTCAATAAGCGACAAACAAACAAAGTTAATTAGGTGAAAGTTTCTTCAAACATGATCAAATATCACATTTGCATGCAGGATTGCAGACAGTCCTCAGCGTTTTTCTTCCTGTGTCTTGATTTGCAGAGATAAAATTCGAATGGAAGAGTTTTTTAATCACATTGTCGCCCACTTGAACTATGGCACGACACGGCTCAAACGCATGCTACATTCCTTCATAAGAACTAGGCTTTGAATACGTGGGGTATTCAGCTGGAGAGAATGTTGGGGGGATAGCATGTCCTGTTCTAGTCTTCTGCCTCTCGGCCATATCTAATTTAACAGTTCCCTTTCATCCATTATCTCAGGCTACCATTTTCCTCAGATTTCTTTGCTCTGCTTGCTGTGAGTTGAGTCAGGAGAACTTATTTTCGCCCTGAGCTGTACCTGTGCAGGAGGTCCTCCTACTTCTTACAGCTGTTGCATCCATCCCTCCGCAAATCCTCAGCCTTGACTCTCCAAGGTTTCCTCCTTCAGCTTGTGCAGAAGATACCAAGCAGTATTAACTAGAGATGGGCATGAAATGCCAAAATGGTGTTTTGTTTCATTTTTCGTTTTTTTATTCATTTCGTTTTGTTTCAATATTTTTTTTGTTTCATTCCCCCCCCCCCTTTTTTTTTTTTTTTGCTAGCACCGACCAGCTGGCCCATGGCAGGGTTGGCACTTTATTATTATTATTTATTTTGACAAGTGCTGAGATCAGTGCTTGTCAAAATAAATAATAAATGCAGACAAAATGGGAAAAAATGAAAATTTCAGTTTCGTTTCATTTTTTTAAAGGGCACCTCGTTTTTCATTTCGCTCTGTAACGAAATGAAAAAAAATGAAATGAAAAAAATTGTTTTGTGCCCATCTCTAGTATTAACTGAGACCCTTTAAATTAGGGCAAGCGAGATATCGCAGTATAGCAGCAAACACACACGAGATTCCAAAGACGACTGAAAGGGCTGCTGCACATCTAGTTCTTTTACCCTCCCCCCTCCCTCCCCCAGTATGATTGAGCAAAATTTAGTGTATGTCATGGTAACATGATGTTCCCTGTTCCATAACATAGTTGCTATTTTTACTTATTTTGGCCTTCGCTTTAGCAAAAGACTCCTATTGTCACGGACTGAGGCACTGACCCATCTTCTCCCAAGCAGACATAAGATACAGAGCCACCTCCATCTATTGATCCTTTTTCTTGAAGGCTGCTTCATGTGAACCTCTGGGCACTTTTCTTTGTTTTGGTGTGTGAGGGTTCGGTTCTCTCACCTGGCGGTTCCGATCCACAAAAGAGTCAAGAGTCAGTTTTGAGATGAACATCAAAGGGATTTTTATTTCTAACAGCATCTGACAGACTGTAGGCACTTTCTTCATTTGTTCGCAATAACGGAGTAAACTCTTTGATATTTAACTCTTCAGATAAAGGCTCTTCATAAACAACATTAACTGGAATTTGGTCTAATTCTTGAGATCTAACTAATAATAATGGGGAATGTTCGAACCCCGACCCAAACACTGGGTTCCACAACAAGGATGCTTGGCCCATTGGGCTATGGGATTGCCCCCTTGGCCCTTCCTCCATTCGGAATTACCCGTATATACTCGAGTATAAGTCGACCCGAGTATAAGTCGAGGCCCCTAATTTAACCGCCAAACTGGGGAAACGTATTGACTCGAGTATAAGTCTAGGGTGGGAAATGCAGCAGGGCCTGGCAGCTCTTCCTTTGTGAGCTGGGGGAGTGGTGTGTGATGTTTAAAATAACTTTTAGCCACTGATGCAGCAAGTGCTTGGGTCAATGGCTAAAATTCATTTTAAACATCGTGTGCCGCTCCCCTGTGATGCAGAGGGGGGGGTCATGAGAAGCGGCATGCAATGTTTAAAATGACTTTTAGCCACAGATGACTTGCCTCAGTGGCTAAAAGTATTGACCCGAATATAAGCTGAGGCCCCCTTTTTTCAGCCCAAAATTAGGGCTGAAAAACTAGGGTTATATTCGAGTATATACAGTATATCGTTCCGAAGTCTCTGGCCACCTCAAGGGTTTTACTTGCACTGACCAGCAAAATTCTTCTGGTTCCTTCACCCCGAGTCTCCTGGCGCGTCCTCTCACCTCAAGACCTTCAGTCTGAGTTCCCACATCCCTAACGGACGTCTCCCAACCGCCGCTCGCTTCCTCGCGCTCCACCCACACGTCATCGTCTTCCTCTGCAACCCAAAACGCCTCGCACATGCTACCCTGCTCCTTTACTTTTCCCTGTTCATCTATAGCCACATTCTGTATCTTTTGTGCACGTGTGTCCTCATTCATTTCTCCTTCTTCTCTCTCTTGCCATGTTGCATTTCCAGACGGTTCACTTTCCTTATGTTCAGCTGTTTCCTCCTCCTCCTCACATGGTGGTTATAGATCTATGTGTTTAAAATTTGAAAAATAAACATATCACACTGCCAGACCTTACTGCTACAAAAATCTATGTCTTAGGGTCATGGGTGAGTTCTCCCTTTCTTGCACACAGATAGGCAAAGCCAGAAAGGGCGCCCCAGTAAGCAGAGTCATCTTTTGAAAAGTCCCGCATTTGCACACCACTAGTACACAACTCATATCACGTTGCTGCTGAAGTCAGGTGCATCTGTTACAGTAGAGGTGTTGGAAGCCATTCTTCTAAACTCTCACATTCCTTTTCATTGTATTCTCCATTTATAAACACTAATTCCAGTCTGTTATGAAAAGATTCCCTGCTGTACAGAGGCCAAGGTACAATAATTGAGAACTCAAGATACATATGTTTCCTAAACAAAGCAATCTTACTTTAAAAAGTTTTTCCCCTTATTCTCTGCCTTGCAGTTTAAAGAGAGAGATGCGGAATCTAAGTATGGAATGCAACCTGGAGCCAGTAACGGTGTCCATGGCTTATGTTTACTTTGAGAAGCTCGTCCTTCAAGGCAAACTCAACAAAGAGAACCGCAAACTGTGCGCCGGTGCTTGTGTCCTGCTTGCAGCAAAGATCAGCAGTGATCTCAGGAAGCATGAAGTCAAACACCTTATTGATGTACGTCCAGCCAACGTAACTTCCAGGAGTGTCTAGCCATCTGTAAAATGCTGACCTTCTCAAATATTTTATCTCCCAAACCCTTTGGCTAAAGCTCTGTGTAGACTTGCATATTATTTTGAATAGAAGCGCCTATAATATGTTCTAGCGTTGAGCTTGTAAACTGAAAGGAAACTTGCAGTATTGTGGCAAGAGTGCTTGGCAGCCCCACGCAGGGGAGGAGGAATCTTGTAGCTCACGGGCCACATCCAGTCTTAGGATTGTTTAGGAGGGTCCCCAGCTCCCCTCCAAGCTTCTTGGCGAAGAAGAAGTTTAGGCACGTTCCACTCCTGAGAGCTTCCAAGCACAGAGCTTCTGTGTTAAAACTAAATACGGAGCCTCCTTGCATCTTGTTTTGCACAGCTATCTACCTGTCCAATATTTACAAAACTAGAATTAGGTTTTTGGTGTCTTGGTTTTGGTTCAGGGGGCTGTTGTAGGTCCTGGGAGCAAAAAAAAAAAAAACAAGTCCCCTGAGCCATTTGGAATTTTCCTTTGCCTACCAAAATGCTTAAGAAAAAATGAGAAATATGTTCTGGGTTGAGTTTCTGGAATGACTTAAGAGCTGAGAGATGGTTGTTAGGGCCATAATAAAGAAATGGCACTGTGTACAGCAGAGCAAGAATTACTTGCTAATTGTTGGTAATGACCCAAATAGCCAAATACAGTTAGAACCCCACAGCTGCAGGAAAGCTACCCTAGCACCAGTATCACTGCCAATGCAGTTGAGGGTATAGCTTAAAGGACAGATCTGTTAGTTCATACATGCTTGTTTTTAGCTCTTCTCCTTTAGTATTATGGCTGGTCTCCTGTTAGTAGCACACGCCTTCCTCACTGGAAGGTGCTACTTTGTCAGTGGGGCATCATTATCTGCATATGAGGTACTGGTTTAACATAAGAACAGCCTTGCTTGGAACAGGCCACATCCCATCCAGTCCAGCATTCTGTCTCACACAGTGGCTCACCATTTGCTTCAGGGCATTCCCAAGCACATATCTTTACCTGCTTACAATTCCCTGCAAATGGCACTGAGAGATAATCCTGCCTGTCTCTCCAACCCGGAGGTTGTCCTTAGGCATCCATAATGATAGCATTTTAACTATTGACTATGTGGTACTCTTGCTGCTTCAGTAAAGGGTAGTACAGTAATCCCCCATTTAACCCGGGGGTTAGGGACCTGACCCAAACTGCAATATTGCGGGGATGGCTATACCATTTTATATACTGGTATCTTTTAAAGGAATGTTATTGTGTCCACATTGTAGGAAAATGGTTATACTTAGAATGATATTAATTCATGTAAAATCTGCAAACCAGTCTAAACACATGAATAATGTACACTCTTGTTTTTTTCCTTGTTTTTTCCTTGTAGAAGTTAGAAGAGAGATTCAGATTCAACAGACGAGATCTTATTGCATTTGAATTTACTGTCCTTGTAGCTTTGGAACTAGCTCTCTATCTTCCCGACAACCAAGTGTTACCTCACTTTCGGCGTCTGACACAGCAATCGTAGCCAAAACTGCTCTAACCAAGTGCCAGCGCGAAGATCCTCAATGTTGTTGTTGGCCATTGGCCCTTCCTGCGCCACAGTGTCGAATAACATTGTCAGTGAACCTGAAGTAAAGACTGCAAAGGCATTTATATACAGCTGTGGTGAACACAAAAGATTCCATGTGTGAAGTCACAGAAGTGAGATGTTGCGCTTTGGACATGAAAGCACAAATGTTTTGTGACCAGTTGACACTAGAGCTGCTGGTCTTAATGAACTGTTTCGTCTTTCATGGGGAGATGGTCTGTTCTTATGGCATTGCTACTCGTCATTACCTTAAAACTTTTCATCATTCGCTTTTACTCTTCCTGGAAACCTATAAGAGCATCGCCTCCATTCCAAAATACGGTATGCTTCAAAAAGCATTTGAATCCTTTTTACACCTTAAACCATGCAAACTTTTACTGCTTTCTTGGTGGGAAGAAAGACGTGCCTAAAAGTAGGCTGGGCTGGTTCCAGTCTCGCTCTTTCTCTTCTTGAAGTTATGTTGCTTCGTGTGAAATCTCTGAACTTATTCTTTTGCCTTTGTTCACCTTGTGACTGTAGGAGAACAGCTCTATTGTGTCTGCACTTTCGCCTCCAGAAGGGATTCATATTCGAGAACAATATTCTAAGTTAAGGAATAAAAGTTTTTGTTTTCTTTTTTTAAACTGAAACATGTTTCTGAAATGTTGCACTTGTTGAACAAGGCAGCTATAGGCAAAACAATTCCTATTTTACCTTTGGCCTTCAGAAACTAACTGGAGGCCATTCGACTTAGGTTGTAATTGGGTTCTGTTGCTCTTACAGCTGACAGCTCTTTGACATTGCTTACTGTAGCATGAAACGAATAATTGTTTTATTTATAACAATGAGTTCATGTATTGACTTTCCTCCATGCTCTTCGCACATAAATGTTTCTCTCTGCCAATGCAACTCTTGCTACCTGAATTAAGCCAATGAAGTTCAACATGTCTGACTTACTCTTTCTTTTTCAAAACTCAGTTCTTCCAAGCTTTTTGCTACTGTGATGATCGTGAACTTGACTTCCATTGCACATTCAAACCACCACTCTCATAGAGGTTATTATTCAGCACAGTGGTGGTTTTACAAATGATACAAGTTCTGCCATAGTCAAACACATGGTCTAGTCTTAAGAATACAAATGTTAAGGTATGAGCTGTATGATTTATTGACCCTGTAGCAGAAGAATTGGTTGTCAGGTTTCTTTTTCTAAGCAATATTGTATTACAAGTCAAAGTGTTTGTGTAGGTGTGAGTGTGTGCATATAGTATTTTGCTGTAACAAAATTAATACTTGGGTGTTGTGATTGAGATGTTTATATTACTTAATTTCTAGTGTGATTTGGTTGGTTTAATACATTATGCAGAACAATACAGTAGACTAAGGTCTAGACTCAGTAATTGACTGTACCACTGTGGATTTCTGAATCAAACTTTTACCACTCCCTCATTCCATTGTGTAGTAACCTAAGCATGCTGAAAAGATGCTATGAACTATTTGTTGTTCCTGTTGCATATATTATTGTCATCCACAGTCTTTGCATAAGATATCATTCAGAATTATGGCCACCACTCTAACTACAATCTAAAGTGGTACAGTCCACATTTCTAACACATCAGTCTGCACAAACCAATAGATTGGCTCTTAGAAATAAAGACTTTTGCTAAATTAATGCGGGCTGTATGCTTGCCAGGACCCATAAGACAAAAACAAAACACAACTTGGGAATATCTGCAATTTATCCATGAAATAAAGGGGAGAAGTGGTGCAAGAAATATTTGCATTAAATGCACTGCCCAAAATGGACAATATGAAGAGAACCTGGGTTTATTTTAGTCCCTATGCCTCAACAGCTGTGCATGAATAGAAGGAAGGGAAGTTGGTAAATCTTTTTAAATAAAGCCAGGTTGACATCACTGAAGTTGGAGCCAATGTGGTCTCTCTCATTAGTATTTGGATGTTAATGCATCTGAATATAATAGTATCAAATTGTAAAGCACCTTTTTATACAAATTAGTACAGGGATACATAATGTAGTACAGGGTTATATGTGTGTGGTTTAATTATTGATGTTCAAATTGAAAAGTGTAGTATGTCTTGATTTCTTAGCAGACTTTCCCAGTGCAAGGTGACATCTAGACTTTTACTAAGACAAAATTAGAAGCTGTTCAATTGGCTATCAAAGCATTTAATCTTCCAGTTGAACCAAAAGAAGAAACATTTTCACCTACAGTATGTGCCAATGTTGTGTTAAATGCCATACACATAATTGACTTGTATACACTATGTTGTAATAGAAATGGTTGCCAACTTAATCTTACCCAATTGAAGCAGTCACTAGCTTATTCAAGGAAGAATGGAAGTTGACAGGGGTTGATTTTTGTTTAATTTTAGCTACAAGAGGCTGTAAGACCTGAGCTGTAGGTATATTTATTTGCTGAATATTGAAGTCCATTTAGCAGACAGGTACATGTACTATACTGAAAATGTTCAGGTCACAAGTGTCAATCAGAATCTTTTGTTTGGAATGCATAAGCCAAATGGTACGGGTGTATCCTTTTTTAGTTAGTGAACTCAATTTGTTATTGTTCATAGTAAGGTAAAAATATTTTGGAGGATGAAGAAACTGTCCTGCAAAAATTCCAACCCAGTTTCTCTACCATCGCTGTATAAATGGAGCTGCAGATTTGGGATAGCACATGCGTGAAGACTTCCTGTGTTTCTCTGTTGTATGCAGGATATGTTTTGTCTTGTTATCGGAGATGTTTAACACAGTAGCTGAAATTCTGTTGCTTAATGTAGTAAATTACACTGAATCAGTGGAAATTTGGTGAGTCAGTCCTCTGTACGTTCCATTGATTTAAATGGGCCTGTTCTAGTTGTGACTTACTAGGCCCATCTCAATCAGTGGAACTTGCAGAGAAGTTGACTAATCAAATCTGCACTGATACCGTGAGCCTACTCTAGAGCAACTTGCAGTACTAAACAACAGAATTTCAGCCAATATTGAATATGAAATACAGTTTAGTCGGATGGCATAATGACAAAACATTGAGTATCACTCATTTTAAACTCTTACCATTTGACTTCATTTTTTCCAATTCACTTGTTGAATTTCTGAAGTGATAATGGAGAGTGTGACATTTGTTTGCATTTTGTACCTTAATTTTTGGTTTCTGATCTCAGTCAGCAATGTGTCTTTGAATTTCTTCTTCATGCAAAAGCTGCCACTATGTGGTAGAAATTATTATTACAACCAAACCTAGATACCATGTAAAATTCCAAATTGCTTTCTTCAGAGATACTAGTCTCTTAACAGCTGAGGTTTAAATCATGTAATCTTATGTAAATAATGGTGCTTGTCTACCTTCAGCCCGAGAAAACTCTCTGAATTGGGAGTTTGTATTTTAATGTCATTATGTTTGTGTTGTCTAAATTTAACTTCCTGCTCTGTTTACTGTCCAATTCTGTTCTTCCAATGAAATGGATGAATTTGTTAATAAGGTGCTGTGTAATTGGATGTTTTGATACCTATTTTATAACCAAGCACATCTTGAAGGCATTTCAGGTTTGTGTCATAAATAATCCTTTAAAAACACTTTAGCTTGTCTTCTTCATCTTTGCTATCTCCGTCATTCAAGGGTTTCTGCAAAATAAGAGTTTCGGTAAATTAAGAGAAGGGATTATTAGAAATCCATCAGCTATCTCTGCTGTAAATGTTGTAAACATCAACCGGATTAATACAATTTTGCAGGTCAAGTGGTGGGAAGAAAACTCCAAAATGTAATTCCTCTATTGTTAAATGAATGTTTGCTCAGTTAAACTTAACAACACTCCATAGTGTTGTGAAACAAACACTAAATCCACCACGACAAACTTTTTAAAGTTTTAGCTTAATAAGTGAAACATATGTTTCTCTTTCTTTGATAGAATTACAGGCCTGGTGGATGAGGGGAATGCTGTGGATGTTGCTTATGTGGACTTTAGTAAGGCCTTTGATAAGGTTCCCCATGATATTCTTGCTAAGAAGTTAGTAGAAAGTGGGATAGATAGTGCTACTGTTAGGTGGATTTGTAATTGGTTGACTGATCGCAGCCAAAGGGTGACCATAAATGGCCTCTCTTTAGCTAGGAGAGACGTGACCAGTGGGGTGCCCCAGGGTTCTGTTCTGGGTCCAGTGCTGTTCAATATCTTTATTAATGACTTGGAGGAAGGAATAGAGAGTATGCTAATTAAATTTGCAGATGATACCAAATTGGGAGGGGTTGCTAATTCCCTAGAGGATAGGATGAAAATTCAAAAAGACCTTGGCAGAGTAGAGTGCTGGGCCAAAGGCAACGGAATAGATTTCAACAGAGGGAAATGTAGGGTGCTACATCTAGGTAAAAAGAATGAATTGCACAGATATAGGATAGGGTGTACATGGCTGGAGAATAGTACCTGTGGAAAGGATTTGGGAGTCTTAGTGGACCACAAATTGAACATGAGTCAGCAGTGTGATGCGGCAGCCAGGAAAGCCAAAGCAATTCTTGGTTGCATCAACAGAACCATAGTGTCTAGATCAAGGGAAGTGATAGCACCACTCTATTCGGCTCTGGTCAGACCCCATCTGGAGTACTGTGTCCAGTTCTGTGTGCCTCAATTTAAAAAGGATGTTGACAACCTCGAGCAGGTGCAGAGGAGGGCGACCAGGATGGTTGAGGGTCTGGAAGAAATGTCTTATGAGGAACGGCTTAGGGTACTGGGAATGTTTAGCCTTTCAAAAAGAAGGCTGATGGGGATATGATAGCTATGGTTAAATATTTGAAAGGATGTCATATTGAAGAGGGAGCAGGTTTGTTTTCCATGGCTTCAGGGATTAGGACTCGGGGCAATGGCTTCAAACTACAGGAAAAGAGATTCCATTTGAACATTAGGAAGAAGTTCATGACAGTTAGAGCTGTTCGGAAGTGGAATATGCTGCCACAAAGGGTGGTGGAGCCTGCTTCCTTGGAGGTTTTTAAGCAGAGGCTGGATGGCCATCTGTCGGAAATATTGTGATGGGGTTCCTGCATGACAGGGGGTTGGACTAGATGGCCCTTGAGGTCTCTTCCAACTCTATGATTCTAAGCTTCAGACAATTGCATTTTCATATCTGGTATACCCTCTACTATCTGACAATGAGATAGTGAAAGAGTGTATTCTTTGCCAGTATCCAATGTGTCAGCTAGTAAAGGCTTAGAATTAGCGCAACATCATTATTTTTTGCCCATTAGATATTGCAAGTAAGCAAAAGCCTAATCCAAGATAAAATTCTTAAAATACATAGAAGAAGAAGCCTTGCTGAGGGAAAATCAGCATGGTTTCTGTAAGGGTAAATCTTGCTTCACAGACCTTTTAAAATTATTTGAAAAAAGTCAACAGGCATGTGAGTATTGTCTATCTGGATTTTCAGAATTGAAAATAAAACAGACAATATTGTAATGTCATTGTACAAAACAATGATAAGGCTGTACCTGGAATATTGTGTACAGTTCTGGTTGCCGTATGTCAAGCCCCGCACACAGATCACACACACAAACAGGATTCAGTTCTTTGCCAAGATCTTTAGTGGAAAGCAGGCAAGTTCAAGTCCTTTGCTAACAATCAAGTGCCAGATAAATAACAGAATCCAACTCCCAGCAATTACCAGTCCAAGTCAAAACCAGAATATCTCACGGAAACCAGATGCCAAACCCAAGGGAACAGATCAAGCCATTGTCCAGGAAGCCAGTTCGAGGTCAGGAAACAGAGCCAAGGTCACAGACAGGAACGTGGTTGCAAGTTCAAATGACGCGTTGCTCCCACAGAGAACTCAAGGTGAGCTTCCCAGCTTTATCCCAAAACAGGGAACACATCCTTAATTCTGGGAAGGCTTCTGCTAGTACTCAGGGCTTCCCGACCTGATTCTCCGTCTAGCATCAAAGGCCCTTTCCCTAGCTCTTCTGGTAGCACATCTTTGCAGAATCCTGCTCATGGCCCTTATAGGAGGTGAAGATATTTTTTCAGCTGAGTCATCAGACCCAGCTGCTTGCAGATTTGAGCTGCAAGGCTCCTCCAGCAGCTCTTCACCATTTAACCCCTCAGAGTCAGGTTCTGTGGCAGGCAGAGTCCTGGCACCGTATCTAAAAAAAATAGAACTGGAAAAGGTGCAGAAGAGAGTGACTAAAATGATTGCTTCGCTGAGACACCTCATCAGGAAAAGGTATTGTTTTGGGCTATTTAATTTAGGAAAAAAGGAGTCGGAGGGGGGCATGAGATGTACAAAATTAAGCAGGGATGAATCAAGTGGATAGAGGGAAATTCTTTTCCCTCTCACACAATAACAGAATCAGGGGTCATCAACTCAAACTGAGGGTTGGGAGAGGGAGTACAGACAAAATATTTCTTTACTCAGTTGTTAGTCTGTGGAACTCCTTACCACAAGATGTGATGGCATCTGGCCTAGATGCCTTTAAAAAGGGATTGGACTGATTTCTGGAATAAAAGTATCTTTCATGTTACAAGTCATGATGGGCACCTGTGTTATATCCAGACTTAAAATGACAGTACCTCAAAATGCCAGATGCAGGGTACTTGTATAAGGAGACAGGTACAGTATCTAGTTGCCTCATGTGCTCCCAGGCATGTGGTGGGCCTACTGTGAGATACAGGAAGCTGCACAAGATGGGCCCTTGGCCTGATCCAGCAGGGCTCTTACGTTCTAAGTATACTTGTTCCACATATTCTCAAGACAAATCATTACAAGAAAAGTCACCATAGACAGTTCTTATTGGTTTTATATTTTTATGTTTTCATTTCATTTTGACAGAATGATAAAGATGTTACAGAGATTACTTTGGAAAGTATTTAGCAATTGTTCAAAACAAGTTCCATGATGCTGTTTGATAAGCTTAAAGAGAACATGTCATTACATACTTCTAATGTATATGAATAAATTATATGTTCCTGACCTCATAACCTGAGCTGGCAGCAAATTCACTCTTTTAGTCACTTGCACAAATAGATAAAGCCCTACTACAAATAGCTGCTTACCACTATTGCAATTATAAGTACATAAAGGCCATCTGTTTCAGGCCTTTTCTTTTCATGTTAGTGAGTTGATCAGTGATTTAGATGGAATACAAAGCAAAACGTGGAAGGTTCACATGTTAAAAATACTAAATGTCTTTTAAAGGTTAGTGAGATCAAAAATATTATTTAGGTAAACAGTGGAATTAAAAATATTTGTGCCATTGATCATTTGGTTTAGAATTGTTGATTTTGCTCTTCTTTTGACCTGACCTTGGTTCTCTTATCATTTGTTTGTTTATAGCCTCTGGGACAAAAATAGATAAATGAAGAACCAAAACTACAAAAACATTGCCTATAAATATAAATATATATTGGGCACAAAAATACTAAGAATCAACCACTATTTCAGGGGTCATCTTGCAAATCTCCCTTTTGCTTAGCAATGGGTTTTATTTAATTGTCAGTTTTTTAAAGCCCCTGTGGTGGTGGAGGTGGTGGGTGCATTTACTTTTAGAAGTTAATGTAAGGCTTTAACCCTCTCATTCCTGCTTGGGTGGTCAATAACTTGATTGCCCCTGCATGCTTACTTTGTAAAAAGAAAGGCAACAGGGTCCATTGTCTTGTCATTATCTACTATACTTCCCTGCCAGCCCCCCCAGCTGCATACTCCATATATTGTCTCCTTCCTCATACTGTACAGCACAGTACTTGAATCCTATTGTTGTGACCTCTGTTGCCCTATCTCAAACTCATAACCCAGCAGCAGTTTTATGCCACTCCTCTGCTGTCATAAGCAATTTGTAAGCCTTGCACTTGAACTAGGACAATATTAACTCATGGCTGGCCCCCTAGGCTTTCAAGTATTTTGGGCCTCCTGTATTTCAATCTTTGCCTTTAGAACTGGAGCCCAAGGGTGCCTCAGAAAAAAAAGGCAGGCCCCCAGTCCCTGCAGGGCTCTGGGCTTCAGCCAAATCAGCCTTGTGAATAATATGGTCTTGACCTGAACCCCATAATACCTTTCTTTTCATTTCTACTTCTTGCCATTTTAGTGGGCACACGTCATGTCAGCATGCCAAAACATACAATGTTATGTTATGACATTTACCACTGTTGAAAGCCCATTAAGAGATTAATGCTAACACTTTTTGCTTGACAATGAAAAATTCAGTGAAGTCAAGATTATGTATTAAATCTAATGCATTATTTCCACACTCTGAATCAGAGCGCCTAGAGCTGAGCTGAGCTGAGCTTCAAAATGAAAGTACAGAATCAACATGTACAGTGGTCCCCCATTATTTCCAGTTCATATACTGTGGTATATCGCAGGACCACAGTATATAAAAGACAAGTCCCCTGGGGTAAGCTGCATGGGCCTGTTTGAGGCCTCCTGCACCTACTCCAGGCCTGGCACTGCCCTGAACGGGCCTGCAACGGGCTTTCCAGATTACCGGAAACCAATTCTGGGTCCTCCAACAGGCCCTGGAAGCCCGTCTGAGGCCTGTTTGAGGCAGCACCAGGCCTCAGATAAGTGCAGGAGGCCCCAAATAGGTCCCCCAGTCCCGACCCAGCATCTACATATCGTGGATTTTCCATTATCGCAGTTCGAGACAGGTCCCTAACCCCTGCGGTAGTCTGGGCATTACTGTACTATGACACAAAGGTCAACTGTTGCCATTTTAATTGCAGCCTTACAAATTTTAGATATGGTCTGCTTGACTTACAAATATTTTTCCATTTTTTTATTTTTTAAACTTATTTTTTATTTTTTTTTAGATAGGCACCCCGACTTAAGAGCATGCATTCGGAATGGATTAAATTCGTAAATCGAGGTACCACTGTACAAGTAACTATTGGTGCACTTTCCTATAGAAAGACCTGCTTTCAGTGTGAGGGTTGACCTTAAGCTATGTAATAGGGCAGATGCTTTTTTCTTAAGCGGGCAGGCACAGACAGCTAAGGAGAAAGATGTGTTTGTTTTGCCACAAGCTACAAAGGGATAGGGTTACACAATGTATTGAGCACGGAGGTGTCTCCATTTTGTTTCTTGTCATGTGCTACACTACAATATGACCTTAAATGGCCTGGTTGCTTTATTACCCCTTCTCACACTCCATAATTTCAAATTAAAAATGACTGAATTGATGGTGTCTATAAAGGAGTAAGAACTAAATAATAATTTGAAGTGTTATACTTGTGTGATCCAGTTGACAACCCCCCAAGGTTGTTTACAAGGGGTGAGTTTAAAAGACAATGTACAACTGTCTGAGAGAAGCAAAAAAAAAACCACACCAATAAATCATAAAATAAAAATTAGCATCCATTTATTTTAAAAGTGGACAGGAACATCCTGACCCTTGCCAAAAGTTACTTGGTATCCCTATCAGCAAGTGCCTTTTTACTTAGGTCCAAAGACACTTGAAGGACCATATATTAATATTACAGTATTTTATGCTAATAGTGGGAACTCAGAGAAGTGGTGAGCACTCCTTTATATAAAAGATAAACATAGATGCAGTAGGCATAATGGACTTTTAGTGTAAGACAGTCCTCTCTGGATACACATCCTACTGAAATCATGTCCTGTGGATCATATCCCTCTTTCAATCAGAGATGGCATAAATAGTGAACGAGAAACTTCAAGAAGAAGGCACTTCCCAGTAGAACCCCTGCAAATGATAAGACTATATGTCTAAAAGTGATTTAGTATTGGGACATGCTATCTATCTGGCATTTTGGAGATTCAGCATAATATTGTCTTAGAACTCTTAGTCATAAACTAGACAAATCGTTATCCAGAGGTGGAGTAACTCCATGCTTTGTTTCTTTTAAGTAACTTTTGGGCTGCCTTAGGCCCCTTAATTGAGAGAAAAGCTGCATATACATAAAATGTGTATGTTTAAATGGCACAACTAGAAGAGTGATGCTGAATCAATTTCAAGATGTTACCAGTTTTAATTTACTGTATTTCAGTAAAAATGCTCCCAAACATATTGTAATTCTAAAGAGGAATTTCCTACAAGTGGAAAGTTGAAAGAGGGTCAAATCCTTCCAGTTAGGAGAGGAAAATAATATGCAAGTAAGTACTGCTCTAGGTCAGGAAATGATCAAGAAATTCACTAGGTCGCCATCATGCTTAATAAGCTGTGACAATTAGGTGTTTAGGGAAAAACGGTTCCCTCAGTAAACTTGATGTTGGCCAAACAAGGGATATAACCTTGCTCAAGAAAATAATTCAGTGTGCATATTATTAACATCAAGAAGAAAAGCGATGGAAGGGGCGCTCAACTTTTTCTGCCTCAATGTTTTCAAATGACTCTAGTTTAATATTAAAATAAGTGTGTTTCACTATTACAGTATGATGGGATGACTTGAAGCTAAAGTCCTTTTTTCGCGATGTTTTGAGCTACCCTGAGCTCCAATTATTGGCGGGGGGTGGGGGGATACAAATTATTTTTGAAGCTATCTTCGGTGTTTTGGGTTCGTTTTAAGTTGTGGAAATAACCTTCGTTTGGCCTCGTCTTACTCGTCTCCTGTGTTTCTAGTCTTTGAAAGTAGAAGTTTCAGCTCCATGTTAGTCTTTTCAAGAATTCCAGGCAAAATAATCAAAGAAAAATAAAACCAAAGATACAAAAGACACTGCTGCTTAAGAAGAAGTGGACATGTCCACGAAACGTTACATTAAAATATGAAGGTTAGTCTTTAAGGAGCCACATGTTTTGTGTCTTTTGTAGTTTTGGTTTTATTTTTCTTTGATTTTCGTCTAGTCTTCCAAAGGGGAAAAACTGCTATTGATGTCTGTGAAGATTCTCAGTCATCCAGGTGAGTTTATCTGGAAGTTGAGTCATGGCTATTGGACTTCTTTTCTATCTCTCAAAAAGAAGTCCAGTAGCTATGACTCAACTTCCAGAACTGCTATTGATGTTTCATCTCCGTTTTAAGAGCTTTTCTTTTCCCCTTCCCTCAGACGAGGGTACCCAAACGCCCGCTTTTTAAACGCCCACAAGCTCCAAAAGCTTCTGAGCGAGGCTCGTTCTGAGGCGACAGCAAGACGGACAGCTAACGAACTCCTTCTCCCCGCCCCCCCATCGCCTGAAACCGCCCTCTCCGTAGCCCCGCCTTCCAGGAGCCAGTCCGGATGACGTCATGACGCTCCTCCTCTTTCGCTCGAGCCGAGAGCAAGACGGACAGCTAACGATCTTCCTTCTCCCCGCCCAAGCCGCCCTTCCCCATAGCCCCGCCTTCCGCCCCGCCCCTTTCGCTCGAGTCGCATGATTTGTGCGCCGCCGCTTTTCCGCCTTCCCTCCTCCTCCTCCTTTCCATGCGCGGACTTCCTTGTCGCCTTTCCGTGACGCAAGCCTCCCTTTCCGGCCCTGGTTCGAGGCGTGTGAGGAGGTGAGGCGAGGCCTGGTCCTCGGAGGGGAAATTATTTGTACCTTTTAGACGCTCACGGGGCGCTTGATTAGACCTTGGGAGCCCCCTCAGGACGTGGCCAAGGGAGCCCTTTGCTTTCTTCACGCCATCTCTCTTCCCCCCCACCCCATACCCCCCCCCCCAGTTGGGTCTCCCTACACTGGCTGTGGCTAGTGCGGGGGGGGGGGGCGAAGGAAGATTTCCAGATGTTTCTTTTTTTTAAAGTTCATTTTGTGTGTAGGGTGGGGGCGGGGGTTCACTTGCCATAGAGAGGTAATTCGCGAAGGGGTTGTGGGTCCTGATGGCAATTTTAGTGTATTGTTTCAGTGTATGGTATTTGTTGCATTTAAAGGTTTTTATAATTTTACTGCAATTTTATAGGTATTTTAATGTTTTAATTATTTGAATTGTTTATTTGAATTGTAAGCCTCCCAAAGACCTTTGGGTAGTGGGTGGCGTATAAGCTACCTACCTACCTACCTACCTACCTACCTACCTACCTACCTACCTACCTACATACATACATACATACATACATACATAAAATAAAAGTGATGCTGAGTGGTCTGGAAAAGTATAGCATTCCTGTAACCATCCTTATCAGCATTGTTGGCATCATCTGAGAGCTGCAGAGCTGGACCCTAGATAGATCTTTTGAGTCCAGTCCCTGTCAAGGAAGCAGAGTGGGGAATCGAGCCCCCAACCTCTGGCTCCTCAGCTAGATACTTAAACCACTCAGCTATCTAAGCAGCAATGATAATACAGGTAGTTATAATCATCTTAGAACTACAGAGGTGGAAGGGACCTCTTGGATCATGGAGTCCACTCCTTGTCAAGGAGGCACTGCAGGGAATCAAACCCCCCAACCTCTGGCTCCTCAGCAGTGTGCCTAAGCCACTGAGTTAACCAAGCAGCTACAAAAATCATCATAATCAGTACTGCAGAGCCGGAAGGGACAATATATAGATCATTGAGTCCAGGCCCTTTCAAGGAAAGACAGTTGAACTCCCAACCTCTCTCTGTGCAGCCAGATTCCTAGACCGCTATGCTATCCTGCAGCTCACAACCATGTCCAATTTCAAATGAAGTTATTTTATAAGAAAAATTGTGAATGGGCACTTGCTAACATTGTGGCTTAAATCCTATTGCTTTGTGCAGTAGGTTGCATCACAGTACCTCATTGAATCAGTGGGGATTAGGTGAATTAATTCCTCAGTAAATTCCTTGCATTGAAAAGAATCTACTGTACTTCAGTTAGAACTTACTGTGGTAAAGTCAGTCACAGATGGAGCAAGTCCGTTTGAATCAATGATTTCACTCACGAAATCACCACTAATTCAGTGAGCGTACTTGAGTGATACTACGCTAAGCAGCAGGATTTGAGTCCATGTTTCAGAACCATGTTTCTTGATCACATGAACAAATCTTTCCTTCAATGAAAATTTTAAACAAAACAAGTACACTGTTATAGTACAAGATGCAAGAAGAGTTGTGGTTTTTTAAAGTTTGATGACAGAATGCAGCTCTTTTCTCAAATTCATTTACCAAATTAAAGATCTAAAAGCAAAATGCTTTTGCATTTTGATAGCACATTAGTCAGCAACAGGAGCTCTGCAAAATGTTGGTCTTAGCGTAAATGTTTGCGTACAAGTGCAGTGGTGAGCTAACAAAAAAGAAAAACCCATGAGGCTGAGGATAACCGATTGAGACTGCTGGTTGTGTAAGCCTTTTATACTATACCATCACTTGAGGAACTGATTGTTTCACGTATATTCTCAGGAATTTTCTGTAGCACGTCACTTGTGGCAAGTGACCTAGGGATACAGGATGCAGAACGACGCTGGAGAATTTGTGGATCTCTACGTGCCCCGTAAGTGGTGAGTATTTCTCTGGACAGTAGAAGTTAATTTCAGGAATTCCAGGTTTTGGTCTCTTGCAGTAATAATAATAGAAAGTCTGGGATCTCAAGCTTTGGTGGACTGCATCCAACTACAGCTGTTTTCTTACCTAATGCCGAACCATGGTTTAAGCATTGCAAGTGTTATTTATAAAAATTTAAAACATTCACAGGAGCTTTGTAAACCCAAATAATACTATGAGTAAGACTTCCCACAACATCTGTCATCAAAAATCTCATGCATCTATCAAGCAAGTCTTTCATACTATCCTTTTTTCTGCAGAAGGAGGAGGAGTGTGGTTAGAAGCTAGTTAAAATGTTGCTGAACGGAGCTGAATTTTCCATATTTCACTGTACTTGTCACACTAGTTACACATTGCCTGAAGTCCAGAACATAAATTTATACCATGTAAGTCTTAACAGCATAATTAGACCCAACTGTGTTTTGTTAGTCAAAAGTTTCGCCTCCCATTAAGTTCTTAGCATTCCTTAAGTGCTATGAACACCTTTTGTGACAGACAGGAGCAGGAGGACTTAATGTTGTAAAATTGATAGTGGTGGAATCAGTTGCAGTGGTTGTTGGAAGCTTAAGACTTCAGTGAAAGACTTCCCAAGTCTTTGCAACCTTTTGGAAACTTACTTCCCAGTTACAGCCACAACTGATTCTGTCATATGACTTAGGTTGTGTACCTTCATTGCTGGATATCAGCCAGTGATTCTCAAGATTATATATAATTCTCTTGCGTTAACCAACCCAATATATTATTTCTGCAAAATTAAAATAACTATTGATACTAAACAGCTTTTAGCTTTTCTTTATGGAATATCACTTGACATCTTTTTCTAGCATTATACATTAGAATGAAAGCACACATCTCTGTTTCATGCATACATGCAAAAGCATAAGAATCTATCAATGCTTTTGCCTAGATCTCTTAGCCTCACCAGGAAAAATCTCTCTTTCCATATTGGACACAAGAATAATTATTAGTACAGTAATACCTTAGTTTACAAGCATAATTTGTTCCAGAAACACGCTTGTAAACCAAAACACTTATTCCAAAGCAAATTTCCCCATAAGAAATAATGGAAATGCAGATGATTTGTTCTGGGGTCCCATAGATCACATACTGTACACGCAAAATGCTGAAACTCACAAAAGAAGTTGGCTAGAAGTCCATGTCCACACCATGGTTTACATACCTGGCTGCACAATCCGCTCTGCTTTGGACTAGCAACTAGATTTTACTCTGTGTTTTTAATGTGACAATAATAAAGTGGAATTTGTAGCCCTATACACACTTGATTAGCTGCCCCATGCTTGATGTAGTTTATTCTTATATCAGTAAATATTTGCCTTGGTGACCATTTGTTGTCTAGGAACCTAAACTCAAAAGTCTGGCATTCTGACAATAATGCTCTTGGCTTTCCTAATCCTGATTCTTAAACCTTTCCATGGCACCATGCTATGCATCCAAAAAGCAGGTCTTACAGCTGCTAAGAGAGAAATTCCATAGTCTACAAATGCCAAGTTCGAGTACTTTGCTTTAATGCTGACTTGTTATGCCACCTCTGTTATAAGTAGCAGCACCTAATTTATAGCTGTTGTGACTTATTCAAGCTGTTCACCCATGTTCTTGAAGTTTTTCTTCCTGGTATTTCGCCAGACTCTGTAGTCTGCATCTTCAGAGGGCAAGGAGCTCAGGGAACTAGGAGTTCTCTCTGCTCTGGGATCTAGGAGTTCTGTCTGTACCCAGAGCACCGAGAGAACTCCTAGTTCCCTGAGCTCCTTGCCCTCTGAAGATGTGGCCACAGAGTCTGATGAAATGCCAAGAAGAAAAACTTCCAAAACACAGCCAAACAGCCCAAAAAACTCACAACAGCAACCAGATCCCAGCCGTGAAAGCCTTCAAGAATACAGCACCTAATTTATCCTCCTTTTAAGAAATAGCTTTGATATTTAAAGTATGAATCAGTTTTGCATTTTAAAATTGAGTGCTGGAGTTCTTATTGAGTACTTAATTTGGGGAGGATGGTTGTTATTTAGTAGTGCTGCAGGAGAAATATCACATCAGTTGGGTAAATGAGATATACACAATCTGTTAATTATACATTGTTACAAGTAGGATTTAGAAGGGTTATGTTGCAAATTTGGCAAAAGTTACACTCAAGTCTTTAGCTCTGTGCTCTGCATTGTGATTGAAGTCTACCAAGAATACATGGTGCAGAGCATTGCTGAGGCATGCCACAAAGTGTGGTAGAACTGGTGCCACATGAGAAATTAGTAGGCACTATTTATACCTACTTAATGCAGAAAAGTTTATATTTTTTTCTGTCTCTGTTTTTTAACCAGCTCTGCTAGCAATCGGATAATTGGTGCAAAAGACCATGCTTCCATCCAAATAAACATTTCTGAGGTGAGTAGAATATTAGAATTAAGTAAACAGAAATACAAGCTGAAAAGAATAAAAAGTTCCAAATCTATACATTGAGGTTCTGATTTACATTTAGGGGCAACCTTCCCTGTAACTTTCAGCCCCTCTGGGCAGGGTTCTCTTCCTTGCGGCATTACTTGAACCATATGCACGCGTGCCAAAAGCACCCATCCTGCATGGCTTCCATTGTGATCGATGCATAGCCGCTCATTTCCTATCCATGGGGGAGGAGCCTGCATGGAGAAGGCATGGGGCACATTCTCTCTCTCTCTCTCACTCACACACACACACACACACACACACACACACACACACCTTAGAGGGATCCTCGTTTAGGGAGATAAATAACCTGCTTGCCTGGATCTTGCACAGTGGTCATACCTGAATAGCAAAGTACAAGTTGAAGAGGCAACAAAATCCTTTACGCCTACAATAGGCAGAATCCAAACTACAGATAATTAAGCATTGCTTTAACCCATAGCAATATCTGAGTTGGCTGCAGGTCTAGAGAGAACCAGTGTTGACCGCCACTTGCTGTGTCTTTGATCATCTGCCGTACTCTCTTCTGCCTGTTTCTTCTTTGGTTGAGCTGGTCTGCGCTAAACTGAGACCTGAGTATTAGAAGTTATAGCACTGCCATGGCAGTGGTCACTAGCTTCTCCCTTGGATATCTGGGTCCGGAAAATACCAAGAAGCACTCATTCCCTGTTGCATACTTCTTGCTGTAGGAGAAATGTATGCACTGGACTGGCTGCATCAACCATTTCAATGAAGAGCTTCCAGAGTCCAAAGAAAACACCCAGCGAGGTGCAAGGGTAGCGTGACCAAAGCAAAAAAATGCATAACCAGTCCCTGGTTATACAGCACTTGGTGTGATTTCGTTGCATGCTCTTTTTGATACGATAAGTTGGTTTTCCTTTTCAGCATTTTGCTTTGCTCCTTAAAACAAATTTTAACTTTAGGCGTTAGGAATTAGGAATCTTTATTGTCATTGCCCCCTTGCAGGAACAACGAAATTTCGTTTAGTTTAGTTGTGCTGTAGATGAGCATAAACGAAAAAAGGAGCAATTTTCTATATGCTGGACAAGCCAGACTTTGTTCCAGAATTCACTAACTCCAATAAATTTGGGGAAATGAATTTTTTTATCATCATTTCTACACTATTTCACTTCCTCCTTACTAATTGTTTTTTAGGCCTAGATCCAATGTTAAGCCATGAAGTGCTGATTTACCAGTTTCTCATTGGCTGAAATCCCGTTGCTCAGTGTAGTTGGTCAGAACTAGAGTAGGTTTATTGAATCGGCTGGGATTTATTTATTTATTATTTTAAAGTATTTTTACCCCACCTTTCTCCTTGGAAAAGGACTCAAGGCGGCTTACAGTAATGAGGGATAAAACACAGTCCAGTACAATTAAAACATGATCAAGTATTTGAGAATAAGAAATTGAGGGACATCTAACAGCATTAATAGACAACATTACATTAAAGCAACACGGTTATAAGTAATCATAAACACAAAGTCTATGTGAACCCATAGATTCATATTAAAATATTCATAATGGTAGTCCATCATTCAGGGAAAGCTTGCCTGAAGAGAAAGGTCTTTTCCTGTTTTTAGAAGGACAACAGAGATGAGGCAGTCCTGGCCTCTAGTGGGAGGGAGTTCCAGAGTCTGGGCGCAGCAGTCGAGAAGGCCCTTTCATGGGTTCCCACGAGACATACCTGTGAGGGTGGCGGGATGGATAGTAGATGACCATATGGATCACTGAGCCCAGCCCCTGTCAGAGAGGCAAAGTGGGGAATTGAACTCCCAGCCTCTGGCTCTGCACTGAGCTATCCAGCAATTCTTGATAAGTCAGCTGCTATCCACGTTCCACTGATTCAGAGGTCCTACTCTAGCTGGGAGTTACTTCTGGATTTCAGCCATTAATTCATTGGTTCTATTCCAGTTTGGACTTATACAGTGGTGCCTCTTAGGATGAATTCAATTCGTTCTGTGGGTAAATTTGATTTGCAGAAAATTTGTCCTACTAAACGCGGTTTAATGTGGACCCCATAGGAATGCATTAAATTCATCTTACGGGGCATCCCATAGGATAAATTCATCTTACGAGGTTTTCCTATTCCTGGAAATTTCATTGGTTTTCATAATCAAGGGGCAACTGTAATTGAATTTAGGCCATAGAATCCAAAATATAAGAGCATCTTTTATGTAATCAGGTATCGTTGCAGGATGTCTGAAATGTTAATGCAGTCTTTGTTCTGACTTTAGGTTGATAAGGACACAGGCAGAGTGAACGGCCAGTTCAAAACATATGCAATCTGTGGTGCAATCCGCAGGATGGTAAGTATTTACTTTAAATGCTTTTCTGTGCCTTTAACTTTTACACGTGGGTAATTATGTTCAGCAGACAGTTGTTTATAAAAGCAGAAGCTGTCACTCTTTTTGTAGCAGATGTCATTCTGGTGCAGGGAGGCTAAATTATATTTCGAAATAATTACAGGCAGTGGCCAAATTTTGGTCAGGATCTAACACTAGATCCACCCCATTGTGTGATAAACCTATCAGGAGGTCGATAGGGCAGATCAGAGTACTACTGACTTCTTTGTAAGTTCTTACTGCGTCTCGTACCTACCTCCTCCCCCATCAGCAGGAAGGAGAGCAGATCAGTGGTACATCCTAACATAATCAGTCTGCAATCTTGTGTTCCTGAAACTTGATTACAGTCGGACCCCAGTATCCTCTGGAGATTGGTTCCAGGCCTTCCCATGGATAATCAAAATCGTGGATAAGAGAACACCAAGGAAATCCCCCCAAAACTGCTGTTTTATGACCATAGCTTGCTTTATGACTGCTGTTTGCTCATGAGCTGGAGTTCAATCCCAGGTAGCAGGCTCATGGTTGACTCAGGCTAAGTACCCAACTTGCTGGGGGTGGGAGGGAAATGTGTAGCCTGCATACTGTAATAAAACTGTAAGCTGCCCAGAGAATACTTGAAGTGGTATAAGGAGGTATAAAAGCAGAACTTTGCTTTTTACAGGTGCTGTTTTATGACCTTAGCTTGCTTTGCAGATGCAGAATTATGTTTTTTTTTCCTTTGCCATCCGTGGATAATGACTCAGTGGATACTGGGGTCCTACTGTACATGAAAGCTTTATTGGCTTAAATTGCTTTTAACACATGTAGAGTGCCTTGAACATAGGGAGATGGAAATATTTGGGTTACGACGTTTTTTTAAGTATTGCATGATTTTTAGATGGGGTTTTTGTGTTTTTAATTTCTGACATATATTTTATTGTTAGCTACCTTGGCCAGATAAAGCAAAGTGTGTCCTAAATTCCTAATACAGTGGACCCTTGTATAACAAACAGCTTGTATAACATAAAATTTGTACAACATAAAAAATTCCGGAGATAGGGGAAATTTGCTTAACATTTAAATTTAAATTAAATTTGCCTATGGGGAAAATCCGTACAACATAAAATGGGATTACTCCATTTGCAATGCATTCCTATGGGAATTTGTATAAAGGAAAATTTGCTTAACATGATTTCATTTGGAACGAATTAATTCCTTTATACAAGGTACCACTGTAGTAGCTTCCAACAGTAGGAGGCAGCACAAGCACTGCATTTCGACTTGCCATGGCACCATGTAGCTTGCCAGTCATGGATTTCTTCTAGAGATGGATCCAGTTTGGTGGACGGCAGATAGCAAACCAGCTTTATGCTGCTCGCTACCCCGCTCCCTCTGTCAGGTGCCCACTCAGAGGCAATGCCCAGGGGAGGTGTCTCAGGGAAGCTTCTGAGTGGGCACCCAGAGGAGGGGGTGGGGCGTTGAATGGCAGTCACAACCCTTCAAAACTAGCTTAAACTAGTTCAAAAGTAAATTCCGTCTTTATGGAAAGTCATCTCACTTTGAATGTACAACTTGCTTTCTTTGTTTCAGGGGGAATCTGATGACTCCATCTTGCGCCTAGCAAAAAATGATTGCATTGTTTCCAAGTAAGTTAGTAATATGAGGCTGGGGAAGTTCTGAGTAAAGTGGGCGGGGGGGGGGGGGTTCTTCATGTAAGATGTAATATAATCCACGTCTAGGATGCAGTCATGTGCTTCAGTGCCTGACTCCTTAAGTTGTTCAAAGCTAAACACTTGTAACTCTTTTTCTTTCTTCCCCCCCCCCAGGAATTTCTAAATCAAGAAGCACCATGATACGCCGTTTCTTATAAAATAAAAAAACTGTTGGAAAACAAGTGATGTACAAGGAGGAGCCTTGAAGCATCAAAGACTTGTTCAGCCAATAAACAAATCTCAAAACCAGCAGTTTGCGCTCATCTCTAATTATGAACCAAGGTGCAGATACTGAATTAATTTTCCCACATGCCTTCTCATTGGTACTTGTATGTGAAGGCTGCTGCTGTCTGTCTCGAAGAATTCAAAGATAGTTTTGTTCAGATGGACTCATGAATGAATCCAATTAGTTTGTGTCTGATGCTCTCATTCATTATATATTCTGATGCTATAGAAGTCGCCCTGTGTATTATCACAAGCTTCCCCTTATTAACTACGTTAACTACCTTAATAAGAGCCTATGTTAATAAGAGCCTTGTGGCACAGTGGTCAAGTGCCTGTACTGCAGGTAAAACTGCTCATGACCTGGGGTTCAATCCCAGGTAGCAGGCTCAAGGTTGACTCAGCCTTCCATCCTTCCGAGGTAGGTAAAATGAATACCCAGCTTGCTGGGGGAAGGCAATGTGTAGCTTGCATACTGTGATTAAAAACTGTAAACCACCCAGAGACTACTTGAAGTGGTATGGGACGGTATATAAGCAAACCAATTTGATTTTCTGCTTTACATGGCAAGCATCTATTAGGCACTCAAGTTGGAAAACTGCAGGGCATTGATATCCTCTGATCAATATCATTATTCCAAGGCACATTACTATGTTTTACCAAAGAGCTGAGCAACTGGTTCTGTAGGGGGTCTTTGTTATCTGCCATTCCCCTGATTTTTTTTCTGTGTGCAGCTGCTGCTGCATTTAGTGTTGAAACAAACATATATATATATTTTAAAGTGATAGGACCAGTCGGATGTGTTACTAAAAATTAAAGACAACAGAAACATTTTCATTCAAAGTAAATTCAGCTGTATATTAGAGACTGTGCATATAATGTGAACTTGGTAGAACCTCAGAGTACAACATTTAGAATAGTGAATCTTGTACATTGCAGATGATGATGTCTGAAGGGATGTCATACAGAGGAGGGGTAGTATCATCCCAGAGTGCAGGAAGCACAACATCAATTTAAGAGTACTCAGCTTTTGGCTGAATATCAGATAAAAAGTTCCCAACTGTTAGAGCAGTACAGTAATGGAACCAATAACCTCAAGAGATGATGAGTGCTCCAACCCTGGAGGCATTCAAAAGGTTTTATTCCTTCATGGAGCAGCGGATTGGATTTGGTGGCCTTGTAGGCTCCTTCCAACTTTACTATGCTATTATTATTCTGCAGTGGGTATTAACTAACTGGATGGGCGATTCCTGCACAGCTGGAATGTCTTCTTTCTCCACAAGGCATATCACAACTGGTGTGTACATTTGGAATCTGGATAAGTTTGCTGCTTACCTCACAGTATTCCAAGCATTTGGATCAAAATTTCTAGCTCAGTGCATGATAAAACTAAACAGTTGTTTTTAAAAAGAAAACATGGACAGGTAAAAAATAGCAGTCTGTTACTCCAGCAATAGCTGTTAAATGCCATTGACTAAAGCAAAAGACTATCCATGAGTGACAATTGTGGTCATTTCCCATCTAGAGATTAATGATGCACAAATCAAGCAAGAAATCTACATTAAATGTTGTTTTTCACAATTCCTATGTAGGTAAAAGGTGAAAATCTCATGTCCCACAGTACTTTGGACTGACTCCTGTAATGCCTCATGTAGTACAATCAGGAGTAAAGACAAATGCTTCACACTGGATGTAGGTCTTGATGAGATTGCATTTAGAAGGGCTTTTAAAACATGGTTTATAATCTAGCTACTACAGTGTTTGCTGAGCTGCCTTTCGGGGCAAAGCTTTCCCAAGGCAACTTAAATATTGACACTTTTAAATAAAAGATGGAATAAACCTAGTAGACAAAGCAAAACAGTTCCTTGAATGCGAGAACAGAAGATGTGTAGGAGAATAGTCACTTCTACTTCCTAAGCCCTCCTGTTCTTGCTCTACACACCAAGGACACCATGAGTCCCCAGAAGTTCTTGGACTACAACTTCCAGGAACACTAACCCCCACAGCTAGTGAAGGCTTCTGGGAATTTTAGTCCAAAAACATGAGGACCTACGGTTGGAAGCCACAGCTTGTTTTTAGCATGTATCCTCTACCACCACCCAGTCCTTTTTGATTTCATTGGGAGGGGAAATGATGGCTACAGCTTATATAGCCAATGTTGCTTTTTCCCAATAAGCCAGAAACATGCACAGCTTTTTGTCTCCTGCCGCCAGCTGGAGCAGCAGTCAAAAAGATCCAATTTCTGAAGAAGCAGTGTACCGGCAGCTTTTGCCCTGTAGGCCTCCTATAGCAGAGAAGGCAGATGTTCAGTGGGACACTAGCCAGATATTCAGCAGCTTTGAGCAGCTCAAATAAATCCATTAAGAAAGCAATAACAAAGGGGCAGCAACCTATGGGATTAAAATAACCAAAAATGTAGTTCAACATCTCCCACATATATTCTGATCCTATGTGCTGACTATTTTTAGAAACCGATACAGCGTAACTGCTTGGATGCCCATCTGCATGTACTGGAATGATGGTAATACCTTCCAGACTGGATAGGATTATTACTTGTTTAGCAGTAATAGTTCTCATCAGGCTCTATAAAGTCCTAGTTGTTGCTTCTGTTTGGTTTTTTTTACATGCCCACCTAAAATAGTGTTAATCTAGAGAGATTACTCAGAGGTATTTTTAAGACTCTTTCCAGTGTGCAATAAATGGCCCGCACTGTTCTCAGACAAGAATAGTTCAGATCTCAAAAGAGCCATTAAAGGGAATGAGCTGGATTTGGGTTGTACAAGTGGTGCCCCACTGCCCTTACATGGTGACATTACATCAACTCGAGAAATTCTTGGCCAGAACTTACTAGGGCTTGGCATTCAAAGGACATCTGCACCGATTTGGCCTATTCCAGCTCATGTCTCCTAGTTGAACTCCCTGCAGGCTAGAATCCTGTTTTAGCAAGGTGCAGCATTCTTTCTTGGTGCTTTTGGAGAAAGGGGTCCATAACAGGGTAAATGAAGTTAGCAAGAATAGTGTAGGATTATCCTACAGCCTGATGAATAGATTCAGAGTGTGATACCCAGTGTGGTGTCGTGGGAATTGGGAGGGATTGAGACTCAGGAGATCTGGGTTTGAAACCTTGCTCAGCCATGGAAGCTCACTGGCGGTGCTTTAACTGGTAAAACTGTTCCTGAAACATCTCACTTTCCTTGAAAGCGCTATTAAAGTTGGTTCAAGCATGACAAGACAAGCACACACCAGTAGCCCATTTGTTCTTCTGGGAGTCACCTTGCTTCATACCCACAGGTCGACAATACCATGATTAAGATTAGCAAAATGTACCCAGCATGCAAGTTTATGAGCTTCCTAAAATTATTCCTCAGGCTGTAGGATAAAATTGGGGCTCGGGGATGGAGTTGCCGGTCTAAGTATTTAGCTTAAAGTTTTCATAACCAGTGGAGACACTGCCAATAAAATTAACCCCAGGTTCTGCTCTTAACCATGGATGCTCCAGCTGAGTGCCCTGGGGCCTCGCCTGAAGTACAACAAAGGTAGAAAATCAGAAAGTGGTAAGTATTAATAATATGTGGTACCTCGTGTGGCGTATTGGATAGAGTGATGGACTAGCACTCGGGAGACCAGGGGTCAAATCCCCACTTGGCCATGAAAAGTCACCGGGAGGGGGAGGAACTGGTAAAACCACTCCTTAAATAATGTATCTCAAATCCTAAAGCTCTGTTAGGGCTGCTATGTCAGTTCTGACTTAGTGAAATGTCTGTGAAGATTCTCAGTCATCCAGGTGGGTTTATCTGGAAGTTGAGTCCTGGCAACTGGACTTCTTTTTCTTGAGAGAGAGAAACGTTTCGCTGCTCATGAAACTGTTTGGATGAGCAGCGAAACATTTCTATCTCAAGAAAAAGAAGTCCAGTTGCCAGGACTCAACTTCCAGACTTAGTGGAATGTATAACAATCATGCATATGTTAAGAATGTGGACAGATGTAGGTTCCAATAAAGTCCTTAAAACCAAGGACAGGAAGTAGAGCTTGGAAATAATATGCCATGTGATGCAGGTGCTTTTCAAACTACAGTGGAACCTTGACTTACATGCTGCTTGACTTACAGCATATTTGACTTGCAGCAAGAAGGGGCCTGTTTGACTTGAGTCGCAGGCTTTGACTTACAGCGCAGAGCCCTGGCACAAGGCACCGGAATCTGGCGGCAGCCACGACCCAGCATCGCGGCTGCCGTCTCCAAACTGCTCCTGCCTTCTTCCGGCAGTGGTGGCTTCAGTGAGGCCAGCTCTGAGCACCTGGAGCTGGTCCTCGGCCTCACCAAAGCCGCCGCTGCCGCTGGAGGAGAAGAAGGGCCGGGAGCTCGGGGCTGGCCTCGCTGGTTAGACAGTCGGCTCAGTCTTGTAAAAAATCTGGCTGCAGAAGTCTGGTCCACAGTGGAAGCATTTTAGTTGGGGAGCTGTACAGTTGTGGGACTCTAATGATAAGCATAGGGTTGTTCAGAACTTGGAACGTCTGGTTAAAATCAGTAAAACTGAAATGTTAGACATTGTTGCTATGAACATTAAAAAGTGGAGGCGTATAACATGTGGACTATAATTCCACTGCCTCCTCCTCTCTTTGAAGAGACATTTCATTAACATCCCCAGAAGGAATCTCCTATCCCAGTCAAATTTGTGTTAAATTGCTGTTTTCGGGGGTCTTTTTCATCATCTGGAACGGATTAATCCACTTTCCCATTACTTTCTATGGGAAAAGTTTGTTTGACTTAAGTCATGTTTGACTTATGTCTAGACCTCCGGAACGGATTAATGACTTAAGTCAAGGTTCCACTGTACTGTACATTGTTACTCAGTTTAATGAGTACATTACTTTTTGAAAGTAACTTTATGAGCAATCACATGACATTGCATGTTAGACTGCTTCAAAGTAGGTGATCCGCTCATTTTGAGCCATGTTTCTCTTGGTGGTGGGGGGAGTTCTGCTTACTAGAATGACGGGCAGTTCAACCCTCTCCCCCTTGATTACACTTTCCAGTTTGTGTTCACAAATAATTCTCCAAAACCTGCAAGTTTGGGTTGTTTTGTTGGCTAAGAAGCCAGCTGACTTTCCTTCCTTCATCTTGGGAAACTGCCGTTGCTCTCGTTTGAATAACGTTGGTGCGGCGGATCAAAAAAAGAAATGCAATATGCTATATCACTCGTTCTTAAGAGGTTTCATGCAGAAGGTTGGGTTGCAATGAAACAGATTTTGATGAAGAACAGAACAACCACCATGCAAAGTTAACAACTATTGCTTAGTGTAGTAAGTCCAGATGGGCACGAACTGCCAGTTCAGCGGTTCGTGCCAGTTCGTGTCTCAGCTGGACAGGTGTTCAATGCTTCAAAGCCCCACCTCCTCCAATGGATCTCCCACTCAGAGGTTGCAGCCTGGCTTCCCTGTCCCACTTTCTCCAGTTGCTGCCTCTGAATTGGCACCCATCAAAGGAGAGGCAAGACATCACTGGACCACGAGTTCCGCTGAGAAATGAACTGGCACAAACTGCTGAATTGGCAGTTTCTGCCCATCTCTAGTAATAAGTTCCATTAGAATAGTTCGATCAGTGAACTTATGAGGAATTGACTCACCAAACCTCCACTCATTCAATGACCCTACTCTAGTGTGACTTACTACAATACTAGCTTTTCAGCACTTCTCTGTCCCCATATTGCTTTTGTAAGAGAGGATCCAAGCATCCGGACGTGGAATTTAAAACCTACACTTGTGTGTACGTTGTATTTGCAGCCTGCATGTTAGAACTCGCTTTTATTTATTTGTTTGTTTGTTTTATGCATTTCTAAACCGCCCGATTTCTCAGAAGGGACTCTGGGCAGTTAACACGAAAGCCAAATAAATAGTAGGCCACAAAAAACAAAAGAATCAATAAACAGCAAAGACATAACACTAAACACACAATGGAATAAAAGGTCCGGCAAGAGGCAAAACTAAATGGGTGGCGAGAAAGGTACCATAAGACAGGACAACACAACATTACATTACCAATTGCCAAATCTTCCTTAAACATCCAGGTCTTTAATGCTTTTTTATTGCTTTTTGGCGCATTTCGGAAGGTAGTTTGTTCCACATCGCGGGATCAGCCACTGAGAAGGCCCAATTGCGAGTAACAATTTTACAGGCGTCACGTGGAGTAGCCACGTGGAGTGAAAGCGCCAAAGATGCTCTGGTGGGTCGAGCCGTCACTGATCTTTGGGAGATGTGCTCTGCCAGATACATGGGCCCCAAGTCATGGGGAGTTTTGTAAACCAAAACCAATACCTTGAACCTTATCCGGGAGGCAACAGGTAGCCAGTGCAGGTGGGCCAGAATTGGCGTGATATGGTCAAAATGACTCGCAGCAACCACCAATCTGGCCACCGCATTTTGCACCTGCTGCAGTCACCGGACAAGGGTCAAGGGAAGCCCCATGTAGAGAACATAGCAGTAATCAATCCTCGAGATGACCAGCACTTGCACAATTGTCTGCAGGGAGTTGCCATCAAGGTGTGGTCTTCTCGGGGTTGAGTTTGAGCCTGTTAGACCTGGTCAATTCCAACATGGCATCCAGGCAGCGATCAAGGGTCTGGACCGCCTCCATTGGAGAGGTAGAAAAGGAGATTTAGGGCGTTTATACACGACCCCTAAACTCCGGGGCAAATGGCTCCCAGCTCCGGAGCTTAAAAATGTTTCCCCACCAGCTCCGGAGTCTACAGGAAATTAAGTGCGGCCATGCCCACTTTAGCACGTCCCAGCGCATCTTTCAAGTACCTGCTCTTCCGGGGTGAAAATTGCTTGATGCGGTGTAATGATCGTGAGTGCGGGGCTCTCCTCACTTCTGTTTGTTGTTTTTTTGGCTCCCTCCCCTTTAAGAGCTACTTTACAGAGACAGGAATGTTGCCGCGGCAAGAACGGAGGCAGAACGGAGGTGAGCCACGATCTTTTCTTCCTTTTTTTTCTCCCTCCCCTCACGCAGCCAGCAGCCAGGGTGGGGACACAGGAAGAGCGACAAGCCCCTAAGATCTCTGGTCCGAATTTAAGTGGCCAGCGGATCTTAGGGGTCGTGTAAAAGCGCCCATAGAGCTGCGTGTCATCAGCGTACTGATGGCAGCAAGCCCCATATCTTCGGATGACCTCAGCCAGTGGCCTCATATAAATGTTAAAAAGCATGGGGGAGATTGCTGACTCCTGAGGCACCCCACAAGAAAGTGACCAAGAAGACAAAAATGGCTTTTAGGACTTGCGTTTGCAGCTGTTTTCTGCACTGTTCTCCGTATGTTGGTCCACAGCCTGATCAAAGCTAGTATTGATCAAAAGCCAGTTATGTTAAATGTTCTAATTAAGATATAACCCCATTAATTAGATTACAGAATTTGGAACTCATGGTGGAAATGGTATGTGTTTGAACAATTCACCGTTTCCACCATTATCCATGGGACCAACCAACCTCAAGTAAACAAAGGAAAACAAGTTAACTTTGTTTCCCATAAGGAAATCTGCTATTGTTCAACACAAGGCAGGAATTCCTTTTGAGCTGACAAACTGGACCTTATCTGTGCTGCTGGATTAAATAAATGCTAAGCAATTTGCACTCAGATTATAGCAAAAAAAATTCTTTTTTAAATCCATAGCTGCTGCAATTCACTCTAATGGCACATATGACTAATATTCGAACATACGGTTTTTATTTTCAGCATCTATAGACACCTAGAACTTTTAAAATTCATTTCACACTTATACATAGCCAGTGTTGGTGTTTTTTTTAAAAAACTATTCATATATAATACTTGTATCCTACACACTCTCTCTAAGAAGATCAAAGAAAGGTCTTAGTATCTAGAGCAGAGGCAGGAAAATTCCTACCCACAGATCTAATCTAGTTGATCTATAACCTCTCCCCTAAACTCAACCATGATGATTGTTGCTTGCAGCAATAGCTGCAGTGATAACAGTAGTTCATTTTGCTAGGTTAAAATAGTCCCTGCCAAATAGTCCATTATTCATCTAGAGCTAACAGCTGAAATCATATTGCTTAAGTTATAGGTTAATTTTAATCAATGGAATGTACTAAGGAATAGGCTCACCAAATCCCCAATGATTTAGTGGACCAACTTAGGTTGTGATGTATAACGTAAAGCAGCAGCATTTCTTTCCACCAATGTACAGTCTCAAGACCTATATTGAATTCCTCGCTTGACTCTGGAAAATCACATAAAACTGCTTAGAGATGGGCACCAAATGAAAAATGAAATGCTGTTTCATCGATTTGTTGTGAAACAAAATGGTAGAATGCATTTAAAGATAAAACAAAACGAACTGTCATTTTTTGCTCTAAAAACTAAACAATTTGTCCTAGAGGCATCAAATTTGGTGGGTTGCTTCCTTGGACTCTCCCCTTTAAGCCCCCCCCCCCAAAAAATTTGGAGAGGGTTGGTGTTCGGGGGGGTATTAAACTCCATAGTGCGTCCCCCAGGAAAAATCATTTATTTATTTATTTATTTATTTATTTATTTATTTATTTATTTAGCAGGTGGGTCTCACTCAGGAGGGCATTCCAAAGTCTGGGAGCAGCTGCTGAAAAGGCCCTATACCTGCAAGCTATCCCTTTCACCTCCTTGGCTCTTTCAGGAGGGCTCCCAGGCTGGATCTTAATTGTCGGGTAGGTTTATATGGAAGGAGGCAGTCCTTCAGGTATCTAGGTCTTAAGCCGTTTAGGGATTTATATGTCAAAACAAGCACTTTGAATTGGGCTCAGATAGCAACTGGTAGCCAATGAAGTTTATATAGAACCGGCGTGATGTGTTCCTTGGTGACCCTGCCACTCACCAGCCACGCAGCATGATTCTGAACCAGTTGCAATTACTTAACCCTCTTCAAAGGCTGCCCAATGTAAAGCACATTGCAGTAATCAATATGGGATGTTACCAGTGCATGTGTAACTTGTCACGAGGCTCTATTCATCCAGGTAGGGGCACAGCTGGTACATTTTCTGCAGCTGGAGAAAGGCACCCCTGGCCACCGAGTCCACCTGGGCTTCCAGACTTAGACCGGGGTCCAGAAGCACCCCCCAAGCTACAGACCTTGTCCTTAGGCGGAGTGCAACCCCATCCAGGACAGGGAGATGGCCCTCTAACCTGTCCAACGAAGCACCCACGAACAGCACTTCCTTCTTGTATGGATTGAGTTTCAATTTATTAACCCTCATCCAGTCCATTATTCAGTCCAGACACGAATTCAGCGCAGAAACTGCCTCACCTGGATTGGTGGAAAATGAGAGGTAGAGCTGAGTACTGTCAGCATATTGCTGACTCCTATCTAACTGGAACATTATGTACTCAAAAATAGTGATCCCAAGCATCTAGCTTCCTCAAGCTCTTCCCTGTAAACCCTCTAAATTTGGAGAGGTTTGGGGTTCAGGGGGCTGAGTTATTCAACTCCAAAATGGGTCTCCTCAGGAATCCATTTGCAATTGGAAAAGTACAAAGCTCCACTGTAATTTCCATGCTGCTAGATGCCTGGGATCACTACTTTTGAGTACATAGCTTTCCAATCACAAATATTTTTTTTCCTGGTGGGGACCAACTTTGGAGTTGAATACATGCATTGAAGTGTAATGCATTTCAGTTCTCCTCCTGACCTACTGAACCTACCTAACCAGAATGTAATCCCAGCCAGACCAAAGGCAAGGACAAAATCTAGGTCTCAGATAGTTTAAGGGCAAGCCTTCATCACCACCACCCCACTGTGTCTTAGAGGGACAATTGCCCTCCTTCTCCCTCTGCCTGTGTGCATTTTCTGTGCCATTTGTTATAGAGACCCTGATTCTTCCCAGGTATTTTTTGCATTCTGACAGAGTGCAACAGGGTTTGTGCCCATGCAGGGGACTCTGTAGGAAGACACATGAGAAGAGATAGCTAGAGTGGCAAATATTTCCAGTGAGTACTGTGGAAAAACATACAGTTAAGTGTTGCAGAAACTTGGGGCCTTTTCACACGACCCCTAAGATCTGCTGGCCACTTAAATTCGGACCAGAGATTTTAGGGGTTTGTCGCTGTTCCTGCGTTCCCACCCCCTCCGCACTCCTGGCTGCTGGCTGCGTGAGGGGAGGGAGAAAAAACAGGAAGAAAAGAGACGTGGCTCACCTCCGTTCTGCCTCTCGCTCTTGCCGCGGCAACATTCCAGTCTCTTAAGTAGCTCTTAAAGGGGCGGGAGCAAAAAACAACAAACAGAAGCGAGGAGAGCCCTGCACTCACTATCGTTACACCGCATCAAAGAATTTTCACCTCCAGAGAGCAGGTAATTGAAAGGTGCGCTTGGACGCGCTAAAGTGGGCATGATCACACTTAATTTCCTGTAAACTCCGGAGCTGGTGGGGAAACATTTTTAAGCTCCGGAGCTTAAAGCCATTTGCAGCAGAGTTTAGGGGTCGTGTACAAAGGGCCATAGAAAGCACCAATAATTCCGTGGCACAGGCAGCAGAGAAACAACCCACTACATTGGCAGTGTAATGTCCAGCAGAGTCTTTGCAAGTGATTAATGGTTAAGAACAGAGATTCAATTCCTTCCTTCCTTCCTTCCTAACTACAATTTCCAGGTACAGCTTGCAGCCACTTGGTGGTGCTGGACCACCAGTCATTCAGGTTCAAACTGGGAAAGACAGTCCATAGTATTTGGTGGACCATTAATAACTTACAAGCCTTAAGATATGCCTTATATCTTAAATATCCTTAAGGCTTACATACGTCCATGAAGCAAAGGCATTTAGGGCTACTACATTAAATGAAAGAGGTGTCTATTCAGAAGCATTGTAACTATATAATATATACCGTAAATTACTGGACAGATGCAAAGTTTGGCATAATTCTTACGAGACAGTGACTGGTAAGTCCCTACCACCCAAGGGCTGCTAAATTCAGGTGGGCAACTTTTAAGTCTCCTGATCTTCTTCCTTATGGTTCTTTATATTTTAATCAGACTGGGGTTGAGTGGAGCATCAAATAGAAGAAACCTCTGAAGGAAGGGGTTGACTCCCGGCACCCATTCAAAGGGGAGCCTGTCCTCAGTAAAAGAGTGCATCCAGCTACTGTAACAGATTTCCTCCTGGCATAACTAATTTAGTTACATCATGGCATCTCACAAATGGGAGAACATTTGGAGGCACTTTGCCACAAGTAAGGCAACCCGTTGCATGCTGAGATATTGTGTCAGGACGCAGCATGCAACTGTTAGCATCTACATTGATTTCTTTTACATTTATATCCAAAGGTTATGCCACTGGCATAGTTACCCAAGAGGATTTTGGCCAGTATCTGGTAACATTCCTCCTTATGCCTCACTTTTTAAAGGATGTTGGGCCTTTTAAAAAACAGCTCGTAAATACTACGAATAACTCACGAGAGACGTGGATTAGTGGGACAGATGGCTCTTTGAAGTGATCCAGCTTGCCTCTGTTCAGTTTGGGCCATCGGAAAAGTCTTCTAGCAGGGGATACAAGAGATGAGATGATTAAAAAGCCAACATGAATCAAAGGGACAAGACTTTGCTTTTAGGAGTGACTCTAAGAAGAGAGCTTGAAAATATATACAGTGGTACCCTGACTTAAGAGCAACTCAACTTAAGAGCAATTCAACTTAAGAGCGGAAAACTGTTGGCATTTTAACTGCCACCTTACGAATTTTAGATATGGTCTGCTTGACTTACAATTTTTTTTAATTTTTTTAAAACTTATTTTTTCAATGTTTTAAATAGGTACCCCGACTTAAGAGTAGTTCGACTTAAGAGCATGCCTTCGGAATGGATTAAATTTGTAAGTCAAGGTACCACTGTATTTTAATATTTTAGGCTATGATGACTAGCACGGTGTTCTAGGAAATACAGTCCCCCTGAATTCAATTTTCCTATCTGTGGCTAAGAATGCCTTCCTGATTGGAGTGAATCCCTTGTGTATGCAAATAATGCAGGCTCGAAGACCAGGGAGACCCTTTCCCAAATCAGATCTTCAGCTATTCTTCAGGGTCACATACTGAAAATGGGCACCGCTGGTGCCAACCTTGCGTCTTTTGTGCAAAGAGGCCAAGGCGTAAGTCTGGCTCCTCTCCAAGAAGTTGTGTTTTCCAAATGCAAATAGAGGAGATAGCAGAGAAACTCTTCAAGATGCCTGCCTTTGCTCGGCTTTTCAGTGGGATGGGTGGGAATCAGGAACACCAGGCAGAAGATGGTGTGCTAGCCTGTTAACCCCCCCCCCCCCCAATAGTGAAACCATCTGGAAGCCAGCATCCTGGGAACTGGTGTAGATAAGCCAAAGGGAATGCATTGCCTCCCAGAGGGTAATCACGGATTGGAGATAAAATGTTTATCAGAGGTTTCTCCATAAATCTGAACAAGGTTTAAACAAAATGTCACACAGCAGCATCCATCGGGGACCTGTATCTGATTTAGCAGCTGAACCCAAGAGACAACTGCAGCTGCATCCGTGAAGATAGCATTTCCTGGATTGTTTCATGAGGTAACTTTAGTTAATGAGTTTCTCACACACAGACCTTGTTTTTTAAAAAATTAGCACTCAGTGACATGACCCAGCCCAGTCACGCTGAAGCCCTGTTGGGAATGTTTACAGGACAAAATGTCACGGCTTCCTTGCTAGATAAGAACAGCGTCCATCTTGTACAACCCAAAAGTCACCAGGAAAATTGGCGAGTGGGACACACAGTCACGGCTTCAAGAACTCTCATCCAAGACCTGCAGTGAGTTTCTTACACAATGGTCCCTCACCCTTTCGCGGTTCATATACTGCGGTCCCGCTACATCACGGGACCGCAGTATATTAAAAGAAAAGCCCCCTGTGGTAAAGGGGCAAAGGCCTGCTTCAGGCCTCCCATACCTACCCCAGGACTGGGGCTGCCCCGAACAGGCCTTTGAGGGCCTTCCTGGGCCTTCTGGAGGGCCTCGGAAGTCACTTCCAGTTTGTACGGAGGCCATTTGGGGGGCTCCAGAAGGCCTGGGAAGGCTCTCGCAGGCCCGTTTGAGGGAGTGCCAGGCTGAGGGTAAGTACAAGTGCCCCCAGTAAACCCCCCAGGCCCGACCCAACCTGCATCCACATATAGTGGATTTTCAATTATCACGGGTCGGATTGGGTCCCTAACCCCCTCGATAGGCAGGGGGTCACTGTACTATGCCAAATAAACAAGGAGACTCCTGAAACAGTCAATGCAATGGTTAACGTTTTGCATTAAAATTCCAGACTGCATCCTTATTTCATCTAATTTTAACTAAAGATCCACACAGCATCAAAATGAAAAGAGAAAGAGATGGAGCATAAGGGGGAGAAGGGGCTGGCCTGAAGGGACTATGGATTGCCCACAAAGCTTTCTTTCCTTTGCAGGGGCTTTCAAAACGCACGTTGGATGGTCATCCGTCAGCCTTGCTCGATTTTGCTGTGAATTCCTGCATTGGCAGGGGATTCAATTCTATGACCCTTGAGGTTTACTCCATCATATAATTCTGTAAATCTTTGAAAGAAAATATCTCTTCAGCCAACAGCAAGCAATAAATAATAACTGCATGTCCCTTGATACATTTATATTTTATTTATATTCATTATTGAAAATACAGTTCTGCCAGAGATGTTTATTTAATTTATTATTTACAGCTTATATGTCGACCACTACCCAAAGGTCTCTGGGCAGCTGACGTTCAAAAAGAATTAAAACAGTTAAAACATTAAAATGTCAATAAATAATTAAAAACAATAATAAAAACATTACACTTAAAATTGCCATCTGTACCCACAATCTATCTTATGTCAGTTAAAAAACTTCTGGGAAAGGAAGGTTTTTTACCTGGCGCCGAAATGTCATCAATGTTGGCGCCAGGCAGGTCTCTCTTGGGAGGGCATTGCATAGCCTGGGGGCAGCTGCCGAGAAGGCCCTGTGTCTACAAGCTTTCCCTCTCACCTCTTTGAGGGGTGGCTCTTTCAAAAGGGCTCCCTGGTTCGATCTTTATTGCCAGGTAGGTTCATATGGAAGGAGGTGGATGGAAGTATTTTTTATACTTCAAGATGAAGTATAAAAAATAAATACATTGAGGATGTGACTAGACAGCCAAATTGCCCGAGGCTGGGTCTGGCTAAACAGGGTTGCTTTGAGGTGTTGTGCTCCATTTTGTGGTGGGAGTTGGACAGATTCGGAGTAAGAAACCAAACTGTATCTCAAGCACTGCACTTTAGTCCATTCCTCCCTTTAAAGAGAAAGCAAACATTAAAAATAACAGGAAGGAAGGAAGGAAGGAAGGAAGGAAGGAAGGAAGGAAGGAAGGAAGGAAGGAAGGAAGGAAGGAAGGAAGGAAGGAAGGAAGGAAGGAAGGACGGAAGAAACAGTGACAGTGGGGAACTAAGGACAGGAAAAAATGCAGTAACAGTTCTATGTAACTAGTTGCTTTTGAATAATAAATAATGCAAGAAGTAGTTACAAAGTTCTTTTTAGGTATATGCTACTACGTATAATGGATAACATGTAGTTACTTGTTAAAGGACATGGTAATTGACATTTTTAGGCTTTATGATACAGTACCTCCTTACCAAACAGCAAAATAAGTTGGTCTTTGTTTTTTCATTCTATAAATAGCTCCATGCTGCAATATCAGGATTAACTACTAGACATGGGCACGACTTGGCGAAATTCTCGTTTCCATTTTTGTTTCTCGTTTCCGTTACGCAACGGAAACGGAAACGACAATTAAGCCATCAGAACTCAAACTCGAACCGATAAACGATAAATTGGGTCTGATTTGTCATTGTCATTCATGGCATCGCGTGGCGATCGCGCGATGCTAAGCAGCACAGAAAAAAAGTTTTAAAATATAAAAAAAATCCCGATTTCCGGCCAAAAAAGCAGGCGAAAATATGCCTGTCTGAGGGCACTACCAGAGGGGTGGTTTCTGGGGGGGGGGGTCCCCGGCCTCCCCCCCCTCCTGTCCTGGGCTGCTGGACCTGGTACCAGGCTGGGGGGGCATCAGTCTCGTCGTCTCCATTTGCCATGCGGTGCGGGGGGGGGGATCCAAAATGGCGACCACAATATTTTTTTTGAAATCGTGGTCCAACCCCCCCCCAAAGCACCACAGAAACATGCGAAAATTAGCTATTTTAAATGCTTGTTTTTCTAGCAATAAAACGTCTCCATTGATTTTATTTTATTTTATTTTTATTTTATTTTTATTTTTATCTTTTTACACCTGCACAGTGATGGGCTGGCCATGGGATGGGACCATGCACATTTTTGGAGCCATTCCACCAATCGCATGGCCACTTGGCCAGGTTTTGACTGAGACTTCTGGGATGTGCCAGTCGGGCATAAAAAGCCCACTATAACCCTAGCCTAACCCATACGCCAGTACACTGTCCTTCTTAGTGGGTCAGAGGCACCCAGAGGTGCAACCCACTAACTCACCCTAACCTTACCCGTAATAACCCTAAGCCTAGCCCTTGCCCTAACCCCAACCCTAAGCCAGATCTGTACTCGCATTGCACTCTGCGCCCAGCAGAGACATTCTTCTCTCACCTCGCTCACAGTCCAAAGTTCCAAAAAACTCCAAACCTTTACGCCAGTATGCTGTCCTTCTTGGTGAGCTAGAGGCACCCAAAAGAGAGGTGCCTCTGCCAGTGCCACTTGGTACGCAATGGCTACACGGTCATGTACCCTTCCTTTTCCCTTTGTAGGGGGCCAGAGGAGGCATCCAACCCAGAGAGGTGCTTCCAGGAGCCTGCTACCCTACCCCCCCTAAACCAGTACTAATGACAAACGACAAACGAAATGACACATTTTTGGAAAAATTCGCGACAAACGGAAACGAGCCGAAACGGGCCGGCTCCGACACACAACTCGAAACATCATTTTTCCTGGTCATGCCCATCTCTATTAACTACTCCAGGGACCCAGAGAGTAATTTCTACCTTGCTAGTACCAGCAACATGTGAATGGGAAATACAATAAATTAACTACATAATCATAAGGAAGGTAATGAAAGCTAAAGAGGAGCTGGGATTCAAAAAGGAATGTATAATGCAACCAAACATTGGGTAAAAGAACCAACTTCTGCTTTCACACAGTGCACAGTTACAACATAATGCCATCATTCTGGATCTGGACAGCCTTAAAAGGGAATTGGAGATATTCATAAAACTCAAGGCCATCCGTAGTCACTGATTAGAAGGGCTAGTTTCAGAGGCACCTTCTCTATATATTGTATCAACTGCTGGGAAAAGCAAGACAAGGCAGTCCAGTTGCATTTGTCTCCTGCTTGTTGGGTCTTCCACAGGCATCTGGTTGGCAACTGTCTAAGGAGAATGTTAGCCAAGATACTTTTTTGTTGTTGTTCGGGTCTTTTTTCGTTCTTACACATTACCTTCTCCTATTAACTTAGCTTCTTGGGAGGAAAGCAATGGCAAACCTAGATAGCATCCTAAAGAGCAGGGATATCACTTTGCCAACTAAGGTCCGGATAGTCAAAGCTATGGTTTTTCCAGTAGTAATGTATGGAAGTGAGAGCTGGACTATAAAGAAGGCTGATCGCCGCAGAATTGATGCTTTTGAGCTGTGGTGCTGGAGGAGAATCCTGAGAGTCCCCTGGACTGCAAGGAGATCAAACCTATCCATCTTGAAAGAAATCAACCCTGAATGTTTACTGGAAGGACAGGTTTTGAAGCTGGGGCTCCAGTACTTTGGCCACCTCATGAGGAGAGAGGAGTCCTTGGAAAAGTCCCTGATGTTTGGAAAGATTGAAGGCAAAAGGAAAAGAGGACGGCAGAGAATGAGGTGGTTGGACGGTGTCATCGATGCAACCAATATAGATTTGACCAAATACCAGGAGGCAGTGGAAGATAGGAAGGCCTGGCGAGCTCTGGTCCATGGGGTCACGAAGAGTCAGACATGACTGAACGACTGAACAACAACAAAATTAACTTAGAAAACCGACTCGTGCTACAAAACACACATTGTCTCCGCCACAATTATTCATGCTCCTGCTTGAACCCCATATTAAGGCAATTCCATCTAAAAGTAGCTTTGCCGTTGTTGTTATTTAACTACCCACCTTGGATCTCTGCCAGATTTTATACTTCCTTCCTAACCTTTTAGAGCACAGATAGAGCAAATGTATCAGTTGGAAAGGGAGCCCCTTTAATCAGCAAAAACCCTGGATTAGGAAAGAAAGCCACAGGCTGAGAAGGAAAAGAATAAAGGAGCCGGAAGGAGGGGGGGAGGAGATTAAAAAAAACTTGGTGTTTTGCATTCTGGCCAGCAGCCAAGAAGCCTCCAGCTAAATCTGAATGAACCTGCATTCAACTTGTCAAGAAAGAGATGCACAGAGAGAGAGAGAGCAGCAGCAGCAGCAGGCTGCATTGGTCTGTTTAAGAACAAAAAGTTATTCACAGAGAATTGTATAGCGGCCCAGTGAATCCTACTCATGTCTCAGATGCTGCCTAAGAAGCCAGAAAAACATGTACTGTACACAGTGTACAGTACCAGTGTCTGAGTCGGGAACCCAAGGAGAGTTGTTAGGTTGCAACCTGGAAATCATTATCATTGTCATTATCCATTTATTTTTATCCCCCCCCCCATTTGCAGTACCCTAAATGGCGGACAACATATCAAATAGAATGGTCAGAATCCTGCACTTGCATAATGGCGATTGCACAGGTGGAAACTTTTCCTCCATAACAAGGTGCTGGTTGCATTTGTGTCTTAGGCCTCTATCACGCTGCGCTTAAAAACAGATTTTTTGTTTTGTTTTTAAAACCGCATCAGAATCACTGTTCCCTACCTTGAAGCGCTTAAAAAAATAGCTACCTTGGCCGCAACTCCTAAAGTGTGACCCACAGCATTTTCCTGAACCTTGCTCCGCCGGCTGTATTATTTCGATCAGCATTTCTTAAGACTAGAATTGCGCATCGAAAGCAAGTGGGGGGGGGGGTTATAGTGCACATTTTTGTTATTCTGCTCATTTTTGCTCATGGATACTGGCAGAGAATATAGCATTTCAAATCCAGGATTTGTTGTGCATTTTGCAAATGGGAACAGTAAAAAACAGGATCAGCAAACTCATGCGATGAGGACTGTAAATGTGCATCTAATGTCACTCACCTCACCACTCTTGGAGAAAGTACGCATCAAATTACCATGTGCATTTAGCAATCACCTTTGCACTCAAGAATGCGACCAGCTCTGAGGGACGACCATTAAAACTGCTTGCAACTCTCTGTCTATTAGATGTTTCCCCCACATTTGCTTTAATTGCTTAGTGCTACTGTGAAGTCACGGTGAAAAGATAAAATTTTAGGACCTTTGGACCGGTTCCGCGAACCGGCAGGCACTGCCAGCGGAAGCCCAGACAGTCACAAGCACACCGGTTTTTACCCCGTTCAAAAATACCCAACCGTTCCCGAGTTATCGGGCAAAAAGCGGCTTGCCCCCTTTGGCAGCCAGGAAAAGCCTTGGGACGCGCTGTAGACTGGAAATTGGCTTGCGGGAGGCTTCCAATTCACGCCCTCTTCAAAAGTAACCATTTCAAGTACCTCTGCGGCAGGATAATTGCCGCTGGGGACTAGTAACTCAGCAGGGAGGCTAGATAAGCCTAGCCGCGCGCCTCCACCAATCAGAGCCCCAGCGCCCCAGCCTCATCCATCAATGTCTAGTTAATTTCCAACCATAAGGGGGCGCTGCGGGAGACTTTTAAACTAATAAACTAGCAGCCAGCCGCTCCTCTGCCAGCCCCCACCTTTCCTTCCGATTCCAATATCTTCAAAGGGAGCCGGTTTGCTCCTCCACTTCTCCCCCCTCCCATCCAGTCCCAATGCAAACCTATGGAGCTTTCAACTCCATGCTTTCCTATGGAGAGCAGGCGACCCTCCGAAACCTCGATAGATCGGTGATTTATGGCGGAGGTTTCGAGCCTACCTCCCAGCGTCCTTTAACTCTTTCCTGCCCTCCACCATCTAACTGTCCCTGCTCCCTTGTTAACCCCTCCTTGGCCGTTTCCTCTCAGATCTTCCAAGATACCTTAACTCTCTTTCCCTCTCTCCTCTCTTGGTCCTTTCCTTTTGGGTTCTCTATAACTCCATTACCCTTCCTCCTCCCATTGTCCATTCACTCCAGGAGTTCTCACAATATATTAACCCTCACCTGTCCAGTCCCTCCCTGCTCACCTGTTCCAAATCCTGAGCCTTCCCCTGCCCTTGTCACCCCCTTGGTCACCCAAAGGACCTGCCAGAGACCCTGTAAGCCCTGAAATGAGTTGTATAAGTCCTAGACTGGTTCATACTTCCTTCATCCAGACTAAAGGAGGGAAAATCGCCACTCACACTGGTCTCCTTGCAAAAGCATTGGTTTCCTTACCCACCCTCAGCACTAGCCAAGAACACCAAAGGCTTTTCCTTCTTTCCTCTCTGCTCTCTCCTTCTGACTTTCCCTCATCTCCATCGATTCATTTCCCCCTCCACCCCAAATCCCATCAACTGGGGCTAAGGAGAAGCGGTGCACAGACGACTCGAAGATGGTGGGTCCCTGCATGGCTGGAAAGAGGTTGAAGCCTCCATCATCACCTGGATTCCTGCCACGTATTCTCAACAGCTGCCTTCCAGGGATCAACACCTCGAATAGCATGCCATCCGGTTGTCATCAACGCCCAAGGACATTTTCATTGTCTCATTTGCACCTGGAGAGAACTTGTATGTTCACATCTGCACTCCCTGAAACCATGAGGCCACTCCTATAGAATTTACATCCTTGTGCCTTTACACCATTGTATTTTTCCAGCACGCCTGAACATAATCCTATTATGACTTGTGTCCCCATGCCATTGTGTCTCCTAAATGTTTTGTGTGTGTGTGGGCCCCTCAATCCCTCCTACCCCCCCACTGATGTTGGTAATTGCTTTCTGCCACCTCCTATTGACCAGCCGATACTTCCAGAACAATGCCACACTTCCCCAGGCCTCCATTGAGGCATTCTGTCTGGTATTTGCATAAGCCCTGATTGCTGCCAGGGGCTAGCCAGGACCGCCCCCAACCAACTCCCCGACCCCTTCTGATTCCAGGACTGCCCCCAACCAACCCCCAACCCCTTCTGATTGGGACATTTTGAACTGCCCCTGACCAATCTCTGGGATTGGTACCGCCCAGGGAAAGGAAGGGGGAAAAGTCAATAAAAGTTGGAACCCTTTGTGTGTTCTGGGTCGGACATCTTAGCCCGGTTGGAAGGCGGATGTCCACCTACTGTTCTTTATTGGGCTCAATAAACTCAGTATTCCTCGGATTTCTCGCGTTGAATCTTTATTGGCTTCAGTTGGGATTCAGCGGACCTCAGTGGGACTAGCCCATCTGAGAACCAGTTTCTTGGCCTTTTTTGGGTCTTTTCATTGGCGAGCCAGCCAGGAGGGGAAGGGGTTAAAAACTCCCCAAAACCTCTCTGTGGCCACCTCCAAATTCTTTGGCCCTGGTTTTTGGGAGCCACCTTTCCAAGCGGCTTTAAAGGTAAAACTGGGACTGGTCAATTCCCTTTTTGGCGCCACCTGGCCATTTGCTGGGAAAAAGGGAGCTGAACTTGCCCAGCAGACCCTTGCAAGCCCCGAACGAAAGAAGAGAAATCCGAAATAGGGTTTTTTCCTTTGCAGCGCTGCAGGACCTGGAAGAAGGTCAAAACCAGAAGTCTGGACCCAGGATAGAGGGACAGAAGGCTGGTAAGAGTTGTACTTTGGGAATTGTGGAATTGTGGGACGCCCTGGACTCCTTTAGGTGTGCCCCCAAGAGCTGTTTTGGCCCCTTTTGGGTGGGGGGAAGAGGTTTTTTCCTGCGTTCAGGACCATCACACCAACATAAGGCCACCGCTTGTGCCACGAGCATTAAAAATAAGAAATTTAATTGGACAATACGCTCGGGGAGAAAGAGGTACTGCTAGGCAGACCTTCGCAACCGGCTGGCAGGGCGAGATCGCGAGTGAGACGGGGGTTGACGAACCCCTGACGAAGTGTACTGAATCATTAGGATTCGGACCTCGGCAAGCAACGTCTCCCGGATCTGGGGGTTCAATTGGTCTAGGAACCGAATTGACCCGGGGTAAGTTGTGTGCAGGAATTTCCCGGTTGGAAGGAATTTCCTGTTTGAAATTGTGTGCAGGGATTTCCCGTTTGGAAGGAATTCCCTGTTTGAATTTCCTGTTTGACTAAAAGAAAAAAAAAGAAAAAAAAAAGAGAAAAAAAAGAAAAAAAAAACAAAAAAAATGGGAAACGAACTATCTGCTTCAGGCAGAACCAGGACTCCGCTTGGGAGCGCCTTGGACCATTTCCCTGCCCGTCTGGACCCGGGGACAAAATGCAAAAGAGGGAAATTGGTAATAATTTGGGAGAAGAGGCCACCCTATGTAAGGAAGATGGTCTCGAGCCCCAGTTCAAAAAACGGCTGGGGAAGCTCGCAGCATTAGCGGCCCCAAAAGCGAGACCAGCTGCCACGAAAATTCTCTTCGGGGAGGTCCGCCCTGAACAAAAACTCCGAGGAAGAAGATTTCCCGCCCCCTTATGTTCCTGTAACCCCTAAACCCCCCTTATTCCCATGGGGAAAGTCACCAAAATGGGGGTCCCTCAGCTCCCACCGCTTCCCGATCTTCTCCCACTGCCTTCCCTCCAGGATTTACCGGGGGGGGGCACTTTATCTGTTTCCCTTTTCGGGGAGCATTGAATGAATGTGTTGTCTTCTCTGTTGTGAGTCTGGGGTGCGTGGTCTTGTGACCCTTGTGTGTGTGTACCAACGTGTGCCTGTGATTTCTGGCCCCTCTCTTGCCTTGGCTGCTGCGCTCCCCCTTTCCGATAGCTGTGTGTGTTGTGTGTGTGTATGTGTACGGAGAGCACATGAGAAAGCACAGGACCATGTGGATGCACCCCCCTTCTCCCAATGCCTTCCTTTCCTCATTTTCCTCCCTGGGGCGGAGAATGATGGTGCCTCTGAGCTTCTGCAGAGCGCACTCCCTGTCTGAGTAGCAAGAATGATGTGTATGTGCGTGTGTGTGTGTGTCCATACAAGACGCCCCCTCACTCCCTCTGTGTGCTGGATGGTCTTAAGCTGTGCATGGGTGATTGAGAGGCCCCCTCCTTCCAACATGTGTGTATTCTATGTTTCAATATTCCAATTTTTCCTTAACATGGCCTGAGAAAAGGTGGCTCTAGCATTCCTGCCTTCCCCCATTTTTTTAGAAGAGAAAGCATGTGTTCCCCCCCCCGTCTACCCCCCTTTTTATGATGATTAAGGGTTCCCCATGGGGGTGGAGACGTTCTAGCTCCAAATTGGAGAAGGAGGGGGAAGACTAACCCCCCCTTCCAGACCCACTAAAAATGGCCCAATCTGAGTAGCCTGGGGACCTCATGGCAACTGCTGAGCCTGGTTCTTTGTTTCCCTTTTTGTTTTGGCCATTACTGGAATGAATCCCTGCTTACATGGTGTGGTTTGTGGATCCTCCTTCCCAGCTGCCCATGTGTTCCCTCTTTTCCCTGCTTTCTAGAACCCCTCCCTAATATCGAGGTCCTTGCCATGTGGTGGGGTATACTCATAGGCCGTCATCAGGCGACCTCTCTCACTGACGCATGTGCCAAGCACACTATCATATCCGAAAAGGGGGGAGCCTGGGGTATGCCTGGCAGAACCTACCCCCCCTATCCCTTAGGAGAATAGGGGGCCCCTTACCCCCGCCCCCCGAACAAAGAACCGCCCCTCTGTACTCTTTTCCAGGTTCTCTACAGTCTGGCAGGAAATGGGAGAATGGCTGGTGGGTGATCAATGGGCTTGGGCAGTTCCTCTCAGCAATACTGTCCTATTAAGTCAAACGGTTCCATGAGGGGCTCATATTCCTCAGGGAAACCTTTACATAATTGGCTAAGACATCGATACTTCCACCCTGAAGTGGTGGTGGCTACGGTGGCTCTGGTAGTGGCAGTAGCTATGGTGGTGGAAGGCGGTTCTAATTCCTAGGAAACAAAGCTTTAGCAGGAGAGGAGAGCCAGAGAAGTGACAGGGAAGCTACAGGTTACTACAGTTGTGAACTCAGCCAAACACAGTTGTGGCAGGGTAGAACTGCCTCATGAAGACATGTGTTAGACAAGCGCTTGTTTGCAAACATCAGGACTGTATTTGTGACTAACTGTATAACAGGATATTTTAGTTTTTTGTGTTCTGTGGAAAGGGCAAAGCATTCCAACAAGGGTTTTTATGTAGATTATTTTTTCCACACCCATACTGTTGATTGCTAACTGTAATAGACTGATCATGATGCTGAATAAATGTGTCTCCTTTTTAATGTACTGTGTAAAGTTAGTTTACTGTAAGTTTAACATGCACTGGTTTTAGCTGCGTAGTTGGCGTGCATAGTTAGTTTAAAATCTGCCAACACTTTGGGACAAATGGGTCCTCAGTATACCGGGTGAAAGACATTTCCAGAGGCTTAGACGTTTTAGCCTATTTTGGGGAAAGCAATAAAGAGTCTTGTGGCAGCTTAAAACAGTGTTTTCATTTGGTATGAACACCTGTGGACTGCAACTAACTTCATCAGATGTAAGCTTTAGTACCCGTGGTTTATTTCTGTGAAGATTCTCAGTCCTCCAGGTGAGTTTATCTGGAGGTTGAGTCATGGTAACTGGACTTATTTGGGAGATTGGGGTGTATTGCTGCTCGTCCAAACAGCTTCGTCAGTTGCTGTAAATTCATAAGTGAACTATAAAATGGAGGACTCCCAACTAGCTTTTCTCAGACTGGCGGGGTTGTTTGGATGGGCGGCGAAGCGTTTCTATCTCTCAAGAAAAGGAGGTCCGGTTGCTATGACTCAACTTCCAGATACCTGAGGTTTAAGTTGGCTGCTGTGTAAAACTGCTTGTGCCAAATAAAACTGGTTAGTCTTTTAACTGCCACAAGAGTCTTATGCACCAATTCAGATGGTCCACACCTGCATAACTGATGCAGCAGTCAGTTCTCAAAGTTGTACCTTTGAGATGCACTTGGCAAGTAAACATGTAGTGCATTGCTTGCTTGAGTAGACAGCTCTGTACAACCTAATCCATTTGTGTTTTTTTCTGCTTTTTTCCCTAAGTGGCACTGTTGCCAATTTTATTAATTGGGGTTTAAACCCTGTGTTACTAAGTTTTTCAGAAATAGTTGCCTAATTATCAAGCATTGCAGAGTTCAAATAAGGGAGAAGCTACACATATGGCTTCAGTTCATTCAAATCTCTACCCTAATGATAATTGGGAAATAAGCTGCAATTGGTTTGCAAAGGCATGGTTGCTTCCTACCTCATCTGCCTACAGAACAACCCGGGAACTAAAACTGTACCCCAGGGGGGTTCTTGTGCAGGCCTGTTACCCAGGGGAGGCATGGCAGCCGAATTCGCAGAAATGCCCAAGGCCAGGGCTAAGTGGGATCTTTTGGGGTTTCCTTGTGAATTTATCCAAGGATGGTCACTTGCCTCCAAATTAAAAGGTCCCTACATTCGACTTATTGGCCACCAGCCTACGAAAAAGTTGAGAGGCTCAAACTTTGAACAAAAGTTGGCTCAAAATCTGCCAAGAAAACGGGACCCGAACGGCCAAAAGCCCTGCCCATTGCTGCTCATCTGAGCCACCCCCACCGCCTGCCTAGAACGGCCTCCACTCAGACCCCCGCATGGTCACCCCCTTTTGCTGCCCTAGCCCAAAAGCCTGACCCAGGGAACCAGCCCCTGCCGTCCTCTTCCAGGGAGTCGGGAGGGGGTCTCTCTCTCTCTCTCCCCCCCTCTCTCTCTGCAGGTGTTACGACTGTCACTCTTCAAGGAGACCTCCCAGTCTGGTGGTGATGGAGGGGCCACAGCCCAGCTGCTTGAACATGAGGGTGGAAGACAAATCCTGGATCCATTTTCCCCAGGTCAACACAGCCCCCAACACCGGAGGAGGGGGGCGTGCCAACAGCTGGAGCCCCTCCGTCTTGAGATCATCTGGCGGAGAGCAAAGGAGGCCCCTTACCCAACCCTGATCCAACTGACTTTCTGCAGCCTCTCTTGGACGAGGAACTCACTGCTGTTTTCCACACCTAACCGCAGGAGTAAACCTCATCCCATTGGACTTTCCCTTAGACCTTTCTTGGACTTCCTCTGGACCTTTCCCTGGACTCTGTTCAATCTTCACCCAGATTTACATCGAGTGGACCTGCCCCCCCCATGTGTTCCTGCTTTGCTTGGACTTATTTTGGGACTCCCACCTTCGCTACCAGCCCTGGACTCTCAATTCGCCAATGCTGCCAGCCGCCTGCCTGCCCAGTCTGCCAAGAACTCCGGAGACTGCTCGCGACGCTTGCTAAACCCCTGAGCCCTTTGGTGAGTGCCGGGTCCCTCTCTCTCTCTCTCTCTCTCTCTCTCTCTCTCTCCCTCCCTCACGCACTCTCTTGCTCTCTCTAAAGCCCTCCTCTTACGCGCTCTCAGAGAGCTACTGCTGAACAGTAAGCCTTTCAATCCAGGAAATGTAGAGCCTCCAGCTGCAGGACTGGTCTACCTGGAATTTGAATTTGGTTCAAAAACTTAACATTGGTTCATCCCTGAAATGGCTGACTGAGTCCCATAACACTACTGAACTGGGTGCCCATGTACTAAAAGTGTTTTTGTTTCCCCAAATCAGAGTAGAACCACAAGGAATCAGTTCCCAACTGGAGAGTTATCCAGGGAGTTCTCTGCCTCTATAGAAACAATGGGATTGTTATTTGGTTTTCACCTATTGGCAAAGTTTCCTAAGCAATGCATACAGCGTGCAGACTGAGGTCTTATATCTCAGCTTATTTCAACCTAAAAGGAAATGGAGGGCCTTCTTAGGAATGGCTGTCACATTGGATCTCTGACTTTGCACAATTGGCTAAACCCCTATTTTGTGGGACCAAAACAGAGGGGTGAAAGGGTTGAGTCAAGTTTCCAGATCCTAAAGATCAAGCTTATCGAAGCTCTGGCTTGAGGTATACATGACCCATATTAAAGGGAGCTGGTGGAGACCAGCAGCCTATCTTGCCAGCCAACTGGACCAGAATGTCAGGGGCTGGACAGCGTGCCCTAGATAACACAGGCAGCTGCAGACCCAAGTCGAGAAGCAAGTAAGCTGACTTTGGGGACATCACTGGCTCTTTATGTCCCATGTGCTGTTAGCGCAGTATTGGAGCAGAAGGGAGGCCACTGGATGTCGAATGCTAGAATTGCCCAGTACCAGGCTGCCTTACTGGACTATCCAGGACTGCGGTTGGTAACATGTAATGTCTTAAACCCTGCCACCCTGCTCCTCATGGGAGACATTAATTCAAACAGTGTGCTTCTAGTAAGCACACAATGCATTGAAACAATTGATTCAGAGTACACAAACCAGCCAGATCCTAAATTGGCTATTTCCCTCTATCTAAATTCAGAGAATTGGGTGCACTTTGTGGCAGAAACCTTCCAGAGGTTGCACAATATTTAGACATATAAAATGGTCCCTGCATACACCCTAGCAGCCAAAATCCAGGGGAAGATGTCACTCAGATGTTAAAGTCTCACTTCCCATTGGCTTGCTCCCCCATGCCTTGCCCCAGATATGAATACCTCTTAGGAGTAAACTGGCTATGTGTAGCTCCTAATGGACAACCATGTCCTATGGAAAATTTCCCTCCAATCCCGCTGAACGCGGAAAGGCACCCCCTCCCCCAGACCCTTCTAATTAAACAGGTGGCTGGACCCTAGGCCACGTGGGAGGTGATCCTGTCGGACACCTTCAACCCGAAAAGGGGGGAAATGTGAAGTCACGGTGAAAAGATAAAATTTTAGGACCTTTGGACCGGTTCCGCGAACCGGCAGGCACTGCCAGCGGAAGCCCAGACAGTCACAAGCACACCGGTTTTTACCCCGTTCAAAAATACCCAACCGTTCCCGAGTTATCGGGCAAAAAGCGGCTTGCCCCCTTTGGCAGCCAGGAAAAGCCTTGGGACGCGCTGTAGACTGGAAATTGGCTTGCGGGAGGCTTCCAATTCACGCCCTCTTCAAAAGTAACCATTTCAAGTACCTCTGCGGCAGGATAATTGCCGCTGGGGACTAGTAACTCAGCAGGGAGGCTAGATAAGCCTAGCCGCGCGCCTCCACCAATCAGAGCCCCAGCGCCCCAGCCTCATCCATCAATGTCTAGTTAATTTCCAACCATAAGGGGGCGCTGCGGGAGACTTTTAAACTAATAAACTAGCAGCCAGCCGCTCCTCTGCCAGCCCCCACCTTTCCTTCCGATTCCAATATCTTCAAAGGGAGCCGGTTTGCTCCTCCACTTCTCCCCCCTCCCATCCAGTCCCAATGCAAACCTATGGAGCTTTCAACTCCATGCTTTCCTATGGAGAGCAGGCGACCCTCCGAAACCTCGATAGATCGGTGATTTATGGCGGAGGTTTCGAGCCTACCTCCCAGCGTCCTTTAACTCTTTCCTGCCCTCCACCATCTAACTGTCCCTGCTCCCTTGTTAACCCCTCCTTGGCCGTTTCCTCTCAGATCTTCCAAGATACCTTAACTCTCTTTCCCTCTCTCCTCTCTTGGTCCTTTCCTTTTGGGTTCTCTATAACTCCATTACCCTTCCTCCTCCCATTGTCCATTCACTCCAGGAGTTCTCACAATATATTAACCCTCACCTGTCCAGTCCCTCCCTGCTCACCTGTTCCAAATCCTGAGCCTTCCCCTGCCCTTGTCACCCCCTTGGTCACCCAAAGGACCTGCCAGAGACCCTGTAAGCCCTGAAATGAGTTGTATAAGTCCTAGACTGGTTCATACTTCCTTCATCCAGACTAAAGGAGGGAAAATCGCCACTCACACTGGTCTCCTTGCAAAAGCATTGGTTTCCTTACCCACCCTCAGCACTAGCCAAGAACACCAAAGGCTTTTCCTTCTTTCCTCTCTGCTCTCTCCTTCTGACTTTCCCTCATCTCCATCGATTCATTTCCCCCTCCACCCCAAATCCCATCAACTGGGGCTAAGGAGAAGCGGTGCACAGACGACTCGAAGATGGTGGGTCCCTGCATGGCTGGAAAGAGGTTGAAGCCTCCATCATCACCTGGATTCCTGCCACGTATTCTCAACAGCTGCCTTCCAGGGATCAACACCTCGAATAGCATGCCATCCGGTTGTCATCAACGCCCAAGGACATTTTCATTGTCTCATTTGCACCTGGAGAGAACTTGTATGTTCACATCTGCACTCCCTGAAACCATGAGGCCACTCCTATAGAATTTACATCCTTGTGCCTTTACACCATTGTATTTTTCCAGCACGCCTGAACATAATCCTATTATGACTTGTGTCCCCATGCCATTGTGTCTCCTAAATGTTTGTGTGTGTGTGGGCCCCTCAATCCCTCCTACCCCCCCACTGATGTTGGTAATTGCTTTCTGCCACCTCCTATTGACCAGCCGATACTTCCAGAACAATGCCACACTTCCCCAGGCCTCCATTGAGGCATTCTGTCTGGTATTTGCATAAGCCCTGATTGCTGCCAGGGGCTAGCCAGGACCGCCCCCAACCAACTCCCCGACCCCTTCTGATTCCAGGACTGCCCCCAACCAACCCCCAACCCCTTCTGATTGGGACATTTTGAACTGCCCCTGACCAATCTCTGGGATTGGTACCGCCCAGGGAAAGGAAGGGGGAAAAGTCAATAAAAGTTGGAACCCTTTGTGTGTTCTGGGTCGGACATCTTAGCCCGGTTGGAAGGCGGATGTCCACCTACTGTTCTTTATTGGGCTCAATAAACTCAGTATTCCTCGGATTTCTCGCGTTGAATCTTTATTGGCTTCAGTTGGGATTCAGCGGACCTCAGTGGGACTAGCCCATCTGAGAACCAGTTTCTTGGCCTTTTTTGGGTCTTTTCACTACAGTGACATGTTTGAACAACAATAGGCAGCCAGCCACTACTAACCTACCTCAGAAATCATCAGTCTCCTAAAACCACTTAAATGTTGAGAAAATGTCTGAAGACGTGGCCTTGTCCATGGAAACTCACTTGGAAATTTAGCATGCCCTGCATTATTTTGTATGTCTCAATCATATCCCCCTCAGGCGCCTTTTTCCAGACTAAAGAGCCCCAAATGTTTTAGCATTTCCTCATAAGGGACATCCCCCAGCCCAGTAATCGTTTTAGTTGCTCTCTTCTGCACTGTTTCCATGTCTTTTTTGAGATGCAATGACCAGAATTGTTCACAATATTCCAGGTGCGACCTTACTATTGCTGTCACAGAATCACAGAATCATAGAATCATAGAGTTGGAACAGACCTCAAGGGCCATCCAGCCCAACCCCTTGCCATGCCATAATCTCCATCAAAGTACTGTACTCCCGACAGATGGCCACCCTACAAAGGAGGAGACTCCACCACCCTACGTGGCAGCATATTCCACTGCTGAAAGCTCCAGCCATCATGACGTTCTTCCTAATGTTCAAATGGAATCTCTTTTCCTGTAGTTTGAAGCCATAGCCCTGAGTCCTAGTCTCTGAAGCCATAGGGGGAAAAACTGTCCCCTTTTAAATATGACATCCTTTCAAATATTTAAACATGGCTATCAAATCCCCTCTCAACCTTCTTTTAATAAGGCTAAATATTTCCCAGCTCCTCATAAGACATTTCTTCCAGACCTTTAACCATCCTGGTTGCCCTCCTCTGTATCCGTTTGAGGTTGTCAACATTCATTTTAAATGGGGGTGTGCAGAACTGGACACAGTACTCTAGGTGGGGTCTGACCAGAGCAGAATAGAGTAGCTGGCTTTCCTGGCCACCGTCACACACTGCAGACTCATGTTCAATTTGTCTGTGAAGATTCTCAGTCATCCAGGTGAATTGATCTGGAAGTTGAGTCATGGCAACTGGACTTCTTTTCTCAAGAGAATGAAACGTTTTGGTGCTCATCCAAACAGCTTTGTCAGTCTGAGGAAAGCTAGTTGTGAGTCCTCCAGTTTATAGTTCACTTTGACCTCATGTCACCCTGGTCTGAAGACAGCACTTAAGGTCTATCGATATCCAAAGTGGGCCTTCAGCAAAGTCATTTCCCAACCCAAAGGAACATTACATCATCCTGAGACCCAGAGCCAACGGAAGAACCTGATAATTCCCTACATGGCTGGAGTGTCTGAAAAGCTTAAAAGGATTTTTGGCAAACCCCACATCCCTGTTTACTTCAAACCCACAAACACACTAAGGCAGAGATTCATCCACCCAAAGGACCAGACACCAAAACACAAAAGGAGCACTACAGTATATGCGGTCCAATGCAGTGAGGAGTGTGCAGACCTCTACACTGGTGAAACTAAGGGCGTTTATACACGACCCCTAAGCTCCGCAGCAAATGGCTGCAAGGTCCGGACCTTAAAAATGTTTACCCATCAGCTCCGGACTTTGCAGACAATTAAGTGCGACCCCGCCCACTTAGCGCAACCAAACTGCACTTTTCTTGTACCTGCTTTTTGGATGTGACAAATATTTGATCCGGTGTAAGGATAGTGAGTGCGGGGCTGTCCTGGCTTCTGTTTGTTCTTTTTTTGCGCCCCGCCCCTTTAAGAGATCTGTATTATGCTGCCGGGAACAAAACGGAGGTAAACTGGCATTCTTTTCTTTCTTTTTTCTCCCTCCCTCAGGCAGCCAGCAACGAGGAAGTGCGGAGGGGGGTGGGGACAGAGGAAGAGCGAGGAACCCCTAATATCTCTGGTCCGAATTTAAGTGGCCAGCGGATCTTAGGGGTCGTGTAAAAAGGCCCTAAACAGCCATTAAATGGGAGGATGGTCCAACATAGGAGGGGCAACAGTTCAGGACCAGAATCACCAGTAAAGGACAAAGGACACTCATTCAAAGATGAAGATGTATGCATATTAGACAGAGAAGATAGGTGGTTTGAGAAAGGGGGTCAGGGAAGACATGTGATTATTGAAAACCCCTCTCTCAACAGAGGTGGGGGGGGCCTCAGGCACAATCTATCTGTTGCTTATCAGGCAGTGATTTAAACAATCCTCAGATAAATCAAAAATACGTCACACCTTGACCACTAAGGCCATAGCTAACAACCCATACTTTATGGATTTCAGCACCTTGGGCCATATTCCATCTTATGGCCTATTGAGACTAACCAGAGATTTCAGAATCAGAATCAGAATCAGAATCATAATACTTTTATTGGCCAAGTGTGGTTGGACACACCCAGAATTTGTTTTGGTAAAATATGCTCTCTCTATATAAAAGGAAATATAAGAATCATATAGTCAACAATAAAAACACAGTACAACAACACAATATAACCTATTTAAAAAGGAAGAAGAGAAGTAAAAATTATTCAGCAGTTTGATAGCACTTGCTCCTTCTGGCCATTGTTCATTTGATGAGCCTATTTCAGATCAGGGTGACATGAGGTCAAAGTGAACTATAAAATGGAGGACTCGCAACTAGCTTTCTTCAGACTGACAACACTGGATGAGCAGTGAAACATTTCAATCTCTCAAGAAAAGAAGTCCCGTTGCCATGATTCAACTTCCAGATGTTCAATTTGTGATCCACCCAGACTCCCAGGTCCCTGTCACATTTACTATTCTCCAGCCAGGTGTCTCCCACAGTTTAGGACCTCACTAATTGTCAGAGTGCCTTCTTCCAGAGAGGGCTGCCCATAATACCCCATCTTCCCAGGCTAGGCGTTTGAGGCAATTAACCATGAGAGGCCTGAAAGTTAAAAAACAAAAATAGGGTCTTTTCTGTGATTGCCCCTTGCTTGTGGAATAACCTTCCACCAGACATCTGCCTGACCCCCCTTTGGCTTAAAAAACTATTGAAAACCTGTTTTTTTAAGCAGGCATTTCCTCAAACTTAACATAAATCTAGTGTCCACCCACTAAAACATGTTTTTAGCTTATTTGCCAGTCAAAAATATTATAGTTTTATGTAATTTTTATGTCATCTCATGTTGTTTATTTTTATTAAATTTACTGCATTGTTAATGTTGGTTTTATTTTATTCTATGAGTTATATGGTTTCTTTTGTACAGTGGTCCCCCGCCCTTTCATGGTTCATATACTGTGGTCCCGCTATATCGCGGGACCACCGTATATAAAAAGCCCCCCTGGGTTAAGGGGGAAAAGGCCTGTTTCAGGCCTCCCATAATTACCCCCAACCTGGCGCTGTCCCGAATGGGCCTGCGAGGGCCTTCTGGAGGCCCCAAAAGGGCCTCCCTGTGAACCAGAAGTGACTTCCAGTAAATCAGAAGTGACTTCCGGATCGCCGAAAATCATTTCTGAGGTGTCCGGTAAGTACAAGAGCCCCCAACTAGGTGCCCCACAGCTGACCTGACCTGCATCCGCATATCATGGATTTTCCATTATTGTGGGTCGGGTTGGGTCCCTAACTCCTACAATAGGCGGGCGGGGGGGGGGAATCACTGTATTGTATTTTATTGTATCGATTGCTGTTAACCGCCCAGAGTAATCTCGCTGCCAGATGGTCAGTACAAAGATCCAATAAATAAATAAATAAATAAATAAATAAATAAATCCTATACAGAACTGCACAATAGGATTCCAGCCAGTGATTTTGAATCTGAACTTTGACAGATCTGTCCCAGTTCTCTTGGAAGGACTTGCGAATTGCCACGATCACATTTCACTGCTGTGGATTTTATACATATTCTCCCCCCACCCCCACCCCCACCCCCATTTCAGTCTAAACAAGTCAGGGTTGACTTGTAATACCCTTAGCACCCTAAGGTGCACAAGCTGCTGAGCTTGCAGGTCTAGGGCCTTTTCAGCAGCTGCCCCCAGGCTATGGAATGCCCTCCCAAGTGACACCCACCTGGTGCCAACACTGATGACATTTCAGCGCCAGGTAAAAACCTTCCTGTTTCTGAAGTTTTTTTAACTGACATAACATAGATTGTGGGTCCTGGTGGCAATTTTAGTGTTTTTTGTTTAATATTTTAGTGTTTTTTGTTTTTGTTTTATTGTCTTTAATTGTCCATTGCCTTTTTAATGTTTTAACTGTTTTAACTGTTCATTTTAATTGTAAGATGCCCAGAGATCTTTGGGTAGTGGGTGGCATATAAGTTGTATAAATACAATAAAATAAATAAACATGCATGTGCTTTGAAAGCTGATTACAGGTAGTCCCTGTGTATTCAAATTACCAGAACATGTATCAGAAACAAAGCAAAATAAATGTTTTGAGACCCCTTTGAAACAAATAGCTTTATTTTAACATGAGCTTTTATGGATACAAGATTGAAATCCATGAGCATTTGTATTGAGACAAATCTGGCTGAGTGGGTCATCATTGTCATTTTGTTGCTTGTATTTATTTTATTTTATTTTGTATATTTTTACCCCACCTTTCTCCTTGGTGGCTTACAATAATGAAGGCCAGTATACAATAATGAAGGACAGAGCATTTAAGACATATTCAAGTTAAGAACAGGGGATTTTAAGAGCCATCTTAGAACATTAAAAGGTAACATTAGAGCCATAAAGAGCATGCAAGAAGAAAAGAAAAATCCATTATGAAGGGTGGAAAGTAACATGGAAAACACTAGTGTTCTTATGAAATCAGTCAATGCAGTCATGTATGGTAATCAATATAAAGTCACATAGTAGGTAATCCCTCATTCAGGGAAAGCTTGCCTGAAGGGGAAGGCCTTTGCCTGCTTTCGGAAAGACAGCAGAGATGGGGCAGTCCTGGCCTCTAGTGGGAGGGAGTTCCAAAGTCTGGGAGCAGCAACAGAGAAGGCCCTTTCATGTGTTCTTCTGAGACACCTGTGAAGCTGTTTGGATGAACAGCGAAACATTTCTATCTCTCAAAAAAGAAGTCCAGTGGCCATGACTCAACTTCCAGACCTGTGAAGTTTGTGGGATGGAGAGTAACAGGGCTTCCTCTTTTGAAGCCTGCTGGAACCAACGTGTTTCTCTGTAATAAAAAAAAACAGAGTCAGAAGCTTGATTCTTTTTTGAGTTGTTTCTGCTGCATTTGACACAGGGGAGCTATGCCATTTCAGTTGGAAGGGTTACACCTAAGTGTAAGCAGTGAATGGGAGGCACTCAGCCAATTTTAAAGAAAGAAGGTTTAGATCTTCTCCTTCAGAAGATTTATGGCTTTCATCAGTTGCTGGCTCTCCCCTCGGCATCGTATAAATCTACCATTCTTATCTTTGGCAGCCATGCAGTTGGGTAATTTTAGAGTCAGGATGTAATGGTCTTACTCAAGGGAGCGCTTTAGAAGATAATATGTACTCCCAGCCCAGCTTGCCCCACTTATATACCCAGCCGGATTACTGGAGAGAAGCCTCCACCCTCCAGGTCCCTTGGCTGCATTCTGTCCCCCCTCCCATGCTGCTTGCCGGAAGGCCAATCAGAGCCTTACAGCACATCTGGGAGACTGGGATGTTCTTCTGGGCAGCTGCACATGCTGGCGGCCATTAACCGCTGATCAACTGTCAAATCTTTGCCCCATGCTGTCATCAATGCAGCACCTTCAGGGTCCCATTGTTAGAACATAAGAACGTAAGACGAGCCATGCTGGATCAGGCCAAAGGCCCATCTAGTCCAGCTTCCTGTATCTCACAGTGGCCCCACCAGATGTGCCTGGGAGTGCACAAGACTAGATATCTGTCTCCTGCTACCACTCCCCTGCATCTGGTCCTTGAAGTACCCCAGTTTAAGCCTGGAGATTACACATCTCCATCAAGATTTGTAACCTGTGATGGACTTTTCCTCCAGGAATCTGTCCAATCCCCTTTTGAAGGCATCCAAGCTAGATGCCATCAACACATCCTGTGACAGGAAGCTCCACAGACTAACAAAATGCTGGGTGAAAAAATATTTCAAAATATGGGAGCTGTGACACTCCCAGGCTTCCTTCCACTGAAGTGTAACTTCATACTAGAACACAGGAATTTCTATTCTTGGATCCCACCCTTCTACCACCAAATATGACACCCAGTGTGCTCCTTCACATGATTGTCTCCTCACTAGACATGGGCACGACTCGGCGAAATTGTCGTTTCCGTTTTCGGTTATCGTTTCCGTGACGTAACGGAAACGGTAATGATAATTAAGCCGTCAGAACTCGAACTCGAACCAAAAAAGAAAAATTTGGTCGGGTTTTTCGTTTCCGTTTGTGGCATTGCGGCAATCGCGCGATGCGAAGCACAGAAAACGTTTTTAAAAGTTTTTTTAAAAAACCCCGACTCCCGGCCAAAAAAGCAGGCGAAAATATGCCTGCCTGAGGCTTTGCCACCTACCAGAGGGGTGGTTTCTGGGGGGTCCCCAGCCTTTCCCCCCCTCTTCTCCTGTCCTGGGCTGCTTGCACCAGGCTGGGGGAGGGTCATCCTCGTCGTCTGTCTCTCGCTGCATGCCATGCGGTGGGGGGGATCCAAAATGGCGACTGCAATTTTTCTTTTGAAATTGTGGTCAAAAAACACACCAAATCACCACAGAAACATGTGAAATTTATTTATTTTAAATGCCTGAATTTTTATAGTAGCAGCAGTGGGTTTTTTATAGCAATAACATGTCGTATTGATTTTATTTTATTTTATTTTATTTTTTATTTTTTTAGACCTGCCCATTTGGGCTGGGCATGGGATGGGACCATGCAATTTTTTTGAACCATTCCACCAATGGCATCGCCAGGTTTTTGACTGACACTTCTGGATGTCTCGGAGGGCATAAAAAGCCGAGGCACCTTCCAGAAATCGTAGTCGGGTCCGTGTATGGATGTGGTTGAGGGAGGAGGGCTGGCTGCTGGTGCTGGTGTGATCCGATCGAGATTGAGGAGGGAGGCTGGAGGCTTTAGGATTTAAGTTAGGCAGGCAGGGAGGGAATTGAATTTAGAAAATAATTTCTTTGATTCCCTGCAGCTTTGTCTGCTGAAGGGAATAGCAGTTTATTCTTTATTTCTTCTCTGGCAGTTTGAGGATTTTTTTCTGATACTGGATAAAGGGGGAGGTTCGACTGGGAGTGGGAGGATTTATTTTAAAAATATATTATATACTACCATTTATTTTCTATTTTCCCAACTTCAATTTGCTTGCACACACACACATTTCGGGTGCAAACCAAGAACAGAACCTCTATCCTAAGTGATATCCTAACTGCCCACTCGCCCGTCCGCCCGCGCCGCCACCCGCCTGCGGCCCGCGCCGCCGCCTGCCCACTCGCCCGCCCGCGGCCGCCGCCCACCCATGGCCCTCCACCGCCGCCGCCCGCCTGCCCCTCCCCCCGCCGCCTGCCCCCCGCCCCGCCCGCTGCCTAGGGCGCAAAAACACCTAGCGCCGGTCCTGATTGTGGGACGCCCCTATGCTCTGGGAAGTCAAATCGCGCTAAATCGCGGTACAAATGACAAACGGAAATGACAAATTTTTGAAAATTTTCACGACAAACGGAAACAACCCGAAACGGACCCGTTCCGACAAAAGAAAACTCGAAACATCATTTTTTCTGGTCGTGCCCATGTCTACTCCTCACTGTTGGGACATCTCAGCTGTTTCTTCCACTTCCCTACTACTCTTGGAGCGTAACTCCTCAACCTTGCTACCCTATTGTGACAATTTAGTGATCCTAAGCTATTGTGCTTTTGTGAAGCAACTTCCACCTCATATTGAGAAGGTCTTTGTTAAATCCATGTGTTGAAACTTGAGCCCACAAGTAATGCTGCCACCAGTGGGTCTTAAACTAGAGCAATGGTTCCCCACCTTGGGTCCCCAGATATTCTTGGACCACAACTCCCAGAAGCCCTATCCAACACAGCATGGTGGTGAAGCCTTCTGGGAGCTTTAGTCCAAGAACACCTGGTTGGGAACCACTGCTCTAGAGGGTTGTGATCTAAAGCAACATTGAAATTGTCACTTTCAAGTTTCAGGAAGTTTCCCAAATTTGCAGCATACAGTTGTTTGAGGTACTCTATTGTGTGGTTTCTTATTCGTTGTTGAAGTACCCCACCCCATGTCAGTGATATAGCACTTGGGGAAAGCTATGTTTTCCAATGTCTGCTCTCAGGGTAGTCCAACCTGCATGGCCCCAGACTGTGCTGATGTGGAATTCTGGGAGCCATTAGCCAAAATGGTAACTTTTCTGAGCTCTGTGTGACAGTGGCTCTTAATGGTGCAGCCAGGATTAAGAGTGAATTGGGACTGTACCAAAAAGTCTCTGTGCTCTTTGCATGAACTGTTTACCCGCATGGGGACAGATAAAGTATTAAATCCACCCACTAGATTCCCACTGAGATGGCTTCTGTGTTTGGCTTGAACTGGCATATGCTCTCAGACATAGCTTTGAGATTGCCAATAATAATATTTTAGGTGTGTATCCAGCTTGTCGTTGTTCTTTGGGTCCAATTCAGAGAAGAAACATAAGAACAAGGAAGGCAAGGGCTAATGGTTATTATCTGGAATCCATCTTCTTTTTGCTCCAAAATTCCCATGTCTGCATACAACCCACACATTACGCTTTCCCAGGTTGCGCTCAGAACAGAAAATCAAATATCCAAATACCCATTACTTCCTTTCTGACTAACTGATAGGAGCATTTTCAAGTTACTTTAAAAAGTTACTTTTTAAAGGCCCTTTGGTGGCATTTTGACAAGTTTTATACATTTTCTTTTCAATTTTCATCTTTTGAAAATAAGGGAAAGTAACAACCAATGCAACAAGCAACGAACCAGTCAACGCTGTAATGAAGAGCAGGTACAGATTGTTTTTCAGACATAATGAGCAACAAGGGTTAATCATTTCTATAAAATATCTCTATAAAATATCCCCTTTCTCCCATTTCTGATTCCAAATCTTGAATGGCTAAAGTGATGCGTTTGACCTAATCAGCAATTCCAAATTTGGTGCCTGGCAAATGCAGTGCATTTACTGATATGCTGCCTGCGATGGTAGGAGCTGTGATATGACACAGCTGGAGAGCATTGTCTGGAGAAAGCTGCACTACATAATAGCAAAACAAGGATGCTGTTGATGCTGAGAGTTGATGACATGATGTTTAATTAATTCAGGATCAGTTCCTTTTTGCTTTATTTGATATATCATTGTGTGCAATTTAGATGGCCTTTAATGCTCAATAGTATTTTTGCTTGGCTTTGCCAATTGTCTGAGTTGAAGCAACCTTGACAGTTTGCTGTCTAATAATTACCCATCCTTAAAAATGTACATAACCAAATCTTCAAACGTACCCCCAAGGCAACTAACCAGACTACTTGTTAAGTAGATTAAAGCAAGTCTGCTCTGAGGACAGCCTAAAATGCTTCCTTCTGAGGTCTGGAAAGAAACACATTCACAGGTGTGGCTGGGTATTATGTTCTTGTTGTCTTATTTTATCATCTTTCAACAACAATTGAATTCTCTTATAGAATCATAGAATCATAGAGTTGGAAGAGACCTCAAGGGCCATCCAGTCCCACCCCCTGCCATGCAGGAACCCACCCTCACAATATTATTTTTGTATTTTCACATGTGCCTGAATTTTGTGTCAGGGAGCGAAGCTTCTGACTGAGCAGGAAGGGCTGTCACAAGGGACTACAAAACCAAAACAAGAGAAACCTGCACCACACTGGTACTGGTCTAGTCATGCACAACTATTAAAAATGGTAGAAGCCCTGTCCTCCTTCACATCCACTCTCGTCCCAGGAGGAAGTTCATTGCGTGTTGATGTCGGTCACGGTAATGTGGTCTTCTTGCGGTTCTGTCGCTGTTCCCGTGTACGCATGGGCGTGATGGATGATACCGGCATGACTGTCTCCACACGTCCTCGTTCCGTGATGAGATGTGAAATTCCATGCCTTTGTTCTCCATTTTTTTTCGGCCCGACCTTCCGTTTTTCAATGTTTTGATTCTCCGAAGCCTTGCCTTCAAAGCGTTACAAAGCTAAGTTTGAGGTATTTGTCTTTTAATCTCTCTGCACTGCGTTGCTGACTCCATAGGGAATGTATTGGCGAATGGCACTTCACACTCCTTCCACCAGATGGAGAATGGCACATTGCGTGACGAGCCTTACCTCATGGGCACTTGTATCAGAACGGGAAGTGAGATGAGGAGATTCCCGAGGCCAGGGAGGGGAATCTCTCATCCCGCTTAGATCGCAGTTCAGGGGGCATGGTCGGGACGAACTCCCCTTGTCCCACAATGGACGTGCAGTTAGATTTCCTCGTACTGGTCCCCAGCGGGACCGCGAACAGCGATGAGATGGACGTGAAGGCAGGTGATGTGATGCATATACATACAGCCTCGTCCTCCAGGAGAGGAGAATGGCGGTTGGACACAAAAGAATCAGCAGGGAGAGATTATCATTACTCACCCTCAAAAATGTCTGCTGTCTCAGGCCATTGTCCCACTGTGCCTAGGAATAGGGCTGACCCTTTGAGCAGTTGTGAAGCCACTGAAACAAAACATTGTTGGCTCCCCATGAGTATCAGCCAGGATGTCACAGATAGAAGCAGCAGCAGATATTGTGTTGGAAAACAGAACATTTTTGTAGCAATAAGGAAGTGAAACAGAGAAGAGGAGGGCAAAGGGGAAAGGGGAAAGAGATAAGATGGGAAACAGATGAAACTTGAGGAAAAGGAAGCATGTAAAGAAGGATGTGTACAAGAAGCAGGTATTACTGGGTGGGGGGAGGGGATGTCCTGTCAACAGACAGAAAGATGTAACAGCTCAGGACATGAAGGTGAGGATGGCACACAGCAGAATAAAGAAGATGGTAAAACAGGGGTGGGGAGGTTTGGGATTAATAATACTATGTTTCTGCAGCTTTGCTATTATTTAGTATTCAAGCAATATAACAGTATCTATATATCTTGGGGATGGTGAACTTTGGAACACTTTGGACCAAAAAATCCAGTCACTTTCACCCACCAAAGTCCGGGGTAAGAGACTGTAAGACCTGTGCTCCAAAACGTATGGAGTGCAAAGGGGTTGTAGCTGATTTAAAATGTAGCCCTATTAGGGCCTGACTGTCGAACGAGCAGAGCGGAGATCCATCAACCTCATGAAGAAACTTGGTGGAGCTGGTATTTCATTCAAAATTTCATTCTGTTGCCCTATGTCTGAAGAAGTAGACTTGATGCACAAAAGCTTACTTACAGGTAGCTTTTAAGGGGGCCACATGCTTTTGTGTCTTGTTTTGTGCCTTTGGGTTTTGTCTAGATAAAAGCTGGAAGTGGGGCAAGGAGGGGGACTGTACATATAAGTCACATACTTATCCTATCCTCCTGAGTGTCAGATCAAATTGCTTCGAGGCAGAAGTGCTACCCATTAGGCTCATCCAGGGGCCCGCTGTGCAGCTGTTCATGAGGGGAATCCAGGTGTCTAACTACACAACAGAGCTGTGCAATCCATGTCACTGGAGTGCAAAGCCTAGACAATTTATGCAACAATAACGTTTCATTGAATGACATCAAACATGATGAGGGTCACTGGCTGTCATAAGGCAGAAAAGTAATCATATGGGTAGTAACATTTTCAACTTTTTCCTAGAGAGAAGTTCTTAAAAATAGCTGTCTATTGTCAATCAGTGACACTGTGGCTATTTGCCCGCCTATATGTGTAATACTTTACACCTCCAATTTTAATTAAGGAGTAAATTCACCCTGCACACATCTCCCTGGGCTTCCAGGAGCTTTCACTCAAACGCCCAGCAGCAATGAATTCCAGCAATTCTCTTTAGCAATTGCTAGCCTTTTTTTGTCCAGCTAACCATCCCCCTTGCCCTCTGGTAAAAGAACCAGGAACATTGCCAACGGGGTGAGACAGGGAAAGGAAGGAATTCCAGGCTGCTCCGAGTTTGCTCCTTGACTTATCTAGCCTTATTTCAAGTGTTGCACTGGAGAAAGAGCCTTAAGGATAGGTAGAAATGACAAGCATAAAGAAGAGGTGATTTCAGAGGAGAAATATGTGCCGGAACCTCCCTTTTTGCCTTCAAGGCAAAGAATGTGGCATTCCCTAAAGAAGAATGTCTGTCGTTTCTCAGTTCATCCTGATCTGGAGGAGAAAGGTGAGCTGACATTAGAGGGGTCACTTAAAGGCAGCAGAGGAGGGAAATGTGAAAAGGTAACCATTTTGGACTACAAATGCCAAAATTGCCTGAATAAAGCACTTTTTTTTGGGGGGGGGGAGAACTTTACAGTTATTTTACAGTTGATTTTGTAATATGTGGCTCTGTTTTGACATAATCACTGGAAAGAATAGGTTACTGGGAGCAAGCATGCACCCCCTAGCTCAGTGGCTCTCAGGTGTTTTTGCATTACAGCTTCCAAAAGCTGTAGCCTACACAGTGGATGTTCTGGGTTTCTTGGATTTGTAGCCCAATAAGATTTGGGGTAAGCTGCCTAGATGCCCTAAGCACATCCGGTCTCGCCTTATTTTGGAAGCTAAGCAGGGTCGGCCCTGGTTAGTACTTGGATGGGCGACCACTAGGGAATACCAAGTGCTGTAGGCGCCTGGAGGAGGAACTGGCAAACCACTCCAGTATTCCTGCCAAGAAAACTCCATGGACGTGGGGTCACAAAGAGTCGGTCACAACTGTAACGACGCAACACATACATACAAGATTTGGGGTTGGGTATAAGTTAGAGTATCTAGCTAAGGCAAGAGAATCATAGAATCATAGAATAATTGAGGTGAAAGGGGCCTATAAGGCCATCAACTCCAACCCCTTACTAAGTCCATCACAGGCATATTCTCCCTCCTCCTAGTTTTGGAAAATTCAATTATCATTAATTGCATTTAATTTTATTAATTTTATTGTGAGCATGAACATTCACAAAAGTGGCAGTCTGCCACACTGCTGATTTTTTTTTGCCTGTTGTATTTATCTATTATTTATTTATTTATTAGTCTTATACCCCACCCATCTTCCCAATGGGAACTCTGGGCGGCTTACAATAAAATGGTAATACAAAAAAAAGGTAACAAGCAAAACAAAACACAAGGGAAAAGAGCAAGATGGTGCCCCCCCCAAAAAAAAACCCTAACTAGAAAGGTCGCCAAACGCCTCCCTGAAGAGGTGAGTCTTCAGGGCTTTTTTTGTAGGGAAAAGAAACCTGAGATCAGGATTTGCCCCTTGTATGCATATGAAAAAAGTGATAAGAAAGTTATGTGAATCCACAAAGAGCTGTTCCTGTTCATTAAGATAACCCAAGTCTTTGCGTGAGCAACCCATAATACTCTTGGTTGTAATCCCCCCACCCCAACTTAAGCCTGGTTATAAATATGATGAATGGAATGTAAACTTCATAAAGATTAGCAAGAGCCAAAGACAGTGGAAAAATATGGACCCAAACTCCAAACTATAGTACTGTACTTTATTTTATTTTGCATTCCTAAAGAAAATTCCACCACTTATTCTTTCTTCAGTATCCCTCGTGTGTTTCCAGTCCTGATTTTAAGAAGTAGTTTTAATAGCTGAAAGCCTCTAAGAGGTCTAAAACCCTAGACAACCAGAAAGATAAACAAGTGTGCCCTAGAATAAATCAAGCCTGGACTGTCTCTGGAGGCAAAGAGAGAGAGAGAGAGAGAGAGAGAGAGAGAGAGAGAGAGAGAGAGAGAGAGAGATGAATGTGGTTCTAATAGTTAAAAGCCTCTCTAAGGGCCTTTTTACACGACCCCTAAGATCCGCTGGCCACTTAAATTCAGACCAGAGATCTTAAGGGTTCGTCGCTCTTCCTCTGTCTTCCTCTGTCCCCACCCCCCTCGGCACTTCCTGGTTGCTGGCTGCCTGAGGGACGGAGAAAAAAGAAAGAAAAGAATTCCTGTTTACCTCCGTTTTGTTCCGGGCAGCATTCAGATCTCTTAAAGGGGCGGGGTGCAAAAAAAGAACAAACAGAAGCCAGGAGAGCCCCGCACTCACTATCCTTACACCGGATCAATGTCACCATCAAAGACCAGGTACAAGAAAACTGCTGTTTGGTCGTGCTAAAGTGGGCGGGGTCGCACTTAATTGTCTGCAAAGTCCGGAGCTGGTGGGTAAACATTTTTAAGGTCCGGACCTTGCAGCCATTTGCGGCGGAGCTTAGGGGTCGTATATAAACGCCCTAAGAGGTCTAAAACCCTCAACCCCCTGAAAGATAGTGGGTCTTAGAGCAAGACAATCTCAGTCTCGGGAGTCCAAAATGATGAAACTGAGGCTTTCATATTTTGGGCACATCATGAGAAGCCAAGATCTGCTGGAAATGACAGTGATAACAGGAAAAGTTCAGGCAGCAAGCGGAAAGAAGAAGACCAAATATGAGATGGATTTACTCCATAAAGGAAGATACAGCCACTAGCATAGCTTCGGAGGTACTTGGGGCGGGGGGGGGGTCAAAATCCCTGGGGCACAGAGGTCTGAGGGTGCTGGAGGAGCTCACGCCTCCCACTGCCGCTGATGGTGGTAAGTGTGCAAGGCTGGGCTATGCGTGTTCCCTGTTGGGGGAGCCGTGCACCCTTCTGCCAGTGAAGGCTCCCCTGGTGGCATCTGGAGTGGTGGCGCTCCTGCCCCGGCGAAGCTCCTCCCAGGCGGCTGGCAGGGGGCACGGCGGTTGTGCCCTGGTGGAGCCATTGGGAGGGAGGAAGAGGCCAAGTGAGGCTGGGCGGGGCTGCCAGGAAGCGGCACCAGCAGCACCAGCAAAGGTGCAGTGGCGGGCATGTTAGCAGATGCCCCTGGGCCAGTTGTCGTGGGGCAAGCGTGTCCCTATCATGCAAGGAGAGTTGTCTGGGCAGTGCAATGGTGTCTTGCTGTCGAAAGGGCTCGCCTCAGTTATCAGAATGAGAATGCGCCCCCTGCCCTTGCTGCCTACGCTGTGGAAAGCTCCTCCACTCCCTTCCCCCTTGAGGTGGGACTCTTCCTTGCCTCTGCTGTCCGTGCCCTGTGCACTTTGCATAAGAGAGCCTTGTCAAAGAGGGAGACCTCCAAAGACGGCGTGAGGAAGCGGGATCCTTCTCCTGTTTCCCCAGGATAGCCCCCCCCTTACTGGGTGGGTGAGATGTGGTTGGGCGACTGGAGGGGGCGCAAAAACTGACTTTGTCCCCGAGCACTCCAGACCCTAGCTACGCCTCTGGCTACGGCCTGAAGATAGGACATTTTCAAGGCTGCTCTTTCATAAGGCCGCTGTAAGCCAGAATTCACTTGATGACACATAGCAACAACAAAAGGCCATGGTTTAAAAGACCCGCTACTTGTGTATGAAAATGTGTAATACCACATGGACTTGACTTTTTACAAGTAAGCTGATGGCATTCATTCTCCCTTTCACCACCGTACATCTCACTAATGCCCTGAGCTTACTTTGCTAGGATTAAGTCCAATTGTGTCCAGTGGGCAGATGGCTGTTTTGTGAGCCATCAAGAAGGCTAATAAGTGAGAAACGTAACACTGGTCCAACTTTCATTCAATTCTTAAAGGATATTTCAAACCAATAACTTTTCCTGTCTCTTTTTCTCACACCAGGGCACACGGAGAACACGGTAAAACAGCCAAGTTACTTTCACATTAACTAGACAGCTGAAATCTCATAACTATTAAATTCATAGAGTGTTACAACAAGCTAATACATCCTGTTGAAATACAGCACTCTAATGAAGCTATGGGGGAGACACTAGTATGGAGCACATTAGAAAGCATATTTAATCTATGTTTCAGTGCGGGAAATGAACATTTATGCTGGCAGTCAGAAGCTAAACTCAGAAAAAAAGTTTTAATGCTTCTGCTCTAGACTGCATTTTGTTACAAATATAGTGGACCCTCATATAACAAACGGTTTTGTATAACAAAGTCTGTACAACATTCATTAGGTTTTGATGTTTATTTTCGCCGGGGACTGTTTTGTGATTGTATTGTTTAGTCGCCTGGGGTGACATGTCTGTACACCGCCCAGAGTTCCCTCTGGGAAAATCGGGCAGTTTATAAGTCCAAAAATAAATAAATAAATAAATAAATAAATAAATAAATAAATAAATACATACATACATACATACATACATACATGCATACATACATACATACATACATACATACATACATACATACATACATACATACATAAAAAATTCTGGAGATAGGGGAAAATTGCTTAACAGAATCACTTATGGGGCAAATCCATACAACATAAAAATGGTTGTGATTAGGGATTACTCTGTTTTCAATGCATTCCTATGGGAAATTTGTATAAAGGAAATTTTGCTTAACATAATTTCATCTGGAACAAATTAACTACTTTATACAAGGTACCACTGTATGTTTGTTGGACGATGAATAAATGTGAAGGGAACACATTCTGGAAGATTGATCATGTGTAGCTTTTCTTTACCTTCCTTCCTTCCTTCTTTCCTTTCCATACCCTCCCCTCCCCTACAATATCTGGCCAAAATCCTATTGAGAAATATCACACTTTAGGGAAATTGTGCACACAAGAGTAGGTGACACCTTTTATTGGACCATTAAAAAGTAAACAAACATATGTTACAGATCTGTAACATCCATTTATGGACAATTTTCCTGCAGGGGTATGCTTAGAGCCCAAGGAAACATATTTCATCCACAAAAGCCTGCTATTTGTTTATTTGTTTAACTATTTTGAGGTCCAATAAAAGGCATCATCTGCTCGGCCCATGCTGGGCCATTCCTTGTTTTCCTTGTGCCAGCAGTTATTCTGGTCCTCTGTCGCACACCCAGGCACACAGCCAAGTACGTGGCATGGGTATGTCTGAGCAGTAGCTGGCCAGAACAATCACACATACCAGGGACACCATTTTAGGTTTGCGCTGTACAAACCTTAGTGGAATTCTGGACATAAATTAAGCCGTGCCGCAGTTTAAGTTTCTATCTTCTCATAAACTCAAGCTTGTTCAGGGCACCTCAAAATGTTTCATTTTGTCCCTTTGTTTTATTATTTCTTTTTTAAAAAAAATGATTTATATACCTCACCATCTGGCACCATTGGCACTCTGGGCGGTTTACAAAGATTTTCAACATAAACAGCACCATACAAAATATCTTAAAAATAAAACATCACAATAAAACATAGTTAAATCAGAACAACAACAATCATAAAGATCAGAGATAGGCTAAGGACAGAACAGAGACAGATTGAAATGACAAACGTATCAACAACAACAACAACAAAACACCCAATAACTAGAGAAAGCTATTCTAAAAAGCCAGGCCTTCAGCTGTTTTTCAAAGCAGTGTGGGAGCCTGTCAGATCTCGAGGGGAGCTGGTTCCAAAAAACAAGGTGCTGCCACAGAGAAAGCTCGATTCTAGTGATTGTCTTACGGGCTTCCTTTGATGTCGACACCCTCAGATTACCCGCTTGAAAGGACAATGTCTGAAAGCAAAGGACAGTCAATATGTAAATATAAAAAAAATTAAACAAATATCATATTTAGATGATCAATGAAATCAATACTAAACACACATTTGTCTGTGCTTAAATTCTGTTGTGGTTCATAATAAAATTCATAGCTATAGAGGCTTTTCTTGATCTAAATATAATAACAGAAGGCAGTCCTCATGCTATCCAATTGTTTGAATAAATATTATTTTCTTTATCATTTATAAGTCTTAACTGCCCGTTTTGGTACCTCAACTCCTTTGGTGGTACACAGCAGTCCGAAAATCAAGCAAGAAAATCATTGAGACACAAGCCCTCCAATTATTAATAATGCACTTGTTATGTGGTGTCAAGGTAAAACCACTTTACAGAGTGGTTTTTTTCCCATGCCTCCAGTGCATTTCTATGATGTAAGGGTACCGGGGCTTAAAGCCACCACTGGTCTCCCAAGAGCACTAGGCAAAGACCTCTGCCACACTCCCAAAACACCACCCTTTTCTCTTAGGGCCTTTTCACACGACCCCTAAGATCCGCTGGCCACTTAAATTCGGACCAGAGATCTTAGGGGTTTGTCGCTGTTCCTGCGTTCCCACCCCCTCCACACTCCTGGCTGCTGGCTGCGTGAGAGGAGGGAGAAAAAAAAAGGAAGAAAAGAATGCCGCTCACCTCCGTTCTGCCGTCCCGGCACTGCATTCAGATCTCTTAAAGGGGCGGGGGGCAAAAAAAGAACAAACAGAAGCAAGGAGAGCTGGGCAGTCACTACGTTATATCCGCCCCAGGAATTTTCACCTCCAGAGAGCAGGTACCTGAAACGTGCGCTGGGACGCGCTTAGGTGGGCGTGGTCGCACTTAATTATCTGTAAACTCCGGAGCTGGTGGGGAAACAATTTTAAGCTCCGGAGCTGGGAGCCATTTGCGGCTGAGTTTAGGGGTCGTATACAAAGGGCCCTTGACTCCTTAAAACCCCTGGAGGATACGTGTCTGGCCAGTAAGACTCTTCTGACCCTAGACTTATTTAACAGCAGTGATTCAAAACCTGAGTTCCAGAGTCCGGGTCCATCCTTCCATCCACTACACCACCCTGGGTATCACTGATACACTAGTGCAGTAAAAATACTTTAAAGGGTTAGTTTAGAGAGAAGCATCCCCCTGCCTTTTGAATGCTATGAGACTGGGGGGGGGGCAATCCTATCTAAATTCCACAATATTTGGAATGACATAGGAGAAAGATCCAACCAAGGGACCCTGTAGGCACAGGCATTCTCAACACTATCTCATCACACGGATAACAATACTGGCTTTAGATAACCAAGCCCTGAGGCAATGAGGACTTCAGAGGTTAACATGAGCACCCTGGAAAATAATCAATAACGGCACAGCTATTTTAGTATTGGTATAAATATGACCTTGGTCCAACTAGCTAGCAGCCAAACTGGCAGATCCTTCTGCTCTCATGGAAATTTCCAATCTTTCTTCAAAAAATCATTGTTTTCAGCATGCTGATTTAACCAGCTGCCAAGCACAGAATAGAGGAACTCAGTGTTGGGTTTGGCTGTTGCCTCCTCTAATAAGGGGCAGTTCTCAAGAGCTTCAGGCAATTTTCTGTTCTAGGGCCACTTAAAGATCATCAGTATTCCTTGGTGGTTCTCTACTTAAGTACTAGCCAAGCCCAAACCTGCTTAGCTTCTTAATTAGACGAGCTCAGATGAATTAGGATTGTATGGAGTCCAGTGACCTAGATTGGTGGAATTTCTTGAGATGCCTCTCTCTCCCAACCTGATGCCAGCCATCCTTTCAAACGGGACATGGCAGGCTGAATGAAGAGATGACAATTCTGTATATTTCTTTCAGTTTGCAATACCAAACTAGTTGCAAGAGGCAAAGGCTGATCTTAAGCTACTCACTCAACCTCACTGCTTCCTCGGTGTGCCAACAAGGCTTCATATCCTGAAATCTTATCTGCAGACCACCCAGGACCTTTCTCTTCCCATCCCAACACTCCCAAGAATGTAAACTATACGGCCTAAATCCTGTCAAAGCCACTTCTTTAAAAGGCAATGACGTGTGAAGGGAATCTCAAACTTCGTTGTAAATTCCAGATCATTCTCCTTTTCTACATATTGTTTATCGTAGTGCTGGGAGAAGTGTGGGTTTGGCAAATTCCACAGCATTATGGAAAAAACCAGCACTACCACCTTGAGGATCATGCTGATAACGAACGAAATAGAAACATACAGTACTGTATACTGAATAGCAGAACTATTATTTTCTGATATTGGTCTTTTCAACTGAGATTTAGAGCTAGACCAAATAGATAAGCTAGTAAAGATTGTGAATCTAAAAAGTCTGCGGCATTATCTAAATAGATTGCTAATCCACGATGGCTTCTGTTGAAAATGGAAGAGTAATCAAGGCAGTTAGTTTACAATCAGGTGAAAACAGGAGTAGGATATTCAGATACTTGGGGGGGGGGGACAGACTTTGCAGGTCTAGTTGGAAAATTAATCTCTGAGTTGTTGGGTGTTGTCCCCCCCCCACCAAGATTTAGTTTGGAGGAAGCTGCCAACCATTCCTTATAGTTTCCATTTTGATGGATTTACAATTTACAGAAATCAGGGGTTATTTTCTTAACCTATTCAGGGCCCCGAACCAGCTATTGTTTATTCTTTTTTGGATGATAAGAAAATGATGCGGTGCAACACAACACAGCCAACTAGCTAAAAAGGTGTAAAGATAGAGGAGGAAGGTTGCCTTCAATGCAAAATGTGTAGGCAATCAAATATAAATCCCGCCACGTACTATTCCATTTCTATTCAATACTGCTTAGGTCTCAGCTAGTGTACTCTGTCCTGTTCCGGACACTGCGCTTTAAGAAGGATAGCAACAAACTGGGCAAGTTCAGAGGAGAGCAATGAAGACAAATAGGGGTCTGGAAACCAAGCCCTATGAGGGAAGGCTGAAAGAACTGGGCATGTTTAACCTTGAGAAAAGAAGACCAAAGGGAAATATGTTATCACTTTTGAGACACTTAACTGTTAGAGCAGTAAAATAATCATACCAAGCATTACCATACTGCTAGAAGAGTACAATAATGGAGCCAATGAGCTCAAGATGTGGCCATTGCTCCATCACTGGAGGCATTCAAGGGAAAATTGGACAAACGCCTGCCTTGTCAAATCTACATTGATTTGGATTCCTGCACTGAGCAGAGGGTTGGACCCAATAGCCTTAGAGGGCCCGTCAAACTCCATGATTCCATGATTCTGTGAATATTAGCTTCAAAAACTAATAGGTTGGCAGCCTGTTCAGTCCTTGATCTCATGGAACTCCAACAGCAGAACTGTTTTTATATTCTGCTGAAGTACTGGTACAGGTCCTGTGATGGGTTTCACATGAGCAGCATCATATCAAATTGCTGTGGGAGCTTACCCTATTGGAAAGACCTTCATGTATAAATAAGGAAGAGAATTCTCACTATGGAGTGTTGCAAAATCGGTTAGAATATTTGGTCTAAGAAAGCAAACAAGAAAAATAATTGGTCGGCGGTTATTTTCACTTTTGCTGATTAAATGGGGAATTCTGTAATGGGCCGATATAAGAACATAAGAACATAAGAAGAGCCATGCTGGATCAGGCCAATGGCCCATCTAGTCCAGCTTCCTGTATCTCACAGCGGCCCCACCAGATGCATCTGGGAGCGCACGAGACTAGATCTCTGTCTCCTGATACCACTCACCTGCATCTGGCCCTTGAAGTACCCCGGTTTTCAGACTGGAGATTACACATCTCCATCATGGTTTGTAACCTGTGATGGACTTTTCCTCCAGGAATCTGTCCAATCCCCTTTTGAAGGCATCCAGGCCAGATGCCATCACCACATCCTGTGGCAGGGAGTTCCACAAACTAACAACGCGCTGGGTGAAAAAATATTTTCTTTTGTCTATTCTTACTCTCCCAGCCCTCAATTTGATTGGATGTCCCCTAGTTCTGGTATTTTGTGAGAGGAAGAAGAGCATCCCTCCATCCACTTTACTCATGCCCTGCCTTATTTTGTACGTCTCAATCATATCCCCCCTCAGGTGCCTTTTTTCCAGACTAAAGAGACCCAAATGTTTTAGCCTTTCCTCATAAGGGAGGTGCCCCAGCCCAGTAATCATTTTAGTCGCTCTCTTCTGCACCTTTTCCAGTTCCACTATGTCTTTCTTGAGATGCAGTGACCAGAATTGTACACAATACTCCAGGTGCGGCCCTACTATTGTTTTGTATAATGGCATTTTAATGTTGGCTGTTTTATTTTCAATCCCCTTTTTGATAAACCCTAGCATGGAATTGGTCTTCTTCACCGCTGCCATACATTGGGTAGACACCTTCATGGAGCTGTCCACCAACACACCAAGATCTCTTTCCTGATCCGTCACGGATAACTCAGAGCCCATGAGTTTATAGATAAAGTTTTGATTTTTTTTTGCCCCAATATGCATTACTTTACATTTGGCTACATTGAATCGCATTTGCCATTTTGCAGCCCATTCCCCCAGTTTGGAGAGATCCTTCTGGAGTTCTTCACAATCTTCTCTGTGGGTAGCCAAGCTTACAAATCATACAGATTCAGATGGGTAAGAGGTTGAGACTGTATACAAGTGTAGAGGATTAGATTCAGGACAATGTGATGCCCTTCTTTTGCTACAAAATCCATGACAAATTTCCTTGTGACAAACTAGACCCAACAGCCTTCCAGAGCATCGTCCTACCTCTGCTCAGTTTCAGATAGCTTCACATTTAACTGCATAAACATTTCTCAAAATTAACTTTCCAAATGGTAAAATGCTGAAGGAGTTTAGAGCCAAAGATTACCATGGCTCAGAGATGGCTCTGTGTTTGAATTTTGTCATCAGATTGTCAGCATTATTTCATGACAGGTAAAAGTACAATATAGTACCTGATGCTACTATCTTGCTAAAGTAGGTGAGAGGTGCATGGATGATATGTTGTATAGGAGCTAGATGTTTGCCATCGTGCCTTCCTTTACAGGGGAAAGCCAGCATATGTAAGCTGTCCGGATAGCTTAATGATTTAGGAGACACAGCTTAGGAGTTTTTATGGTGCCTCCTGTGAATACAGCTAGTCTGTGTACACCCAGAAGAAAAGACTAGTAAACCGCTTCTGAGCAGAGATGGGCACGACCAGAAAAAATTACGTTTCGAGTTGTCGTGTGTCGGAGCCGGCCCGTTTCGTGTCGTTTCCATTTGTCGTGAAACTTTTCAATAATTTGTCATTTCCGTTTGTCGTCTGTCGTTTGTACAGTGGGTTAGGGGGAGGGGTGGGCCCTGGGAGGCACCTCTGTGGGTGCCTCTGAGTTGACCCAGAAGGGAAGGGAAGCGTAACGCGTAGCTGCTGCGTACCAATTATGTTGGGTTGTTAGTGTGACAGGAAACCTCGTCGGCACTTCGCTGTCTCACTAAGAACATTATGTTAGCCAAATTAGCCAGGGTTGGGGGTTAGTGTGTCAGAGGCACCTCGTTGGCGCTTCTGTGACTCACTAAGAAGGAAAGCATACTGGCGTACTGGCATACAGATTACGCTTAGGGAGGGAGTGGGTCTGGAGTTGGAGGCACCTTTCGATGCACCACTCTGACCCACTAAGAAGGGAAGTGTACTTCCGTACACTTGCATACTTGCGTATGAATCTGGCTTAGGCTTGGGGTTAGGGTAAGAGCTAGGCTTAGGGTAATGGTTAAGGTTAGGGTGGGTTAGTGGGCTGCACCTCTGGGTGCCTCTGACCCACTAAGAAGAGTGTACTGGCATATGGATTAGGGTTAGGGTTAGGCTTAGGGTTAGGGTTAGGGTTGGTGGGCTTTTTATGCCCTCTCTGGCACATACAGAAGTCTCAGCAAAACCTGGCCATGCGATTGGTGGAATGGGTCCAAAAATTTGCATGGTCCCATCCCATGGCCAGCCCATCATTGCGCGTGCGCAGGTGTAAAAAAATAAAAATAAAAATAAAATAAAATAAAATCAATGGAGACGTTTTGTTGCAAGAAAAACCCACTGCTGCTACTATAAAAAATCAGGCATTTAAAATACCTAATTTTCAAATGTTTCTGTGGTGCTTTGGTGGTTTTTTGGACCACGATTTAAAAATAAATATTGTGGTCGCCATTTTGGATCCCCCCCCCACCGCATGGCAAATGGAGACGACGATGCCCCTCCAGCCTGGTACCAGCAGCAGCCCAGGACAGGAGAGGGGGGGAAGGCCGGGGACCCCCCCCCCAGAAACCACCCCTCGGTAGGTGCCCTCAATGAGGCAGGCCAGGCATATTTTCGCCTGCTTTTATGGCCGGGAATCGTTTTTTTTTTTAATTTTTAAAACTTTTTTCTGTGATGCTTGGCATCGCATGATCGCTGCGATGCCATGAACGACAACGAAAAATCAGACCCAATTTTTCTTTTTTGGTTCGGGTTCGAGCTGGAGCGGAGTAATTCTCGTTACCGTTACCTGTTACGTAACGATAACGAGAACCGAAAACGGAAACGAGAATTTCGCCTAGTCGTGCCCATGTCTACTTCTGAGTAGTACTATTTACCTGGAAAACCCTGAAAACAGATACCATAAGTGAGAAGTGACTGACAGAACACACACATGCATATATACATATGTCTATATGTGTCTATGGAGATTCTCAGTCATCCAGGCGAGGTTATTTGGGAGTTGTCAATCCTGACTTAAAGCAACCCTAATATGGTATTCAAAGTAAATAAGATATTTAAGGAGTGGTTTTATCAGTTTCTCTCCCCCAGTGGACTTCCAAGGATTTGGTATACATAAGGATATATCCTTGTATAGACGCATATGCGCGTGCGCACAGGAAGAGAGAGAGAGAGAGGGACGGACGGACACACACACACACACACACACACACACACACAAACCTATATATACTGTAAATATATACAGTAGTATCTTCTATAAAAGAATTAATTCGTTCCGAATGAAATTCTGTTAAGCAAATTTTCCTTTGTACAAATTTCCCATAGGAGTGCATTGAAAACTGATTAATCCCTAATCATGACCATTTTTCTATTTTCTGTTGTACGGATTTGCCCCATAGGCGTTTCTGTTAAGCAATTTTCCCCTATCTCCGGAACTTTTTTCCTTTAAGTGGGTTTTCTGTTAAACAAACCGCTTGTTATACGAAGGTCCACTGTATAGGGAGAGAGAGAGAGAGAGAGAGAGAGAGAGAGCATAGAGAGAGAGAGAGAGCATACCATATTTTTCCATATATAAGACAATCCCATGTATAAGATGATGCCCCCACTTTTCCGACCCAAATTTACAGTTTCGCAACTGTGCGGTTCTCTACTTGGCTTACTCCTGTGTATAAGACAACCCTCAATTTTTAGTCTAACAATTTTAGACAAAAATATAGTCTTATACATGGAAAAATACCATGTATAAACAACATCAAACCACACATCTGTTTGACTCTTAATGCTTGAGTCTCAAATTTGCAGATTTGAATAACTACCAGTACCATTCCCTTAGCCCAGGGGTGCCCAAACATTTTGTAAAGAAGGCCAGATTTGGTGGCTGACTATGGTCAGGGGCCGGTTGCTCCCCGACCCTGCCACCCCACTGCAAGCCCCACCCACTGACCCCTTGCAACCCCACCCACAGGAAGGAAGGCAGGGACCAAGGGAGGGAGGAAGGAAGGAAGGTGGGGACCAAAGGAAGCACAGGGAGCCGTGGCCACAGGTCGCCCCTTGGAAGAGGCAATCTGTGCGACCTTGCACCCCCCCAAGCTCCCCAGCGGTGGTGACAGCTCGCCCGCCAGCCCACCCCAAAGCTCCTTGGCGGTGGCAGAGGCCTGCTGGCCTGCCCACCCCCACACATTCCCCTGTGGTGCCGGTGGTGGCAGACCGCCCATCCGCCCAAACTTCCCAGTGGTGGCGGTGGCGCGGCCCGCCCAATCACTGCCCCACATGTGCGCCCAACCTCACACATTTCCCTGCGGTGCCGCCCAAGCTTCCCTGCACCCACGCGCCGAGCTTCACAAGGTTCCTGGCGGTGTCAGTGTTGGCAGAAGATTTTTTTTAAATGGGGCAAAGGAGGGGGAGGGGGCAGCCAGCCGTGGGCCACTCAGAATGGCCTGACGGGCTGGATTTGTCCCCCGGGCCGGACTTTGGGCAGGCCTGCCTTAACCCCTAAAATCTAGTCATGATGCCAAGTTTGGAAATGTTCAGTATGATGAAGAGTTCTGAAGGACTCAAGAGCTTGCCTGTCATTTAAATAATATTCTGGTGGCCTACTAAGGTGCGACTGGCCCTATATCTAAGTTCTCAGAAAATAAAATAAAAGAACATGCCTGATACAGAGGCTACTTCACGTCCCGTTCATCCCTCCTTGCTGTCCCGCTTGGGACCAGTACAAAAAAGTCTTACCTCACTTCCATAGCATTACAGCAAAACCTTGTCTTGACCATGCCCCCTGAACAGGGAAAAGAGCGTGACCAGCCGTACCTGCACCTGGGCTGGGGAATTCTCTTGTCACGCTTTGTTCCTGGTTCCTGTTCTGAGACAAGGGATGTGAAGTTGCAGCTGTGGCTGTGGAGGCGCCATGCCAGGCAAAAGTCCCTCTGGGCTGAAGAGAATGGCTGTTTCCCCCTTTTGCTCTAGGAATACTTCGACAACCAAGAAAGCAGACTGGAACTCCTCTGCTAGGCCAGGCTCAGCTGCCTGCCTGTCCCTGCAGGAGAAGGCGGCAGCCCCATGGCCGGCGCCGGAGGCGGGGCTGAGCTCTCCTTGCCTCCTCGCTTGCCAGCCCGCAGACTGCTGAGTTCAGGGCGAGGGTGTCTCCGCCCACTGCCCATGCTGCCGCCGCTGCCACTCACCCGCGGCAAGTGGTGATGTTGCAGCCGCCTGGGCTTGTCTGACTCCTCCTGCCAGGCCTCCCGAGATAGCCTGCGTGCCCGTGGCCATCAGCAGGGTGGTTTGCGTACCTTCCCCACTCCACTCTGCGAGCCGCCCTAGTGTCTGTTTTCAACCACTGGAGCCAGGCTCATCTCCCACACCCCACCCAGTCCTGAGACCCTTTCCGGGACTCCTCTGCCTCAATCCTTCAGTAGTCTGCACGGTTCAACCAAGGGCGGAAGCCACACAGCACCGGACAATTTTTTTAAAAAGCCTAAATGAAGCCAGGGAAATCCAGTAGTTGTCACAAAACAAGGACATGAAGTAACAGTTGTCATGATACAAGTAATCACGCCCGTGGGTAAACAAAAACAGGGACTGAACAGGGACAAAACCACATGACCACAAACAACGCTATCATGGAACGAACGTAATTGCGGAACGAGGTAGGACATGAAGTAACCGCCAGAGTCTCAAAACTTTGGACTGACACTCCGACTGATGAATGGCCAGAATTCTTTCTTTTCCTATTTTTTTCTTTGTGTTTTAATAGGGCTGATAACATCTACATATTTGAGAAGATTTTTACAGCTGTAGTTCTCTGCAGATTATTCAGTTTATTTGATGGCTGCTGAATTTTTATGGGCTTTTTGTTTTTGATGTTTTATGTTTGATTGCCCTGTTAAAATGTTTTATTCTGTTTATGAGGATCATTCTGAGTATGAGAAAAGTATCTCCATCATTTAAGTAAACAAATATAACACACTCCATTCAATATGTGGCCTTAATCATTCCAGATTTCCCTGTGCTGTAAGCACTGCCTTGTCTTGCTAAAGGATTAGTATGGATGGGCAGAGCAGTTCAATGGTCCATTTTAAAACTCACTGCTATCCCACTGGGGATGCATCAAAGGCTGACTTGGTCCAACAACAACCAATCAATCAAGTTAGCAAATAACCATTTAATGATACAGTGGTGCCTTGTATAAAGGAATTAATTCATTCCAAATGAAATTATGTTAAGCAAATTTTCCTTTATACACATTTCCCATAGGAATGCATTGAAAACAGAGTAATCTCTATCGTGACCATTTTTATGTTGTACGTATTTGCCCCATAGAAGATTCTGTTAAGCAAATTTCCCCTATCTCCAGAATTGTTTATGTTGTACAGATTTTATGTTATACAAACTGTTTGTTACACAAGGGTCCACTGTACATAAATTGCGTGACAAAGCACAGCCTTGCGTTTATAAGAGCTGAACTGAACTGTTGAGGACAGGACATTTTGGAAGGCACTCATTTATATTAAAGGAAAACAAAACAAAACAAAAGATGCAAAACATGTGGCACCTTAAAGACTAACTTGCATATGTTAATGTAATGTTTCGTGGACACGTCCACTTCTTCAGACATACAGCAGCTATATATTCCCATGCTGAATCTTGGTTCTGAGGCTTTTCAACCACTAGACACAGGCTGGGCAGGATGTGTGGAATTTTATTTATTTATTTATTTATTTATTTATTTATTTATTTATTTGTTAGTTAGTTAGTTAGTTAGTTAGTTAGTTAGTTAGTTAGTTAGTTAGTTAGTTAGTTAGTTAGTTTGTATAGCACCTGTCTTTCTGAATGAACTCCGGGTGGTTAACAGCAGCAATAACTAAACAAAAAAACAAACACAAAATACAACAAATGAAAACAAAAACAACAGATACAATACTTGGCCAGACAGCGGGACAGAATTAAAACAAACAAAAAACAACAACCGAAAGGTTGAGTTCAAGTTCAATGGGAATAGAGAAGGGTCTTGTCAGGGAGGGGACGGTGCTATTGGTTTAGCACAAATTTGCTCCAAAATTATTTTATCAATTTATTTTAATATATAATTAATTATACATTGCTGCATCTTATATGCCTTCTCATTTAATGTTTCAATGTCTTTTAAAATGTCTCATAAGTGAATATTAACACAATCCTCGCATCCATGTTCCGCAGAGATTGATGCTGATCAAGTCAAAACCAGTGTGAAAATGATGGGCCATTACTTTTCCACTGACAAATTGCATTTATCATCCCAATTGCTCGAATCACCTAAGTAATTCATTTTGTTATGTATTATTCAAGTGGCAGTACTAAGAAGGCTTTAAAGCAACAGAGAGTACACTACCCTCTGGTTTTCTCTACTCCCCAATTCTAGGCAAACATCAAAACAAAACAAAACAAAACAAAACAAAATTTGTGAAAGACAAACCCTCATCTGTGATGCTATTATTTATCTGGAGAGTCAACTCCTCCATGAGTTCCATTTACTTAAATGGGCCTTTTCCAGCTGTGACTTTATTTAATTATTTTATTTTATTTATTTATATAGCTTGTATGCCGCCCACTACCCAAATGTCTCTGGGTGGCTCACAATCAAAATAAACAATTCAGACAATTAAAACATTAAAACGTGCTGCACTCAAGACTGGCTCAATGGACCTCGTGAGGAGTGGACTCACCAACGCATACTGACTCAATGGGCCAACTGTTGTGTGTGACTTACTGCAATGCCAAGCAACAGGACTTCACTCTGTCTTGCACCCATGCACATTTCATACGCCACTAATTTCTGCTTACCATGTAAATAGAGGACCAAAGTACACAGTGCCTGTTCCTATTCAGAGATGGTTTATAGATAGCCTTGCAAATGAAGCATCACATGCCTGAACTAACGGAACGGGAAAGCAGGGGATGGTAGGAGGTGAGGATTGCCCACATCTCATCAGGGAAACTCACTGGGCATTCCTCAGGGGAGAACTGTAACTGGAGACAGGGGCGAGATTGCTCTCCAAAATACACTTCCCCTTTAGATTGACTTTTGGATAAGGAGTATAGGCCGGGAGGAAATGTCATTTTGATTTAAGTGTTTGCCTTTCGGGCATGGGTGTAACGTGATAGCTGGACAGTCTTATTCCTGCTTGGGGTCGTGTTGGGTTATAAGGCTTGCTAGATGTTAAGAATTTGAGAAGAGTGCAGTAGAGGCACTGATGGGCTGTGGTGAGAACAGAGTTCCCACGTCCTTGGCATTCCATTGTGTGAGGCTGAAGGGCTGAGGGCTAGGGCATTCCTTAGCAATACTATGGGACACAGCCTTCAGCCATAGGCAAAGTGTGTGCTTGTGTGTGCATCAGAGAGAGAGAGAGAGAGAGAGAGAGAGAGAGAGAGAGGTAATGCGGAGACAGAAGGGTGAATTTAAAGGCCAATGAAATAGATTAGGAGACCAAAGAACATCTTCAGGCAAGCTTTCCCTGAATGATGGACTACCATTATGTGTCTTTATATGTATCTATAGGTTCACATAGACTTTGTGTTTATAACTACTTATAACCTGGTAGCTTTAATGTAATGTTGTCTATTAATGTTGTAAAATGTCCCTTAATTCCTTGTTCTCAATACTTGAACATGTCTTAACAGTATTGGACTGTATATTATCCCTCATTACTGTAAGCCGCCCTTTTCCAAGAAGAAACCTGGGGTAAAAATACTCTAAAATAAATAAATAAATAAAAATATACCATGAGATGTGAGGGAAAGAAGCATGATTTTCTAAAACCAGAAGTGAAGAAAAGAATAAATTTTGCATCTATTAGTAGATGATCTTGGTAATTGGTAATTTGGGGAAGAATTCCAAAATCTGGTCAGAGTTGCTCCGTGAGTGGGACCCCCATTCCATGAAATTTCAGGACCAAATTCTGAGACAATCCCCAGCAGACAAGAGCACTTTGTATTTGTATCTACAAAGTGTGGTACCACAAGTGCCAAGGACATCTAGTCCCTCCCCCAAGAATTGACCAGTCCACTCACTGGTGGGAATGCAGCATGCTCACCCATCGTCATTGCAAATATGCCAATGGTGAAAGCAGCCCGTCCAGTTCTTCCCTGCCTCCCTGTGTAGCCAGCCACTTCAGACAGAAGGTGGAGCCTCCATGCTCAGCACTTCAGCAGCTGTTGAGCCCTACTGCTCCGTACAGGGGATGCGACAGGTCTATGGTACTTCTAATGGAGATTTAATGGGTGCTGATTTCACCAAGCATTCTCTCTCTCTCTCTCTCTCTCTCTCTCTCCCTCTCTGTCCCCCCCCATATGTGTGTGTGTGAGAGAGAGAGAGAGTGACAGAGAGAGAGAGAGAGAGAGAGAGAGAGAGAGAGAGAGAGAGAGAGAGAGAGAGAGAGAGAGACTAAGCATTTTGTGTGTGTATGTGTGTGTGTGTATATATCATCCAGTCCAGTCCTTGTCAAGGAGGCACATTGCATATCTGAACTTCCAATTTCTGGCTCTTCTATTTAAACCACTGAGCTGTCCATCAGCTCATCAGAACAATTTATACATTACACAACAAACCTGGGTTTATTACTGCTTGTATGAGCTGCTGTAAGACCCTGGTTCCCTAATGAGTATATAAGCAAAAATTACAGTATATATTTTCAAAAGTCAGTCATGTGCACACATTATTCTTTGGTTCCCTAATGAGTGTACAAGCATAAAGTACAGTATAAAATCAGTCATGTGCACACATTATACTTTCAGGCATATACCCCAAACCATAATGTCTGAAGGTGCTATAGGAAACTAGCCTTGAGCCCTGGGAAGGTGATCAGTTACGACCATCACATAGTTGGCAGCAGACATTTCCCTCCTCAGCTGTCTATGGTATGAAATGCAATTAAAATTAATTAATGGGTTAACATCTTACCCCACCCATTTCCAAAGGGTCTGAGCAAGTCACAACATTCTGAAGCAAGAATAAAAATAAGTTGGCTGGGATGTTAAGATGGGGAGGATCAAAATCATGAAGTTAATACTCTGTATTATCCTGTTGATGTTTTCTTTGCATTTTATGGAATTACCGTGGAACGCAGTCTTCCTTCCAAACTCCATCCAGTTCTTCCTAACTTTGCTTACCACAGCCTCAGCTATCTGATTTTCCATGTGTGGTCTTTGCAGCTCCACAGCTCTGCGTTGCTCCCACCATAATTCATCTGAGGCAAATCTGTGTGCCTCAAAGTCCTGCATGTTGTTGGTGTTCACAATTTTGGTGCACAGTGTAAATTGCCTTCTCCTAGGGATTATTGGAGGCAGAGGTCCATAAAGTGTCTTCTTAGACCTAAATCTTAATTTGTGACATCCTGTGGTGGTTCCCCCACCCCTCCCCAGAGAGAGAGAGAGAGCGAGAGAGAGAGAGAGAGAGAGAGAGGGGGGGTGTTTTTGCAATAGGAAAAAGAATTATTGTGGGACCTTTGATACTAACAAATTTATTTCAGAGTGAGCTTTCACTGACTGCAATTCACTTCTTCAGACATACTTTACTGTGTACGCCACATTCTCCTCAATTTGAATTTTGGCTTAGCTACGTGTTTAATACAACAATGGTGTAACAGAAAGCAAAGCTGCCCCATAAATGCCATAAATGATCATAATTCGTTGCATACTTTCCCCAGCATGATGTCTTACTTGCTGGTCTCTTGATTTGTAAACCACTATATGTTAAGCTGAATAGGGAAAATATTTATTTGAATATTTAAAAAAAAACCTCACATTGTCCCAAGTGAATTCTTTCAATGGCTGCTATACTTAGGAAATGTAATTGCTCCTATTTTATCTGAGAAAACATGCAGGAAGAGAAAGGCAAATTGAGGAAAAAAACATAATATAACCCAGGCTTCTCTCTCTCTCTCTCTCTCTCCTGGTTTGTTGCAGAGAGTTCGGACACCATCAGTTTATAAAAGTAATTGGGTGTTGTTGTTTTTTGCCCCACCATGTATCTCTCTGCACTTAATAATGTTGAAGCTCATTTGCCACTGGTTTGCCCACTCTCCCAGTGTCACGAGATCCCTCTGGAGCTCCTCACAATCTTTCTCATTTTTTACTACCCTGTATAATTTAGTTTTGGCAAATTTGGCTACCTTGCTATTCACTCCTACATATAGATCATTTATGAAGAAGTTGAAAAGCAGGGGTCCCAGTACAGAACCTTGTGGGACACCACTGTTTACCTCCCTCCACTTAGAGAAGTGTCCATATAGTGCTACCCTTTGTTTCCTGTCCCTTAGCCAGTTGCTGATCCACGACATGACCTGTCCCTTTGTTCCATGACTGGCTAATTTATTCAAGAGTCTTTGATGCGGGACCTTGTCAAAAGCCTTGTGAAAATTCAAACAATGTCAACTGGATCTCCTTTATCCACATGCTTGTTGACACTCTCAGAAAATTCCAACAGATTAGGGAGGCATGATTTGCCCTTGCAAAATCCATGTTGGCTCTCGTTCAGTAGCACCTTCTCTTCTATGTGCCTATTAATTTTAACTTTTAAGGTGGCTTCCATCACTTTACCTGGAACACATGTCAAACTGTCCGGTCAGTAATTTCCTGGATCACCCCTGGATCCTTTTTTGAAGATTGGTGTTACATTCACTACCTTCCAGTCATCTGCCACAATGCCTGATTTGAGGAAAATATTATATATTTTGGCTAGGACCTCAGCAATTTCATCTTTAAGTTCCTTGAGAACTTGTGGATGGATGCCGTCTGGTCCTGGGGATTTATTAGCATTTAGTTTAACAAGACATGCAAGCACCTCCTGCCTGGTTATTTCTATCTGGCTTAATTCTTCAGTTTCCCTCCCTACAAAGATAGGCTCTGTTTTGGGCATGTGGTCTCTGTCTTCTTCAGTGAATACTGAATCAAAGAATTCATTGAATCTCTCTGCAGTCTCTGTTTCCTCTTTAATAATCGCTTGCTTCCATTGGTGTGTAATAGTCCAATGGCCTTCCTAGTGGGTTCTTACGTTTAATGCACTTAAAGAGGTCCTTGTTATGCTTTTGAGAGTTTTTAGCTATACTACTACTACTACTACTACTACTACTACTACTACTACTACTACTACTACTACTACTACTACTAGTAGTAGTAGTAGTAGTAGTAGTAGTAGTAGTAGTAGTAGTAGTAGTAGTAATAGTAGTAATAGTAGTAATAGTAGTAGTAGTAGTTTAGGACTGAAGAGCTGGAGGGAAATAGAACAAGAGAACAGCTGGACCTGAACTGAACCCTTATCTTTGGCTTTGCAGCCAGATACCAACACCACTGAGCTTTTCAGCAGTTCATTGTCTTCCTCTCAAACTTCCCTTTGTAATTTCCTTTTCTACAATAGCTACTTTCAGAAAAGGAAAAGTTTATCTTTGAAGTGGAAGTATTTTTGTCAGGTTCATGTCAGTTCATTCTCTTGTGCAGCCATTGTCATGTCTGCCTCTGTAGAATGCAGAGGGGCACTGCTTGCAGAGAACGCCACACTTTATCTTATATCAAATTACAAGATGACAAAGTAGTCCTTTGGGCAACCTAGTTGGGCCATACAATTATGCTGCAAGTGTAGATTTGGGAACACAAATAGCATCTGGGTTTCCATAAGAATTGCACAACACTCCTAAGTACTGCAGAATATTGTAAAATGTTTTGAAAAACCTCAGAGAACATCTTTTGGCCCATTCTCTACAGCTGGTTCAGTTTAAATATGATAAAACCTGCAGGTAAACTGTAGCATTTGTCATGAGTAGAGATGGGCACAAAATAAAAAATTGAGATTTGTTTCGTTTCATTTCGTTCCCCCAGTGATTCATTTAGTTTTGTTAGAAATGATTTTTTTTAAAAAAATTATACAAAATGAACCAGTAATGAACTTATTTGTTACTTCATAGAACAAGCATCCAGGGTCCTAGAGACACCAAATTTGGTGGGTACCTTCCATGGACTCTCCCCTTTAAACCCTCCAAATTTGGAGAGATTTGGGGATCAGGGGGCTGGGTTATTCAACTTCAAAGCCCCCCCAGGAAATTTTCTCAATGGAATATTACTGATCTCAGGCATGTGAATGGCACAGTTATCTTCCCCAAGGGATTTTAGAGGATTCCTTGAAATTTGGAAAAGTTAGGGTTTATGGGGGCAGAGATATTAAGCTCCAAAGGAGGTGGGGGTGTTTAATGGAAGGGGTGTGTCTGCCACACTTTACCAATTATAGGATTGACAGCTTCCCCTCAGCATGCCGATCCACACTCCTTCAATTAAATTTCCCCCCACAGCCCCTTTGGAGCTCAATAACTTTTTCCCCATACCTCAAACCTCTCCAAATTAGGGATTCCTCAAGGGGAGAGCTTGAGGACACTGAAATTTCCACACTGCTAGCTGCCTGGGATCATTATTTTCATGCATATAACATTGCAATTGATAGGTTAGTGTGGGCCATTCCCCTGCCCTGTATGGGGTTGCACTCCCCCTATGGGACAAGGTCCGCAGCTTGGGGGTACGTCTGGACCTGGGTCTTACACTGGAAGCCCTGGGGGACACAGTGGCCAGGAGTGCCTTTTTACAGCTGCGGATATTATATTAACTTTGCCCTTACCTGGATGAGTGGAGCCTAGCAACAGTTACACATGCACTGATAACAACCAGACTGGACTATTGTAATGCGCTTTACGTGGGGCTGCCTTTAAAGATGGTCCAGTGATTTCAGCTGGTACAGAACTGGGCTGCATGGCTGGTGAGTGGTGCCACTGCTTGGACCCATATTATGCCAATTCTGAAACACTTACACTGGTTGCCAGTTGCTGTCCGGGCCCAGTTCAAAGTGCTTATGCTTACATATAAAGCCCTATACGGCTCAGGATCTGGTTACCTAAAGGACTGCGTTCTTCCATATGAACCTGCCCGTACACTAAGATCAGGCCAGGAGGCCCTGCTGATGGTGCTATCCCATAAAGAGGTGGGATGGGGTGGCATGTCGAAGCAGGCCTCTTGGCCGTTGCCCCCAAACTTTGGAATCTCCTCCCAACAGAGATCCACCTGGTGCCGACGCTTTTGACCTCTCGGCGTCAGACCTTCTTGTTTAGCCAGCATTTTAATTAACTGATGTTCTTTTAGCTGGGCACATGAATAGCAGGATTTTACTATTTATACATTGATTGTTTTAACTGTTTGTTATTTTGATGGTTTTTAACGTGTGGTTTTATTGTTTTAATATATTGCTGTATGCCACCCAGAGACCGCTTGGCAATGGGGTGGCTAAAAAATTTGTAAAATAAATAATAAAATAAATTATGATTTTTTTTCTGGGGGCATGCCCTTTGAAGTTGAGTAACTTGGCCCCCTAAACCCCGAATCACTTCAATTTTGGAGGGCTTAAAATGAATTATGATTTTTTCTGGGGGCACACCCTTTGAAGTTGAGTAACTTGGCCCCCTGAACCCCGAATCACTTCAATTTTGGAGGGCTTAAAGAGGAGAGTCTAAGGCAGCTTCACACCAAATTTGGTGCCTCTAGGACCCAGGGAGAAACAAATCAGTTCATTTTAAACTAAAAAAAACCTGCCAGTTCATTTCGTTACTAACAAAATGCTGCTTCCCCATTTCGTTTCGTTTCATTATATAACAAACTGACGAATCAGCATTTCATTTTTCATTTGGTGCCCATCTCTAGTCATGAGCTGTGTGGCATAAATGCAGGCAGTGACTTAGTTAAGAGTTAGAAAGTAGCTGTTTGCATCAGATTGAAAGAAAACAAATTAAATTTTCTTTTTTCACTCAGCTCTACCATGAGTCAGCTTTGGGTCAGCCTCAAGACACGGCTCCATGTGCTGTGTAGAGCATAAGCTTAAAATAACACCATTTGGGCTTTTGCCAGGCAGGCTGACAGCATGAATGAAAGAAACACCTGTTCTGGCTATGTGTGGTGCCTGGAATGATTTGATTAGAGGGAAAGGTAGGGGCTAACTTTAAAAGTTAATTGAATTTTCTAATGAGCAACAATGGAGACTTCCCCTTTGACTTGGATTCTAGAAATGATGTCCTAAAGTAAGGTTTATAAATCTTTTTTTATAAGGACCAAGCTTTCAAAATGGCAAAGTTTGATAATGGGGAAAAGTAAATTTCTTAAATTCTTCTGCTGCCGCTTCATTCAACACACGCTTGAGGAGACTGAAGATTTCATAGCTGGATTGAACAATAATATATTTCTGGGTTTTCTTGTAGATTAGTGGGTTCCCAAAAATTTTTGTTTGTTTGTTTATTTGTATTCCACCTTTACTGAAGTAGGCTCAAGACAAGATATATGGCTCCCCACTTCATCTTCATAAGAATCTTGCCAGGTTATATGAGGTGGAATAACTTGGGTGGTTACTTCACTTCCTTCTTTGTTCTGTGACTAGTTTTGTACCATGACAGCGTTGGTTGTGATCACGTGGTTTTGTCCCTGTTTCAGTGTTCCCATGGTTGTGATAACTTGTCTCATGACAAGTGGTACCTCACGATCTTGTACTGTGACAAACACTGAATTTGCCTATCTTCCTTTTTCTTTTTTTGAGGGGTACTTAAAAATTCTTTTTTGATATTTCACTTCTGAAGAGTCAAAAAAACCAAAAACAACCCGACAGTTTTCTGAGATAAATGAATGTTTTGTTGCGTGATAGTCATTACTACACAGTGTCTTGTCTCGGAACAGAAAGCGGGAACAAATAGTGACAAGGGAAACCCTACCCCAGCACTAGGTACAGTATTGTTGTGCTTAGCACCCGTTCCGGGGGGCGTGGTTGAGACAAATTTCAATAGTTGCACGACGGATGTGAAGTAACTTTTTTTGTACTGCTCCTAAGGACAACACTAATAGAGACAAAATGGACATGAAGTAACTCTGACTACCAAATAATTTCATGGTCAAATTGGGATTTGAACCCAGGTCACCTGAGTTGTAGGGGAAACACTAACCACAATACCAAAGAAGCTCAGAGATTTCTGAAGTCTACAATACAAGTGGTGTAGATGTTAGCTTTTTAACTTTCTTGTTTTGAACTTTCCCAGAAAGCATAATTCTGTCAGTTGTAGTCCAAATGCACAAGTCGAGATGCCTCTAATTAGCACTTTGCTGTGCTCCCTTGGAAACTTATTGATTGATGGACTGATTGCATCGCAGGTCCCGGAATCCCTCCAGCATACTGTGGGATCCTGAAAATTGCAGTTTGGGAAATGGAGGTTTTCCAGTTCTGTTCTCTTCCTACCATGGCCCGAGGATTTATTTCAGACCTTGGCTTTTATTCTGGTTGACCAGAAAGCCATTGTTAGGGTTCTAAAATACAGTACCAAGGCACTGTCTAAATTGTGATTAATTTAGGAAAGAAGGAAAAGTAAAATTTGAAGATGGGAGACATTTCAAAAAAACAAAGCTGCCAGTTCTGTTTCTTTAAAACTTTGGAGCATTCTCTGTATATGACCCCCATTACAGTCCCCTATTCTCATTCTTGTCAGATCTTGACAAGAAACTTGGACCTGCCAAAGTGAGTTAATGATTTCTCTTCCAAGACATGCATTCATTTCCTTTAACAGGAACTGATCCCGGTTACTTAAGAGCCCATGGGTGGCTATTAAATTCACTTGCAAAGGGAGATGTTTTTAAACCAAAGGTGAAATGGCTAAACCCACGTTGTAACAGATGCTATGTGAAGGCAGCCTGTCGGTGCTAATGCATGAGCATTAGTAAAGGCTGGGCAGTGTGAAGAGAGGTTCTTGGTTTAAAAAAAAATCAGTGTGACTTCAGTAATTTAAGTTGGAAAAGAATTATAAAGAGCACAAAGCAATTCCATGTCAACTACACACTTTAGTTCTGTGTGATTGGACAAAGTTCAGTAGTACTGATTCTTTGTATGCACAAGGCAAGTTTTATCTTAAGCAGCTCTGTTTGAAATACTAATTTCAATTTACCAGACTCAGAAGGATGGAAGGTTGAGTCAGCCTTGAGCTTTCTGTCTGAGTTCTGGGAGCCAACGCAGGTTGTGAGCAGAGTCTTCACTGCAGTACCACAGTTTAACCACTTCACTGTGAGTCTGTTTATAGGATAGACATGGAAAGGTTTCATTGACCCAACAAATTTTGCAATGCACTTTTTCATGAATACTCTATACTAAAAATACAAAAACTATACAGTATAATAAAATAGAAACAAATTTCAAGCACTGTATTCTGTTAAGCTTAACATTTTATTTATTTACCATCTGGTTTAGATCTTACATACTCAGGATTTATTGGAGCATGTTAGTATTACTGCAGAATAATAACAGTTTTATGGATAGTAAAACAGTGTTATTTTTTTTTTTAAAAAAAACCTAATCCTTTTGTATTGCTATTTGATATCTGATCTTTTCATTTATGCTTGTATTATACTGTGGATTTGAGGATTTATGAAATAGAAATTCTTATAAACTGCCAGGCAGGCAACAATTCAGTTTCAATAATACAATGGCCTCCTTGGGTTAGACTGCAGCAGTGTAGTAACTTTGGAGGCAAATGCTCTTTTCTAACATGGTCTTGTTTGTTCTTTGCCCTAGAAACAGGATAAATGCCATCAGAACTAACATGCAACCCTGAACATGCCCATTTTGAATGCTATGCAGGATGAGACCTTGCAGGAAAACTGAATATCACCCAGTAGGATTAGGATCTTGATGGACCCTGTGGAAAACTACTTCCTATCAGTACCAACAAAACTGGGCTAGCTAGCTTAGGGCGCTTTTACACGACCCCTAAGATCCGCTGGTCACTTAAATTCGGACCAGAGATCTTAGGGGTTTGTCGCTCTTCGTGCGTCCCCACCCCTCCGCACTTCGTGGCTGCTGGCTGCGTGAGGGGAGGGAGGAAAAAAGGGACAAAAGAATAAAGGCTTACCTCCCCGTGCAGGTGGAAAACTGCCGGGAGCCCCGTCACTTCCTGGTTCCTTCTCTTAAAGGGGCGGGAGGCAAAAAACAACAACAAAAAGAAGCGAGGAGAGCCCGGCACATCCGCATCAAGATTTTTCATGCTTGGAGAGCAGGTACAAGCAAAGTGCGCTGGGACCCGCTTAGGTGGGCGTGGTCGCACTTAATTTTCAGTAAACTCCAGAGCTGGTGGGTAAACAATTTTAAGCTCCGGAGCTGGGACCCATTTGCGGCAGAGTTTAGGGTCGTGTAAAAAGGCCCTTAGTTGGTTGGAGCACTTGCAGAGTTCTTTCTAGGTGAAGAGCTAGCCTGTGAGTCCTTGGGCAAGCTGTGAAGTCCCAGATTGCCCCAGAAGCAAGGACTGGTAACCCACTTTCAAGTACATATGAAATCTGAGCAAGTCACTGTATGTTGGAATTGACTTCTACAGCATGTAATTATCATTATCAGATGCAAAAAGAGTCTGACTCAGTCTAAGATAGTGTTGTGTGTTTCTATGCCAGAGTCCCTGGATGCTGGCTCACATTTAGATGGCTTAGAAACAGTCCAACTTCAGCTCTGCTAACTGGATGGCGAAAGCTTTTTGTAAATTGATAATAACTTTTTGCATAGCGCAATTTCTTGGATCAAGAACAGCTTGTATAAGAAAAGAGCACCTGCGTGATTCAGTCAGTATTTGGGGCAGTTTTTTGAAAAATCATAAATATATATTGGGATTATCTAGCTGAAGTGAACTGAACAAGCTTTATTGCTTGAAACCATTGGTCATCGCAATATATCAGTCATGGTGGTTAGCAAATTTTGTATTGCTTTGAGTTAGAGTTTGCCCCAAAAAGCAAAAACTCTGCTGTACATGAACAGGGTTGGGTGTGGTTCTTCTCCAAAGGCCACTGGGACTTACCATATTCTTCCATGTATAAGACTATATATTTGTCTAAAATTGTTAGACTAAAAATTTAGGGTCCCAATCTGAAAACACGTAAATACAAGTAGATAATAGGTACCACTGTAAAGAGCATGAAGGTAAAAAGTGTTCCGTGGAGCCATGTCGGCCGCATGGCCACGGACTTGCATAACACTGGTTCTTTGGCTTGAAAACGGAGATGAGCACCGTCCCTAGAGTTGGACACAACTAGCATGCATCAGTGTGGGGGAACCTTTAACTTTTTTTATACATGGAAGTAAGCCAAGGAGAGATCCGAGTGGTAGTAAAACTACAATTTTGGGTTGGAAAAGTGTGTGGGGGTGTCTTATACATTGGGGTGCCTTATGGACAGACAACTATAAGTACTACTAGTATTTATTCCTACAAATGACTACAAAAGCCCAGCTCTGAACATCACTTCTCTAGGAAAGACAACCAAAGCAATCCTTACAAACCAAATTCCTTGCTATAGATTAGCTCCCATCCCACCCCCTTTGTTCTTTTTCTTCTCTATTGGTTTGCTTTTAAAGCCAATTAATGAGATAATTGAAGACTTCCGAACTGGGAACCTCTGGATAGGGAACAAATACTCCCTAGGAAAGACCTTACCACTAAATGCTACCATTACAACCAAGCCTATTGCAGAAAAAATGCAAACCTCCCAGTAAAAATTTTCAACAAACAGAAGATTGGGGGGGGGGGAAGGCATGGATCTCGGTAAACTGAGTACTGCATATTCTGGCCTGAGCTACAGGTAGAAGGCAGCTATTCAAATCAGTGAGGTTTTCTTGGGTCATGAATAACTTCTATAGGTTTCAGTGGATTTACTGTAAGGAAGTCTGATTCTGGATCTAACTAATCCACATCGTGGATTGGTTTGTCCACACCTTTTATGATTTTATAAACTTTGTCCAATCTAGCAAATGTACTCAGATCTCATGGAAGGTGTAAAAATATACAGTTAATTATCAAGCTGTAACTCTTCCCCCTCCCCCTCCAGACCCAAGTAGATTGGGCCTTTTTCTCCACTGGCTCATAGCGACCCCTGTGAAATGGTCGTTTGACCCCCAGGTTGGGAACCACTAGGAATAGCCGATCCGTACTCCAAACAGCTTTATTCAAAAGTCTGGCTTTTCCAGGGGCAAGCAGTATCCTTGCAGCTTGTCCCTGGGGAAGCCAGATTATAACTTTATCTAAAATTGTCAGACTAAAAATTCAGGATCGTCTTATACACGGAAGTAAGCTGAAGAAAGAAACACACATTTGTGAAACTGCAATTTTGGACTGGAAAAATGAGGTCATCTTATACATGGGATGTTTTATAGGTAGAAAAATATGGTTTGTGGTCATGTGGCTGGCATGACTATATGTGCAAGTGCACAGAACACAGTTACCTTTCCACCAAAGTGATACTTATTTGTCTACTCACCTTTTTGTGCTTTCAAAAGACTAACTTAGCAAGAGCTAGGAACTCACTGTGTTGCGCAGTTTTGAACTGTGCAGACTGTTTGGTCAATTAGCTCAGCAGTGCAGAGGTGTAGCCAGGATTTGGAGTGCCTGGGGACAGAGTTCATTTTTGCACTCTTCCTGCCCCCCCCATGGCACACACACACCCAGCAACGGGGGCCGAAGCCTGCGGGCATGGGGTGGGTGCATGCACATGGGTGGACGGGCACCTTACACGAAGGCGAGGAAGAGGAGGAGGGCGCCGTGGGCACCGCACTCCTGCCTGCCTGCCTGCTTTGCCGCTCGCCTGGCATGCGGTGGCAGAGGCAGCGGAGGGGGTGCTTTCGCCAAGCTTTAGGGGAAAGAAGGACTGCTGGGTGGCCGGAGGGTGCACGGCTTCCTCCCCCTGCTCCTCCATCAGGTGCCCCCAGACTGCTGCGCCCGGGACAGATGTACCCTTCTGCCCCCCCCCCAGATACACCCCTGCAGCAGTGTAAACCAAAGATAACAAAACCAACATGTAATATCCACCATTCACTGTTTTTGCTCAAGCTGTAACCAGAAACTGTACTTTGCAAATGCTGGGCACCAAATAAAGGTCTGTGCCTTCTTGTCCTCTGTCTCTCCCTAATGCAAACTGTGTGTGTTCCATTTATGTTGGTCTTGTTGAATGGGAAAAAAAGTATTTTTGGGATTTGCAGTCAGGCATGGGACGGATGGGGGAGGGATGAGATATGTGTACAAGAAGAGAAGAGAAGAGTGCCTGGCTATTGAACTCTTTCCTTCTGTATCATTTCTGAATCACCGGTGTCTGCAGCCGCCCTAAGCTGTTTTCCCACCTGCTGGGAAGAGTGAATGCTATTATGTTTCCCTGCCATAGAAGGAAAAATTGCTTTGAGATGGACAAGTTGAGCGGAAGAAAACGACAGGAAGGGGCTAAAGAGTTAAGCAGCCTTCCTCTTCCAGCCTGTTTCTGATTTTGTTTTTGCTTTTAGTTCAGAGAATTTAAAAGGGTTTTGGCTGGTTTTTTCTTCTTCATTGAGTTGTGTTTTTCTTTTGCTTTGTTGGTTGTGTTTTAGTTAGTTTGTGGGTTTTGTTTTTAAAGTTTGATTTGGTTTGGGGTTTTTTGTACTGGAAGAAAAATTCCCCAGCCAGCCTTCTGAGCTTGCTTGGGATGTTCTCAGGATTGTAGCGCACCCCCCCCCCCCCCCGAGCGTTTCCTATTTGTGGAAAAAAAGATGTGACATCCTTAGTCACCATGTCTAATTTGGCAGTAAGGGGACAATCACAGGGGGGTTGTAAGTTCACAGGAAACAGAAAACAGGGCTAATAGGCCAGAAAGCTTGCATTAAAATATCCTGAATACATGGCCAGAACTGCTCAGAATCATTCCGTTCTCTTGGCTCGGAATCATTTCCGTTCTCCTGGTGCAACAGCTGTTCTGAGCTGAGATGGTTGCCACTCAGTAGATGGTGTTCATCTTACCAAAAGTGCAGTGTGCCTCCTTAATTCAAGGGAGTATTTCCTATTGGTACGTACAACTTGGATACAGTACTTCCAAACTGGGATAAGGACAGGTGGCACAGGCCCAAGTCTGCCCTGCATATGCCGGTAGCCTCAAAATGTGATATCACAATCGGCTGAAATATATAATATAGCCATACGGCAGGTCCGTTGCCTGACAAACCCATTCGGCATTTTCTACCAATGTGGGAAAGATGAGGAGAAATACAGAAAATTCCTGTCTCTGAGCACTACATATCCCGTGTTACAGCTATGGTCATGGCCAATATCCTGATGCTCATCCCGACAAAGTAGATTCATCGAATCTGTTGTGGAATGGAAATACTGTAATAATGCAAATCCCACTAAATCAACGAGTCATTATTATTATGTTGCTGTTGCTGTTCTTGTTGTTAATACATGCTAGAGTAAAATGGCTGCATTTGTAAAACAAATGAAGCATTGGTGCTGATGCATTTGTTATATGTATCCTACTGTTCACTAATCAACCTGCTATTTCAAAATACACATTTAAAAGAAATGCATTTTTGTTTTTAAATATACATTTCTTGGGAGCCTTGAAAGGTTTTTTTTGTGCTTATATGTTTTTTAACACCTGTCATTTTTTGAAATAAAGATGCAAATACACGTAGAACACTTTTTAAATGCTGAATTGTTATAACTCATTGAGACCTATTTATTTATTTATTTGATTTATATACCACAACCATCTAGCAAAAAAGCTACTCTGGGCGGTTTGCAAACATATACAAAATATAAAAACATTAAACAACTTAAAATAGAAAATAAAAACTAATCAATCAAACCAAATAATCAAATCATAACAATAAAAGAAACAAATAAACAAATAAGCACAAATACAATAAATCAAAATGTTTTAACAATTCATCATCATCATCATCATCATCATCATCATCATCATCATCATCATCATTATTACTATTATTATTATTATTATTATTATTATTATTATTATTATTATTATTATTATTATTATTATTATTATTATTATTATTATTATTATTATTATTAGAAATAAACTCCTATTTTAAATGTCAGGGCATGCCAGAAATCAACCACTTAAGGATGGGGAGTTCTACCTATTAAATAAGTAAAGTTGGGGGACATGAGACCATAAGTATATTATATTATATTATATTATATTATATTATATTATATTATATTATATTATATTATATTATTTAGCATATTCTTACCCTGCTTTTCTCCTTGGAAAAGGACCCAAGGCAGCTTACAATAATGGGGGGCAATATACAGCCCAGAACATTTTAAAGACATATTCAAGTTTAACAATCGGGAATTAGAAGAGGCATCTTATGACAATTAAAAGGCAACATTATATTAGAGAAAACCAACATACTGTCTTTAGGTGGCTGTCACTGCTGCATTTTGAGAACTCCTGCCTTTATCTTTTGGCATGGACATTAGAGATGGGCACGAATAAAAAAAAATGGCATTTTGTTTGTTGTTTGTCGTTGAGAGGTCCGTTTCATTTCGTTTCCGTTTTTCATGAATTTTTTGGAAAAAAATTGTTTTCGTTTTTCGTTTTTGTTTGTCGTTTCTACCCGCTTTTTGCGCAATTTTTTAAAGCATTTCTGTGCGTGGGCGTCCCCCAACGCCCCAGACCAGAGGGAAAACACTAAAAAAACTTGATGCTGGCAGAGACACAGTATAAACTAGGTTCGCAGGGAGGCTGCAAAGGCAGCGGCGGCCGTTGCCCAGGGTGCAAGGCAGCCACAGAGTGACTGCACTGTGGGGCAGGGGAGGGTACTCACCAAGAGGAACGCACACATGCACACAGGGAGGCTGCAGGACTGAAGCTAGAGTCGCAGAGACAGCAATCCCACCCTGACTCTCACTGGAGACTGCAAGGAGGACAGGGGCTGCCAGAGCTTTTTATGCCCCCTGTGGCTGCCAGACCTGCCCAGTCTGCAACCTGAGCATGCTATTGGTTGAAGTTGTCCAAGAATTTACATGATCCCATCACATGGCTTGCCTCCATGTTGTGGCTGGAGTGGTGACATCCATTTTGCCATCCATAAAGGGAAAAGAAAAATACATCGCGATGGGAGAAGACAAAAACAAACGTTTTAAGGACCCCAACCCCCCCGGTTAATAATTTCAAATATTTATCGCATTATCGCTGAATTTTTATGGATGTCCAGGGTGTTTTAATACCCAAGAAATCAATATTAGGTATCTGGGAGCCATTTTGGGTCAATGTCCCCTAACTCCCCTTAAAGGAAAAAAAATACAGCGATCTGAGAAAAGACATAAATGCACGTTTTAAAGACCCCCCCCGGTAGGTATTATCAGACAGTATAAATAATTATTGCTGCGTTTTTATGGATGTCCAGGGCGTTTTTTAACATTTAAAACAGCTCATTTCATTGCACGCCACCAGTAACGGAAACAAAACATAACGAACACAATTTTCGTGGATCTGTTTGTTTCGTTTCATTTTAATCACAATTTTCGTTTGTCGTTTCGTTATGTAACGAAACGACAAACGAATAACGGAAATGAAAAATTGTTCATTTCGTGCCCATCTCTAATGGACATACATAGAACTGACCATATTTATATGGTAGGAAGGGCTTTGGCCTTGAATGGAGAAGCTTTCTGAATGCATAGCTCCCTTTTATTGATATGATTCTAACCTTGAAAATAAAAAGCTCTCCAATGTGGAAGAAGCTAAAAGAGGTTTTGAAAGCACTCCAGGAAGTCACTCCTAACTGAATGGGCTCTGCTGCTGTGGTTGAATGCTTCTTTGCCATCTGAAACCAAGGGCTGGTGGAGTCATCCTGATGTACATGAAAAACTCCACTTGAAAGGGATGATGTCACACCAGTCCAGTCTTGAAGCTGCTTGGTGCCAGCGGTGGAATAGCTGGAGGCTGCAACAGTTTCTTAAAGCTCTTGATGTCCTTCAAGGCACATTTCAGTGGTGTGGAGATTTTTCAGTAGGCTTCAAATTCATTCAAGTAATATGCCAGATTACCTAGTGGACAACACAGTGTTTCTTATACCATCTGTTAAGCAGCACACATACTATTATTTCTTCTTCTTCTTGGACAATCACACAGAAAAATAATTAACTAATGTTCTCATGTAACCAAGTCAGTTAGAATTGATGGATAAAAAAATCCATGTTGATTGTTGTCCTTTGATGTGCGATGCCCAACGTGGCATGGAGTTGTGATGAGTATGCTCTACCTGGAAAACCCAGGAAAATGTCACCAAAATTCCGAATTGACTTGATGATACATCATCATCTAAATACTGATGATTTTTTGAATTATTGAGTGTTTTCCTATTGTCAATGTACTTTATTGACAGTTGTTGCCACCAATTAAAAAACCCATCAGAAAGCCCCAATAAAAAATAACAAATAAACAAATAATAAAAATGACGAGATTTGAGGGCAGACAACAAGAACTGCAATTTTTGTCAAAGGATTATTCCAAGTTACAGTATCTGGACGTTGAATCATGGAAACTGGACTTCTTTTCTTGTGAGATTGAAACGTTTAACTACTCATCTAAGAAGCTTCGCCTGTCTGAGGAAAATTAATGGAGAGGCCTCCAATTTATACTTCACCTTGATTTCGCATCACCTTGGTCTGAATAGGCTCCTTAGGTGGACAATGGTCGGGTGTGTGAAAGTCCCACCTATTCAACACTTCCCAACACCCATTAAGAACATAAGAACATAAGAACATAAGAAGAGCCATGCTGGATCAGGCCAAAGGCCCATCTAGTCCAGCTTCCTGTATCTCACAGCGGCCCCACCAGATGCGTTTGGGAGCGCATGAGACTAGATATCTGTCTCCTGATACCACTCTCCTGCATCTGGCCCTTGAAGTACCCTGGTTTAAACCCTGGAGGTTACACATCTCCATCATGGTTTGTAACCTGTGATGGACTTTTCCTCCAGGAATCTGTCCAATCCCCTTTTGAAGGCATCCAGGCCAGATGCCATCACCACATTGTGTGGCAGGGAGTTCCATAGACTTACAACGCGCTGGGTGAAAAAATATTTTCTTTTGTCAGTTCTTACTCTCCCAGCCCTCAATTTGAGTGTATGTCCCCTTGTTCTGGTATTTTGGGAGAGGGAGAAGAGCTTCCCTCTATCCACTTTACTCATACCCTGCATTATTTTGTACGTCTCAATCATATCCCCCCTCAATCGCCTTTTTTCCAGACTAAAGAGGCCCAAATGTTTTAGCCTTTCTTCATAAGGGAGGTGCCCCAGCCCAGTAATCATTTTAGTCGCTCTCTTCTGCACCTTTTCCAGTTCCACTATGTCTTTCTTGAGATGCGGTGACCAGAATTGTACACAATACTCCAGGTGGGGCCTTACTTTTGTTTTGTATAATGGCATTATAATGTTGGCTGTTTTATTTTCAATCCCCTTTTTGATAATCCCTAGCATGGAATTGGCCTTCTTCACCGCCGCCACACATTGGGGAGACACCTTCATGGAGCTGTCCACCAACACACCAAGATCTCTTTCCTGATCCGTCACGGATAACTCAGAGCCCATGAGTTGATAGATGAAGTTTGGATTTTTTCCCCAATATGCATTATTTTACATTTGGTTACATTAAAACGCATTTGCCATTTCTCAGCCCATTCCCCCAGTTTGGAGAGATCCTTCTGGAGCTCTTCACAATCTTCTCTGGTTTTTACCACACGGAAAAGTTCTGTGTCATCGGCAAACTTGGCCACCTCACTGTTTATCCCTGTCTCCAGGTCATTTATGAACAGATTGAAAAGCACCGGTCCCAGGACAGAGCCCTGGGGCACACCGCTTTTCACTTCTCTCCATTGTGAAAATTTCCCATTGACACCTACTCTTTGTTTCCGGGATCTCAACCAGTTCTCAATCCATAAGAGGACCTGCCCTCTTATCCCCTGACTGTGCAATTTTCTCAGCAGCCTTTGGTGAGGGACTGTGTCAAAAGCCTTTTGAAAATCCAGATAGACTATATCAACCGGTTCACCCAAATCCACATGCCTGTTGACCTTTTCAAAAAATTCTAAGAGGTTTGTCAGACAAGATTTACCCTTACAGAAGCCATGCTGATTTTCTCTCAGCAAGGTTTGTTCTTTTATGTGTTTTAAGATTTTCTCTTGGATGAGGCTTTCCACCATCTTCCCTGGGACAGATGTAAGGCTAACCGGCCTGTAGTTTCCTGGGTCCCCCCTCCTTCCTTTTTTAAAAATTGGTGTGACATCTGCTATCCTCCAGTCCTCCGGCACTGTGGCCATTTTAAGAGACAAGTTGCATATAACCGTTAAGAGATCTGCAATTTCATTTCTCAGTTCCCTAATAACCCTTGGGTGGATGCCATCTGGGCCCGGTGACTTGTTAATCCTCAATTTATCAATTAGTCCTAAAACCTCCTCTCTTTTAACCTGTATTTGATTTAATTCTTAATTCAAGAGGGGCCGTTCAGGCAGCGGAATCTGCTCAAGGTCCTCTGTCGTGAAGACAGACGCAAAGAACTCATTCAATTTCTCTGCAATGTCCAAGTCTTCCTTAACCTCCCCTTTTCCTCCCTCACCATCCAGAGGGCCAACTGGTTCTCTGGCAGGTTTTCTACTTCTAACATATTTAAAGAAGCTTTTATTATTACCCTTTATATTGCTAGCCATGCGTTCCTCAAAGTCTTTCTTTGCCTCCCTTATCATCTTTTTACATTTCTTTTGCCAGAGTTTGTGTTCCTTTTTATTTTCCTCATTTGGGGAGGATTTCCATTTACAGAAGGACCTCTCCTTGCGCTTTAGAGCCTCTCTAACTCCACTCGTTAACCATGCCGGTGTCCTCTTGGACTTAAATGAGCTCTTCTTTCTTTGTGGTATGCACTTGTGCTGGGCCTCTATTATTGTTGTTTTAAAGAGGCTCCATGCACTCTGAAGAGATTGGATTCTTCTAACCCTCCCCTTCAGTTTCTCTCTAACTAGTTTCCTCATCTGAGGGAAGTTTGCCCTTCGAAAATCAAGGGTTTTTTATGTCTGATTTGGTTGACACTCTTCCTCCGACATGCATGGCAAAGGTAATTGCAGCATGGTCACTGTTCCCCAGAGGCTCAGTGACATTCACATCCCTGACGAGGTCCTGAGTATCACACAATATTAGATCTAGAGTTGCCTGTTCTCGGGTGGGCTCCATGACAAGTTGCTCTAAGGCACAGTCATTCAGCAAGTCGAGAAACCCAGTTTCTCTTTCTTGCCCAGAGCTCGCATTGGCCCAGTCAATGTGGGGATAATTAAAGTCCCCCATGATTACTATCCTATCCCTCTTAGCCACCTCCATGATTTGTCTCCTCATTTCAAGGTCCCCCTCAAGTTTTTGATCTGGTGGACGATAGAATACTCCAACTATCACATCACTCTTTGGACCTGGTAGTTTAACCCACAGTGATTCTATGGCGGAGTCAGACCCTCTGTCAATCTCCATTCTGCTGGATTTTATGCCTTCTTTGACATAGATGGCCACTCCTCCTCCAACCCGCCCCTCTCTATCCCTTCTATAGAGTTTATAGCCTGGGATTGCTGTGTCCCACTGGTTCTCCACATTCCACCAGGTTTCTGTTATGGCTATTATATCAATGTTATCCCTAGCTGCCAGATGTTCAAGTTCTCCCATCTTTGCTCGGAGGCTTCGAGCATTGGCGTAGAAGCACTTGTACAGTGGGTCCCGCAACAGCTGCTGCCTTGTTCTTCTCCCCCCACAGCTTTTATTTTCAGTAGACGAACTGTCACATTCCGCTATTCTGCCAGTGTTAATACTTGCTATATCATCTCTATGTGATTCTCTACCCTCTCCAACCTCATTCCCCGAGGATGAGGTGTTCCGAACCGGATGCCACACAGCTCCTGTCGGCTTTCCCCCTGTTATCAGTTTAAAAGCTGCTCTGCTGCCTTTTTGAGGTTGAGTGCCAGCAATCTGGTCCCATCATGATTCAAGTGCAACCCATCCCTCCTGAACAGGTTTGGCTTGTCCCAAAAAATGTTCTCCAGTTCCTGACAAATCTAAAGCCCTCCTCTCGACACCATCGCCTCATCCACGCATTGAGGCTTCTGAGTTCTGCCTGCCTGGCGGGACCTGCACGAGGAACAGGTAGCACTTCTGAAAATGCTACCTTGGAAGCCCGGGACTTCAATCTTCTACCTAGCAACCTGAATTTGGCTTCCAAGACTGACCGCTTGGCCTTCCCGACATCATTGGTACCGACGTGTACCATGACCACTGGCTCCTTCCCAGTTCTCTCTAACAAGCTATCTATATTTCTGGTGATGTCTGCAACCTTTGCACCCGGCAGGCAAGTGACCATCCGGTTATCATGCTCCTCACAAATCCATCCCTCCGTATTTCTAATGATAGAATCCCCTATTACAATGAGCTTCTCTCCTGCAGCCTGGTCATCAACATGTACCTGATCTTGTATCTCATCAATAGTGATGAGGGAGAGATCCTCCGGTGGAACCACTTCTTCCTCTATGTGTGCCTCATGAGGTGTGCTGAGGGAAAGAGCTTCAAATTGATTGTGCAAGATGAGACTCTCTGAGCGATGCCTTGGCCTTCGACTCCTTTGAGTCACATTCCTCCACCCATCCACCTCCTGAGTTGCGGGAGTGACTTCCCCCTCTGAAGTGTGCCCTGTCTCTTCTTGGACCTGGATAGTCTCTTCCGCTCTGTCCAGGAACTGCTCAAGCTCCTTAATATGTTGCTGGTCCACTATGCGAGCCTCTAGCTGCTGGACCTTCTCTTCCAATAGCGCTACCAGCTTGCACTTGCAGCAGATGTAGTTCTGCACACGCTCTGTCAAGATAACAAACATGGCACAAGTACTGCAGGTAACTACAGCTGCTCCCTCCAACTCCATTTTAACTATTACAATAAAATGTATTCAAGGTCTCAAAAATGTAAACTTGCACTTTTTTTTTTAATCTAGTAAGACTCTTTACTTCTTTTATTGTTTAGTCAAAATCTAACAGTGTAGGGGCCGCTAAAGCACCTCTACTCCAACTGCAAGCACATCAGGAAGTGTAGGACCTCCTGAGGAGTTGCTTGGCTTGGGAACTCAATTAAACCCAGATTTTATTTTTTTTATTTTTTTAGTTTGCACGCGCCATAAGGCGCGTGCTGCTGGTAGCAGCTATTTAAAGCTAAAACTCCGCCCCTTGCTCCTGCAAAAAGAAGAAGTTAGCTCTGCCCTTTGGCCGTGTGCTCCTCTGACCAGCTCCTTCCTCTCTGCTGCTCTGCCAGAAAAGGGTCATTAGCTGTGGCCTTCCTGGTGGATCTGTGAAGTGCTTCTGATTTTTCTGGGGATCTATGAACCTACTGTATTCAGACCAGGGTGATGTGAAACCAAGATGAACTATAAATTGGAAGCCTCCCCACTAACTTTTCTCACATTGATGAAGCTGCTTGGATGAGTAGCAAAATGTCTCGAACTCACAAGAAGAGAAGTCCAGTTGCCATGATTCTACTTCCAGATAACCTCACCTGGATGACTGAGAATCTTCAAAGACATTACAGTACTCTAAGTTAGTGCAGCAGTGACTTGTCAATAAAGAGTGATTTGTTTCACTAGTATATCACAACCCCTAAATATTTTAATGAGGGTAATGTAAACAAAAGCTGCCTAGATGCCCTAAGCACATCTGATCTCGCCTGATTTTGGAAGCTAAGCAGGGTCGGCACTAGATAGTACTTGGGTGGTCGACCACCAGGGAATTACCAGGTTCTGTAGGCGCCTGGAGTAGGAATTGGCAAGCCACTCCAGTATTCCTGCCAAGAACACTCCATGGACATGGGGTCACAAAGAGTCGGTCACGACTGTAACGACACAACACACACACACAATGTAAACAAAATACTGTATCAGGTTTTTGATGAAAGATGGTTCCCTCTAATTTTTGTTTTGAATTGGTAAGATTTTAATGGTGAAACATTGTTGGATTGGAAGTTGATATTGCCACATCATCTGCAGAGAATTTTAGTAGGTGTCCATTAACCTGAACTACTGTAATGGATTTGTCTTGTCTTAGTAAATTAGCTAATGGTGCGAACAAGGATGGCAAGCAGCAGCCTTGTTTATTTCCCCTAGTTAATGATTAATGGAAGAGGATTTATACCGTTACTTCTAATCATCATTTTATGTTTATGAACATGTATTTATTTCTATTTATATACTGCCCCATTAGGGCAAACTGTACTACCCGGGCCCATAAACTTCAGCAGCAAACTCAAAGAGCCTTACTAAACTGAAAACCCCCATGCAGCTATACCAATTACAGTGGTACCTTGTATAAAGGAATTAATTCATTCCAAATGAAATTCTGTTAAGCAAATTTTCCTTTATACAAATTTCCCATTGGAACACATTGAAAACAGGGTAACCCCTAATTGCAACCATTTTTATGTTGTATGGATTCGCCCCATAGGCGATTCTGTTATGCAAATTTCCCCTATCTCCGGAATTTTTTATGTTGTACAGATTTTATGTTATACAAACCGTTTGTTATACGAGGCTCCACTGTACACTGATATCAAACTGCTAGAACTGTTTAATTCCTGTGCGCTCATATAATTTGCAACGATGAAGGCAAAAATCACAAAAACAGCCTCCTGAAAAAAAGTGCTGCTTATTCTGAATAAGTTTATTTACGTCTAGTGTCTGTAATCCAGAAGTGACTCTCAAACAGAGTAGGTCAATCAAATCAGTGGGATTTATGGCAGAATTGAGTCACCAGATCCCCAATGATTACTACACTTCCTCTAGTTGTGACATTACTGGGTTCTGGCCAACATGCAAGTTATTTTGCTGAAATGAAATACCAAACAATGTTTTACAGAAAAAAAAGGAATAGGAGGTGAGGATGGGAGGTGACAGGGGCAGCAGGGAGGGTGTGGGCAGGCAGCAGAGTGGGTGTAAGCGTTATGTTCTACTCCCCCAAGACACAAACTGGGACAAACAAACTGTGAACCAGTTGGTTTCTCCAAGGTGTACGGGTGGTTTGTGGTTATCCACAAATCACCGTAATTTGTTATTTTTCTGATTTGTGTCCATCTTTCGTTCAAACCAAGGAAACCTATGACAGGAAGACTATTCTCTAGAAAAGATGGCACACAACCATTATAGATGGGGCCCTTAAAATGGCAGTTCCTCTATGGAAGCCAAGCAGGCCCCAGGCGGGCGCACTTTGTGCTGCAGGTGGTAGTCAAGTTTCCTGCATTATTGCCAGATACATCAGTGTACTGACCCAGAAATAGACAGTTGCTATTCTTTCAAATGGAGATGAATAAAGTATTTCTTCCAAGTGTGTCATTCAGGACATGATTGAAATGTGAAGATGTCTTCTACTCTTGGTGACTCCAGTGTCTTTGGCGCTGTAAAAGGCCGTATTCTAAATTACTGATGCAACTTAGCCATAATGGCTAACCAGCATCCTGGCCTTCAGATAAATTTCTGCTCAAATTCTTTGTTCCTGGAGGGGAAAAATATAAACATCACAATCCTATGCCTGTTCACAGCCCAGAAATACAATTTTGGACTACAGTTTCTAAAATCCCTCTCACAGTATGACCAGAGGCAGGGGAATTCCAGGACTAGTCTTTCCAAAAAGAAAAAGAAAAAAGTATTTTCAAAGTCTATGTATGTTTACCTAGAAATCAGCTCCACTGAATTTTGTAGGACAGCAAGTAGCTAAGATCATCTTGTTAACGCCTTATTTGGAAATAAATTCTCAGCAACAGGAGACTTGCTTCTAAATAAACCTAGATAGGATTAAGTCCTAAGGAACTTTTTAGACAAATGGATGATACGTACATTCTTTTTGTTTATTTTGGCTGGGCTACCTGTTCATTTGTTAAAAAGGCAACTCTCTGCTTTTTATCCCTCCTTCAGCACGCATCAGGAACCTTTCCTCCAAGGCCAGTCCATTGAATGCAATGGGGTGTACTCTTCCAACTACAGTATGTGTATTTTACAAAACTTTATGCATGCTTACAACCATGTCCTATATCACTGCCCAGGAAAGTTAAACAAAGTTTTCAGCCTAGCATCCTTTGGCTACCTACAACTAAGGCCAACTGAACCAATGTCCCAATGGTAAATCATTGCGTGTGCAGATCCTGCTGCATCCACAGATCAACTGGAACTGGGACTCGAAGTCTCAAATCGAGGTATTTGAGACTTCGTACTCAAATACCTCGATCCTATGTATTCAGCAAACAGTACTTCTCTATGGGGTTGAAACTTGGACCCTTACAGACACATTATGCCGGAAGTTAGAAGCATTCCAAATGTGGAGGTACAAACGAATTCTGAAGATACCTTAGAGAGCCAGGGTCACTGTGGCTGTATTACAGCGCATGCATAAAAAGCTAGAAATCCTCAAAATCGTAAAGAGAAGGAAATTGCAGTATTGAGAACACAAAACGCACAATGAGAAATACCATGCGCTGCAAATTATCCTTCTAGAAGAAATAGATGGGAAGCGTGGCCCAGGGCATAGAAGAACATTCTAGCTTAAGATCTGACTTAAGCCAATGCTCCGCAGCGAGCCCAGCTACTCTGTTTAGGATAGCTTTAAATAGAAACCCGTTCAGGCTACTGATCGCCAACGTTCTACGAGGGCAATGGAAGAAGAAGATTGAGGTGCTGGCTAGGCAACCGTGCGCTTTATTTCCCAGGCTTAGGATCGGTTTGAGCGTGTCTGGGATCGCACCTCTCAAACCGATCCAGGGCACTCCGTCCCACCTAGTTCGGCTTCGCCCAGGAGGGCGGCAGCAGGAGGGCGAGGGGGCCTTTTGAAAACTTTTTCCTTTCCGTCCCTGCCCGAAGGCTGGGTCTGTGCGCGCCTGTGCGCCCGGCAGGGGTGGGTGGGTTGAGTTGGGGGTGAGGGCTTTCCTTCTCCCCTGGATGCATTATTATTCCTTTCTCACGATGCTCCTCCCTCCCTCCCCCCCTTTGCCACCGGCGGGTAGTGTGCGAACGGGTTAACCCGGGATGTGTGTGTGTGTGTGTGTGTGTGTGTGTGTGTGTGTGTGTGTGAGAGAGAGAGAGAGAGAGAGAGAGAGAGAGAGAGAGAGAGAGAGAGATTGCGCGGCACGCAGGGCGGCCAACACAATGGCCAGAATCAGAGCATGAATAATCCCCGCCGCGGCCACTCCCCCCTCCCCATCTCCCTCCCTCTCGGGGGAAAAGAGAGAGAGAGAGAGAGAGAGAGAGAGAGAGAGAGAGAGAGAGAGAGAGAGAGAGAGAGAGAGAGAGAACTCTTGTGGCACTTCCCCAAAGTTGCCAAGCGGCCGCCTGCGAGACCGGCAGGGGCGGCACCGGGTCTGCGGGGCCGGAGGAAGGAGGAGGAAGGGGGGGGGAGAAGAAAGGCGATCTACCCGGCGCAGGTTGATGTCTCATCATTTGATTAGAGCGCCTGCTTGTTCCTTGCCCGGGCGAAACTTTCCTTGCGCGTCTTGGCGCTTTCCCCTCGGCGGGGAGCCCTCCTTTCGCTCTGCCGTGGGATCCTCGGCCATGGAGCGCTAGCAGCCCCTTGGGCACCGCCGATCTCTTGCTCCTGCCATTCCCCACTTCCCATTGGGGGGGGTCTCCCCATTTTTTTCTTCCCCTAAAAAAGGGAAAACAACATTGCCCGAAGCATCCCTCCTGAAAAAAATGGCGAGTGCCCAAACTCGGGGCCGGCTCTTCGGCGCGCCCGGGCGGCCGCCGCTCCTGGTGGTGGTGGTGGTGGCGGCGGCGGCCGCCGTGCTTTCTGGCTCGGAAGGGCAGCCGGTGTCTTTCCACGCGGATGTGAACGGCCACAGCTTGCACCCGCCTTACTTCAACTTGGCCGAAGGCACCCAGATCTCCGCCACCGCGACCTGCGGCGAGGAAGAGCCCGGCGCCAGACCGGTGGAGGATTTGTACTGCAAGCTCGTGGGGGGACCGGTGGCAGGAGGGGAGCCCAACCAGACCATCCAGGTACTTATTGGGGCCCTCCGAGGTTCTTGGGGGCATAAACGCGTCTCCCGGCGAACCCTCACCCTCAGCCCCCCTCCCACCCCGCGCGCAATCTCCTGTTATTATCATTTTATTATCATCACCATCAGGGTGTCTGTCTGTTTACAGCAGAAAGCGTGCGAGGCTGCGCCGCCCTCCGCCTAATCCCGTCGGGCTAGCAGGGAACTGATTGTGTCGCTCAATATTTGCGATTGCTGCTTGAATCCGCCTTGTCGGCCTGATGAAGAGTTCTGGCGATAGCGAAAGCTCGCCTTATTTACAGTATATATATGAATGAATGAATGGTGCGGCAGGGATTGGTGAAGTTTGGTTGTTGTTCTTTTGTTCTTTTTTACATTTGCTGGGCTCCCTTGCACTCCCCCCCCCGGAATAACTCTATTGATCACGGTGGGGCTAACTTTAGAAGTAACAGACATAGGGGGATATGTTGAATAAGAGAGGATTTCTTCTTCTTCTTCACCATCGCAAGAGTTGGTAGATTGGTTCAGTTCTCCATCTCCCCCATTTTAACCCCTCTCCCCAGCCTCAAGTTACCTCGGGATTTCATTTTCTGTTTGTTCATGGGAGAGACACACCACAGCTTTTGAAGGGGAAGAGAATACTGTGTACGCTACATCCGTGCTTGCACTTTTGTACCCACTCAAGTGCTTGCTTCCCTTGTGCTGGAAATTTTAAGCAATGAATTGTGTGTGTGTGTGCATACACACACATGCACACGCACACACACACACCTGAATATGTTTTTTTTACTGCAGTTCCCAGAATTCTCAGCTAGCCTGGGTTTCATAATCCCCCCAAAAGTAATGTTTCCAGCCTGTCTTTAAAAAAAACAAAACAACTGTTGTTGAATGGTGGTGTTGCCCTCCAGTTTTAAGAAGAGATATTATGGTTCTCTATCTCCCAATACACATTGAATGAATACAGGTGAAGCTATTGTGAAACTGGATGTCTGCACTTCAGTGCCAAGAGGGGGTTGGGTGAGGAGAACATAGCCTACTTACTTGCTTATAATCCGGAGCAGTGAAGGGAATGAAAAGATTCAACTATTCTCTTGGAATTTGGCGGGATCGTACAGAGAACTGGTTTAGGCAGTCACTTGTGGTGAGTGAAGTGTTGACTGTGCTCATTGTTCAACGCAGCACCCACAAACTTGAAAGTCAAACCGTCTCTGCTTCTCTAAGTTGAGTTTGACTGCAGTGTGTACTCACACTGCCGGTTTAACAAAGTGCAGGCTGTCTTTTCTGTTATCACAGGGAGTTTATGTCTATCTGCCAAAAATAAAGGTTGCTATCCAGCCGACGTGAAATATTTTTCAAGAATGCAAGACGGTATTGTCTCATTGATTTCATGGAGAAAACGTTATGTAAACACACTCTCAACTGCTCTGCTGATACCGAAGTTTGTGAAACTGTTTCTCTACTGTCGTTTGTTAGGTCTGCAAAAGAATCCCGGTATGAGCTGGGGGGAAAAGCACACCAGATTGGCCCATCATATTTCTGTTTATTGATAATAACCATGTGCCATCAACCCAATTCTGACTTATGGGAATCCTTTTCAGGGATTTCCAGGTAGAGAATACTTAGAAGTGGTTTAGCATTCTCTTCTTCCAGGGGCTCATTGGGGTTGTGTAGCTTTCCCAAGGTCACACAGGCTGCCTTTACTCACAGGAGGCTCAGTGGGGAATTGAACTCCCAGCCCCGAACTCTGCAGCCAGATACCTAAACCACTGAGCTACCCAGCCAGTTCTTGCTTAATAGTATTTATATATTGCTTTTCCTAAGTGCGTAAAATGTTTCCAATTGGCGTCCTTACAGTATGTCTGTAAGTGGTGTGGTTATCCCTGTGTTATCCGTGGTTATTGAGGCCCAGTGGTTTGGCTTTAAGGTCACTTAGTAAGTGAAGTAAGGAACTTGCAAATACCCAATTTCATTTTTTAAAATTATTTGATTGCACTGCTTACTTTGTAAGCCATAAAGTGCTCAACAAACACCACAAGATTTGCCTGGTGCAAGGTTTGGATTGTTTAAAACAGTGCTTCTCAACCTGTGGGTCCCCATATGTTCCTAGACTGCAACTCCCAGAAATCCTGGCCAGCACAATGAGTGATGAAGACTTCCGGGAGTTGCAGTCCAGGAACATCTGGGGATCCACAGGTTGAGAGCCACTGGTTTAAAATGAGACAGACAGCACCTCTAAGCCTATATGCCAGTGATGGTGAACCTTTTAGAGACCAAGTGCCCAAAGTGCAATTCAGAACCCACTAATTTTCCGCAAAGTGCCAGTACAGCAATTTAACCTGAATACAGGTGGCTGTGAAGAGGCGATGTCAGGTGCCCACAGAAAGGGCTCCGAGTGCCACCTTTGGCACCCGTGCCACAGGTTCGCCAACACTGCTATATACCATAAGCTTTAGAATCAATATACAGTACTTCTAAAGCAATTCGGAATCAGTGTAGAATGTGTGAACTGGTGTGATATAGTAGTGCTTAGAGTGTTGTATTAGGACTCAATAATGTTGTGTCCAAACCCTCATGCACTGGATGATCTTGAACTACTCATGGGTCTCTTGCCTCCCAATCTACGGAGTGGAGGAAGGGCACATATGCTGCCTTAAGCTCACTGGAGGAAGAGGCACTGTGGGATATAAAAGGAAGAAGTGAATAGCACATGCAAGACAACTGGCTGGATTGCTCAATGATTTAGTACCTGCCTCCCAGGAGCCAGAGGTTGAGTGTTCGATTCACCACTGTGCCTCTTGTGCGTAAATTTAGCTTGTGTGGCCTTGGGAAAGCTACACAATCCCAGGGTGCTCCCAGATGAAAAGAATGGTAAATCACTTCTGAGTAGTCTCTACTTAGAACATCCTGCAACAGGTCACCACAATTCATTGTTGATTGTGTGTGATTATTATTCCTTAATATTTAAGACAGCTCATGAGAGTAATATGATAGTGCCATTCTTCCTTGTAGCATATGTATGTTTTACTTTCATCATTAAACAATTGTGGCAATTTTAAAAAAGCCTGAACAAAAAATAACTAAACCCTTGACGCGTGGCAACAGGCAGTTCCAAGCATGCATGCCATGGGGAACATTTCCGTCTGTCACACCATATTCATTACTCTGAGGAAAACTGTGCGTTGGTCTTCCCGACCCAAGTGGAGTGTGGTTGAGTTTGGGGAATAAAGGTGCAAAGATGTCCGTAAATTATTTGAAGGAATGTGGGTGGAATGTGGGTGGAAGAGAAGGATGTGTTGAGAATAAACAATTATTACAGGCTCATGTCAAAGTAAATGTTGCCTGCTGAAACTAGGGCCTGGCTGGGCCTGGGAGGGCACAAGTACCGGAGGCCAAGAATTTCCTAGGAATGTGGTCAGTAGAAGTGTACTGCTGTTTGGAGTGACTTGTGCTTGGCAAAATCTTAACAATGATGGACATCTAGGATGGAGGGAAAAACTGTTGCAGGGGAGGATTTGTGAAGGGGCGAGTGGGAAAAGGACAGAGAACACCCAAGGGAGACTTCATTTCCTTGAATCTCAGGCCCGTTCTAAATCCTGGAAGAGTTAAACCAGAGTAGTGGGTGGGAGAGGAAACAAATGGAATAGGACCCCCCCCCCCGTGTGAGATTGAAGGCTAAGACAAACCAAAGCAGCAGGAACCACTGGGGTTAGAACAAACTCAAAATGCTGGTTCACCTGGAAGCCCTTTTCTTTAGATTCTGAATCAAAGACACCCAGAAGCTGCAAGTAAAAAGTGAAGTGTGACAGATTTAATTGGGTTGGGTGAGTGGGTGGACTAGTTCTTCATTTTACAATGGGATTTGAACGGAGGCTTATGGATTTTGAATTGCCAAAGATTTCCTGCCTTGGCCTCCTCATTTAATAGTCGCTTCATACCTGTGTTGGTTTGGAAGCTAATATAGAACATAACCCCCTGCCTGAACATGTATGCAATAAACAGCAAGTGGTTGTTGTTCAGTCATTCAGTCATGTCCGACTTTTTGTGACTCCATGGACCAGAGCACACTAGGCCCTTTTGTCTTCCACTGCCTCCCAGAGTTTGGTAAAATCCACGTTGGTTACGTTGATAACCAACAGCAAGGTTACTGTATCTAAAACCATATTTGTATGGCCAGTTGGTTCAATATTTCAGATCCTGTTTCATTCTTCCTGAGTACCAATGAGCATATTACATTTTTGTGTGTGTAATAGGTGCATTTCTCCCCAGGGGGAATGAAACAGAATCTCAGTGCTGAAAAGTGAAGACATGAATGTAATAAAAGCGTTTTTGTAAACAGAGAGCTAGGATTGGCTGTGGCTTTCTTATAGCCAGCCTCAGTTTTTTTGTTGATGGTTGTGTGTGTGTGTGTTGCGTCATTACAGTCGTGACCGACTCTTCGTGACCCCATGTCCATGGAGTTTTCTTGGCAGAAATTACTGGAGTGGCTTGCCAGTACCTACGTCAGGCGCCTACATCACCTGGTATTCCCTGGTGGTCTCCCATCCAAGTACTAATCAGGGCCAACCCTGTTTAGCTTCTGAAATCAGGCGAGATCGGATGTGCTTAGGGCATCTAGGCAGCTTGTTGATGGTTAGTATGTTTCAATGTGTTGTAAAAGCAAAACCAAAGTGTTCTGCTTATATACCACCTATACCCCTTCAAGTAGTCTCTGGGCGGTTCTACAGTTTAATTACAGTATGCAGGCTACACATTGTAATGGATTGAGTGACAGAGGCCTGGGTTTGAATCCCAGTGGAAGTCCATTTGGGGTGTTAAACTTGCTTATCGTTTGAAAAAGATGGCACATAACAGCAAGTGTGTCAAATGGCCATGAGAATTAAAGACTGTGGCCAACTGCCAACTGTGGTAGGAAGCAAAATGCAATCTCATCATACTGAGCCACTGCCACTGTACATCACACTTTCCTTGTGCCTTTTTAAAAGTTCTGCCCCAAGTACTGTGGGCCCTCATGAAAAATACAGAAATAGGAAAAAAGGAAATGTATTGTTGCATGTAAAGAAGGAGCACGGGCTAGCACAGAAATAACAGAAACAGTCTGAAAATATTCCTTAGCAAGAAGATGCTGACATTGGTTGCACAATTTGGTTGAACAAAGGGGCCTGAGGTTTTTCTTCATTTTCTCCCTATTGGAAATCAACCATACTAGTCATAACTGCTCTGATTTTGATTGCGACAGTTCTAAACAGAGTTATTGTGCAAAAAATCCAAACTTTATCAACTCATGGGCTGTGAGTTATCCGTGACGGATCAGGAAAGAGAGCTTGGTGTGTTGGTGGACAGCTCCATGAAGGTGTCTACCCAATGTGTAGCAGTGGTGAAGAAGGCCAATTCCATGCTAGGGATTATCAAAAAGGGGATTGAAAATAAAACAGCCAACATTATAATGCCATTATACAAAACGATAGTAAGGCCGCACCTGGAGTACTGTGTACAATTCTGGTCACATCATCTCAAAAAAGACATAGTGGAACTGGAAAAGGTGCAGAAGAGAGCGACTAAAATGATTACTGGGCTGGGGCACCTCCCTTATGAGGAAAGGCTAAACATTTGGGGCTCTTTAGTCTGGAAAAAAGGCGCCTGAGGGGGGATATGACTGAGACATACAAAATAAGGCAGGGCATGAGTAAAGTGGATAGAGGGTCGCTCTTCTTCCTCTCACAAAATACCAGAACTAGAGGACATCCACTCAAATTGAGGCCTCGGGGAGTAAGAACAGACAAAAGAAAATATTTTTTCACCCAGTGCTTTGTTAGTTTGTGGAACTCCCTGCCACAGGATGTGGTGATGGCATCTGGCCTGGATGCCTTCAAAAGGGGACTGGACAGATTCTTGGAGGAAAAGTCCATCTAGGGCAGGGGTGCCCAAACTTTTTGTAAGGAGGGCCAGATTTGGTGGCTGAGAATGTGTCAGGGGCCGGTTGCTCCCTGACCCTGCCACCCCACTGCAAGCCCCACCCACTGACCCATAAGCCCCACCCACTGACCCCTTGCAACCCCATCTGCAGGAAGGAAGGCGGGGACCAAGGGAGGGAGGGAGGGAGGGAGGTGGAAACCAAGAGAGGAAGGAAGGTGGGGAACAAGGAAGTGAGGGAGGGGGGGAGGGAGGGAGGTGGGGACCAAGGGAGGGAGGGAGGAAAGAAGGAAGGTGGGGACCAAAGCAAGCACAGGGAGCCGTGGCCACCGCAGGGAAATGTGTGGGTGAAGGAGGGGGTGGGAGGGGTGGGCCAGCCAGCCGTGGGCCACTCAGAATGGCCTGACGGGCCGGATTTGGCCCCCGGGCCGGACTTTGGGAAGGCCTGATCTAGGGAATGTCTATCTACTCTCATGCATTTCCTTCCTTCCTTCCTTCCTTCCTTCCTTCCTTCCTTCCTTCATTCATTCTTTCGTTCTTTCGTTCGTTCATTCATTCATATTGCTACAGTTTAACATTTACTGCAGCATGGGTACCCTTTGGCAAGAACCTTTTATTGTCAGTTCCAAGAGATGTACAACAACAAGCTTGTTTATTAGAAGTCAGTCAATGGGATCTTGCTGGCACTCAACCTCAAAAAGGCAGCAGAGCAGCTTTTAAACTGATAACTGGGGGAAAGCCGACAGGAGCTGTGTGGCATCCGGTTCGGAACACCTCATCCTCGGGGAATGAGGTTGGAGAGGGTAGAGAATCACATAGAGATGACGTAGCAAGTATTAACACTGGCAGAATAGCGGAATGTGACAGTTCGTCTACTGAAAATAAAAGCTGTGGGGGGAGAAGAACAAGGCAGCAGCTGTTGCGGGACCCACTGTACAAGTGCTTCTACGCCAATGCTCGAAGCCTCCGAGCAAAGATGGGAGAACTTGAACATCTGGCAGCTAGGGATAACATTGATATAATAGCCATAACAGAAACCTGGTGGAATGTGGAGAACCAGTGGGACACAGCAATCCCAGGCTATAAACTCTATAGAAGGGATAGAGAGGGGCGGGTTGGAGGAGGAGTGGCCATCTATGTCAAAGAAGGCATAAAATCCAGCAGAATGGAGATTGACAGAGGGTCTGACTCCACCATAGAATCACTGTGGGTTAAACTACCAGGTCCAAAGAGTGATGTGATAGTTGGAGTATTCTACCGTCCACCAGATCAAAAACTTGAGGGGGACCTTGAAATGAGGAGAGAAATCATGGAGGTGGCTAAGAGGGATAGGATAGTAATCATGGGGGACTTTAATTATCCCCACATTGACTGGGCCAATGCGAGCTCTGGGCAAGAAAGAGAAACTGGGTTTCTCGACTTGCTGAATGACTGTGCCTTAGAGCAACTTGTCATGGAGCCCACCCGAGAACAGGCAACTCTAGATCTAATATTGTGTGATACTCAGGACCTCGTCAGGGATGTGAATGTCACTGAGCCTCTGGGGAACAGTGACCATGCTGCAATCTCCTTTGCCATGCATGTCGGAGGAAGAGTGTCAACCAAATCAGACATAAAAACCCTTGATTTTCGAAGGGCAAACTTCCCTCAGATGAGGAAACTAGTTAGAGAGAAACTGAAGGGGAGGGTTAGAAGAATCCAATCTCTTCAGTGTGCATGGAGCCTGTTTAAAACAACAATAATAGAGGCCCAGCACAAGTGCATACCACAAAGAAAGAAGAGCTCATTTAAGTCCAAGAGGACACCGGCGTGGTTAACGAGTGGAGTTAGAGAGGCTCTAAAGCACAAGGAGAGGTCCTTCTGTAAATGGAAATCCTCCCCAAATGAGGAAAATAAAAAGGAACACAAACTCTGGCAAAAGAAATGTAAAAAGATGATAAGGGAGGCAAAGAAAGACTTTGAGGAACGCATGGCTAGCAATATAAAGGGTAATAATAAAAGCTTCTTTAAATATGTTAGAAGTAGAAAACCTGCCAGAGAACCAGTTGGCCCTCTGGATGGTGAGGGAGGAAAAGGGGAGATTAAGGAGGACTTGGAAATTGCAGAGAAATTAAATGAGTTCTTTGCATCAGTCTTCACGACAGAAGACCTTGAGCAGATTCCGCTGCCTGAGCCGCCCCTCTTGACTAAAGAATTAAATCAAATACAGGTTAAAAGAGAGGAGGTTTTAGGACTAATTGATAAATTGAGGATTAACAAGTCACCGGGCCCAGATGGCATCCACCCAAGGGTTATTAGGGAACTGAGAAATGAAATTGCAGATCTCTTAACGGTTATATGCAACTTGTCTCTTAAAACGGCCACAGTGCCGGAGGACTGGAGGATAGCAGATGTCACACCAATTTTTAAAAAAGGAAGGCGGGGGGACCCAGGAAACTACAGGCCGGTTAGCCTTACATCTGTCCCAGGGAAGATGGTGGAAGGCCTCATCCAAGAGAAAATCTTAAAACACATAAAAGAACAAACCTTGCTGAGAGAAAATCAGCATGGCTTCTGTAAGGGTAAATCTTGTCTTACAAACCTTTTAGAATTTTTTGAAAAGGTCAACAGGCACGTGGATTTGGGTGAACCGGTGGATATAGTCTATCTGGATTTTCAAAAGGCTTTTGACACAGTCCCTCACCATAGGCTGCTGAGAAAATTGCATAGTCAGGGGATAAGAGGGCAGGTCCTCTTATGGATTGAGAACTGGTTGAGATCCCGGAAACAAAGAGTAAGTGTCAATGGGAAATTTTCACAATGGAGAGAAGTGAAAAGCGGTGTGCCCCAGGGCTCGGTCCTGGGACCGGTGCTTTTCAATCTGTTCATAAATGACCTGGAGACAGGGATAAACAGTGAGGTGGCCAAGTTTGCAGATGACACAAAACTTTTCCATGTGGTAAAAACCAGAGAAGATTGTGAAGAGCTCCAGAAGGATCTCTCCAAACTGGGGGCGTGGGCTGAGAAATGGCAAATGCGTTTTAATGTAACCAAATGTAAAGTAATGCATATTGGGGCAAAAAATCCAAACTTTATCTATCAACTCATGGGCTCTGAGTTATCCGTGACAGATCAGGAAAGAGATCTTGGTGTGTTGGTGGACAGCTCCATGAAGGTGTCTCCCCAATGTGTGGCAGCGGTGAAGAAGGCCAATTCCATGCTAGGGATTATCAAAAAGGGGATTGAAAATAAAACAGCCAACATTATAATGCCATTATACAAAACAATAGTAAGGCCACACCTGGAGTATTGTGTACAATTCTGGTCACCGCATCTCAAGAAAGACATAGTGGAACTGGAAAAGGTACAGAAGAGAGCGACTAAAATGATTACTGGGCTGGGGCACCTCCCTTATGAAGAAAGGCTAAAACAATTGGGCCTCTTTAGTCTGGAAAAAAGGCGCTTGAGGGGGGATATGATTGAGACATACAAAATAATGCAGGGTATGAGTAAAGTGGATAGAGGGAAGCTCTTCTCCCTCTCTCAAAATACCAGAACTAGGGGACATACACTCAAATTGAGTGCTGGGAGAGTAAGAACTGACAAAAGAAAATATTTTTTCACCCAGCGTGTTGTAAGTCTATGGAACTCCCTGCCACAGGATGTGGTGATGGCATCTGACCTGGATGCCTTCAAAAGGGGATTGGACAGATTCCTAGAGGAAAAGTCCATCAAGGGTTACAAACCATGATGGAGATGTGTAATCTCTAGGCTTTAAACCAGGGTACTTCAAGGGCCAGATGCAGGGGAGTGGTATCAGGAGACAGATATCTAGTCTCATGCGCTCCCAAACGCATCTGGTGGGGCCGCTGTGAGATACAGGAAGCTGGACTAGATGGGCCTTTGGCCTGATCCAGCATGGCTCTTCTTATGTTCTTATGTTCTTATGTTCTTATCTTGTTCTAGGCCAGCGTTGGCGAACCTATGGCATACGGGTGCCAAAGGTGGCACTTGGAGCCCTTTCTGTGGGCACCTGACATCCCAGCCATCTGTATTAAGGTTAAATTGCTGTATTGGCACTTTGCAAAAAAAAAAAATGTGTGTTTTGAATCGCAGTTTGGGCACTCAAGTCTCTAAAAGGTTCACCATTACTGTCCTAGACAACTGTATACAGTATAGCTAGCTGGATAGGAGGACTTAGGTATCTGGCTGTGGAGCCAGAGGTGGGGAGTTTGATTCCCACTGTGCCTCCAAGGAGAAAAGACCGTGGCCTCAGGTAAGCTGCACAGTCCCAGGGTGCCCACGGAAGAAGGAAATGGCAACGACTTCCAAAACTCTCTACCTAGAAAACTTTGAAAAAGGTCACAATAAATCAGAATTGACTTGATGGCACTTTTTTTTATATATATACCACCCCATACCACTTTAAGTAGTCTCTGGTGGTTTACATTTTTTTTAATTACAGTATGCAGGCTACACAATGTAGAAGTATTGAGCCCCCCCAGCAAACTGGGTACTCATTTTACCAACCTCGGAAGGATGGAAGGCTGAGTCAACCACGAGCCTGCTACCTGGGATTGAACCCCAGGTCACGAGCACAGTTTTACCTGCAGTACAGGCATTTAATCACTGCGCTACGGGGTTCCCTGTGTTGATGATAATGATGATTATTATTTGTATACAGGACTACAGCCACTGGCATGCATTTGTCTAAAAGACAAATGCATGCTACAGCATCTGAACATGGAAATCTTAATAATTTGGTGTTGGCAGGCAGGGAGTCTGAAGACAAGGCAATCAGCCCAGGACCATCTCTGAACTCTTCACTCTGAAGTCCCAGATTAAAATTAGAGAAACAGAAACTCAGTCCTTCACTCTGGAATCTAGGTTTCTAAAGGAAAACCTAAGCCAACTAAAATGACTTAACAGGACACCTTCCCAAAACTTCCTCCTTCTCTAGAGATATCCTTAGGAAGCAAAATCAGCATTTTGCAGTCTAGATGTTTCAATTGGCATTGTGTGTGTGTGTTGTGTCGTTACAGTCATGACCGACTCTTCGTGACCCTATGTCCATGGAGTTTTCTTGGCAGGAATACTGGAGTGGCTTGCCAGTTCTTACTCCAGGCACCTACAGCACCTGGTATTCCCTGGTGGTGTCCCATCCAAGTACTAACCAGGGCCGACCCTGCTTAGCTTCTGAGATCAGGCGAGATCTGATGTGCTTAGGGCATGTAGGCAGCTCCCTCAATCGGCGTTACTGATCTGCAAATGTAAAGAGCCACCACATACTGTTAGCCAATCACTCTACCTAGGAAGCAAAATTACCGCACAAAGTATTAGATTACCATGTTCGCTGTTCTAGAAGGCAGCACTCAATTAAAATCACGGCTTCTCTTGTGGGGTTGTCTGCTGTTTAAAAAGTGTGATAAAAATCATACACATCAGAACAGAGATGCCCTGGAGCTGCTTCTATAACATGAAGAACATAACACACCACACACATAATACAAACTGATGTTATGAATGTGTGAACGCTACCCGGTTTTGTGTTCTTGTTTTTAGTGTATGGTGCGTAATTAAAGATTTAAACACGCAAAGATATTTTAAAAAGACAGAAGCATTTGACATGTGTGTCCACTGATAGATGCTAAATCTTGGATTAAGAGTGAGCAATGTAGAAGTATTGAGGCAAACGAATAAGCACCAGGAAATCACAAAACTTATAAAATACACAAGAAACTAACATATTTTAGGCACATAAGATATGAAAACGCAGGACAGAGCACTGAAGAACCTGGCGGACTGGTTTGGATGGAGGCATAAGAACATAAGAAGAGCCGTGCTGAATCAGGCCAAAGGCCCATCTAGTCCAGCCTCCTGTATCTCACAGTGGACAGAGCACATTGAATTTATTTATTTATTTATTTATTAAATTCTTCCTAAGCCATGTGTCAGTACAGTCATAGTTTATAGATTGTCTGCCAGTGGCCCAAATCCTGTTGTGTAGTTATATCTGAAGAAGGCAAATGACATAATTTGCAGTGTATACTTAAAAGATCATTAACAAATGCCTGTTTTGATTTTAGGGGATGTATTTTCTGTCCATGGCTTGGTTGAACATAGCACAGTAACTTTTCTCTCCAAGATGTACAGTATATGATAAGCAAACAGTAAGAGGAAGGTTTGTGATTCATTCAGGCACATCTCTTTTCAGCAAGAGTGGTTAAGCAGCACACACTAATACATTGCCCCATCATTGTTTAGCAAATAATTATTATTTGCATTTGAATGTGGCCTCTGTTTGCCACAGTAATGCAACATATGTTTATTTGGGGTAAAAATCCTATTAGTTATATCAACAAATACAACTTAAATAGCATGGATTTTGGAGATTTTGCAAAGTCAGTGTAAACATTACCTGTTGTGTACTGAGTTACTCAAGTCAATGGGGAACAAATAGTGTTTACACTAACCTTGTAAATTGTAGAAATTTGATGCCAAATGTTATGCTATATATGCTATTCTAGCAATGTTTTTGACCAATGATGCTACCTTGTCACATTGTTGTGGTTTTTAGTTGGCCACATCAAAGCTGCACAAGAATGGCTTTTTGATCTAAAACTTACTTTATAGTCTGGTTTGTATCCTGCTAAAACTCCTTAGTGGCTGGTTCTTTCCCATAACAGGTAAAAAAAGTAAAGGTAAAGGTTCCTTCTGCACATGCATGCTGGTCGTGTCTGACTCTAGAGGTGGTGCTCATCTCCGTATTCAAGCCGAAGAGCCAGTGTTGTGCAAGTCCATGGCCACGTGGCTGGCATGGCTGCAAGGAAACATTGTTTTATCTTCCCGTTTTTTACAGTGGTACCAATTTAGGGTATCTGCTTGCATTTACATGCTTTTGAACTGCTAGGTTGGCAGGAGGTTGGGTTATTAGAGGGAGCTCGCTCTGCTGTGTGGGACCCGAGATTTGAACTGCCGAGCTGCTGACTTTGCAGCCAACAGTTTTCGGAGCCTTAGTCCACTGAGCCACTAAGTCGCTGTCCCATGACAGGAGGCAGTACCTAAAACATGGGGTGTTTAAGCAAGAAGAAAGACATATTCTTGAAAGGTCACTGTTCTAAGTTCATTTTTAGGGATTTCAACATAGCTTAGTGGTTAAATTGGTCGTGGAGGTAGTGAGCAAAAAATAAATTAAAAAAAAAAGTAAATGTCCAGTTCCAATAATCTGAAATAACAGTAGTGAATGGTGAAGTCTGCGTTTTAGGCTATTCATGTTTCAACAGTTGTGTTTGCTCTGACTTGCACCAGCCCAGTCTCTTATACTATTCTCTAACCAAAAACAAACAGAAGTAAAACAAACAAAAAACAAAAAAAAAACCCAAAAGACTGCAAATAGGCCCTGGAATAGTTAGTCCCTACCCAAAAGTACAGGCTGGGATGGTTGCTTATATTGTATGTGAGTTTCAAAATGATCAAGCTAGTCAGTCAGCTCCACGTTGATTATAAATGCTGCAACATTTTGTGATGGAAGCCTTTTTTATCATCAAAAAGCCCAACCCTCCTAATGCCGCAACCTTTTAATACAGTTCCTCATGTTGTGGTGACCCCTTGCCCTGCTTGGAAGAGGTCACAAGTCCCCTTTGGCAGGCCACTGTCACAGGTGCCACAAAGCCTCTGGTGCCATTGACTGACATCACCTCCAACCTATCAAGCTGTAACTCACTCTTCCCTCCTTCCTCCCTCCCCCTCCTCCTCCAGATCCAAGCCATTTGTGCCTTTTTCTTCACTGGCTGATGGCGACCCCTGTGAAATGGCCGTTCGACCCCCAAAGGGGTCCCAACCCCCAGGTTGGGAACCACTGCCTTAGGAGGTTGAGGTGAAAAGCCTATTTGCTTCATGTTTGCATATACAGTATGATGCTTTTCAGGTACTCGCTCAGTACAGTGGACCCTTGTACAACAAACAGTTTGTATAACATAAAATCTGTACAACATAAAAAATTCCGGAGATAGGGGAAAATTGCTTAACATAATTGCCTATGGGGAGAATCCGTACAACATAAAATGGGATTACTCCATTTTCAATGCATTCCTATGGGAATTTGTATAAAGGAAAATTTGCTTAACATAATTTCATTTGGAACAAATTAATTCCTTTATACAAGGTACCACTGTATTTCTTTTGCTTTAATATGATTAGAGCTTGCACAGTATTTTGCATTCTTTAAGTTGGCTTAATGAAAGGAATTACCCTAATATGGGATTTGATATGATTTAAGTGCAAGGTTGAACAATCTTTTTGAATTTAATTAGCCCCATCTAGTAAAAAAAGTCTAAATTGTCAGCCACTTTTTGGGAGTCTACTTTCAGGATGCGCCTTTTTTCTGTTTCACTTTTTCCCTTATCACTGCCTTTCCCAGCTTCCAATACAAGTAATCATTCATTGAAATGATTTAATGATTCAATGATTCTCTTGAAATTCAGGGGAAGAATTAAGTGTGATCCCCACAATGTGTTAGAAGGAGGTGATGTGTATACGTGTTACGTACTGTGAAGTCACATTAGAATTATAACGCTCCTAAGAGGGACACAGGTGGTGCTGTGGGTTAAGCCACATTCACTGGGCTTACCAATCGAACGATCTGCATTTTGAAACCCCACAACTAGGTGATCTGCCATTGCTTGTCCTACCTCCTGCTAACTTAGCTGTTTAAAAGCATGTAAACATGCAAGTGGAATAAATAGGAACGGCTTTAGTGGGAAGGTAATGGCATTGTGTGTGCTTGTGCTTTTCATTATGTTGATCACCTGGCAGACCATAGAAATATGTCTACAGACAAATGCAGCTCTTCAGATGATAAGCAGAATTGAGAACCGGCCTCTAGAGTTGGAAATGACTGGACTTAATCATCAGGGGGAACCTTTACCTTTTATATTGGGTTTTCAGGGTTAGATATTTAAAGGGTAGTTTCACCAGTGTGCCACACGTCTGCCCACTAATTTATAGGTTGGAGCAGGAATTTGAACCCAGCTTTCTTGAGGCCAAGCATGTCACTCTATCCAATATACTACACAGGACACTAGAAGGAAATAATGTACAATAATTATTTTAAAGTTCAGCATCTACAAATATTGTAGATTTATGCTGAAGATGTAGTAGCAATGTGTAACTTATAATGGGAATTGCAATGACATAGAGTTAGTTTGATTTGCTACCTGCATCTTCAAAAGTGTTTGCTTAAGCAGTACCTTTTAAAAAATATTTAATGTAAACTGTTGGTCCTCATGCTTTGATATTTCTCACATTGTGATACCTCAAATATTCCTGCTTTAATTTATCAGAAAGCAGTGATGATCACAGTTGCAGTGACTGGTGGGGAAGTTGGCTTATTGTCACAATAAGCTGCTCACATGTGAAAGCATAAGGCAAGAGAAAGCCAGTACCTGGATTAATTTTGTATGCTATGCAAAGCGCAAAATGGTACTGCGGTATGCAGTATATAGCATAATGGGTTACCAATGAAGTTTTGTTTCCAATTGGGATCTTCCAATGTCTTCCCCTTGTGAGATGGGAAAATAATCGTTTTTATTTTCTGCTGGTGTCTCTTTGTGCTTATCAGTTGTGATGTGGAGAATTTCTTCTAAGGAATATTGGCTTCATTGCTTGAATTCTCTCTTTTGGAATGTCTTCAGTCCTTACTGCTCCATGATCTCTTGCATATAAAGGAGTGGTATGGCTAGGAGCATTTGGGTGTATTGGTCATGATAAGGGTTGGGGGCAGAATCTGGCATTTTCTTTGCCGGTGGGTTCCTTCTTTGTGGGTTTATGTTACAGTTTGCAGACTTCCAAGAATCCCTTTGTTGTAAATGGGGAGAAAGGATTACCATAGATTTGTAATTCCTTGAAAGGAAGATCTTTCATTCAGTCATGCCTGCTTATCTCAGTTTGTGTTGATAGCAGGAGCATCAAATACCTTAAACCTTTTGTATCTTCCTTGTCTTTCCTTAAAGTTTAGAAATTCTTCCCCTTTCTTTCCGTGGAGAAAACCTTATTGTAATTCAATCTCTCACGCTATCTGCTTTTTATTCAGTTTCCTTAGATCTACAAAGTTGATGGACTTGTCTTTTCAGGTCTCCTGTAAACAAGATTAACCTATTTGTCTGCCAGACTGTATCCTAAAATGTTGTACCAGGTATCTTCTTTTTTGGGAGAAAACTTGTAGAATTATCATTTTCTCATGCAGTTGCTATTACTACTGTATGTTCCATTGATTTATGCGCCAAAGGCAGGGTTAGGTGATACTCCTATATAATTGTTTTTAAACACAGTGGTACCTTGTATAAAGGAATTAATTTGTTCCAAATGAAATTCTGTTAAGGAAATTTTCCTTTATACAAATTTCCCATAGGAATGCAGTGAAGACAGAGTAGTCCCTAATCACGACCATTTTTATGTTGTATGGATTTGCCCCATAGGCGATTCTGTTAAGCAAGTTTCCCCTATCTCCGGAATTTTTATGTTGTACAGATTTTATGTTATACAAACCATTTTTATGATTTTTATGATTTTTATGATTTTATTTTTTGGTTTTTGGTCGTTGACCGTAAATAAAATTTCATTCATTATACAAGGGTCCTCTGTACAGTATAGAGTTTTGTATGGTATTTTAAACTTATTATTGTACTTTAATTGTTGTGAACTGCCTTGAGTGTCCTATGGGGAGAAAGGTGACAAGCAAGCAAGCAAACATTGTTGTATTCTGTCAATCAGAACTGACTTACAGTGACCCCAGTAGGGACTTCCAAGTATTTAAATACAGTACGTAGTTATTTTACCAGTTCTACCCACAGTGAATTTCCGTGGCCAGACTTTGGAATATATCTATTACACCAGTGCTCCCCAACCTTTTTATCACCGTGGACCGGTAAATGCTTGATCATTTTTCCCTGGCCCGCTTGTTTTGATTTAACAAGATAAAAAATGTAAATGCCCCCCCCCGGCTGCTGACGCACATGCGTGCTAGTCGTTTCCCATTCTAGGGGGCGGTGCTCATCTCCGTATTCAAGCCGAAGAGCCAGTGTTGTGCGATGAGTCCTTGGCATCGCTGCAAGGAAACACTGTTTTTACTTCCTTGCATTTCCCCCCTCAGGGGCTACCCAGCCGCCGTGAGGTCTTGGGACCCTTTGCCCTTCCTTCACATGAGGCCTCCCTCCCTCCTTTCTTTCTTTCTTTCCCTTTTCTTTCTCCCTCCCTCCCTTCCTCCCTCCCTTCTTTCTTTCTTTCTTTCTTTCTTTCTCTTTCTTTCCCTTTTCTTTCTCCCTCCCTCCCCCTCTCCCTTCTTTCTTTTCTTTCTCTCTCTCTCTCTCCCTTCCTCCCTCTTTCTTTCTTTCCTCCCACTCTCCTTCCTTCCTTCCTTCCTTCCTTCCTTCCTTCCTCTTTCTCTCCCTTCTTTCTTTCTCTCCCTCCCTCTCCCTTCTTTCTTTTTTCTTTATTTCTCTCCCTCTCCCTCCCTCTCTTTCCTTCCTTCCTTCCCTCCTACTCTACCTCCTTCCTTCCCTTCTTTCTTTCCTTCCTTCCTCATTTTCTTTCTTTCTTTCTTTCTTTCTTTCTTTCTTTCTTTCTTTCTTTCTTTCTTTCTTTCTTTCTTTCTTTCTTTCTTTCTTTCTTTCTTTCTTTCTTTCTCTTTCTCCCTCCCTCCCTTCTCTTTCTTTCTTTCCCTTTTCTTCCCCCCTCCCTCCCTCCCTTCTTTCTTTCTTTCTTTCTTTCTTTCTTTCTTTCTTTCTTTCTTTCTTTCTTTCTTTCTTTTTTTTTTCTTTCTTTCTCCCTTCTCTTTCTTTCTTTCCCTTTTCTCCCCCCTCCCTCCCTCCCTCCCTCCCTCCCTCCTTACTTTCTTTCTTTCTTTCTGGCGGGGCGGCGGCGATTGCGGGGGGGGTCACAGCGGCGGCGGCGATGGTGGGATGGGGGCGATTGCGGGGGGGGGGGGCGATTGCGGAGGGGGTCGCGGCAGCGATGGTGGGATGGGGGCGATTGCGGCGGCGGCGGCAGGGCAGAGGCGATTGCGGGGGGGATTGCGGCGGCGGCGGCGGGGACGATTGTGGGGGGGTCGTGGTGGCGGCGGCGGGACGGGGCGATTGCGGGGGGGGGATGGCGGCGGCGGGGGGGGGTCGTGGCGGCGGCGGCGGGACGGGGGCGATTGTGGCGGCAGCGGGGATGATTGCGGGGGGGTCGCGGCGGCGGTGGCGGCGGGGCGGGGGCGATTGCGGGGGGGCGATTGCGGCGGGGGTGGGGACGATTGCGGGGGGGGTCGTGGCGGCGGCGGCGGGGACGATTGCGGGGGGGCGATTGCAGCGGGGGGCGGGACGATTGTGGGGGGTCGCGGCGGCGGGGGGGTCGCGGTCGCTTGCGGGGGGGTCGCGGCGGCGGCGGGGGATTGCGGGGGGGGCGGCGTGGCGGCGGCCCGGTGCCGATTCATCCACGGACCGGCACCGGTCCGCGGACCGGGGGTTGGGGAACACTGTATTACACCACTTAAAATTGCAAGCAAATACATTATTACCTTTCACCCTGCATGGGTCTTCATCAAGCGGGGCACTACTTATCTGTGGATGGTGCAGAAAGATACATATATATTTACTCTAAAGGGCCTTACCACATTTTTGGGGATATGGGGATAATTTTGCTATGTTTCATTACAACGGTTACAGGCCTAGGGAGGCTCCTGGTCCCATCAAATAAGAACAGTGGGACTGGCTGGGTTTTAAACCAATGTCTTGCTTGCCTCTGTGGTTGACTATTTTCCCCATATGTGTCGGTTTCTATATTATTGGTTTGTACCTTCTGTCTTTAATGATGACTTGCTAATTATTTTAGTGGTTTTATTTTCATTTCTGGTTTTGGATCATATTTGTTGTAAACCACCCTGAGTAGTGGCTCAGCACTAATGAGAGTAAGAGATAAATTGAAGAAATAAACAAATAAAACAATATAAACTACAGGTGTGCACATTGTGTTTTTGGACTATAACTTCCATTGTATCTCAAATAACATGTTGTTAAAAAACAAAAAGCTGCATATCTCTAATTTGAAGCATATTGGGAGTTGTGCGGTCTTAGGAAACTACATCTTTTATTCATTGGTCTAGCAGCAAATTTCAAATCAGGATGTTGGGATTTATTTGAGATACAAAGTCGCATTTAGCATGCATGTGTGGGAAGTTTAAGAAGGCATTATTGGAGAAGAGGTAACTTTGAGAAGTCTTGTGAAGGGCTTTTTGCTGTTGTTATTTGGGTTTAACACTTTGTTTCATTTCATTTACCAAAGTGCCAAGTGGGCCTTGAAATGTAGGCAGTTTGGCCTACTGTAGTGATGTGGTTACCATAACAACCAACAGCAGGTCAAAATGGAGGCACTGATCCACTCTATGGCTAGCCTAAGGCCAATAGCCCTGTAAGCACATTACAGTATATACCCCTTCAGAGATATCATGAGCAAAGGCTGTGCTTTTTAAAAAATTTAAGAAAGTACAAATAAATAAACCGCATACTAATTGCAATGTGCATGCCACTTGGATTCTTACATCAACTCTTTTTGGCTCAATATTGATAGCAGAGTATTTAGTACAATCCATCCTATAATAAGTACTGCAACATAGGATGTATAAACCCAAAAGTTGGCACAGTTCACTTTATTTATCTACTGTGCAACCACTCAAGGTATGCTCTCTATACAATATTTTTCCCATGAGAAATACTAGGACCCCAGTTGTTCAGAGTCATAAGAACATAAGGACATAAGAAGAGCCATGCTGGATCAGGCCAAAGGCCCATCTAGTCCAGCTTCCTGTATCTCACAGTGGCCCCACCAGATGCGTTTGGGAGCGCATGAGACTAGATATCTGTCTCGTGATACCACTCCCCTGCATCTGGCCCTTGAAGTACCCTGGTTTTATGACTGGAGATTACACATCTCCATCATGGTTTGTAACCTGTGATGGACTTCTCCTCCAGGAATCTGTCCAATCCCCTTTTGAAGGCATCCAGGCCAGATGCCATCACCACCTCCTGTGGCAGGGAGTTCCATAGACTAACAACGCGCTGGGTGAAAAAATATTTTCTTTTGTCTGTTCTTACTCTCCCAGCCCTCAATTTGAGTGTATGTCCCCTAGTTCTGGTATTTTGTGAGAGGGAGAAGAGCTTCCCTCTATCCAATTTACTCATGCCCTGCATTATTTTGTACGTCTCAATCATACCCCCCCTCAGGCGCCTTTTTTCCAGACTAAAGAGCCCCAAATGTTTTAGCCTTTCCTCATAAGGGAGGTACCCCAGCCCAATAATCATTTTAGTCGCTCTCTTCTGCACCTTTTCCAGTTCCACTATGTTCCAAAGGTGTCCTTGGCCATTATTTAAAATGTCTCCGAAGAAACTGAAGCACTGTTGTCTTGATTTGGCTTCTTTATTCCAGTTGTAAGCAATTAGTTTCTCTTTTCTTTCCCCCCTCAGAGCAACAATGGCATGGCAACTGGAAGGAAGAATTTCCTTATATGTAGAGTTGGAACCTGAGAGGGAACAATTTTTGTGTGATTTGTGATTGCTGAACCAAAGAGAGTTCTAGATGTTGTGAGGGCCTGTATGAGAATGTGGAAAGAGTTATTTTGGGATAAGATCCCATGAGAAGAGTTGGAGAGAAGGCTGTTATTGTGTGATCCGGGGCTGATGATGCATACAAGCAGCATGTTGTTATTTAACATGAGGATTTGAGGCTCTAATTAAACTATAAATCAGCCAGAGACTACTTGAAGTGGCATGGGGCAGTATATAAGCAGATCAGAACACTTTTGCCCGGCTGGGCTGAAGCAATGGTCACAAAGCTAAATAATAGTGGCATTAGTAGTATCAGCTTGGCAGATGGGGGACAAAAATCATTCTTTTGCAGGTTGGATAAAAATAAATGACTTTTTAAAAATCTGATTTTTTAAATTTAAATCAAGATTTAGCTCAAATCCACCCTGCTCTTTTTCTTCCCATTCCTTGTTTCCTTGTTTGCCCCTAGCTATATGAAAATAGCCAGGGGCTTCTCATGTGGGTTGGTCACTTAGTAGATCCCTCATTACATTTGGACTGGACACTATGCATGGAAGTGGTATGCAGTCTGTGTTAGAGAGCCTGGGAGTGAATTGATATTATTCATGAATAAATAAATGCCGTCTTATCTCGAGTTTCTAACTGAATTTTTTCCTTTATGTGTTCTTCTCTGCAGGGACAATATTGTGACATTTGTTCATCAGCCATCAGCAACAAAGCCCATCCCATCACCAACGCTATAGATGGCACAGAGCGCTGGTGGCAGAGTCCCCCTCTTTCACGTAGGCTGGAATTCAACGAAGTGAACGTCACCTTAGATCTTGGACAGGTAATTGTAGACAGTGTGCTTTGATTTCTATAACCATCCCTTGTATTTACTTTTGACAGGTGTTAAGAAACAAGAGAGTCCTTCTGAGGTCACTGAATTTTTAATAAATTAGCAGACACAATGGAAAACATTTCTCTGTCTATAGCCACCCTGCTTAACACAGTCCCATTTAGCTCTGTTTCATCATAACGCACTTTTCACTACCTTCTCGAGAGTCAGTCTGTCAGTTCTTGTTGGGTTGAGGTAAACTGATTGTCTCTCTCTTTCTCTCTCCATTTCTTCTCTCTCTCTCTCTCTCTGTCTCTCTGCTCCCTCACCCCAGCTCCATTTTATACCCTTTCTTCCAGACAGAAGCTCTCCTCCCATCCACACATGCAGACAAGCAAATACAGTGGTACCCCGACTTAAGAGCAGCTCAACTTAAGAGCAATTCGACTTGAAAGTGGAAAACTGTTGCCATTTTAACTGCCACCTTACAAATTTTAGATATGGTCTGCTCGACTTTACAATTTTTTTTTCATTTTTTTATTTTTTTAACTGATTTTTTCAGTTTTTTTAGATAGGTACCCTGACTTAAGAGTAATTCGACTTAAGACCATGCATTCAGAACGGATTAAATTCGTAAGTTGAAGTACCACTGTAGTTGATTGGTATAGATTTCTCCTGCAGTCCCTCCCCACTTGCCGTGCCATAAAGTTGGCAGAGACATTGAGTGTATGGAGCAGCTGCAGCTCCTTTTCTTTCTATCTTTCCTTTTTTGTCTGCTTTTTTCTGTCATGCACAGCTCAACATTCCTTCTTTCACATTTCCTCTTCTGCTCTTCTTCTTTCTCCTCCTGCTCTAGTGCTACAGACTTGTAATCGGCTCAGCTTTCATTTGTATTTTCATTTTTATTTTCACTTATCCAATAATTTATAATATTAGAAAGATTTTGCTTACCACTGTTTCAGTTGCCACTCCCATGTTCTAGGAATGTATTCTGAGCACTAATGGGTGCTACTGGACAGTTAATTATGATGCCCTGCAGTGTGCTGAACAATAAAAATATATGAGAAACAACATGCCAACTTGTCAATTCTTGACTTATGGTAAGCCTTTCGAGGTAGAGAATACTCAGAAATAGTTTTATGATTCCCTTTTTCTAGGAGCACCCTGGAACTTGGCAATTTGTCCAAGGCCACACAGAATGGCTCTACTCACAGGAGCCATAGTGAGGAATTAAACTTCCAGTCTCTGTCCCTGCCGCCATATAGCTAAACCGTGGAGTTATTAAGCTAGTCAAAAATCTATATAAACTGAACTAAATTCTGGATATCACTGAACTATGTCACTCAAGGGGAGGATAAGCTACATGTTTGACTTGCTCACCATTAGAAAAAAAAGTACCAAATTTTGAAGTATATGCTGAAGAGAAGGCTTGTGATTGAAGCTTCTCCTTGCAGTAAGTAGCAGAGTAGTCTAAGTCAAGCCTTTTCAACTTGGTCCACCATTGGTATAAGCTGCCCCCAACGGTACCATTCCTAGAGGGCTATCAAACAAGTTCCATCCATTTAACTGACATTCATCAGTATTTAATGGCTAGTGAATTACACCATAGGATGTGACTGGAGCCCTGCTGTTGATATGATCTCAAAGAGTTGAAGACACAAAGTCAATATTGATCCAGCTTTTGTTGGAAAGGTTACCATACATTTGAACTTTCAGGATCTTTTGTATAGGCAGAATGAAGAATCTGAAAGGTGACACTCCACTCAAACACAAGAGAAAGCAAATAACTTCAGTTTGAATAGTCATTTCAAAGGTTATAAATAGAATTGCTGATACCCTGTTGTTGAATGTTAACTCAGACTTTAGTGGATCCAGGTTTGTGATCGCTTGTGATTTCCATGTGAAATAATTTTAATGTGGAAGGTATTCGGTGCCCTTTAACTCTTTTTCGTTTTTTCATAACTTGATTTATATATGGGCCATAGTGCACAAAGTGAATAAACAGTGGTTTGTTGAAATATGTTGTATAATGCAGGCTAGTAGGATGCTAATCTTAAAGTTTGCTTTGTGTTTGAAGGATATCATAGGAGTAAATTGTGAAAACATTGCCAGGGAAATATTTGTAAAATAAATATTTAAATCAGTAAAATAAACAGAGTGATTGGCAGGTATATTGAGTATAACTATTGAATTTAATCTATTTTTTTAATTAAGTAATTTTATTGGGTTTTTAGGGGGGACAAGGGGGAGGGGAATGGGGGGGAAAGGAATACAGTTTTAAAAATTACATTGAATATATCAAGCCAAAAATAACGATTTAACCTATTAACAAATCACCAAATAATATCACAATGCTAGTAGGTTTGTTACTTCTTGCCATCTTTTCTGAGAAATCTCATCGTAGTCTCCCTTTAGAAAGCCGGAGAGTCTGTCGATTTCAATGCATTCTCTTATCTTTTCGTGAAAATTTCTCTCTGTTGGCACATCTGGTTGTTTCCAGGATTTCGCATACAATATCCTTGCAGCAACAATTACATGGTGAAGTACATATCTCTGGTCATAGGGAATATTAATATCTACTATATTTAATAAAAAAATCTGGTCTAAGCTCTAACTTAATCTTCAAATATCTTTCCAAAAATAATTTCACCATTATCCAGTATGCCCTTGCCTCTTTACATGTCCACCACATATGGTAAAAAGTACCACAGTCATGTTTACATTTCCAACATTTAGGTGAGCAGTTATAAATCTTAGATAAATGGTGTGGTGAGAAATGCCATCTATAGAACATCTTATAACAATTTTCCTTAAAGGCTATAGCCTTCAAATCAAAACTATTGAATTTAATCTAGGAATGCCTACGTTTCAGTATTATGCAGTGGTACACAAAAAATGGAAATCAACAACAAAAACTCAGCAGTTTACCAAATTAAAATATAATGGCAAAAAAAACCTTATGTTTCACATAGCATGTTGGACTTACTACTATATATTTTTTTACTTTTTACCATATTTTTCTGTCTATATGACACTTTCACGTATAAGATGACACCCACTTTTCCAACCCCAAAATATAGAAAGTAATAGAGGAGCCTGTTTTTCTTGCCCTGGACCTGGTGAGCGGGCGGTGGTTCCTCTTTCTCAGCTTCAATGTGAAGGGACCTGAGAAAGAGTTGCCCTCCAGGGAGAAAGCAATAGGAGGCAAGCACTGGGGAAAGCATGGGAGGACAGGAGTGTGGGAGGGCACTGGAGCAATGTGTAACCGCTCAGGGAAAAGAGAGAGGGGGTATCTCTTGCCCAGATCAAGAGAAGGGTGAAGAAGATGCAGGGCTGGCATTGGGTAAGGGGGGGGGGAGGCTGTCGAGCTGGAGAGGTGGCGGCAATGATTGTCCCCACTGCCGCTGCCCTTGCCTTTTCCCTCTTTCCACCTTCCACTCACCGCGGCTGGGAAAGAGGCGGCTTGTGCTCTCCAACCACAGGGCACTTACAGTTTATAAGCCCTTCCTGTTTGCCTGTAGAGGTCATTTGTTTTCCCAGGTGCGGCCTGTGCTGTCCTCTTCTTGACTTACGTCTGTGTAAAACATGCCCCTTAATTTTAAGTCTAACAATTTTAGGGAGAAAAATGTCTTATAAACGGAAAAAATATGGTAGGTAAAAATGGTATCTCCGTTATCTAATGTATATATATTGTATGCCAAATACATACTGCATTCTATGCTACCTAATGCCAGTGTAAACTAGAGAATAGCATTCTGGCTATTTCAATGTAGATCTTGTTTACAGGTAAACATACCCATGCACTTACAGTATTTTCAGGGAGACAGGTGATACTAAATAAAATGTGTTAGCCTTTTAGGTGTTGAAAGACATGTCACCATGTTTGCTACGACAGAACAAATATTGAGCAGAACAGAAGAGAAAGAAATCTCAAAAAAAGACATAGTGGAACTGGAAAAGGTGCAAAGAGAGTGACTAAAATGATTACTGGGTTGGGGGACCTCCCTTATGAGGAACAGCTAAAACATCTGGGGCTTTTTAGTCTGGAAAAAAGACGCCTGACGGGGGATATGATTGAGACGTACAAAATAATGCAGGGCATGAGTAAAGTGGACAGAGGGATGCTCTTCTCCCTCTCACAAAATACCAGAACTAGGGGACATACACTCAAACTAAGGAGTGGGAGAGTGAGAACAGACAAAAGAAAAAAATATTTTTACCAAGCATGTTTTTAGTCTGTGGAACTCCCTGCCACAGGATGAGGTGATGGCATCTAGCCTGGATGCCTTCAAAAGGGGATTGGACAGATTCCTGGAGGAAAAGTCCATCACAGGTTACAAACCATGAGGGAGATGTGTAATCTCCAGAAGTAAAACCAGGGTACTTCAAGGGCCAGATGCAGGGGAGTGGTATCAGGAGTCAGATATCTGGTCTCGTGCGCTCCCAGATGCATTTAGTGGGGTCACTGTGAGATACAGGAAACTGGACTAGATGGGCCTTTGGCTTGATCCAGCATGGCTCTTCTTATGTTCTTATGTTCTTATGTATTTTGGGTAAAATCCTATTCATGCTGACGTAACATAAAGTTACACCAGTGTAAATGTGCTGCACATTATGGATGACAACAAGAAATTGTGCTGTTCAATTGGTTGAGCATCCCTGGCATGAAGAGTTGCACAATGCATTAGCTGAAGTTCTTTGTCGATAGCACCTCAATGCTATTTCAGTACTGTGGATGCAACCTTAAGTTGTGCATGATGGAGTTTCATCTGATTTCTGCCCATCAGGTGATTATTGTTACAAATTCATGATAATTAATCTTTGCAAATTCCATTGGTTAGCACATTACAGCATTCATATGCTTAACTAGTCTTGGGCTTGCCCTGTTGAGAATCTTTCTATCTGAAAAAGATTCTCCCAAAGGAGTAGGTTGGATAGTGTTTCCTGAATGATAGACTACCTATTGTGTCTTTTATATGAATCTACCATACATGACTACACAGATTTTGTGTTTATAACCACTTATAACTTTGTGTTTATATCTCTCCTTGTGTGATTGCATTGACGCTATGTTTTCAATGTTAGTTTCCATGCCTCATAACTTTTAAATGGACTACTGTACATGATTACATGGAATTTATACTCTTAACTGCTCGTGTTCTCTTTTATTCAATGTTGGCTTTTAATGCTGTAAGACACCCCTCAATCCCATGTTCTGAAACTTGAAAATGTCTTAATTGTACTGGTCTGTATATCATCCCTCATTACTGTAAGCCGCCTTGGGTCCTTTTCAAGGAGCAAGACGGGGTAAAAATACTAAAAAATAACTAAATAAAAATAAATTATGTTGTCCTCAGTGTATTAAGAAGGCTAATGCCCAGGTGCCTTTCACAGTTCTATGATCTGCAATTATGGGGTTATGTGCCTGGTTTGAAATTCAGGAATACAGCTTGCTTGGGAATTACATTTTCGTTTCAAAGCAGGCAGCTTCATTTTGAAACTCCTTAGTTAAATATTTAAACAAGTCTCTAAGTATATGAGTGGTGAAGGGCAGCTTTTTTGAATAAGGGCCTGGGGGTGGTAGAGAGAGCTTTTCTAGGCCTTGTAAAGTCTTGATATTAACTTACGTACTAGCTTTTCATTTTAAGTGTACATTGAATCTGACAGAGGAAAGTGCTAGCGCAACTGGGCTTCCAGGGTCTTGTTGAATAGAACAGGCGGAGGAGGCAGTGTGCAATGTAAACAGCTTCTCTCTTCGGAATGCAGAGTGTTAGGCATTCATCTCAGAAGCATGATCCTGACAATGCAGCATTTAAAGTGTAATTGTGTCTCAGAAAGCTGGCTATAACCTTACTATATCATCAGATTGGTTTCTGAAAGGTTACAGCTCCCAGAGTTCCTCAAGCAATTTCCTTAGTCAGATGAGGGATCATAGGAATAATAAAAAAGGGACCAGTCCAAAGTTCTGAGTTCCAATGTACCTCTATAATTTCCAAATACGTTACGGTGGCCAGAGGCCAAAGTCAAAATCATCCACACTATTGTATTCCCAATTACCAGGAGTGGATGTTAAAGCTAGACTGTGAAGAATGCTGATAGAAAAAGAACTTGTGTGTGTGTGTTGTTTCATTACAGTCATGACCGACTCTTCGTGACCCCATGTCCATGGAGTTTTCTTGGCAGGAATACTGGAGTGGCTTGCCAGTTCCTACTCCAGGCACCTACAGCACCTGGTATTCCCTGGTGGTCTCCCATCCAAGTACTAACCAGGGCTGACCCTGCTTAGGTTCCGAAATCAGGCGAGATCGGATGTGCTTAGGGCATCTAGGCAGCTCAGAAAAAGAACCTACTCATTCGAAATAAAATATAGTGCTGAAAGAGAACTTTCCTGATATCACGGACCACCAGAAAAACAAGTAGGTAAGTCCTAGATCAAATCAAGCATGAACTCTCCCTAGAATGAGGAAACCATGTGAAACTGAGACTATCACCACTTGTAGTTACAATACCTACTAATATTTCTTATGGTCTAGAGAAGTATTGGGGAACCTATGGCACGGGTGCCAAAGGTGGTGCTCAGAGCCCTTTCTGTGGGCACCCAACATCGCTCCTTCACAGCCACCTGTATTCAGGTTAAATTGCTGTATTGGCACTTTGCAAAGAATTAGTGGGTTTTGAATCGCAGTTTGGGCACTCAGTTTCTAAAAGGTTCACCATCACTGGTCTAGAGTCCAGAGCAAATGAACGAGTGTGTTCCATTGTATTTTTTATGTTGTGGCCCATGGAAGTAAATGGAGGCCAGAAACCTTTACTGAGTTTACTGAGGTACAGCTGTTGCACAAGCAGTTTCTGAATTATGTGCACAAAAGCAGTCTGCAAAATGGCACACACTGCTTGTGCAGTTGCCCTCCTGAACCCTGTAATTCCTGCAGGATTCTCATGCCACCCATCCTAGCTTTAAATTTCCCCTTCAGTTTTGCAGTTTTTTTTAAAAAAAAAAAAAAACCTTTGTGTCCTGCAGATTAATTCTGTGGTCCAATTTAAAATTATTATTAAACCTTTCCATAACAGTTTTCAGTGTGCAGGCTGCTTGGGAACTCCTATGTCGTTTACCCTCACAACCAGCCAGTGAATGAAGCGGCTATTATTCCGCTGTGAGATACAGGAAGCTGGACTAGATGGGCCTTTGGCCTGATCCAGCATGGCTCTTCTTATGTTCTTATGTTCTTATGTTCCCATTTAACAAGCTGCCCTTGTATTCCTGCCCTTTGCTATTGCCTGCCCATCTGTCTTGAGTAACATTAAAAGCTAGAAATAAAGACGCAAAGAAGAGTATTGGAATCCCTGGCCAGTGAATGGTAATCTGAAAAAGAAAAGAAAAGAAAACAGAGAGGGTAAAAAAATTTGAAGGATCTGACCACCCAGCTTGAGTAATTTATATAATAGACTGAAATCATGTATCAAATGTCTGTGATGGCTGGAAGTTTACATCTATCTAGGAGAGGAACTCAGGAATCCCTGTATTGGAATGGGAAGGTGCTGTGTGTTTGTCTTGAGTAGGGGGGATGTTGTGATTGTTCCAGCATAGTTAGCACTATCCAGTTCAGTTTTTCCCTTGCTACCAACAAGAGTAACTGGTAGCGAAATGCCATTTAGGGATTGTTTTATTAGGACTCCAGAAAAAATTAGTGTTGCCTGACAAGGGGAGAATTCTGGGAGTTCTTCCCATTAGACAATATCTAAATCATACCTGGAGAAAGGCAGGGCTGAAAGACTTCATGGCTTAGGACATGTCTGCCTTCATCCTGGGTGCCTGTTAGAAGCGGAAGTTGCCCCACGGTACTATCAGCAAGTGCTTAGGGCATCTTGCTTCTATAATTGGCACCTGTCATAGAATCATAGAGTTGGAAGATACCTCAAGGGCCATCTAGTCCAACCCCCTGTCATGCAGGAACCCCCATCACAGGACTCCTGACAGATGGCCATCCAGCCTCTGCTTAAATACGTTGAAAGAAGGAGACTCCACCACCCTCTGTGGCAGCATATTCTACTGCCGAACAGCTAACCGTCATGAAGTTCTTCCTAATGTTCAAATGGAATAACTTTTCCTGTAGTTTGAAACCATTGGCCCGAGTCCTAGTCTCTGAAGCCATGGAAAACAAACCAGTCCCCTCTTCAATATGACATCCTTTCAAATATTTAAACATAGCTATCATATCCCCCCTCAGCCTTCTTTTTGTAAGTCTAACATTCCCAGCTCCCTAAGCTGCTCCTCGTAAGACATTTCTTCCAGATCTTTAACTATCCTGGTCACCCTCCTCTGGACCCATTCAAAGTTGTCAACATCCTTTTTAAATTGACGTGCGCAGAACTGGACACAGTACTTCAGGTTGGGTCTGACCAGAGCATAATAGAGTGGTACTATCTATCACTTCCCTTGACCTAGAATCTAGACACTAAACCAAGAATCACATTGGCTTTCTTGGCTTTCGTGTCACACTGCTGACTCGTGTTCAATTTGTGGTCCACCCAGACTTCCAGATCCCTTTCACAGGTACTAATCTAGTCAGGTGTCTCCCATCCTATATCTGTGCAATGCATTTTTTAACCTCAGTGCAGCACCCTATATTTCTTTCTGTTGAACCCCATTTCGTTAGCTTTGACCCAGCACTCTAATCTGTCAAGGTCATTTTGGATTTTCATCCTATCCTCTCCAATCCCTCCCAATTTGGTATCATTTGCAAATTTAATCAGCGTACTCTGCATTCCTTCACCCAAGTCATCTTGAACTGGAGCTATTGGATCCTGAACTGGAGCTATTGGATGAAGGCTATTCCTTCATCCAAACTCCTGATCTGGAACTAGGCTTATGCTACGCTATTCCAGCCTATCTTTTCCCCAGGTGAGCACAGTTTAGGTGTGAGTCTGGCAGGTAAACTGCCAGAATGGAAAACTCAGTGGGACTGTTCTGATTTGAAAACTGTTAATGTAGAAGAAGCAATGAGAGAGATGTCATGTTGTGGTCCTTCAAAAAGGACCCAAGGCGGCTTACAGTAATGAGGGCCTCATTAATCCATTTAATGAGGGATAATGTACAGTCGAGTACAATTAAGACATGTTCAAGTACTGAGAACAGGGAATTGAGGGACATCTTACAGCATTAAAAGAAAACATTACATTAAAGCTACAATAGAATTTAATTTTGGCATGAATTAAATGGGCTTCATATGTTGCTTATATTTAGTTGGATCTCATTTGAGTAGTTCTACTCAGGGACACCACAAAACATGGATGCTTGAGAATCTTCAATTTAAAAAAAAATCAGTTTGCAGGACTTAGAATAACAGATGTTGGACAGTGTCTCTAGAGGTGGTGCCGCTTTTGTGTCCAGGATGACCCTGTGTCCTTTCCTGATGGCTAGCTGTGCCTTCCTCCTTGCAAAAATATTTTAAATTCCTGCAAAGATTCAAATGCCGAGTTCAGAATAAAGAAACTGAATAATCTTTTGCAGGCTGATATGTATTGTGACTGATGACTATTAACCCTTTTACCAAGTCAGAAGCAGATTGGGCCTTGTGCTAATTCGGGTTCGGGTGACACAATTCTGGAAATCTTCCAGGGAACATACTTTACAGTAGCTGCTCCCTTATCAGAAGGCAATGAAACAATGGCAGTGATCCAGCTGGAGAGGGAGAACACAGTGGTATTTGTAGCCCAGTTGTGAGCAGCAGAAGACTGTACTGTGGAAGAGGAAAGAGGACGGTGTGATTACAGAACACTTCATGTGTTCTTAACCTTTCATTATGGTGGAACAAATGAGATAACAATTAGAAGTAACTGAAGTTCCACATGCAGTTAGCCTTTTCTCTCTTAATACACCTTTGTTGTTGATTATTTTGCCTGAAAAGGAAGGATTTCAAGGAGGGTATGACGAAGCTTCTTCAGAGCTGTTATTCTTCGCTCAGCACATAGATTTCAGGGTGCCATTTCTAATAGGTTGGATTCCTGTGCCACCATGTGCCATGCAGCTGGTGGGTGGATAAAGCATTGTTTTGCTACTTCGTATGTGCCAATGTTGGTTTCTTTCCTGGACAACATTTGTTTCTTGTGTTGTTTCACACAAGGAAATGAGAGAGAGAGATTGCTGCAACTGCTGAACCTGTTTGTTTGTTTGTCTCATTTATAGGCTGCCATTGCAGTTTGCAATCTAAAATGCCACAAAACAAGCAAACAAAATGCAATGCAGTCATAAAAACATAAAATGAAGAGACCTGTGGAATTAGACTAGCATCAAGCCACATAATCTTACTGAAAGACAATAATATTAGGAAATATCCAACAGTCAGGGAACTGTAGTACTCTTTTAGCACAGAGGTGGATTTCTTTTATGGAATGCCCAATAGCTGGCTCCTTTCCAGCTGCCTGATATTGTCTCATGTGAAGGTGAATCCAGGCCAAACCACTGTGGAACAGTTTTTTTGTGATGTCAGCATTACATGATAAGCTTCATGAAAAGAAATGCTTGGGGGTCTTAGAAAGCGGCTACAAAAGGGTGTTCATGTCAGAGCTTGCTTGCAGGTAAGTATTATTAATGGGGAAGAGACAGACAGATGGGATGGGATTGCTGGGTGTGGATAATCCTGGAGAAGCAGTCATTTGATAGTCCATGCATAGACTGGGAGTGTATTTTGGCTGTACATTATCACTCTAATAGAATTTTTTTTAGCTGTTGTGCAGCTATACATGACCGTGTGTAGACCATGCCTACTGCATCACATCATACAGTGGTTAAATTGCAGTACTGCAGCCCAAACTCTGCTCATGATCCCAGGTTGCCGCTTCAAGGTTCAGTCAGCATTCCATCCTTCTGAGGTTGGGAAATTAAATACCCAAATTGTGGGCACAGGGGAATATGTGGCCTGAGTTATTAAATTCTAAACTGTACAGTGCTGTAAACACTATGGGATGAATTAGAAGCAGCACACTTTTAAATAAAATGCCAGAAGATAGAGGAGTGGTCGAATAAATGGCCAGGTGTAAGGTTTCTATGTTCTTTTTAGCTATCTGTCCCATACTATTACCTCCATGATGAACAAAACCAGGATAACTTGTACAGAAGAGCAGATGCAAAATAATAAAAGCATGCAATATATAGTTATTTATTGCACACTGAGCCTTTCTTGGCTTTTTTTAAAAAACCCAGCGTATAGGAAGCCTTCTGTTGTGGTCCTATTTCTGCTTTAGATGACTTCATTTCTTATTTATTTACCTCTCTTTTCTCATATTAAAGGGGCAGATGCAGTATCTTGAACATAAGCAGAACTAGTTCAACTAAAATAAAATAAAGGTGGTGTTTGTTAGCAACTTTCAGAAGAAGAAAAAGAAAAATAAGCCAGTTTTCTTCCTCCAGGGTCAGTTTAATGTCATTTCCCTTAGTAACTGCAATAAAGCCATGTTTTCTGTAGAAAAGAATCATTTGTCTTGTTCTTTGCAGGAGCTGTTGAGTTTCCTAATAGCCACCCAGGCTTGAGATACTTCAAGCAGAGCTTTTCATGGAAACCATTGTGGCATAACCTGTTAACTTGGATTTTGGATCTCCTTTTTAGGATAAGTCGCTAGTGGCAAGAACTGTCCTGGTTCCTTTGCTCTTCTTTTGAAAGAGAAATGTGTTTCTCAGGATTAAACAATGTCCAGTTTCTGAACTCTCTTCATTCTTCATGGCATGTGTTATACTACACACCGAAGCCAGAAAGAATATGGAGTGTGGGGGGAAACATGCCACAATGTGCATAATTATGAAATTCTGTCAGGGCAGAGTAGGCTTTTACAAGATCCTTGTACGTAGGGATTTTTACAGAAAACATGTGCCTAATAGGAGTGCACACTGTTATCTTTCTGTGTTCTTTTCTCTGTCTCATGTTCTTTTTCTCTCCTAATGTTGGAAGCAGTCTTGTTCCCTTTGGAGGCCTTTCTATAGGCAACTTTGGACACTAGTTTCAAGGTATCTCTAATCATGTAACTTCACAGAGTGATCGAAATACCCATCCTTGTCCAAGCTGAACTGCCCTTGTCTTTTGAATTGTGAGCTAATTCTCAGCTAGTTATGTCAAACTCAGCGTGTTTAGACAAGCGCAAGAGAGGTCTGCTCAAATTAAGGCTGCATGCAACATAATCGTTCCTTCTAAGGCAGCCCATCAGAGATGTGCTCTTTGCGACCTTCATAGGAACTCAATGTCAAGATGTTATAGGCCAGTGATGGCAAACCTTTTAGGGATTGAGTGCCCAAATTGCAATTCAAAACCCACTAATTATTCACAAAGTGTCAATACAGCAATTTAACCTGAATACAGGTGGCTGTGGAAGGGGCAATGTCAGGAGCCCACAGAAAGGACTCTGAGTGCCACCTTTGGCACCGGTGCCATGGGTTCGCCAACACTGTTATAGGCCATAGTATATCACCATACATTATTTATTAAGCATTATGGATCACACGTTGCTCAGATTTGTTGTAGGACAGAGTCACATGGTAAAGCATGGACTCTGAATTTTGGTGAAATGTGGTTGCAGTGTGTTGTATCCACAATGATCATTTTCTAATGTTCTCCTAACTGTTTAGACTGCTGGTGACCGTTAGTGTGCCACAAAGCGGCTGAGCTACAGAGACCGTCATGCGTAATGAGAAGGAGGTGTTCTGTATAGAATTAAAGGCCAAAGGTGTTCGCTTGTATGTATTTATAGATAGAGCTGCGTGTCATCAGTGTACTGATGACGGCAGACTCCAAATCTAATGACCTCAGCCAACGGCCTCATATAGATGTTAAACAGCATGGGGGAGAGAGCCGACCCCTGCGGAACCCCACAAGGGAGTATCCACTGGGCAGACAACTCCCCCCCAAGCTGCACGCGCTGGGGATGGTCCCCCAAGAAGGATCGGAACCAATTGAGCACAGTGCCTCCGATACCTATCTCGGAAAGCCGATCCAGCAAGATACCGTGGTCGACGGTACACACACACACACACACACACACACACACACACACACACACACACACACACACAAAGAGTATATTTCCATAATACAGTATATTCAGCATATGAAATTGGGATTTCCTAAGTACACACTGTGGTTTGTGTGATGGCACTGAGTTCCTTCAGTGGTGCCAAAATGGTAGGCCTTGTGCCAGGTGTTTCAGGTTCAGCCGACCATGTAACAATATTGAATATTCCTCATGAAGAGAAGGAGCTTGCTCTTTCAAAATCTTTGCACATCTTCTGCAATTGTAAACGCAGACTTGAACACTGCAAACACAGACTGGTGCTCTGGCTTCATCATTGCTTCACTGTTGTTGCTACAAACAGTTTGCTGAAGCTGAAGCTTAATCCTTCTTCAGTCCCTCACAAAAGGCTGCACCAACCCAGCTCAATGGGAAGTCAGATCCTGGCCCTCCTCCAGCTTGGCCTTTCAGGCTTTTGTGTGACTGGGTTTGAAATCCTTCTCAAAACGCACGGCAAACATTTGTTTGTCTTTGTCTCTGCTTCAAAGTCTGTGTAGTAGTCAGAGCAGTAGACTTAATTATGACTTATGGCTCAGGTGCTTTTCAAATCTTGAGGAGCAGCCTGATATAATAGATGGTGTCAACATTACTTCATTTTTTTTGCTGCTTTTGATCTGGGAGAATAACTCAGTAGTTATTCTGCAAGACAGGGGCAGCCTGAATGTAGAGAGCAGAATCTATGTAAAGATTTTAAGGTGGTCTGTTGTAGATTTATTTATTTATTTATTTATTTATTTTCAAACTTATATACCACTCCTACTTCCCGGACGGGAACTCAGGACGGTTTACATGGAAAAGATTAAAAGCAAAATATCCGCAAAGCAGATATATGAGAAACCAAATTTTATATAGTTCAGCCATAGCAAGATTACAATAGCAACCATAAATGGCCAGGGTGTTGGGTGCAAGAATATTTCTGAGGGCCAGGAAGCAAAGGATGATCTCAGAGGGAAGGCCAAAGGTCTCAACAAGCAAACAAATAAACACATTTTCAAAAGAAAACATGATTTCGATAAAGGGAAAAGAAAACTAACACATTAGATGAGAAATTGTAATACAGGGTGATACAGTAGAAGGTGTTAATAGGTAGGGGGTTGCAAGCACTTCCGGTCATTAGTAATCTGCTAATGCTCTCTGTCCCACCTCAAATGTTTTTTTTTCTGAAAGCCGGGCTACGGTAGTTGACAGAGTGGAGCGTATGTCATTCTAGAGTGAGGAGTGAAGAAATCACAAGTGGGGCCGGAGACAGTGAGATTTTTTATAAAGAAAAACAAATTAGCAGGGGCTGAAATCCTGCTGATACCATAACTTTCCATCTGGCAAACAAAGTATCCTTGCAGGGATTCTTAGGAGGGCCTGACGTTGTGGCTTGATCCACATGTACTTCCTAGAATTGTGACAGGGGTGCTTTTCCCCCCAGGGAGGAATGGGTAGAAAGTTACATTTTGACTCACACAAGGAATTCCCTCCAGAGCATCCCATTTTTGCAACATTTTACAACCTGTTCTTTTTGTGACAAGAACTATTCGTGTTTGTTTCTGGGTGAAAATACTGTATTTTTCCGTCTATAAGGTGATGTTTTCGTAGGCTCGTTAGCATACAAATTGAGGGTCTTCTTATAGACAGAAGCAAGCCTCCCCCCCCCGCTTAAAAGACGGGCTCTGGTTTCTGCAAAAACAAACAAACAACAAACACAAAGTGGAGAGGTGTTTGGAAAATGTGGAGGGCAGTGAAAAGAAGGATAGGGATAGGTATTCTACTCAGCTCATTCACTGCCGTCAGTTTGGGTTCTCCTCCCCACCCCCAGCCACAAAGTTTCCCTTCCTTGCTCCCAGGATTTATTCACTTTGTTAATTCTGGCTTCCAAATGTGAGGGGTTCTCGTACATGGCATCATCTTATAAACGGAAAATACAGTATTTTGCTAACTTGTAGCTTTAATGTAAAGTTGTTATTTAATACTGCAAGATGTTCCTCAATTCCTTGTTCTCATTACTTGAACATGTCTTAATTGTACTGAACTGTATATTATCCTTCATTACTGTAAGCCGCCTTGGGTGCTTTTCCAAGGAGAAAGGCAGGCTAAAAATACTCTAAAACAAATAATAAATAAAATAAATAACTCTCAGTGTTTGTTTTCAATGATAAATTGTTTTTGTTAGAATGCATTGTATGATGGTCAATCAGAGGTGGCTAGGCATCAATGTTTTTTTTCCTGAGGCCATAAAAAGTAGGGAACCTCAGCTGAAGAGCAGGCATAACATTTAAAATGGGGAAATTTTTTTGAGCCATATAGAATATCTACATCTGGAAACTTGCCCATAGACTGAAAACAGCTTTACTCAAAATGTATTGTAAGCCAATTCAGAGCTTTAAAAAGCTCCTTTTTCAACTACACTTAACAGAATCCCCTAGCCAGCATGGACGTCTTTATTATATAGTGATAGTGCTGTTATTTGAACGCTTCTGAATTCAGGCTGAGGTGGGTGGTGAGCAGGCATGGTCCTTTCATTTTGGAATGGGTTTGGTTCCGAAATGAATCACAGCAGCACAGGTGCGCTTCGGAACTTGGACCCAACCTGTGAAATGAAATCACCCCTTGACTTATCTTGCATTACCTCGTGTGGGGCGCACCTCCAACCAGAAAGAAGACCCCAACGTGTTATTGTTCCTTCTCCCTGGTGCTGGCCAATCAGGAGCTGTGCAGAGACATGCACCATCCCACCTCCTTCTCTGATTGGCCAACCCTAGGGAAAAAGGATAATGATGTGCCAGAGACTTCTTCCTGGTCGGAGGTGTGCCCTGCATGACGTAAAGCAAGGTAACTCAATGAGTGTTTTTGTTTCAAAGGGTGGGTAAAAGTTCTGAACAGCACCTGTGCTGCCGTGATTAGTTTCGGAACCAGACCCATTCCAAAACGAAAGGTCCATGCCTAGTGGTGACTCCTTCTCCAGTAGCTGAAGGATATTGCTTTGTTCAGTGTACCTTGAGACATTTCTATGAAGTGTTCGTGCACACACATGGATTCTGATCAATGGAATAGGGCAGTGGTGGCGAACCTTCGGCACTCCAGATGTTTTGGACCACAACTCCCAGAATTCCAAGCCTAGATCGCCAATGGCAAAGGATTGTGGGAGTTGTGGTCCAAAACATCTGGAGTGCCAAAGGTTCACCACCATTGGAATAGGGGATCTTCTTTAGAGCTTTCATTAAAATATTAAGTTTGGTCCAAGCTCACCATAGAAACAGTCCAAAATACATACATGATTTGCTTGCTTGCAGTAGTGAAATACAGTATATGACTAGTGTTGAAAAGCTTAGATACCTTTAAGGGCACAGTTAATTCTAGAATTACTGGCACCACAATCTGCCAATAATAGCAACTGAAATGCCCAGTTACAAATTCTTCTCATTTGTTACATACAATGCCAGTGACTGATGTCCACTTTAGCAAAATCCTGTCTGTTTGTTTGAGTCACAGAAAATCAATTCAACAATTAAATTTTTTTAAAAAAATGACATAGATTTTCTTCTTCAACATAAGCAAGACATGGCCGGATTTTTGTTTCCCTGCTGGCTAAGTCTGTGGTTGCAGATTGTGATGCAGGTATGTGAGTAGCTCACTTACTTGGAGCAGTATCTGCAAATTTGGTGTGGGGTGAACTCATCTACAAAGGTATGTGTATAAATTTTGGGTGTGGTCAGGCAGGAAGGGAGGGTGCGGTCGGGCAAGAATGTGGAGTATTGTTTTTAAACATGGAAATGCATTGTAGGAAGAACGTATTTTAATGTGCATATTGGATGAAATGCATTGTGAAAGTTCACTTTAAAATTAAAAATTTGGTAGCACCTTGGAGACTTACATGTTTCATTTGGTATAATCTTCCAGAGACTGCAGGCCATGTCTTTAGATATATGTACAGCTTCCCTGCATTTGCAGAATTGATCTCTAGTCCTTGAAATATTATGCCATGTAAAACTTTGTGGTCTTGAACATTCTGCAGTCTTTTGTTGTTGTTGTTGTTGTTGTTGTTGTTGTTGTTGTTGTTGTTGTTGTTGTTGTTGTTGTTGTGACAGCCTGAAGACTCACATAGCTGTCCCTCTGGAAATATCAGTATGAAAATCATTTTGTGCCAGGGAAAATGTACCACATCTGATTTAAGTTGCTAGCCACCTTAGAAACGTGAAGATTATTTATTTTTGAACTGGGTTTGCATTCTGTGAGTCTTTACTAGATAGCTGCTAAGGGAGACTTTAAAGCAGCAATCTTCATGGGCAAGCTTCAGTCTTAATTTTCCAAGGAGAAAGGCAGGGTAAAAATACTCTAAAATAAATAAATACTAAATAAATTTATAGAGCCTGATCTGTGTGCCAATACAGTAGTTGGATTTTTTTAAATCCTATAACTAATGCGCCAAAGGGAACATGGGCAAATAATCTAGGTAGTGTTATGCAAGTATCTTATTTTCGGTCATGAATTCTCACCTAGTGGCTTGACAGTCGTCATCCTTTCATCAGTATTTTAGATGCTGGAACTTTTCCACAAACACACAAGGTCTCACATATGAAATGTAGACCATCTCCCCACCCGCTTCCCTGGAGCTAATCAGCCCACAAAGAGGCACTTCCATTATTTGTTCAGCAAGCAGCTTTTGAAATTCCGATCACACCACCTAGTTTACCAGATTAAAGGGTTGATAAGGAAGTGAACTCAGCCATTGCTTCCTCCATCCACTCTCTCTTAAATGACACATTTCCCTCCCCCCTCCTCCTCCCAGATACCACACCTTTCCTCTAGGCTGGGGCTTTGTTCTTCCTGAAGGAATCTCCTTATCTGGCTTAATCCTAGCAGCTGGAGCTCAAGAGCCATTCTGTTAGCTTGGTGTAAATTTCAGGTGTTGATGCGAACAGCAAATATTACTGGTGACAGCACAGAAGCTGCTCAGTCGTGGGCAAATCTCTGTGTGGGCATATTCTATATGCTAGATGCAGTTTGTGAAGTGTGAGATGTTGCCAATATCTTATTTTTTGTTACATTTATATCCTCCCTTTCTCCACTGAACACAAGGCACCACTATAGGTCTCTGCCTCTTTGCTTTATTTTTTGCTGCAACCCTGTGAAGTACGCCACATGGTCAAAGTTAACTCAGTGGGTTTTGTCTCCAATCGGACCAACATCTGGATCTCCTGACTCTCAGTCCACGGCCAGAATTCTCTTCCGTTACTGTTCTAGAAAAAACAAAGTGTGCTTGCTTACATACCACCCTGTAGCACCCAAAACGCATTCTGGGCGCTTTATAATTTTTATGCAGGTACCACGTCCATCTACTCACCCCCACCAGCAAACTGGAAACTCAATTTACTGATCTCAATTTACTGATCTCAGAAGGATTTAGGTTGAGTCAGCCCTGAGCCGGCTACCTGAATCCACTGGGATTGAATTCAGGTCACGAGCAGAGTCATGAATGCAGTACCACAGTTTAACATTGGCACTGCAACGTTTATTGTTACTTCCAAAAGTTACTTTTCAAGGTATTTTAGAGGCATTTGATGGGTTTTTTAAAAAAGTTACAGCAAGTAACAAAAATAGCAATCAGTGTAAGAAGCAAGATAAAGTGTGTTACTGTTTCAACAGTGCAACCCATAACAGCAGCAGCTGATTTTCAAGAACTGTGATGAATAATGCAACTGCATTACAACATTTGCAAAAAAAAAAAAACCCTTCATGCCATCATTTTGCTAGGCAGAACTGCGATGCCAGCCTTATCTGTTGTAGAGTTTTTAGTGTCTGGTGTGGGACTCTTTCAGACTCCTGTTTGTTCCCAGGTCCTATGACTCAAATCTTGGCCATTAGAATACCCTCCAGGCCTTCCCTCCGGACATTTTACATTGTTCACTCTGAATTAAGAATTGAGATGCTTCATTCACCAGTATGCCTGGGTGATTCTTATTGAAACGGCTGCTACTACTTCTAGCTCCTAGAGATTTACTTCTGCTGAAATGCCCAACTCTCTCTCATTCTTTTTGGCCAAAAAGACTGGGACCTGCTCTCTTCTTTCTCTTCCTTTCCTACCAACGGTTGGACAGCATCCAGGCCTTACAAAGTGCTGTAAAAATCTCAAATAAGGCATGAGCTAACTTGTTTAACTGGTGTTTATCTGGATAGAATTTAGCACAAGAAAAGAACACGGACCCATTACATCACACCAATCTGCCTTTGACAGATTGACAGACAGGTAGCCCTTGAATAGTATCACATTTACACAATTTATGAAAGTGTTTCACTTTCCTTATGCTGTGTCTTTCAACAAACCAATTAAAAGTCAACAGAGGACCACCCAGTGCCTAACTTCAGAGGCATAGTTTCAAAGAGCTAAGGAGGACAATGCTCTTCCCCAAGTTGTCATATTGATTTCTTATGCGGTGATGGAAAATCAGTTCTGTTCTCTGGCTTGTTTACTTCAAAGCATAACATGACACGAACTTTTCTTGTTTGCTAGCAGGGGCACAAAAATGCTAAAAGTTATACAAGTAGAACTCTTGGAAATGAAGGGATGCCATAGCTGGGAAGGTGTTATTGAAAGTTTTTAGAGAAAATTATTTTATTTTCATCTGCTTGGATAAAAGGAATATAGGAGGTTAACAGGTGTTATAGGAGGGTAAGCAGGAGTCTAAATGTACAGTTGAGCTACAATATATCATTAGCTGCCTTGGACATATATATATATATATTTGTTTTCGTAGATTTTCACGGGTATAGGTATGCATGTTAGGGTGGATTCGGGTTTCTTCCCGTGTAGAAATCTGGTTGTTTTGGCGACGTTTCGACGAGGTCTCACTCGTCATCTTCAGGCTGGTATTCTGGCTTCTTTCTTCTTGAAGCAAAGCGTGATCTCAGTTGAAGTCCTTCTATAAATACTGCTGGGGGTGTGTGGTTTGCTTGCTCTGTTGCTGATTGTAGGTTCGTTTGTTCTTTTGTGATCTGCTGTGTGGCTGAGGCGATCGTTAAGGGCTTAACTGCTGGTGGGTTAGATGGCTGTTTAGAGACATCATGTGTGGGTGAGGTGCTGGATGTGTGTCTATTAGCCTTTTGTTTCTTAACGACCTTGGTGATGGGTGTTCTGGCAGCATCCTGGGCTTTGGTGGAGTGGGGTCTTGTGTCTTGTGAATTCATTTTGGTCTGGCTGCGTGTCTGTGGTCTCCCAATGTTTTTTTGGCGTGTGTAAGTGTGCTCCATGTGGTGGCTGGAGTGGGGAGTAGCGGTAGATGGTGCAGTCGTGGTTTTGTTATCGGATGGTGGTTTCGTTTCATCTGTGGGAAGGGTCTGGGTTTGTGTTTGGTGTGGATGGAAGGTGGTGGCATCTTGTGTCCTTTTGGACCTGGTGTCAGTCTTTGTGACAGAGGCTCGTCTGTTGACCAGGGCTAGTTTCCAGATGTCAGGCAAGCGGGAGGTGTCATCACGTTTATTCATGTTGTTTGGGTGTTTCTCTATTTCAGTGGCTTCCATGATTATTCGACTGTTGAAGTGTTCAGTTTTGGAGATGAGTTTGGTTCTTTTAAAATCAATTTCATGACCTGTTGTTTTTATGTGCTGGAAGAGAGAGGAAGATTTTTCTTCTTTTTTGACTGCGTTCTTGTGTTCTGCGATGCGTGCGCTTATTCTCCTGTTTGTCTGTCCGATGTATGTGGCTGGGCAGACTTTGCATGGTATTTCGTAGACTCCTTGGTTTTCTAGCTCAATCTTGTCTTTGGGGTTTCTTAAAATGTTGGCTATTTTTTGTTCGGTGCAAAAGGCTGTCTTGATATTGTGTTTGTGGAGAATTTTGCTTATTTGTCTGTGGTGCCTTTGATGTAAGGGAGGAGGGCAGTGCCGTTGTTCTCTTCTGTTTCTTGGTTCTTGGGGGGTGTTTCTTTTTGGATTAGTTTGGTGATGGTGTTTTTTTGGAATCCGTTCGCAATTAAAGCATTCGAGAGAGTGTGTAATTCAGTTTTTAGGTGGTCTTTGTCAGCGAGGCGTTTGGTTCTGGAGATGAGGGTTTTTGCTACGGAGTTGATCTGTGCAGGGTGGTGGTGTGATTGTGCATTTAAGTAGCGGTTTGTATGTGTTTTTTTTCCGGTAGATGGTATGTCCTAAGGAGCCGTCGGGTTTTTTGTAGATTAGGAGACGTCCAGGAAGGGAAGTTGGTTGTTGGCTTCTATTTCCATAGTGAATTGTATTTTGGGGTGTAGGCTGTTGAGATGTGTGAGGAAGTTGTTCAGTTTGTCTTTCCCGTGTGGCCAGATAACAAAGGTGTCGTCAACATATCTGAGCCAGAGTTTGGGTTTATGTTCGGACTTCTGTAACGCGTTGGTTTCAAAGTGTTCCATATATAGGTTTGCGATGACCGGTGAGAGGGGTGATCCCATGGGTGCTCCTTCTATCTGTTTGTATCTTTGTCCATTGTGGATGAAGTATGTGTTGGTTAGGCAGTGGTTGGTCAGATCTAGGATGTGCTTGGGGGGGGGTTGTATTTGTTGTGGATAGCTGTCAAGGCTTCTTGAATGGGCACTTGTGTGAAGAGCGAAACAACATCGAAGCTCACGAGTAGGTCATTGGGTTGTAGGTCTTGTTTCTTTATAATTTCTATGAAGTGGAACGAGTTTTGTACGTATGAAGAGATGGATTCTGCATAGGGCTGGAGTTGTTTGGCAAGAAATTTGGCGAGGTTTTGTAGGGGTGAGCCTATGGAGCTGACTATGGGTCTGAGAGGTGTTCCTTCTTTGTGAATCTTGGGGAGGCCGTAGAGCTTGGGGCATCTGGATGATTTCTCTCTGGGGATGATGCTTGGCTTGATTTCTTCACTTAAGGGTGAGGCTTTTATTTTGGCTTTGGTGGTTTTTTCCAGGTAGGTGGTGGGGTCTGTGTTCAAAGGTATGTAAGCAGGGTCTTGTAGTAGGTTGGATAGTTTGGCTTGGTAGTCAGATGTGTTCATCACCACTGTGGCATTGCCTTTGTCTGCTGGGAGAATGATTATGTTGTTGTCTTTCCTCAGGTTGGTGAGGGCTTTTTGTTCTTCTTTGTGTAAATTGCTTCTGGGTGGTTTGCTGGAGCAGAGGATATTGGTGACTTCGAGTCTGATTTTGTTGGCTTCATCTGGGTTGATTTTGGTTAGGCTGGCTTCCACTCCGCATATGATGTTTTCAGTGGGGATGTGTCTGGGGGCGACTGCAAAGTTGAATCCTTTGGACAGGACTTTGGTCTCTGCGATGGTGAGTGTCCTGTCTGATATGTTGTGAACTGTTTGTTTCGTGGGCTGCTGTGGGGGGTTGGGCTTCTGGTGTTTTTCCAGTTTGTGGAGTTTGTTGGTGTGTATGTCTCTCTTGTGGGAGGTCTCTGTTTCAGCTCTCCAGGCGGCGAGTTGCTTGGATTTGTTCCAGAGTGTTGGGTGGATTTTGTTGCTGAGTTTGAGGTGGAGAGTGAGTAGGTCTCTGTTGGTTTGATCTAGTAGGTATCTTTTCTTGTGTAGTTCGTTTCTGATTAGGGCTAGTTCTGTTCTTTTCAGAAAGGAAAGGAAAGCGAAAGGATCCTGAAAAGAACAGAACTAGCCCTAATCAGAAACGAACTACACAAGAAAAGATACCTACTAGATCAAACCAACAGAGACCTACTCACTCTCCACCTCAAACTCAGCAACAAAATCCACCCAACACTCTGGAACAAATCCAAGCAACTCGCCGCCTGGAGAGCTGAAACAGAGACCTCCCACAAGAGAGACATACACACCAACAAACTCCACAAACTGGAAAAACACCAGAAGCCCAACCCCCCACAGCAGCCCACGAAACAAACAGTTCACAACATATCAGACAGGACACTCACCATCGCAGAGACCAAAGTCCTGTCCAAAGGATTCAACTTTGCAGTCGCCCCCAGACACATCCCCACTGAAAACATCATATGCGGAGTGGAAGCCAGCCTAACCAAAATCAACCCAGATGAAGCCAACAAAATCAGACTCGAAGTCACCAATATCCTCTGCTCCAGCAAACCACCCAGAAGCAATTTACACAAAGAAGAACAAAAAGCCCTCACCAACCTGAGGAAAGACAACAACATAATCATTCTCCCAGCAGACAAAGGCAATGCCACAGTGGTGATGAACACATCTGACTACCAAGCCAAACTATCCAACCTACTACAAGACCCTGCTTACATACCTTTGAACGCAGACCCCACCACCTACCTGGAAAAAACCACCAAAGCCAAAATAAAAGCCTCACCCTTAAGTGAAGAAATCAAGCCAAGCATCATCCCCAGAGAGAAATCTTCCAGATGCCCCAAGCTCTACGGCCTCCCCAAGATTCACAAAGAAGGAACACCTCTCAGACCCATAGTCAGCTCCATAGGCTCACCCCTACAAAACCTCGCCAAATTTCTTGCGAAACAACTCCAGCCCTATGCAGAATCCATCTCTTCATACGTACAAAACTCGTTCCACTTCATAGAAATTATAAAGAAACAAGACCTACAACCCAATGACCTACTCGTGAGCTTCGATGTTGTTTCGCTCTTCACACAAGTGCCCATTCAAGAAGCCTTGACAGCTATCCACAACAAATACAACCCCCCCAAGCACATCCTAGATCTGACCAACCACTGCCTAACCAACACATACTTCATCCACAATGGACAAAGATACAAACAGATAGAAGGAGCACCCATGGGATCACCCCTCTCACCGGTCATCGCAAACCTATATATGGAACACTTTGAAACCAACGCGTTACAGAAGTCCGAACATAAACCCAAACTCTGGCTCAGATATATTGACGACACCTTTGTTATCTGGCCACACGGGAAAGACAAACTGAACAACTTCCTCACACATCTCAACAGCCTACACCCCAAAATACAATTCACTATGGAAATAGAAGCCAACAACCAACTTCCCTTCCTGGACGTCCTAATCTACAAAAAACCCGACGGCTCCTTAGGACATACCATCTACCGGAAAAAAACACATACAAACCGCTACTTAAATGCACAATCACACCACCACCCTGCACAGATCAACTCCGTAGCAAAAACCCTCATCTCCAGAACCAAACGCCTCGCTGACAAAGACCACCTAAAAACTGAATTACACACTCTCTCAAATGCTTTAATTGCGAACGGATTCCAAAAAAACACCATCACCAAACTAATCCAAAAAGAAACACCCCCCAAGAACCAAGAAACAGAAGAGAACAACGGCACTGCCCTCCTCCCTTACATCAAAGGCACCACAGACAAAATAAGCAAAATTCTCCACAAACACAATATCAAGACAGCCTTTTGCACCGAACAAAAAATAGCCAACATTTTAAGAAACCCCAAAGACAAGATTGAGCTAGAAAACCAAGGAGTCTACGAAATACCATGCAAAGTCTGCCCAGCCACATACATCGGACAGACAAACAGGAGAATAAGCGCACGCATCGCAGAACACAAGAACGCAGTCAAAAAAGAAGAAAAATCTTCCTCTCTCTTCCAGCACATAAAAACAACAGGTCATGAAATTGATTTTAAAAGAACCAAACTCATCTCCAAAACTGAACACTTCAACAGTCGAATAATCATGGAAGCCATTGAAATAGAGAAACACCCAAACAACATGAATAAACGTGATGACACCTCCCGCTTGCCTGACATCTGGAAACTAGCCCTGGTCAACAGACGAGCCTCTGTCACAAAGACTGACACCAGGTCCAAAAGGACACAAGATGCCACCACCTTCCATCCACACCAAACACAAACCCAGACCCTTCCCACAGATGAAACGAAACCACCATCCGATAACAAAACCACGACTGCACCATCTACCGCTACTCCCCACTCCAGCCACCACATGGAGCACACTTACACACGCCAAAAAAACATTGGGAGACCACAGACACGCAGCCAGACCAAAATGAATTCACAAGACACAAGACCCCACTCCACCAAAGCCCAGGATGCTGCCAGAACACCCATCACCAAGGTCGTTAAGAAACAAAAGGCTAATAGACACACATCCAGCACCTCACCCACACATGATGTCTCTAAACAGCCATCTAACCCACCAGCAGTTAAGCCCTTAACGATCGCCTCAGCCACACAGCAGATCACAAAAGAACAAACGAACCTACAATCAGCAACAGAGCAAGCAAACCACACACCCCCAGCAGTATTTATAGAAGGACTTCAACTGAGATCACGCTTTGCTTCAAGAAGAAAGAAGCCAGAACACCAGCCTGAAGATGACGAGTGAGACCTCGTCGAAACGTCGCCAAAACAACCAGATTTCTACACGGGAAGAAACCCGAATCCACCCTAACATGCATACCTATACCCGTGAAAATCTACGAAAACAAATATCCGACCTCTACGGGGAGGAAACCTTCCAGCTGACCAGAACCTACGAGAAACTAGAAGTCCGAAGAGCCACCATCTTATGTGACATTGCATTCCTACGCAACTGCCGAGATAAAAATGTGATCCCCACAAGCTTCCAACTGAAATTCCACTCAAAAACCCCATCCAGCGAAAGGATCCTGAAAAGAACAGAACTAGCCCTAATCAGAAACGAACTACACAAGAAAAGATACCTACTAGATCAAACCAACAGAGACCTACTCACTCTCCACCTCAAACTCAGCAACAAAATCCACCCAACACTCTGGAACAAATCCAAGCAACTCGCCGCCTGGAGAGCTGAAACAGAGACCTCCCACAAGACAGACATACACACCAACAAACTCCACAAACTGGAAAAACGCCAGAAGCCCAACCCCCCACAGCAGCCCATGAAACAAACAGTTCACAACATATCAGACAGGACACTCACCATCGCAGAGACCAAAGTCCTGTCCAAAGGATTCAACTTTGCAGTCGCCCCCAGACACATCCCCACTGAAAACATCATATGCGGAGTGGAAGCCAGCCTAACCAAAATCAACCCAGATGAAGCCAACAAAATCAGACTCGAAGTCACCAATATCCTCTGCTCCAGCAAACCACCCAGAAGCAATTTACACAAAGAAGAACAAAAAGCCCTCACCAACCTGAGGAAAGACAACAACATAATCATTCTCCCAGCAGACAAAGGCAATGCCACAGTGGTGATGAACACATCTGACTACCAAGCCAAACTATCCAACCTACTACAAGACCCTGCTTACATACCTTTGAACACAGACCCCACCACCTACCTGGAAAAAACCACCAAAGCCAAAATAAAAGCCTCACCCTTAAGTGAAGAAATCAAGCCAAGCATCATCCCCAGAGAGAAATCTTCCAGATGCCCCAAGCTCTACAGCCTCCCCAAGATTCACAAAGAAGGAACACCTCTCAGACCCATAGTCAGCTCCATAGGCTCACCCCTACAAAACCTCGCCAAATTTCTTGCCAAACAACTCCAGCCCTATGCAGAATCCATCTCTTCATACGTACAAAACTCGTTCCACTTCATAGAAATTATAAAGAAACAAGACCTACAACCCAATGACCTACTCGTGAGCTTCGATGTTGTTTCGCTCTTCACACAAGTGCCCATTCAAGAAGCCTTGACAGCTATCCACAACAAATACAACCCCCCAAGCACATCCTAGATCTGACCAACCACTGCCTAACCAACACATACTTCATCCACAATGGACAAAGATACAAACAGATAGAAGGAGCACCCATGGGATCACCCCTCTCACCGGTCATCGCAAACCTATATATGGAACACTTTGAAACCAATGCGTTACAGAAGTCCGAACATAAACCCAAACTCTGGCTCAGATATGTTGACGACACCTTTGTTATCTGGCCACACGGGAAAGACAAACTGAACAACTTCCTCACACATCTCAACAGCCTACACCCCAAAATACAATTCACTATGGAAATAGAAGCCAACAACCAACTTCCCTTCCTGGACGTCCTAATCTACAAAAAACCCGACGGCTCCTTAGGACATACCATCTACCGGAAAAAAAAACACATACAAACCGCTACTTAAATGCTCAATCACACCACCACCCTGCACAGATCAACTCCGTAGCAAAAACCCTCATCTCTAGAACCAAACGCCTCGCTGACAAAGACCACCTAAAAACTGAATTACACACCCTCTCGAATGCTTTAATTGCGAACGGATTCCAAAAAAAAACACCATCACCAAACTAATCCAAAAAGAAACACCCCCCAAGAACCAAGAAACAGAAGAGAACAACGGCACTGCCCTCCTCCCTTACATCAAAGGCACCACAGACAAAATAAGCAAAATTCTCCACAAACACAATATCAAGACAGCCTTTTGCACCGAACAAAAAATAGCCAACATTTTAAGAAACCCCAAAGACAAGATTGAGCTAGAAAACCAAGGAGTCTACGAAATACCATGCAAAGTCTGCCCAGCCACATACATCGGACAGACAAACAGGAGAATAAGCGCACGCATCGCAGAACACAAGAACGCAGTCAAAAAAGAAGAAAAATCTTCCTCTCTCTTCCAGCACATAAAAACAACAGGTCATGAAATTGATTTTAAAAGAACCAAACTCATCTCCAAAACTGAACACTTCAACAGTCGAATAATCATGGAAGCCATTGAAATAGAGAAACACCCAAACAACATGAATAAACGTGATGACACCTCCCGCTTGCCTGACATCTGGAAACTAGCCCTGGTCAACAGACGAGCCTCTGTCACAAAGACTGACACCAGGTCCAAAAGGACACAAGATGCCACCACCTTCCATCCACACCAAACACAAACCCAGACCCTTCCCACAGATGAAACGAAACCACCATCCAATAACAAAACCACGACTGCACCATCTACCGCTACTCCCCACTCCAGCCACCACATGGAGCACACTTACACACGCCAAAAAAACTTTGGGAGACCACAGACACGCAGCCAGACCAAAATGAATTCACAAGACACAGGACCCCACTCCACCAAAGCCCAGGATGCTGCCAGAACACCCATCACCAAGGTCGTTAAGAAACAAAAGGCTAATAGACACACATCCAGCACCTCACCCACACAGGATGTCTCTAAACAGCCATCTAACCCACCAGCAGTTAAGCCCTTAACGATCGCCTCAGCCACACAGCAAATCACAAAAGAACAAACGAACCTACAATCAGCAACAGAGGAAGCAAACCACACCCCCCCCAGCAGTATTTATAGAAGGACTTCAACTGAGATCACGCTTTGCTTCAAGAAGAAAGAAGCCAGAACACCAGCCTGAAGATGACGAGTGAGACCTCGTCGAAACGTCGCCAAAACAACCAGATTTCTACACGGGAAGAAACCCGAATCCACCCTAACATGCATACCTATACCCGTGAAAATCTACGAAAACAAATATCCGACCTCTACGGGGAGGAAACCTTCCAGCTGACCAGAACCTACGAGAAACTAGAAGTCCGAAGAGCCACCATCTTATGTGACATTGCATTCCTACGCAACTGCCGAGATAAAAATGTGATCCCCACAAGCTTCCAACTGAAATTCCACTCAAAAACCCCATCCAACGAAAGGATCCTGAAAAGAACAGAACTAGCCCTAATCAGAAACGAACTACACAAGAAAAGATACCTACTAGATCAAACCAACAGAGACCTACTCACTCTCCACCTCAAACTCAGCAACAAAATCCACCCAACACTCTGGAACAAATCCAAGCAACTCGCCGCCTGGAGAGCTGAAACAGAGACCTCCCACAAGACAGACATACACACCAACAAACTCCACAAACTGGAAAAACGCCAGAAGCCCAACCCCCCACAGCAGCCCATGAAACAAACAGTTCACAACATATCAGACAGGACACTCACCATCGCAGAGACCAAAGTCCTGTCCAAAGGATTCAACTTTGCAGTCGCCCCCAGACACATCCCCACTGAAAACATCATATGCGGAGTGGAAGCCAGCCTAACCAAAATCAACCCAGATGAAGCCAACAAAATCAGACTCGAAGTCACCAATATCCTCTGCTCCAGCAAACCACCCAGAAGCAATTTACACAAAGAAGAACAAAAAGCCCTCACCAACCTGAGGAAAGACAACAACATAATCATTCTCCCAGCAGACAAAGGCAATGCCACAGTGGTGATGAACACATCTGACTACCAAGCCAAACTATCCAACCTACTACAAGACCCTGCTTACATACCTTTGAACACAGACCCCACCACCTACCTGGAAAAAACCACCAAAGCCAAAATAAAAGCCTCACCCTTAAGTGAAGAAATCAAGCCAAGCATCATCCCCAGAGAGAAATCTTCCAGATGCCCCAAGCTCTACGGCCTCCCCAAGATTCACAAAGAAGGAACACCTCTCAGACCCATAGTCAGCTCCATAGGCTCACCCCTACAAAACCTCGCCAAATTTCTTGCCAAACAACTCCAGCCCTATGCAGAATCCATCTCTTCATACGTACAAAACTCGTTCCACTTCATAGAAATTATAAAGAAACAAGACCTACAACCCAATGACCTACTCGTGAGCTTCGATGTTGTTTCGCTCTTCACACAAGTGCCCATTCAAGAAGCCTTGACAGCTATCCACAACAAATACAACCCCCCCAAGCACATCCTAGATCTGACCAACCACTGCCTAACCAACACATACTTCATCCACAATGGACAAAGATACAAACAGATAGAAGGAGCACCCATGGGATCACCCCTCTCACCGGTCATCGCAAACCTATATATGGAACACTTTGAAACCAATGCGTTACAGAAGTCCGAACATAAACCCAAACTCTGGCTCAGATATGTTGACGACACCTTTGTTATCTGGCCACACGGGAAAGACAAACTGAACAACTTCCTCACACATCTCAACAGCCTACACCCCAAAATACAATTCACTATGGAAATAGAAGCCAACAACCAACTTCCCTTCCTGGACGTCCTAATCTACAAAAAACCCGACGGCTCCTTAGGACATACCATCTACCGGAAAAAAACACATACAAACCGCTACTTAAATGCTCAATCACACCACCACCCTGCACAGATCAACTCCGTAGCAAAAACCCTCATCTCTAGAACCAAACGCCTCGCTGACAAAGACCACCTAAAAACTGAATTACACACCCTCTCGAATGCTTTAATTGCGAACGGATTCCAAAAAAACACCATCACCAAACTAATCCAAAAAGAAACACCCCCCAAGAACCAAGAAACAGAAGAGAACAACGGCACTGCCCTCCTCCCTTACATCAAAGGCACCACAGACAAAATAAGCAAAATTCTCCACAAACACAATATCAAGACAGCCTTTTGCACCGAACAAAAAATAGCCAACATTTTAAGAAACCCCAAAGACAAGATTGAGCTAGAAAACCAAGGAGTCTACGAAATACCATGCAAAGTCTGCCCAGCCACATACATCGGACAGACAAACAGGAGAATAAGCGCACGCATCGCAGAACACAAGAACGCAGTCAAAAAAGAAGAAAAATCTTCCTCTCTCTTCCAGCACATAAAAACAACAGGTCATGAAATTGATTTTAAAAGAACCAAACTCATCTCCAAAACTGAACACTTCAACAGTCGAATAATCATGGAAGCCATTGAAATAGAGAAACACCCAAACAACATGAATAAACGTGATGACACCTCCCGCTTGCCTGACATCTGGAAACTAGCCCTGGTCAACAGACGAGCCTCTGTCACAAAGACTGACACCAGGTCCAAAAGGACACAAGATGCCACCACCTTCCATCCACACCAAACACAAACCCAGACCCTTCCCACAGATGAAACGAAACCACCATCCAATAACAAAACCACGACTGCACCATCTACCGCTACTCCCCACTCCAGCCACCACATGGAGCACACTTACACACGCCAAAAAAACTTTGGGAGACCACAGACACGCAGCCAGACCAAAATGAATTCACAAGACACAGGACCCCACTCCACCAAAGCCCAGGATGCTGCCAGAACACCCATCACCAAGGTCGTTAAGAAACAAAAGGCTAATAGACACACATCCAGCACCTCACCCACACAGGATGTCTCTAAACAGCCATCTAACCCACCAGCAGTTAAGCCCTTAACGATCGCCTCAGCCACACAGCAAATCACAAAAGAACAAACGAACCTACAATCAGCAACAGAGCAAGCAAACCACACACCCCCAGCAGTATTTATAGAAGGACTTCAACTGAGATCACGCTTTGCTTCAAGAAGAAAGAAGCCAGAACACCAGCCTGAAGATGACGAGTGAGACCTCGTCGAAACGTCGCCAAAACAACCAGATTTCTACACGGGAAGAAACCCGAATCCACCCTAACATGCATACCTATACCCGTGAAAATCTACGAAAACATATATATATATATATATATATATATATATATATATATATATATATATATATATATATATATATATATATATATATATATATATATATATATATATATATATATATATATATATATATATATATATATATATATAGAGAGAGAGAGAGAGAGAGAGAGAGAGAGAGAGAGAGAGAGAGAGAGAGAGAGTAATTTATTGTAGTTTCCAAACATTTTAATTTGATCTAAGACAGCTAATGATAGTAACAAAAACACCACCACACTATCAGAATTGTGGTGAGCTTAAAACAGTACTAGTGCAAAAGAGATTGAATGGTGGATAAAAACTTTTCATGGGCAGAAAAGTCAACAGATTTGTTCTGACTTTTTAACAGTATTTATTGCTTTGAGGGGTGCCATTTATGATGGCTAGTAACTTCTGAAATAGACTGTTTGAAAAAGAGGGATGATTCTTGGTTATAATGTCATTCAATTCTATTTTAGCTGTTGAGTGCAAATGTGTAAGGGAGCTGCAAGAAAGTTTGTCATCGCTGACACTCAAAAAGAAATATTAATGATTTACCTAAAAGGATTCAGGCAGAATTAAAGGAAAGAGGGGAAGAGAAGACAAATACTATGGATAGGTCATTGGCTGAGACATCTTGCTGCAGACTCAGAGGTTGGGATTTCACCACTGTGCCTTCCTGACAGGAGCTGGAATCCGTAGGCTCCCTTCCAGCTCTGCAGTTCTAAGATGTCAACAATAATAGTATGTCACTTTAAATATGACCCACACCACCGCAGGGATATGTATAAATACTGATGGCAGAGTGTGAGTACTCCATATACTTGAGGAAATCTATTTTGATCTACAAAAGCCCATACTGAAAGAAATTTTTCAGGGGCTTACAGTATTTTGGTTTTGTCCCTCCCCTTTTGGGTTTTACCGACATGCTGAAACAGACTAACATGGTTACCTCTTTGGAAACTCATGTGGCTGTCGGCAGTGTAGAGTGTCAGAGAGAGCCTCATGTAGTTATCCACATTCCTCCTTCCATACTTATTGTAGTGTCGGGCTTCCAGAAATGTCCAGTTTTATAACCTGGAGAGGCATGCAAGTCTTCCTGTCTGTGGTCCTTTTCCCCCTGAAACATCCAGGCAGGTGAGCTTGCTCTGTTACATGGAGAGATGTAGTAAATCCTTGCTGAAGCCTCAAATGTTTTCTGGTTCCTTCTAAGACAGGCATGTTCAAACTTCAACTCTCCTGATGTTTTGGACCACAACTCCCAGAATTCCAAGCCTGTATTTCTAATGGCAAAGGACTGGGAGTTGTGGTACAAAACATCTGGAGGGCTGAAGTTTGGACATGCCTGTTCTAAGAGGTCAAGAGCTGTGCATCTGTATGCATTTTTGTGAGTGATGAAAGCAATACAAAAGTAAAGTAGTTGCTGGCTTACTGGAACAATTCTCCATTTCTTCGGTGCTTCCTGCATGTGTGGGGTGTGATCAGATAGGAGGGTGTCCTGGGCTAGTGTGAAATTTTTGTATACTGCATCGCGGCACGCTCACATTTCTTGCTGTAGTTCCATTATTAATGCTTTGTTCCCCATCAACCCTCCACTTTTTTGTTCAGTTCACAAAGTGACATGGCAATGAAATAACAAGACATGGGCATTCCAGGTTACTGCAGTATCATTTCCTTTCCATGTGTGTCAATATAATTGCTATAAACGTTGGTCCTGGTTGATAGAATTGCTCCTCCACCCAGCACGAACAGCATGGCATTGCAATTCCTCTCAGCCCATCCCCATGAGCCATGAAGGAATTGTTTGAGCTCATCGCCTAGACATTTTCTGTGACTTACTATGCCTGACCGGGTGCAGTCTTGTAAAAACCAGCAAGATGCTTGTCAGTTGCCTCCAGCTATTTCTCCATCCACATCACATTTGTCTGGGATCTCAAGAAGGAGGTAGAATGAGATCTACGGCCTGTCTCCAAGAAACATATTTTAAGCATTCTTCAGTGCAAGTGCCTCCCCCTCCCCGCTGCCCCATATGGCGAACCGGAAGTGACTTTTGGGTCACCAAGAATCATTTCTGAGGCCTCCGACAGGCCTAGAAAGGCCCTTGGAGGCCTCAGAACTGATTTTCGGTGTCTCGGAAGTCACTTCCAGTTTGCAGAGAGGCACTTTTAGGGCCTCCATAAGGCCTGGGAAGGCTATTGCAGGCCCATTCGGGGCAGCCCCAGTCCTGGGGTAAGTATAGGAGGCCTGGAACAGACCTCTGCCCCTTACCCCAGGGGGGGCTTTTTCATATACTATGGTCCCGCGATATAGCGGGACCACAGTATATGAACCGCAAAAGGGCGGGGGACCACTGTATTACAAAATGCAACCATCCTGGCAAAAAAGAAAGGATCAGAACTATCCCTATAGTCTAGTTCCATCTTCTTGGTATCCATTGTCCATCTGAATGGGACTAGATAGTAGCAGGGCATTCAGTGGTCCAAGGAAGGAATGGAAAGTCCTAAACATCTATGGTATGGTGCTGTGGCAGGCTCAGCATCATTATGAACACTTTTTTTTATAAGAGTGCTCCTAATGTCTAGGAGCATGTCTATGTCAATGTATTATGGCAAAATTGGCAAAGGATGTTATGGTACCTTAAAGAACAAGTCCACTTGCTTCTGGACTATAGCCCCTGGATATTTATACCATATAAATTGATAGATATTTTAGGATGCTCCAGGACTTGTTGCTGTTATAATATTTTTATTTATTTATCAGTGTTTTAAATATATAATGCTGACAGAGGGCGATGGTGCATTCCTTCCTCTTATACAGTGGAATTAATTCGTTCCAAATGAAATTCTGTTAAGCAAATATTCCTTTATACAAATTTCCCATAGGAATGCATTGAAAATGGAGTAATCCCTAATCGCGACCGTTTTTATGTTGTATGGATTCGTCCCATAGGCAAATTTCCTCTATCTTTGGATTTTTTTATGTTGTACAGATGATTTTATGTTATGCAAACTGTTTGTTATACGAGGATCCACTGTACTTAACATCCACGGCAGTAGACCAAAAAGCATGGCTTCTGATACAAAGACATCCATTGTAGTGGTTTCTGTGCAGATTCCTAGGCTAGCCATTTTGTTGTTAGCAACTCCCATTTTGTGGCGCTTTTTTTCCTTGGCTTCTTTAATCTGTGAAGTGGTCTCTCCAGCCTGTTTTAATGATAGAGTTAACACTCTGGAATGCTTGGCAGTTGGGCTTGCCAGGGCAGGTCATGAGGTGAGGTGTGCTTTGCAATGCTGGCGGTCGCAGGTTTCTACGTTGTGGACCCAAGCCAACTGTTGGTGGTGTGCTGCCTTTTCTAATCCACAAAGCACACACTGTATATCCATAACAGGCTCTTGAATGGCAGTCCATTTTTCCCTTATGCTCAAAGGTAATAAACCCCCTTGAGGAAGGATGAGGTCAGGTTTTAGAGCGTTTTGGATCCTCTTGATCAGCTTGGATGTAAACTACATTTCCTCCAGAAAGAGTAATTGTTTTACTAAGGTTTCCAGAATTCACAGGCCAGCCTTGCTAGTTTGGGGTTTAGGGGAGCTGCTCTTGCTTCTCCTCTTTCCTCTATACCTGCTGATGACCTGTCCACTCTTTTTAGGCTGGCCTTCAGTGACTGAGATTTCCCCATGTACATGCTGCAGTGTATCTGTGTCGTTCAGAACAGCCTGTGGTGATGGACAGAATATGAGTAGAATATCTTGCATATAAAATTACAGACAAAGGATAGCTGCACAGGAAGGATGGTGCAGTGGTTCTTAACCTGTGGGTGCCCAGATATTCCGGGACTGCAACTCCCAGAAGCCTTCACCACTCACTGTGCTGGAAGGGTTTTCTGGGAGTTGCAGTCCAGGAACATCTGGGGACCCACAGGTTGAGAACTACTGGAGTCTAGACCAGTTTTGGTGAACCTATGGCACGGGTGCCAAAGGTGGCACTCAGAGCCCTTTCTGTGGGCACCCGACATCTCCCCTTTCACAGCCACCTGTATTCCGGTTAAATTGGTGTATTGGCACTTTGCAAAAAATTAGTGGGTTTTGAATCACAGTTTGGGCACTTGGTCTCTAAAAGGTCCGCCATCACTGGTCTAGGCTGAGTGCTCAAACTGCTGCTGCTGCTTTTGATAGGCCTGAGCCAAATTATGTTTACAAGGCTTGGGGAGAAGAAGACTGAACCCTTTGCCACTCCTCACGGTCCCTTATGGGCTCAGTGTGCTTCGCACTGATTACTCACAGTGAAGGGAAGACTTCATTTGACACACTTAATTGCCCTGCGAAAGTAACCAGTACTGTATTTTCACAGTGTAGGGCTAAAGTCTGTGATGAATAAAGAGCTGTCAGCAGTCTTCCTTGAAGAGCCTGCGCTCTGCTTGGCCTCTTAGTTGAACATTTCCTGTTATTAGCTGAAATAACATCCAGCACCTTAAAAATCAAACTCTCCTGTTTTTAATGAATGCAAAACTGTCTCTGAATTTAAGAAGATATTTTGTTTTTAAAGTGGAAGTACTGTAAGATGGGGGGGGGTTCCAGCCTAGCCAAGTCCTGTGTTGATAAATATTCATTTTGAGCATCTGTGAACCAGATCTTTGGCTGCCTCTCTACACATTGATCAAATGAGGATGGGAATAATTTCCTATGGGAAGCTGGAAAGTTTCTGCGAAATGTCAGGCAGTATGAAATTGATAGTTGACGGGGTTACTGTATTGCATAGACTAACATGACAGTACCTTAAATTCATTTATCTATTTATTTATTCATTGCCATTTGTCCTGATATTCAGACATTCAGAGCATGGAAAACTTATTTTTTGAGCTATCACCAGCTCCCACTGTCTCTCCCCCCCCCCGCCCGCATGGTCAGTGGTGGCATGTGTGTGTGTGTGTGTGGATTTTTGGTTCTGTGGTTGAAAAGCTGTGCCGAAGCTCTGCTGAAAAGGACACCCATGGCTGTTGTCACATTCATGTGGGCACTGTCCTAGGTGATAATTGAAAACCGTTTTCTATTAAGGAGAAGTATTTATTTGACAGAGTTAAATTTACAGAGACTGTAAGTACTATAGACTTGCAGGGAGCTTATTGGAATCCACTGGGCTCTTATTTCTGCATGATTTGCAGTGGATCAACAACTCTCAAAAGTGCATTAGTAGTTAGTTGTGCAGTAATCGGTTGTGTTTAAGGTTGTAGACATGTAGGTTAGCTTAGTTCATGGAACAGAAGAGACCTTTGGGATCACTATTTTGTATCAAAGTAAGCCATATTTATCATTTAATTTTTTTAGATATCTCTTTGTCTTATTGTAGCCATGAAATTCATGGTATAAATCTTAAAAATGAAAAGATACAAAGCAAATGATACCAACGAAATGCAGGAAAGACACAAAAGGGAATCATTGCATTAACAAGCTTAAATATACTATTTTAAAATGTCTGGGCATCCAAGCAACTTTTGGGTTGATGCCAAAAAGAATATCATGTTGGCACCAGCCATGCCTTCATATTTTTCATAGGTGGTGGTCCAGAGAAACTAATTGGCTGAGGTTACTTCATAACTTCATGGCTGAGCCAGATAGTGGGAACTAGGTAGTTTTAGTAGCTCTTATTTACTAGATATACTGATGAACTGAGTTGACCATCATTCATTTGGAAACAGTGTAATAAACAGTCATAATGAAGTAATTTCTCCCTCAATGAGATGTCAGTATCTCTAGCAAATAAACTTGCACTTAAATGTCTGTGAAGCTAAATAATAGTTTCAAAATATTTAGCAGTACAAAACACAAATGTAATATAAATCAAGCCCAATATGTTATTGTTTGAATAATGTCTTTTTGTTGAAATGGACTTGGTCCGTGTCATGATGCGGCACTCCTTCAGTTCAGATCAGGATTCTTATACCCTAAACATGCCAATGATGTGGTGTTCTTGCAGAAAGGGCAGATGTAATTTTGGATTGCAAAAACCTGAACAGAAGTTAAAACAATATTTGGATGTTGAGGCATCATCTGCCTAATGGAACAGAGTTTACGGTTTTGGAAGAGAAAATAATAGCTTCAGGTGTAGGTGTACTGCTATAAAGGGTATAAAGCAGCACATTTAGATAGCCGAAAATCCATAATCAGTTCGACATCAGGATGTGCTTGCTAAGTGTGTAATAAATTCTGCTCAAGGTTGTAAAGTTCTCTGGATAGCTTCCATCTACTTAGAATACACATTCATAGCAGTATTTAGGTTATGTTACATTGCCTGGAGTTGTTCTCTGAATTAAACTTTGTGGTATATAAATCCATAAATAAATAAATAAATAAATATAAATAAGTGTCCAAGTTTCACTTGTTTCCACTTTGATGTCTTTTCAGATTATGGCTGAAATCTAATGTTGTAAAATTACATCAAATAAGGCTGATGACATCATCAGCCATGGCTGAATTAAACATTTCCAATTTCCCATATGAAGTTTCAGAGGCTCCTTTTAGATGCTTTCCATCCTGGAGAAGCTATTCAGAAGGTGCTCCGTTTGGTTCCTTAGATAGTCACATAGGAATAGAAGTAGGACATCACAGAAAGCTTGAAGAGCTGCTGCCATTCTGAATCAGCAATATTGAACCAAATGGACTGAAACAACACAGTTTCATATATTCACAGATGATAAAAACAAACTTCCTAAAGCTGAAGTGTTTATATGGCTGCAATAGATAACTGGAACCTGGCAATATATAATTTGTGTATGAAATAGAAAACCAACATTATTCAGCAGATATAAAGAAAACAAAGTTTTTAAAGACTTTGGGAAATTAATGCTTTTTAACTGCTTCTCAAGAATTTAGGGTGTACCACAGGGCATTTCTTTTGTCCTCACTGTAACCATTGAAGTAGATTGGGCTGAAAGAGCTGTAAGTGATCTTACAGTAGCATATGTTCCTTTGAGAGCTGGCCATGGGAAGGTTATTGTTAGGCTTGATAGCTCATGCACCATAACTGGAAACCTACTTCCTTTTCCCTATTCACTACGAAAGATGGGATGAGAGCCAAAATTGCTTGTCTAAAGAACTTTTTGAACTCTTGGGGAACTTAAGTTGCAGCACTAGCAGCACACTGGACAAAGGAACAATTAAAGGAGAAAAATCAAAACAAAGCAGTTTTTTTTGTTCCATCTACCTTTCCTAAATCTTTCTCCCCAGTCTTAAGAATGGCAAATTCACCACTTCAAGGCATGACCTAAGAGGATTTGCATCTAGATATAGAAGCAAATATTAGCATAAATGCACAACTCAGTGAATAGTGGTAGTAGATGATAGATAGTTGTTATGCAGGTCTCCAGGAATGCTTTTTGGGGAAAGTACAGGCTGTGGCCCTTCCTAACACCTGCCTTTTTCTTCTGTTTCATAAAGGAACCAGCCTTAAGTTGCAAAACAAATAAACAAACAGAAACATGATCAACAGCACCACTCTTCAGTACTGTATATGTTTGTACTCAGAATCTTTCAAGTTATTCAGAGTTTTTTCATGTTTGCCTTGGGTTTGGTTGCTGTGATATGTTTCTGAGGGTTTTTGAAATAAAAGTATGTCATTTGGACTAGTAAGACTTAGCAAGATAAAGATAAGGCTGCTCTCCCGAATAATCTATCATGGTTTTTTGTTTCAGTATAATGTGATACAGGTAGCAATCGGTTTCTGTCCCCACCTTTTTTCTTGTAGAGGGGGTGAAGCTTAACCAAGCCGCTTCTGCATTGTAAGTTCTGATCGTCTTCCTCAAAACCTTCTCCAACTAGAGCATTCTCCCTGCAACGCTCAATCTCCACCACCACTCTTTGTAAAAACACAGCATTTCAGCGTTGTCAAGCGTGTTCTGGCATTTGCATAGATCACAGAGAACATCAGAACAAGTCTTTTCAAATGTGTGCGTTCTTTTTACGCAAATGTGTGCATGTCCCACTAAGGTTTATGAGGGTTCGTTTCTGCCAGCCTGTGCAGTTTTGGATGAGCCAGGATGCAGTAAAAATGCCCAGCCAGACAAGACACCACAGGCTAGGAAATTGTTTTGAGGATTTTTACGATGCTTTTAGCTGGGGATGAGCGTGTTGCATTAGTTTGATGAGTTGGAAACTGGGTCTTTCTCCCTCCCAGAGAGGGCCTGTCGGTCTGCTATTACTTGTGTCTCAGAACAGAAAGGCAGCATTTGGGTTATCTCATTCATTGCTCTTAGATGAACACCCCCCATGAGAGCTGATGGGGAAGAGAACATAAATCTGAATGCTTCACTTCTCCTGAAAGTGAAGGAGGCTGTACCTGAGCAGAGAATCACAAAGAATGCACACAGCCCTCCTAACTGTTGGTGACCTGTGTGGGAGACAGGAAGACCTTCTACCCCTCTTCTTGGCTGGAGTTGTCTTCAAGACCAAGAGGAGAAGTCACCTGCCATCTCAGAGGGGCTGGAATGCATAGGGAAGAGCCCTGGGTGTCTCTACAGCCAAGCAAGTTGGAGGGAAGATATTGTCAAAGGTGATAGAATCCCTTTCAGAGCGCTCTCTACCGCCTAGAGAACTCTGGAAGAGGTTGCCATAAGTCATCACTGACTTGACGGCACTTAATTACTAAGTATTTATGTAACTCCAAATGTAGCCAGTGCATGAGCTGCGGGTTTTCATTTCTTCCAAAGCCAAACTGTCAGAATTAAATAGGAACATGCCATCTGTTTGTTAATTGCAACAAAACATAAAATTGTCTTGTCTTATCTCCACTCCTTGCCCCTAACAAGCTTTCCCAGATGTTTGAACCTGTTTATTTAATGATGTTTCTTTTGGCCAAAGTATGCAGTCAACATCTACCTGTTAATCATGAAAAAAATGTGGTTTTCATTATGTCCACCAGAGAAATCTTCAATCAGATCAGGTTGTCATAAATATTGTGGGGCTCTTCAACAATGATTTAAATGCATTTCTGTATCATTTATTATCCCCCTAAAAGTATTGTGGTGTGACAACCTTATTTTATGGGTTAAGGAGACCCTTTGCATTCCTGCCAGATGTTTTTCAAGTCTCAACCAGAGTTGGGTGTACTCCATGATTCTATGATTGCACCGGCACTCAAGGGCAAAACCTATTACGGAGTGCAGAATGTAGCGCGTGGAGAATCTTGGCTTTCTTTTTTGGACAAGCAACAGTTCTTCTCTCTGGTCATCATGACTCATGTGCATGGGTTTTGTACCTACACAGAGGCACTTCTGGAATGAATCATAGAATAATAGAACCATAGAGTTGGAAGAGACCTCAAGGGCCATCCAGTCCAACCCCCTGCCATGCAGAGACCCCCTTCACAGGACTCCTGACAGATGGCCCTCCAGCCTCTGCTTTAAAACCTCCAAAGAAGGACTGGAGCCCTTGTCCCCCTGCCGCCTGTATGCAGGCATACCAAAGCTTGCCTCAGCTCCAAAGCCACAGTTCCATTTTGTTTTCTCAAAGAGTGGCATGTCTTGGAACACACTTCATTAACCTTCTTTTGCTAATACAGTGGTACCTCAACTTACGAATTCAATCTGTTCCAAATGCATGCTCTTAAGAAGAACTACTCTTAAGTCGGGGTACCTATCTAAAAAAAAATAAGTTAAAAAATGAAAAAAAAAAGTAAGTCGAGCAGACCATATCTAAAATTTGTAAGGCGGCAGTTAAAATGCCAACAGTTTTTTCCGCTCTTAAGTTGAGCTCCTCTTAAGTCGGGATACCACTGTATAGTGATGGATTTGTTTGTTTTTATATGTAATTTTTTGTATAGTGCCAATAGTTTTCCTTGCACATTTCTTCTTTGTACCACAGGCTTTACCCTAAACCTATGGCCTCCATGTCCTTTCTTTAAAGAAAGTGTACCATCTGTGGGGGAGGGGAATATTCCCCCTCAGATGGACACCCTTGATCCCATTTTTTACTTAGGTGAAGTCAGCTTTTTCATTCTTGCTTGATTGGGAAAAAAAGCTCACTTAACAAGGGCTCAAACGTAGAAAAACTAGTGTTCCTTTTTATTGAGGGGGGGGAGGAGAGAAAGCTGCTATTGAGGCTCCATTGAACCTGTAAGTGCATATTGGCATTGGGAAGTCAGGAGCTGTGCAGGGAAATGCATCGTCCCGCCTCGCTGTCTAATTGGCCAGCGCCAGGGAGAAGGAAAGATGACAATGGAGGCTTCTTCCTCGTTGGAGTTTAGCCCCGCACAAGCTCAGCGCAAGGGAAGGGATTGGTTGATTACATTCCTCTGGTTCTGAACGCCAGCTGGGCTCCCACATTCCACTTCAGAAGCTGACCACTTCCAAAAAGTTGTAATTAATAACCAACTTCCAATGGTTTTCCAGCAATAAAGCACTGATTTTACCAGTTTCTCTTCCTGGTAGCATACTGGGACCATGCAGCCGCACAATATATATGATATTTGCTAGCCCCTCTCCCAGGAGGCATGAGGTGGGGTAGGATCACACTTACAACTCATGATATAGCTTTCAACTATTTTGGTAGCACATTTCATTTCAAAAAGGCAATGCTTGTTCCTTTCCTTCAGCGTTCCTTTTGTAAAAAATGGTAATATTGTATAAAATAATGATGCTCCACTAAGAATACATATGAGATTTTTTAATAGAAGCTTTACTGGGCTAATTATAATCATTTGGTGTGGAGAATTATTTTATCTTGTGAACTGTGGGAACACAGTTTGCCTTGAAAAGTCTTCCTTGATGGCCCTTCGGCATCTGGAGTTCCTACATTCCCTACAGTCTGGACAAAAATGCCCCGGGGCCATGGTGACTGTGGAGTTTCTTTGAATGTGGTTATAAAGGGACCAAGGTACATGAATAGCCCACACTGTATTTATGATCTCCAGTCCTCAGACTGAAATCTTTTGGAGATAGCTAATTAGTTACTGGCTTTCCTTAGCATTATGTTTGGCTACAATTCCACCTAATTCTTTCTTTTCCTTGAGTGTACTTTCTGTAATGAATCAACAGTTGTAAAGCACAGTAGCTCTTCAGGAGAAATTTTAAAATTCTTATGGGGCCTATTAATTTGGTCTTAGAGAAAGCTTATATCCAGAACAAATTCTTGAATTTTCTTTACTGGGCTGTTTGGCTGGATGCCCTAAGGAGTGATTTATTTTTGATCTCTGCCCTGAAACCTTCTGACATAAATGATCATAGGAGAAGAGAGGTTTGAAACAAAGCATATGATCATTTATCTCACCAGACTTTGCAATATCCTTAAAGTTCATCAACTTTGTTTTGTTCTGGAATCTGCAGTGTTGCATATATTTTTCCTTCCTGTCATACTCGAGATCTCTGGAAACAGGCTCATTGCTAAAGTGTGAATCACAGGTTGTGACTCATCATTTATGGATTGCCTGTCTCTAGGATAGGCTCAAAGACCCCGGAAACAGCTGGACAGATTCACTTGTAGACTGCCATTTGCACAGAGTTGAATATTAATAAGGAGGCCACATACAATAGTACTGAATCAGCCGTTGAATTCCAGGCTCCTACTTTGTGAGCTTTTATTGCTGTTTGTGTTTTCATGGCCCTTTTCTGATGTCAAAATTTGCACTTCCTGTTGGCAACAATTTTTTCCTTCCCCTGTTTTCTGCTATAGTTTACCATGACATTAGATCAGCAATGGCTCCTATAGAGCTTATATTCATCAAATTTGGAAATCCAGTTCAAGTGATAGTGCCTAATTCTGCTTGAAAATGCTGAATTTTGGTAGCTATGACTTGCCTAGTTTGGATATGCTGCTAGCCATGAGCAGGATATCTAAAACTAGGCAAGGGAGCATCTAAATCTGAAGTGTGGTCCAGATAGCTTCTGTTGTTCAGATTTTCAAGCTTCTTAAGCATCTTATCTTAAATTAAAAGGATGTTATGTGCTCTCAGGACACCCTGAGTTATGGCGATTAGGATAAAATTGGGAAAGAAAACCATATACATAGATTTGAGCTGCTTGGAAAAGACACGGGGTATAAATATTAATGAATAAAATGAAATATGTACAGTAGATCTGAGGGGTGAGGAGAGGCTGATGAAAGTTAGACTGTTGTCAGACAATGAATGTTGGTGAGAATAGAAAATATCATGCTTTGCCCAGAACTCTGAAGCACTGAAGATACTTCCTCGATATTCTGAAAGCTATTTTTAAAGTAGTGTGAATTGAAAATGTCTGTATCCTTATTCCGGTTGGAATATGTCTGTGAAGATTCTCAGTCATCCAGATGAGGTAATCTGGAAGTTGAGTTATGGCAACTGGACTTCTTTTCTTGTGAGATTGAAACTTGCACTACTAATCCAAGTAGCTTCATCACTACCTTATGGTAATTATTCTTTTGGTAGTGAAGAATAAAGTTTGTATAAAAATGGGCCCTCTGTGTGTGTGTGTGTGTGTGTGTGTGTGTGTGTGTGTGTGTGTGTGTGTGTGTGTGTGTGTGTGTGTGTGTGTGTGTGTTTCTTAAAATCTATCCCTTGATCCCCTTTTAATGGTCACGGTGGACTCAAACCACATTCTTACTGCCAAGACTTTATTTGGGATGAGGTCATTGGTCTCTCAAAGTTTGATTTCTTTCCACTTGCGGTGAAGGGGGAGATGTGTTCTCTCCCCCAACCTTGACAAATGTTCTTTATTAGAGATGGGCACGAACCAGAAAACCCATGGTTCGTGTTCGTCTGGTTAGGACCCACCCTCGGTTTGGTTCGGGTTCGGGTTCATGGGAATTTAAAAAAAAAATCGTACGCACCCAAACCGGTTCGGGTTCTTACTTACCGCCGGCAGCAGCTCTGCTCCGGCGGCACCCTCCGGGTTCCTTGCCCACGCTACAGCTGTAGTGCAGGCCAGGTTTTTTACCCCTTTCATCCCTCCCTCCCTGGCTCGCCCTCCTTTACCTTCCTCTTCTCCTTCCGGCGGCGCCCTCTGGGTTCCTTGCCCACGCTACAGCTGTAGTGCAGGCCAGGTTTTTTACCCCTTTCCTCCCTCCCTCCTTGGCTCGCTCTCCTTTACCTTCCTCTTCTCCTTCCAGCGGCGCCCTCCGGGTTCCTTGCCCACGCTACAGCTGTAGTGCAGGCCAGGTTTTTTACCCCTTTCCTTCCTCCCTCCCTGGCTCGCCCTCCTTTACCTTCCTCTTCTCCTTCCAGCGGCGCCCTCTGGGTTCCTTGCCAACGCTACAGCTGTAGTGCAGGCCAGGTTTTTTACCTCTTTCCTCCCTCCCTCCCTGGCTCGCTCTCCTTTACCTTCCTCTTCTCCTTCCGGCGGCGCCTTCCGGGTTCCTGACCTGCACTACAGCTGTAGTGTGGGCCAGGTGTTTTTTTAATTTATTTTTAAAGCGCCGACCGCGCGGCCCCTGGGGCCCTGTCGGCGCTGGGTTTTTTATTTTTTATTGGCAGCCAGGAAGACCAAGACTCCAGCAGCACCAGGTAGGAGACTGCCGCCATTAACTAAACAAATGGAACTGAACCAATTTTGTTTGGTTCTGTTTGTTTCGTTATAAAATCACTATGGGGATCGTTATTTGGTTTATTACTTAACAAACCAAATAACAAATAACGGAACGAACTAAAAGTTCATTTTGTGCCCATTTCTCTTCTTTATAGATTGGATCACTCAAAGGGGAAGCTTGTCCTTGTATGCTAGTGTAGTGCCAGTGGTTAAGATGTGCCATAGAAACTCAATTCCAGAGACGTAAGTCCATCAAACCATAAGATAACTAGTAGCTGGATATTAAGTCTCAGGCTAATCACAACTTGCGGTGGTGAAAAAATAATGGGAAAGCACTGTCTATGTCAACTTGTTAGGGGGAAAAGCAATATAAACATAATTGTAAATAAAAATATTCTTCCTATTCTCCCTCCAGCAGAGAAGACAGATACAACCCCAGTGTTCTTCTTCTCTCAGCTCTCTGTGTCCAATTTTTGCTCTGCTGTAGCCATTATGCCTAACAAATGCTAAAGGTAACTACTGTGACCCAGTGTTTTCATTTTTTGGTGGAATATTATTCGTCACCCCAACAAATGATAAATTGGTATCTAATGCGCAAATGTGCATGAGGACTACCAGGTTTGTGACTGCCTCCCTAGGGAGTTGGGGGAGAGGGAACTCTTAAGCTCGTATTTCCTGGTATTTCCTTCTGAATCTTTAGGAGAATTTGATCTTGCCTCTGTTACGAGCAAGGAAGGATTTATACACATAAACATACACAAATGGTTGAGTGGCCATCTGCAGTGTTTGAGACAGGAAGGCTCTAAAGATAAGAGGGGGGGGGTCTATCAGTGATTCTGTTAAGTTGTGAGAGCTGCACCGGTTGCAGTAGGTCATGTTCTCTGAAGTGTACAAGCTGCCGGCTTTCAAAGTTCAAGGAGAGTCCAGCTGTACTGGTAAATGCTGACTTCCTTTAAAATCCCTGTTTTTAAGCTGGGTTGTGCAGGCTGAAGGCAGTGCTTGTAGTGCAGTGCTATGCTTTTGTTTGCAGAAAGGGGCTCAGGTTTAGTATCTTTTTGAATTCATTGTTTGCAGAAAACAGCAGCTAATTGTACTGCTCTCACAATCAGATTGAATCCCACGTGCTATTGTAGCTATAGCATTATAAGAGAGAGTCAAATGAAAGATGTTCCAGAACATAGAAAGTTGTCATGAGTCAGAATGTTGCTTTGTACTAGCAGTGGAGGCATTCTGCAAAAGCTGATACTAAATAAAGACTAAATATATCACAACATTTATTTATTTATTTATTTATTTATTTATTTATTTATTTATTTATTTATTTATATACCACAACCATCTAGCAAAAAAGCTACTCTGGGCGGTTTACAAACATATACAAAATACAAAAACAGATTAAACAACTTAAAATAGTAAATAAAAACTAATTAATCAGACCAAATAATCAAATCATCATAATCAAAATAACAAATAAGCATATAAGGACAAATACAATCAATCAAAAAGATTTAACAATTCAAAATAAGAACAGATGGAAAAAAAGAACTACTGTATATACTCGAATATAAGCCTAGTTTTTCAGCCCTAATTTTGGGCTGAAAAAAGGGGCCCTCGGCTTATATTCGTGTCAATACTTTTAGCCACTGAGGCAAGTCATCTGTGGCTAAAAGCCATTTTAAACATTGCATGCCGCTTCTCATGACCCCCCTCTGCATCACAGGGGAGCGGCAGACGATGTTTAGAATGACTTTTAGCCACTGACCCAAGCACTTGCATCAGTGGCTAAATTTAAACATCACACACCACTCCCCCAGCTCACAAAGGTGGAGCTGCCAGGCCCTGCTGCATTTCCCACCCTAGACATATACTCGAGTCAATACGTTTCCCCAGTTTTGGGGGGTTAAATTAGGGGCCTCGACTTATACTCGGGTTGACTTATACTTGAGTATATACGGTAATAGAAAATTATCATAAGGCGGGGAAAAATAACAGCTTCCTATTGATATAAGCTGTCGAAGTGAAGTTTTTAAAAGTTCCATTACATTTACTCAAACTCCCATCTGCCTCAGCCCAGATTTCTTCAGATGTTTTAAACTACAATGCCCATCATTCCTGACCATAATCATGGTGCTTTGAGGTCATTTGGTTTTAGGTTATAATATGTGGAGGGTGCTGGGTTAGGGATGGCTGAGCTAGAGGTTTTTTCTTTCTTTCATGAGCCTAATGTAAACCACTCAGAGCCGTGTTTCTACTTAAGGGGTGGTAACAGCATATAATTCATATAAATAAATAAGTAACATTTGTCCAGAAAACATGACCCAGTCCTAAGCCCTGGGTGACTGGGGAAAAAGAACAGGAAATAATATTAATCTCTACTCACCTTTTTGAGCATAACAATGAAAAATGCCTCTAATTTTTATTTAGAAAAGTCCTACAGTTGCCCAAAGTTTGGAAAAGACTCACTTGGAAGCTATGAGAAAGAGATTAAAGGCAGTATCAGGTACTTTGTTCATGCATCTAGAAGTTTGTCATTAAGTGAAGGATCTCCCTGAAGGAGGTGGAGCATTGTAAACAATGCACTGGACATTTTATAACTGGAAAATTTTGACTTATTCAAAAATACATTTATGCTGTTGGCCAACTCACTGGCTACTATGAGGCTCATGGACTATGTTGGAGCATCTTGAAGGGGTTCCAATTATGAGGAAGTAGAACCGGGAGTGATAGCATAAAGTAGTTCATAATTTATTTACTTAATTTATATATTGGCCGATTAATGACTTTGGATTACTCTGTGCAGCATACAAAAAAGGAAGTCATCACAGCCACTACCTACTTCATTCCCATTATTACATAATAACATAATCAGGTGGTGCTATAACTGTCTCAAGTGCAGTAATCTTACTAAAATCTAAAGTTCAAATGTTACAATTAACCTCATTTGATAGTATGATGTTCTTAAATGCTGCCTTATATAATTCTCTCTTGAGTAATTTTTTTCAATATTGGGAGGGATAGAGCCTGGCGCACCTCAACTGGCAGTTCCACAAAGTGGAGGATATTATTGAGACAGCCCAACACCTCGTTACCTTTCTATACAGTAATACCTTGGTTTTTAGGGTAACTTGGTTTAAGAGCATTTTGCAAGACAAGCAAACATTTCTTAAGGATTTTACCTTGATCAACAAGCAATGTCTTGCAATACAAGTAACTGGAGCAGGGAGACAATGGTGGCTCTCATGTCCCCCTCCCCGGGCTGGATTGTGGGTGATTGTCTGGAACGTTCCATCTCTGGCAAGCCTCAAAAAGAGAGGGAGGAGAGAGGAATGGAGGTTTCCCTTGAGGCAACCAAGGAACGTTTTCAAAGGGGAGTGCAGGTTAGGTTTTTTTAAATTTTCCTTTATACATTATTTTTATTTAATTTGTTTTCAGCATGCTTTCTAATTTTTCAAACCATTTCTAGTAATAGGGCAGCTAGTCAAGTGTGTAGGGCTACAAATTGCACTTTATTATTGTCACATTAAAACACAGAGTAAAATCCAGTTGTTAGCTCCAAGCAGAGCAGATTCTGCAGCCAGGCATGTAAACCATGCTGTGGACATGGTCTTCTAGCCAACTTCTTTTGTGAGTTTTGGCAGTTTGTGCGTACAGTATGTAGTCTGTGGGACACCAGAACGAATCATCTGAGTTTCCATTATTTCTTATGGGGAAATTTGCTTTCATGTAAGAGTGTTTTGGTTTACAAGTGTGTTTCCGGAACAAATTATGCTCATAAACCAAGGTATTACTGTATTCTCTTGGTGTGTCCCCCTTTTATGGACTGAAAGGAGTGTGTGTCCTGTAAAGCTGTTTTGGGGAGTGATAAGAATAAAAACAGCTAAGAATTGACCCAGTATGGTGAGATATCCATTTTTTCAGGTTGCAAAAGAAACAAAAGGAAAAGTCAAGTTAAATTGGAGGTCTCTTACAATTGACTTGGAAGGGTAATAGACGTCTTTTTTCGTCTTCCTAAACAACAATGTGCATAAGTGAATCCCTCAGTATTTTTCCTCTAACCTTTTCTGTTCGTCACAAGATCTCTCTTTTAAGCCTCTTTTGCTTCGGCATTCCTATCCTGCTAATCCGTCTTGTGATGTCTAACCTCCATTTCTTCAAAGGGAAAGGAGACATCCATCTTCTGCTGTGTGCTTCAGTTTAACTTTACTTTAATTTTTTAAGACAAGCTTCACATCCTGAAAGAGATTTCTTAACCTGGGGTATGAGTTTTCATGTCTAGTGACTGGCTATAACCTCCCAACCTCTAGGTAACATATATTGATGAAACAGAATTTGAGATTCTGCTCAGTGCATTTTTCAAACATAATCTCCAGTTAGCTAATACAGTGGCATTACTTGCTGCCTTTATTTAACCCTCAAATTCCTCTTGTCTGAGGTCAGCAAACCTGGGAGTGCTGGAAAGTTTGCAACCCAACAGTGTGTTGTGCAACCTTGTATGCCCCCTCAGAAATAAGTTCCACAGTTGAACTGGTATGTGTATGTGTTCTCATCTGCTGTCAAGTCATGACATGTATAGCAGCTCTCTCAAGATAAGTGAGACACTGAGGGGTTTTACCAGTACCATTCTCCTGTGCATTTCCATTGCTGAGTGGGGATTCACACTTCAGTCTCCTGATTCTTGGTCCATTATTCTGTCCACTGCACCATGCTCGATAGCCACAGTTGGACTTAAGTCCATCTAAAATTAGTACAGTATATTATACTTCTGTGACATAATGGCTATAACCAAGTTATGGCTTAGGACGTTCTCTGATTTGAATATTTTGTTTGTATGTTCATCATTGGGGTGATAAGGCTGGTTTATTTTATGAACATCTTTTAAAAAGAGGAACTAGATAATGCATGTGAAATCCTTTTATAAGATAGTTTTGCTATCCAAGCAGTGTTTGCAACTCCCATCCATAGCTGCATTTAATGCTTGGAGATTTTACTTTTTGGCTTTGCAGGTCTTAGAATTTTGGTCATTGTTGTAACATTTCTGACTTCTGGTTGCATGAGGGCCAATGAAGGTCTTTAGAATGCAAGAGATAGGGAAAAGAGCTACCTTTATGAACCATGGTTGCCATGTTACCAAGGGGAATCCAATGTGGTTTTTTAGTGTTTCATATCAAGCTGTGTTAGAATATGATGTTGACCTGTGTATATTTTCCTAGACCAACACCGCTGATTGATTTGTATGCAAATGCATCTTTGTGGTTTGAGCTCAAAACCACAGAAGACTGGTCGAAAGTTTAGGTACATCCAGGCTAACTCCGTTTTTTAATGTGGGACACTGTGCTTCTGTATACATGATTCAGAATGCCAGGAAATGGCCTGATATTGCTGCACAGTATTGTGTTTGCATTGCCAGCGGGAAAAAGGATGCCAAGCTTGATATTGCAAAGGGCAGCCAGAATGTTGACAACTTCAGTGGCAGTACTCAAGACAGTCTCCTGCTCGAGGCAGTCTACTGCAGGGCTGTTCAGCTTTGAACGGGCTGATGTCTACTTTTTCCAACCCAAAGTGCCTGATGGCTACTACACTAAAACCTCTCCTTACAAATTTTATCCTTTCCGAGCACATGCTCATAAGTTTTATATATATATATATATATATATATATATATATATATATATATATATATATATATATATATATATATATATATATGTGCATGGTAGGGTGGATTCGGGTTTCTTCCCGTGTAGAAATCTGGTTGTTTTGGCGACGTTTCGACGAGGTCTCACTCGTCATCTTCAGGCTGGTGTTCTGGCTTCTTTCTTCTTGAAGCAAAGCGTGATCTCAGTTGAAGTCCTTCTATAAATACTGCTGGGGGGTGTGGTTTGCTTGCTCTGTTGCTGATTGTAGGTTCGTTTGTTCTTTTGTGATCTGCTTTGTGGCTGAGGCGATCGTTAAGGGCTTAACTGCTGGTGGGTTAGATGGCTGTTTAGAGACATCCTGTGTGGGTGAGGTGCTGGATGTGTGTCTATTAGCCTTTTTGTTTCTTAACGACCTTGGTGATGGGCGTTCTGGCGGCATCCTGGGCTTTGGTGGAGTGGGGTCCTGTGTCTTGTGAATTCATTTTGGTCTGACTGCGTGTCTGTGGTCTCCCAATGTTTTTTTGGCGTGTGTAAGTGTGCTCCATGTGGTGGCTGGAGTGGGGAGTAGCGGTAGATGGTGCAGTCGTGGTTTTGTTATTGGATGGTGGTTTCGTTTCATCTGTGGGAAGGGTCTGGGTTTGTGTTTGGTGTGGATGGAAGGTGGTGGCATCTTGTGTCCTTTTGGACCTGGTGTCAGTCTTTGTGACAGAGGCTCGTCTGTTGACCAGGGCCAGTTTCCAGATGTCAGGCAAGCGGGAGGTGTCATCACGTTTATTCATGTTGTTTGGGTGTTTCTCTATTTCAATGGCTTCCATGATTATTCGACTGTTGAAGTGTTCAGTTTTGGAGATGAGTTTGGTTCTTTTAAAATCAATTTCATGACCTGTTGTTTTTATGTGCTGGAAGAGAGAGGAAGATTTTTCTTCTTTTTTGACTGCGTTCTTGTGTTCTGCGATGCGTGCGCTTATTCTCCTGTTTGTCTCTCCGATGTATGTGGCTGGGCAGACTTTGCATGGTATTTCGTAGACTCCTTGGTTTTCTAGCTCAATCTTGTCTTTGGGGTTTCTTAAAATGTTGGCTATTTTTTGTTCGGTGCAAAAGGCTGTCTTGATGTTGTGTTTGTGGAGAATTTTGCTGATTTTGTCTGTGGTGCCTTTGATGTAAGGGAGGAGGGCAGTGCCGTTGTTCTCTTCTGTTTCTTGGTTCTTGGGGGGTGTTTCTTTTTGGATTAGTTTGTTGATGGTGTTTTTTTGGAATCCGTTCGCAATTAAAGCATTCGAGAGAGTGTGTAATACAGTTTTTAGGTGGTCTTTGTCGGCGAGGCGTTTGGTTCTGGAGATGAGAGTTTTTGCTACGGAGTTGATCTGTGCAGGGTGGTGGTGTGATTGTGCATTTAAGTAGCGGTTTGTATGTGTTTTTTTCCGGTAGATGGTATGTCCTAAGGAGCCGTCGGGTTTTTTGTAGATTAGGACGTCCAGGAAGGGAAGTTGGTTGTTGGCTTCTATTTCCATAGTGAATTGTATTTTGGGGTGTAGGCTGTTGAGATGTGCGAGGAAGTTGTTCAGTTTGTCTTTCCCGTGTGGCCAGATAACAAAGGTGTCGTCAACATATCTGAGCCAGAGTTTGGGTTTATGTTCGGACTTCTGTAACGCGTTGGTTTCAAAGTGTTTCCATATATAGGTTTGCGATGACCGGTGAGAGGGGTGATCCCATGGGTGCTCCTTCTATCTGTTTGTATCTTTGTCCATTGTGGATGAAGTATGTGTTGGTTAGGCAGTGGTTGGTCAGATCTAGGATGTGCTTGGGGGGGTTGTATTTGTTGTGGATAGCTGTCAAGGCTTCTTGAATGGGCACTTGTGTGAAGAGCGAAACAACATCGAAGCTCACGAGTAGGTCATTGGGTTGTAGGTCTTGTTTCTTTATAATTTCTATGAAGTGGAACGAGTTTTGTACGTATGAAGTGATGGATTCTGCATAGGGCTGGAGTTGTTTGGCAAGAAATTTGGCGAGGTTTTGTAGGGGTGAGCCTATGGAGCTGACTATGGGTCTGAGAGTGTTCCTTCTTTGTGCGAACGGATTTAATTGCGAACGGATTCCAAAAAAACACCATCAACAAACTAATCCAAAAAGAAACACCCCCCAAGAACCAAGAAACAGAAGAGAACAACGGCACTGCCCTCCTCCCTTACATGAAAGGCACCACAGACAAAATCAGGAAAATTCTCCACAAACACAATATCAAGACAGCCTTTTGCACCGAACAAAAAATAGCCAACATTTTAAGAAACCCCAAAGACAAGATTGAGCTAGAAAACCAAGGAGTCTACGAAATACCATGCAAAGTCTGCCCAGCCACATACATCGGACAGACAAACAGGAGAATAAGCGCACGCATCGCAGAACACAAGAACGCAGTCAAAAAAGAAGAAAAATCTTCCTCTCTCTTCCAGCACATAAAAACAACAGGTCATGAAATTGATTTTAAAAGAACCAAACTCATCTCCAAAACTGAACACTTCAACAGTCGAATAATCATGGAAGCCATTGAAATAGAGAAACACCCAAACAACATGAATAAACGTGATGACACCTCCCGCTTGCCTGACATCTGGAAACTGGCCCTGGTCAACAGACGAGCCTCTGTCACAAAGACTGACACCAGGTCCAAAAGGACACAAGATGCCACCACCTTCCATCCACACCAAACACAAACCCAGACCCTTCCCACAGATGAAACGAAACCACCATCCAATAACAAAACCACGACTGCACCATCTACCGCTACTCCCCACTCCAGCCACCACATGGAGCACACTTACACACGCCAAAAAAACATTGGGAGACCACAGACACGCAGCCAGACCAAAATGAATTCACAAGACACAGGACCCCACTCCACCAAAGCCCAGGATGCCGCCAGAACGCCCATCACCAAGGTCGTTAAGAAACAAAAGGCTAATAGACACACATCCAGCACCTCACCCACACAGGATGTCTCTAAACAGCCATCTAACCCACCAGCAGTTAAGCCCTTAACGATCGCCTCAGCCACAAAGCAGATCACAAAAGAACAAACGAACCTACAATCAGCAACAGAGCAAGCAAACCACACACCCCAGCAGTATTTATAGAAGGACTTCAACTGAGATCACGCTTTGCTTCAAGAAGAAAGAAGCCAGAACACCAGCCTGAAGATGACGAGTGAGACCTCGTCGAAACGTCGCCAAAACAACCAGATTTCTACACGGGAAGAAACCCGAATCCACCCTACCATGCATACCTATACCCGTGAAAATCTACGAAAATATATATATATATATATATATATATATATATATATATATATATATATATATATATATATATATATATATATATATATATTTGAAAACCAATTAATCCGTTCTGGAGGGATCAGATTTCAATGCGCCATGGCCCTTGAACTGTCCCACTCAATTGAGACAGTTGGATGGCAGACCCAGAACTTTGCTGGGCCAGTGGTGGTCCTTGGGATGGGGGAGGGAGGGGTGGAGAACTTATCCCCTCACTTTTTAAATTGATGGCCGGTGGGTTACTTTTGAACCCTTCACGGGCTACTGGTAGACTGCGGTCTACCTGTTGGGCAGGCCTGGTCTACTGGTTACCCTCACTACCATATGAATGTATACAACCATTCACAAAATAATACCATGGGAAGGAAAGTCCCAAATGCTGACTCCCTACCCCCCACCTCATCAAACACCTCTCACCAATACATACGGCAGTCATAAGGGCTGTTTTTCAACAAGTGCAAATATTTGTTCTCTGTTATTTTGAAAATATCTTTTAAAATATATTACAGCCAGACACAGAAACTATTTGTAATGCGACTTTGGTCAGGAAAGAGTTTAAACATTCACCTCCTGAGGGTCAGCTAATTGGGCCCTTACTGATAGGCACAAACATTCAGATTGCAGTAGACATGGAGCTGATATCTCTTTTGAAGACTTGTGTCAGGAACCTGGTCTTAGAAATCCTGAGAGAATGTTTCCTGAAATTACTCAGGTCTGGTAAAAAACAACAACTGCTCACATCACCACACATCATACTTTGCACAGTGTTCCAGAATGATGATAACGTGCAACTGAGGGAGCATTTTTAGGGAAAACTTACAGAACTCCAGGAATTACTCTGAATGCACCTATGGAATATTGACCATTAAGATAGTGCATATCTTCTTTCTTGGCTTTTAATGCGAATTTGTTATGTTTGTTTGTTCATGTGCTATATTTGTTCCCTGCTTTACCTCCCGTAGGCCTAAGACAAGATATTTAGTTCAGTTCTCTGCTTTGCCTGCATGCATCTCCACACGGTTTTCTTTGTGCCTCTTCAAACATGCTGGTAAGAATATTACCAACCGGGAAGCACTGATGTGTAGTGTTTACATCCAATTTTCTTCCTCCCTTCATTATAAAAAGGAGCATCTGTTTCTTTCTGCCCCTTAGTCTCTGTACAAACTGTCAAAGCAAAGCATGGAGGTATTTAGATATTTATTTCCCTTGCTTCTCTTTGGTTCAGTTCTAGATTTAAGAGACATGGCCATGGATGCTGCCTGCTAATACTGTAGGCATCGACATGTCAAAGTGTAATTCTTTCTCTGCTAAGTTTCATTCTTTCCCAAGCGCATTCCAGAGATGAGCAAATAAGATGCTGCCAACGGCAGAATTTTCTGCAAGAAAGTATTCTGGGATATGTTAACTGCAAACAGACCCCTTGATTCCTTGGAGTAGTGTTTTTAAAAGGGTTGAAGCAATATGACATATCTCAGTGAAAGGTCAGGGGTTGAAATTCCTCATGCAGAGTTGCAGCACAGTTATCACAGCAAGTCATTATCTTTGGCATTTAATTATATTCAGGGGAAGAAACTGTTGCTACAGCTGCTGTTTTGAACCTAAAAGACGATTGCAACAGGCTTAAAGCAGCTGTTAAGTGTCTGTGAAGGGGCTGTAAGAAAGGAAAAGAAGTAGGGTTGTAACAATTTTCAGAAGGCTTTAGAATCATAGAATCATGGAACCATAGAGTTGGAAGAGACCTCACGGGCCATCCAGTCCAACCTGCTGCCGTGCAGGAACCTCCATCAAAGTACCCCCGATGTATGGCCATCCATCCTCTCCTTAAACACCTCCAAATAAGGAGACTCCACCACCCTCTGTGGCAGCATATTCCACTTCCAGACAGCTCTAACTGTCATGAAGTTCTTCCTAATGCTTAAATTGAATCTCTTTTCGTATAGTTTGGAACCATTGCCCCGAGTCCTAGTCTCTGAAGCCATAGAAAACAAGCCAGTCCCCTCTTCAATATGACATCCTTTCAAAATATTTAAACATGTCTCTCATACCCCCCTCTCAGCCTTCTTTGTGATGGGTGCTGACATAGGGCCTTTTTACACGACCCCTAAGATCCGCTGGCCACTTAAATTCGGACCAGAGATCTTAGGGGTTCTTCGCTCTTTCTCTGTCCCCACCCCCCTCCGCACTTCCTGGTTGCTGGCTGCCTGAGGGAGGGAGAAAAAAGAAAGAAAAGAATGCCGGTTTACCTCCGTTTTGTTCCCGGCAGCATTCAGATCTCTTAAAGGGGCGGGGCGCAAAAAAAGAACAAACAGAAGCCAGGAGAGCCCCGCACTCACTATCCTTACACCGGATCAAATATTTGTCACATCCAAAAAGCAGGTACAAGAAAACTGCTCTGGGTCACGCTAAAGTGGGCGGGGTCGCACTTAATTGTCTGCAAAGTCCGGAGCTGGTGGGTAAACATTTTTAAGGTCCGGACCTTGCAGCCATTTGCGGCGGAGCTTAGGGGTCGTGTATAAACGCCCATAGAGATGATCATTAGCAACTGAAAAGTACGCTTTGTATGTCAGGCTTCTCCAAATAGAAATCTGCCAAGCAGAGAGTTGCCATACCTGCCCCCTTAGAATTTTTTAAACTGAGCTCCTTTCCTTGTTTAGATACAGTACATGCACAATTTGTAGCATCTGTAGAATTATGCCTGTGTGAGTCATCTTGACCTGGATGATAATGTATCAAACAACTTTGCTCGTAGGGTTTTTTTGTTTCAATTTTTCCTGACCCTCGCAGCAATCACAAGCATGTACAATTTGTGCCCAGCGACATTTGTGGAGCCATACTTGCACATAACCAAGCGCTTATGAATTATTCCTGGGTTTTATAGCCAATCCCAGCACAATACATATGTGAGAATATGTTAATGTTTCAAGTCAGTTATGCAAGGAAAATGTCAATTTCTCCCTCTTCCCTTCTGCACAAAGGCTTTTATTTTTAAAGGCTGTATACACACACCTGAGTGAAGAAAAGGGAAGCAATTGTAATGTTTCTATTCTTTAGAGCAGGTAAAAACTATAGATGTTTAGACGGATTCTTTTATACAGCTACAAACTTGGGCTGCAGAAAGTCTCCTTCTGTTAAGACCTTACCTGTGTCTGCGTAGGCTTAAGACCGCTGTCATCTACTCACAAGGAGAATTCTGACTTTATCTTCACCAATGTGTTGTTGAGTGTCTTTATTAGAAGCTCCAGCTAAACTTACTATGTTATGGAGCATGGCCAGAATGGCTCACCTGGACAAACATTTATTTTTAGATACAGAGCAAGCTGCTGGAACTCTGATACCTCGCTATCAGGCAGAAAATTGTTTGCTTCCTCTCCTCTTGTCGCTGTAGTTCTTGGCCACAAAAGTTGTTCTTGTAGAATATTTGTTCACATTTCTTATGCACAGTGTATTAATATCACCTCCCCCCCCCCTTTAGCAGATATAATTGTATGATTGCAGCTATAGTAGTAGACAGGGCAGTGGTCGAGTTTGTGTGTAGATATTTGGAGTACAGTAAATAGCCAGTGTTCTGTCCTGGGCCAAGAGTCTTAATATTGGCCTCTGTTTTGGAAGCCTTTAGCAAATATTGCATATATTTTGTTTTGCAAGTTTAAATGACAACACAGATGCTCAAGGTGCCAAATTCTGTACTCACTCGTGCTATAAAATCTGTTTTAATACAACCTTGCTGTTTAACTCAGAGAGGCATTTCAACAATAAAACACGATAATGGGTTACTTGTTGTAGCATGCTGAAGAAATCATTAGCTAACTTCTGGCAACTGAGATAGCTTCAAATACAAGGCTTGTGACCAACGTGCCTTCTTAATTTTTGTCCCTGCTGCACAGGGGGCTCTTTTTCACACTCAGCAACAGCCTTTTCAGTATATTGCTGTTGTTATGTCGACTTCCACACTGTGCTATAGTGCTAGAGCACTCCTTAGGCAGGTTACAATACAAGGAGCATGTCCGTTTCTTCCCTTCATGTCTGCACAAAGGATTCTATTGTAGAACAGGTAGTCTTTTGTGGGGGAAACCTGAGGATTTTTTCTGCAAAAGCTACCATGTGTTTCCGTCTACAAGATGCCCCCACATGTAAGATGAACCCCACTTTTCTGACCCAAAATTACATTTTCATAACTCCATGGTTCTCGCCTTGGCTTACATCTGTGTTTAAGATGACCCTCAATTTTTAGTCTAACAAATTTAGACTAAAATACAGTCTTAGACATGGAAAAGCACTTTAATCCATTCAGTAGAAAGGGGATAAAACTTCCCAATTGCTTTGTGTGACTTCTGTTCATTGGGAAAAAAATGTTTGGCCTTTTCATGTAGACGTTGGTCCATGTCAAATTCTTGGACATCAGGGAAATACTGTAAGCAGTGAGTTTAAGTGGCCACAGTCGAGTCTATGAGCCATGGCAGACACAGGTTGAATTCCAGAGCAGCAATAAAGTTCCAGAAGGGACAGAATTTTTTGAAAATCAGGCCCTCTTGAAGATTCAAGGCAGCAAGAGAAGATTGGGGCAAGAAGTAGGTCCATCAAACCTGCGTTTGCAGTGGAACTGGAGTGCTAGTGGCACACGGCATAATATATTTCATGATCTTTTAATAAAAAATATTTTGGATTACTCTGTAAATAAATAAATAAATAAATAAATAAATAAATAAATAAATAAGGCAATCTTTAGGGATTTTTCTCTGTGGTAGCTATTGCATTCAAGCCAACAGTTGTAAATGGGGATTTGATATTAGAATCTTGGTATGGTTCACTACAAAAAGACTTACCTGGCCTTTAAAACTGAGAAGAATTATTTATTTACTTTTATTTATTTTTGAGTATTTCTACCTCACCTTTCTCCATGAAAAATATACACTCCAGTACAATTAAGACATATTCAGTTTGAGAACAGGGAATTGCTTACTGAGCTGGGGGACCTCCCTTATGAGGAAAGGCTAAAACATTTGGGACTCTTTAGTCTGGAAAAAAGGTGCCTGAGGGGGGATATGATCAAGACGTACAAAATAATGCAGGACATGAGTAAAGTGGATAGAGGGATGCGCTGCTTCCTCTCACAAAATACCAGAACTAGGGGACATCCACTTAAATTGAGGGTTGGGAGAGTGAGAACGGACAAAAGAAATTTTTTTTTACCCAGCATTCCCTACGAAAGGATGTCGTGATGTCATCTGGACTGGATGCCTTCAAAAGGGGATTGGACAGATTCCTGGAGGAAAGGTCCATCACAGGTTACAAACCATGAGGGAGATGTGTAATCTCCAGGCTTAAAACCAGGGTACTTCAAGGGCCAGATGCAGGGGAGTGGTATCAGGAGACAGATATCTAGTCTTGCGCGGTCCCAGACACATTTGGTGGGGCCACTGGACTAGATGGGCCTTTGGCCTGATCCAGCGTGGCTCTTTTTATGTTCTTATGTTCTTATGGGTATCTTACAGCATTAGAAAGCAACATTAAAACTAACAATGGGCAACAACATAGTTTCAATGCAATCACACAAGGAAAAATATAAACACAAAGTTATAAGTGGTTATAAACACAAAGTCTGTGTAGCCATGTACATATGTTAGATTCATATAAAGACACATAACAGGTACTCCATCATTCTGGGAAAGCTTGCCTGAAGAGAAAGGTCTTTGCCTGTTTCCAGAAAGACATCAGAGATGGGGCAGTCCTGGCCTCCAGTGGGAGGGCGTTCCAGAGTCTGGGCGCATCAGCAGAGAAGGCCCTTTCATGGGTTCCCACAAGACGTATCTGTGAGGGTGGTGGGATGGAGAGAAAGGCCTCTCCTAATGACCTTAACACCCGAGTCAGTTCATACTGTGAAATTCGATCTTTGAGGTAGGTAGGACCCAGATCGTCTAGTGCTTTGTAGATTAAGGTCAGCACTTTGAATTGCAGAGTTGTTGCAGGACAAAGTTAAGAACTACAATGTTTAACTTGCAAGATGAAACCTGCTCTATGGAAGATTAGAAATATGTTAACATGAATTTATTTACGAACATATATATATACTAAACCCACACTTACTTTTTGGACTATATAGAGAAGCTTAGAGGGTAAGTCTACCAGTTTCCTTTGTAAGCATTATTTTTATGTATTGTTGATCCATTTAAATTATTTCATACTACCTATAAAGCCAAAACTTCCTAAAATCAGTTAACATGTAAAATTTAAAAAAAATAAAATAAAATATAAATATATAACAGCACAGCACATTTAAAATAACCATCCATTAAATTAAAAACAAAACCCCAAGTCTTTAAAGTGTATTATCAATGTCCTGTATTCTTTAACTTCATGAGGTGCTTACTGCTCATTCTTGCCTACTCTTTGGAACTGGAATGTGGCTTCTCTTCTTAATCAAATTATAGACTCATTTAGGAAGTCCTGTAACTTCAGTCTGTGCCAGGACCCTGTGTGTATAATATCCATGGAAAACTAAATATTGAAACAGCATCTTTGTTCCGGTGGCAAGTCTCCTGTCTTTGCTGCAAGGGTTTTTCATCTAAAAGTGGCCTCCTGAATGAAGGTTTGCCTTGCCACAGGGTTCCTTTATGCATGACACCTCCCTCCCTTCAGCAGTCAGCTGATAGCACAGTTGAGGATCAAATGCTTCCCGGAGTTACCTAGGAGACATTCCTATTTGTATGGAATGACTGAATGACCATCCAGGCTCTGCCAGCTGAGCGTGGATGGCACCAATCTGCCCCTGCTGAGCTGCATACTAAGTAATCCAATCTTCTTAAAGGGATGGTGTGGGTTTGTAACCTCCACTGGAACCTGGACAGTAAAGAAATCTGAGATGTAATAAAACCTCCCAATAATTCTTTTGAATTGTGGTGCTGTAGAAGAGCTTTGCGGATAACCTAGACTTTCAGAAAATGTATAACTTAGTCCTTATTAGAACAAATCAAGCCCAAACTATCTCTGGAGCCAAACATGATGAGACGGAGGTGGTCATATTTTGGGAACCTCATGAGAAAGCAGGATTCTCTGGAAAAGGCAGTAATGCAGGGAATGATGGAAGGCAGCCGGAAAAAGTGGAGCACCAAATATGAGATAGATCCAAAAAGGACGCTACAGCCTTGAATTGGCAAGAGCTGAGCAGGATTGTGGAGGACCAGAGACGTTCAAGATCTCTCATTCATTGGGTCTCCATATGGAGGTGACTTAATGGCACATGACAAAAATGCATGCTGGATACAGTGTTTTGCTGTTGTTCAGAACATATGTGTAAACTGATGATGCTCACAGATTTTGGGATGTTATTTTCCTGGATGCTTTTTGTGCCTCCTGGCTGCTTTATTTCCATTTCTATCCCTCAAACAAGCTTGTAATGCTTTTCAAAATGCAACATCAGATTATAGTGAAAATTCCATTATGTATTGTTTGCTATAGCAATTTTTAAAATACTTTCTATACCCTTCATTCAAATTTCCTGTCGTACTCTATGTTCTGTATTTTGCACAAGCATCCCTTGAATACGGACAGTTTTTTTAAACCTCTAATCTCAGAAATGGAACGACTCAGCGATGTCTCAAGAGAACCAACTCAACATTCTCTTTTTCTTTGGAATCAAAGAGGACCTTCTTTGTTAATGTTCTGAGACTTTATTGCTCCTCAAAGGAAGCTAGGCTGGACCCATATTTACTGTCCTTCTGGAACCGGGCAAATACCTTATCTTCTGGCAAGCTCCCTCTTAGTAACTGGCTGTCTAAGTGGGTTTTTTATTTATTTATTTATTTATTTATTTATTTATTTATTTATTTATTTATTTATCTATTATTTATTTATTTATTTATTTATTTATTTATTTATAATTGTAGATAAATGGAACATGGGGAAAAATAAATTGGGAATGCTAAAAGAAAAAGAAGAAGGGGGTTCAGGTTGGGCAGAACACTCGTAACAATATCAAAGTCATATTACAATTATAAACACTTCAATTCAGGCTTATATAAACATATAGTTATAACCAAGCAGTTTTGCCTTTTGTCATATTTTCGACTTAACTTTTTTGCAACCACATATAAAACTTCTCCCAACACTCCTGATGTTTCACCTTCCGATGTACCTCTAGCCATTCCGACATTGTGTCCATTTTTGCAGTCTCAAGGATTTTGGTTATCAGCTTCTGATCATTTGGTATTCCTGACTCTTGCCAGTGTTTTGCTAAAACAATTCTCGCTGCTATGATGTGAATCATTTTGCTGATCCATTGTATCTGGCATTATGTTTAACAAGAAGAGTTCAGGTTTTAGGTTTTTAAATTGATGGCTGTATCTTACTCTTTTGAATGTGTTTTCGTGTTGCTTATCTTTTTGTATGCCATTTGATTGATCAGTTTTAGTATTTGTACTGTATACTCCCTATTGTTAGCTTAAATATTGCCGTCCTTTTCAGGAAAATATTTTTTTAAAAATCTTAAATAAATAAATTATAAATCCCCAGACTTTCCAAGGCTGAGTGCTCTGACTATATTCATTTTCTTTCTCTTTTGATTTATTATTGATTCTTTATCTTTTTAGAAATTGACCTTTCCTTATATGTATGTCTCACCAGTGAATATTTCTCTCATTATCATCATTTCTCTGCTAAATGCAGTTATTGGTTTCACCCCTTTAGGATTGGTAACAATAAGACAATTCTCTAATTGCCCAATCTCATAACATTCATTTAGCTATTCCTGCACAGAGTATAGGCAGTTGGACATCTAGAGGAGTGGTATCAGGAGACAGATATCTAGTCTCATGCACTCCCAGACACGTTCGGTCGGGCTACTGTGAGATCCAGGAAGCTGGACTAGATGGGCCTTTGGCCTGATCCAGCATGGCTCTTCTTGTGTTCTTATGTTCTTAGTGCATAGTTGTTTTATGTCAATATGGAGGGATGATCGGTTCAGGAAAACTGAAGAAGATTTCTCTCATATACAGATTCTGGCATGTATTACAGAGCTGTGCATCTGTAAATGTGGGTGGATAGTTCCGTTTTGCTTTCTGTTAATGTTTTTGGTGCATGGGTCATGACTATCCAATTGCCTTCACTTGGGTTTTAAGATCTTCGCTCATGGTGGCTTTCCCTCTGAATTTGCAGGCATGCTGAGGTCTAGGGAGCAACCAGGATGAAAATAAAAAGAGAGAAGCTTGATTTCTATTCCTTTTCTGCTAGATTCCTCCATAATTAATCTACTGCAGAAAGATAAGAACTAGTTCACCTTCTTAGGAATGCAGGCCTGGTGCTGGTAGGGTGTGTCTCTCTGTGTGTGCCAGTGGGAGACATGAGGCACCTGGAAAGGTGTTGTGTGTGCACCAACCCTGATGGATTACTTGTTCATTAAATCTTAGCATTCCAAGTTTTTCTGTATATGTTTTACAGACATTCATTTACAGAGTGACTGGATTTTTTTTAGTTAACAGATTGGAAAACTACAGATTTTTAAAGTATAGGGATAACTGCATTTTGTGTCTTGATTAAGCAGTTGCTCTTTTTTTAAGGATAAACCTGTATCTCCTTAAGGGAAACAATGCCTTAATTGTAGCCTCATATTCTCTAAATAGCATTAGTGGGAATATATACTGTATATTAAAAATATCATTAATGGGAAATAGTATGTAAGTTTTAATAAGTTCATTATTGCAGAAATAGAAAGAAAATCGGTCTAAAGCAAGGCAGGGGTGGAGACCTCTAGAGCAGCAGTCCCCAACCCTTTTTACACCAGGGACCAGTATTGAATCCTGGTGTGTGTGCACGCACAAAAAATGCATGGGCATGCCCCCGCCTGCTGCTCCTTTCTCTTGGTTGCTATCATAGCACTGGGGGCTGTGGAGTGATGGTGGTTGAAATTTGTGGTGGTGAAAACAAAGATGAAGTGTTTGCCAACAAACAGAGGTCTGCAATATCCAATGGCTCTAAGATATTGTCCTGCCCACCATGAATTTGTCATTTTAGAAAATATGAGTGCGAGATGGCATGATGGAAAAAAAAAAGAACTCTTTTATGGCAAGATGTTGGTTTTCTTGCATATGCCTTTTCTTAAAAAGACTCATTAACTTTGTGCAGTTTATAAGATTGAGCGGTGCCTTACCTGTTTTTCCCCCTGTGGAATTGTTTGCCCACACATATTTCCACATATTGTTGTCATCAACACTATGAAGAAGATACAGGTGATATGGAGTGTCCACTTCCTTCACATGAATTATTTCAGTATTCCTTTCAACAGTTCTGTAAGAAAGGATAATGCTGTGACACCAAAATGCCGATAGGAAGCGGAGGCCCAGTGTAAATCCTATGTAAGAGGCATGTTGTGCAATGCTATTGTTGTTTTGATGAAAGGAAACCAACCAAAACAACAGAAGAGTCAAGGAATGCTACAAAAAGGGACTTCCTAACCTTTTCTCAAGCCTTTTGTCCCTCCTCATTGTAGTATTCTGGATGCTTTTGCCCTCTAGCTGGGAAAAGATCTCAGGAAAGATCAATTTGGAGTGGGAAACTAACCAGAACAGAAACGGTCAGATGATTATATGGTTGCATTGCAGTATACACTTGAATTTGACTGATGTGGTAGCCACGGTTCTTCATGAATTCTGCATAGAGAACCAGCTGTTCGGCTCTCCCTTGTTGAGAAAATATTTAACAGAGTCTCCAGGGATATAGAGAATTGCATTTATTTGAATAAAAATATGAGCTAAATAAAGTTTTCATGGGGAGGAAAGCTAAAAAAAAAAGCAGCTTCTTTCTTACTATATTAGCGGTTGGACAGAAAACAGAAATAGTCTAAATTTGGCATGCAAGAACTCAGTTTTTGCCAATCCTTTTTATTTTTAGACTGACTGTACAAAGTCTTGGTAACCCTGTGAATTTTCTCAGCATAGGCCCACTTGATAGCAGGCATCCTGGGATTGTTTGCCTTCCTTGTGCCTTCTGCAGGACATGAGGGAATCAGAGTTTATTTCACAGTAAGATAACTTTCCCTCTCTTTTGTCCCCTTGTCATTATCAGCTGCAGCTGAGTGCCCATCTGATTGAAAACAATAAAAGCACTGCTTAAAAAGAAAGAAAGAAAGAAAGAAAGAAATGTGCATAGTGACAGAACAATCCATGTGAATAAAGCAGAAGGAAGTTAGGTTGATGAAGATGAAGTAGAATGATGAAGAAGAGGATCTAGATATTTAGTCACTTGGCTACCCTGCTATTTACTCCTAGATCATTTATGAAGAGGTTGAAAAGCAGGGGTCCCAGTACTGAACCTTGGGGGACACCACTCTTTGCCTCCCTCCACTTGGAGAAGTGTCCATTTAGTGCTACCCTCCGTTTCCTTTCATGTAGCCAGTTACTGATACAGGACAAGACCTGTCCCTTTATTTCATAACTGGCAAGTTTATTCAAGAGCCTTCAGTGCATGACCTTTTCAAAAGCCTTCTGAAAGTCAGGTTGGTGGTCAGGTTCTCTGGCTAATCAGTTCCCCATTATCAGGTATCTAATTGAACCCAGCTGGAACCAGGTTCAATGCAAAGCACATCTTCTGTCACTGAGATACTGCTTCTGTCTGTCAGCAATCCCATCTTGGTCAAACAAAACCTAAGGCATTTTGCATGTCCGTTTTTATTAAACATAAAGAACTGTAAACATGGACATGGTGAATCAGTTGTCAATATTGTGTCTTATGTAACTTAGATATACTGCATTTTATATAAGTTTAGAACTGATATCAAGCAATTACATCCTGCCTGCATCTGCTAAATTGCCTTTCAGAATTTTTATTTCACCTTATGGCTCCATCTTATGGGAAAATGTTGGGTCTATGGTAATGGAAAGTATATCACAAGTTTATACTCTGAACCAACACTAAAGTTGTGTTTCTTAACATACTTTATCCTCCTTTTTCATGTAATAAGATGATGAAAGCCTCTTAAAATAACAAGTTCCTCTACATTTTCGCAGTCATGTTTATAGTCACAAATCCTTTGTAACTGTTTGCCTACCCTGAATTGCTTTTGGCGAAAGCCATTGTAGTTATCTTTGCTGGAGTGGATAACAGCAGCAGTAAGAATTCTACCTATGTTCTGATCGACTCTTGCACTTCTACTTAATATCACCATTTGGGCCTTTAAACACTGTTGATAAACTGGGGGCCAACTTTCTATCACTCTTTTTCATGCTGAGGTTGAATCAACTAAAGAGTGGCTGACACATGTTGAGGGATAACTAATCCATATTAAATGACCTTGAGGAAATGCTTTTATCTTTTGACACGGTATCCGCTGTGTAATTGTCACCAAGAAAGACCACCCTGTACAAAGTCTCAGATACTACCACATGCCAAGTTCCATGTAGTGTACTCTTAGGTCAGGGAGTTTTGTGGGAATCTAAAAAATTGCCAGTGAATCCCATCATGCCAGAAACCATGCAGCATTCTGGCAGGGACATTAGGTTATTCCCCAAAGAGTAAAGTTGTTTCATGAAAGAATTTATAAAGCAGGAGAATACATAACTTAGTAGGCTGGTATTTATCCATCATTTTGTTGCCACGAAGCAAATATAAACCAGTAAGAACAGAATCCCATGGGAAAACAGCTGATGGTAGAAGGTAGCTTACAAGGTCCATCTAACAAGAACGTAAATGGGACTGATCAATACTGTTGTGTCCCTCCTCTGTTTTTGTAAGAGGATGGTTTACATTGGCCCTGTTGGCAAAATAAGGAAGAAGTAAATGTCATGATGATGTACAAAACAGTATACTGAGCTGGAGACTGAAATTAGCATATCACTTTAGATCTTGGTAGCTTACTTGAAATATTTGAACAGGAAGCAGATGGGGAGATTTTTTTGGTTTTGGGTCATTTGATAGAATGTCCAGTAGTGTTCACAAAAACATCATTCTATATATGTGCATAAATTGGTGTGCAAAGGCTATCAGTTGCTTGAAAAGACCAATGAAGCTGTACTGTTTTGTTTGGAAAGAACAGCAAATTTACAGTATAGGTCTCATTTTTCCTTATTTATATAGGGGTCATGAACATTCTGCAAATCACTATCTGTGTGCTTTCTTTCTTTCTTTCTTTCTTTCTTTCTTTCTTTCTTTCTTTCTTTCTTTCTTTCTTTCTTTCTTAGCATTGAGCAATTTACAAAATATAGATAAATTTTTAAAAAAAATTAAATTGTTAAGCTAATTTAGACTGTTTTTGACCGGAAGTGAACTACTTCAATAGTTTGGAAGAGAAGCTGAGCCAGCGCGTGCACAGAGTCAGTGGGATGACTTTTGTTCCTGGAGTTCAGTTCTCTTGCTTATGCATCTGTACCAGCCTATTAGCTGGGCTCCTGGTAGGGAAACTGAGCTAGTTGTCTCTGAGGATGGTGGCAGCAGGAGCAGTGGTGGCAGAAGGAGAAGTAGGAAGGCCCATCCTTAACAGGAACTTAACAACACAACTCAGAAAAATGGGTCCGATTCTCAATTTGAGTCCAAGTCTTAAAAACAACAACACAATCTTGAGTTGAGTCTGAGTCAAGTTGATGGTATGACTTAAGTATCATCTCCGTTCTTAAAACCGGGGTACTTCAAGGACCAGATGCAGGGGAGTGGTATCAGGAGACAGAGGTCTAGTCTCGTACGCTCCCAGACGCATCTGGTGGGGCCACTGTGAGATACAGGAAGCTGGACTAGATGGGCCTTTGGCCTGATCCAGCATGGCTCTTCTTCTAAGTCAGACTCAGCAGCAAGTTGCAAGGCGTGAGTCGCCCTATTCACGGTCTGAGATTTGGCAGTTCCAGAGTTCTCCTTAGCTTCTTGGAAGGTTTCATCAGACATGGCACACACTTTCATCTAATTTGCAACCACATTTGCTAGAAACTTGCTTTAAAAAGAAAAAAGGTAACAGAAATGCAACACCTGCAACACTGTTTCTGCACCCAGTATAGTGATTTGAGGTAGAATTACAGGGCCGACAGAGCCTTGGTTGCATGTTTTGAAATGTGCAACTATTCCCCATGAAAAATCAAGTGTACAGGCTTCAGAATTTTTTGATTACTTTATAGTTAGTTCCCTGTTCACTCAGTAAGAGAGGCCATAGCAAGGATCCTGCTGAATTCCTGAGTTCTTTGTGATCTCTGGCTTACAGTTTTGCAAGTGGAAATGGCTCCATTGGATTAGATTTATTTATTTATTTATTTATTTATTTTAAGGCTTATATACCGCCCGTCTTCCCGAAGGAACTCCGGGCGGTTCACAACACAAGATAGTAACAATTAAATACAACATGTAAACAATAATAAAATCAATTTAAAAACATAGAAAAAAGATGCATGTAGAGGGATGGCGGACCAAGGGGGGGGGAAGTAACTAGGAGTCACCGAACGCCTCCCAGAACAGCAAGGTTTTTAATGCTTTCCTGTTGGGGTTCCATTTGTTCAGGATCAGGGAGTACTGGATACTTCACTGTGCAGACTCACGGGAGAGGGTCTTCTTAGTTGCTGTTTCCAGATTCTGGAACACGTTCCCATGGGAGGCTGGTCTGGTCTCATCTTTGAGGTCTATTCACAAGCAGCTGAAGATCTTTTTATTTGGTTTTGGAGAATCCTCAAGATTGTATTGCATCTTGCTTCTAGCAAAGCAAGTTACGAGCGGCCTATGCTTTACTTTGAATGCTTAAAAACAGACCCTCTTATAAGCACTAAATTTCCTGTTAATGTTGGTCTTGAAGCTTTTTATGATAAAATATTTTTTCTCCCTTTAAAGATTACTTTTTGACAGGATGATAAAGTGAGGATTTTTCAAAGAACCTATGCCTGGTTGAGAAGGGAAATTCTATTGCTGGATTTGTGTTTTCCCCTAAGTGCTGACATTTTTAAGTTGTACATTTATTTTGGGCTTGGCACGGACATGGTTACATAAATCAGTATTTGAACTAACAGGGAGCAATTCACGCTGAATGCTCAAGAGGTCTTATCAGAAGCTACTTCTTACAATAATCTATGGAACTGGTTGAGTGTATATTGTATAATAGTTTGTTTCCTTTCCCTGTGTCAGCTTATTAGAGAATTAACTGCATGAGAAATGGTTTGTTTCAGGAGTAGAGTATGCTGGATCAGGCCAAAGGCCCATCTAGTCCAGCTTCCTGTATCTCACAGTGGCCCCACCAAATGCGTCTGGGAGCACACAAGATTAGATATCTGTTTCCTGTTACCACTCCCCTGCATCTGGCCCTTGAAGTACCCTGGTTTTAAGCCTGGAGATTACACATCTCCCTCATGGTTTGTAACCTGTGATGGACTTTTCCTCCAGGAATCTGTCCAATCCCCTTTTGAAGGCATCCAGGCTAGATGCCATCACAACATCCTGTGGCAGGGAGTTCCACAGACTAAAAACACGCTTGGTAAAAAAAAAATTTCTTTTGTCTGTTCTTACTCGTCCAACCCTCAATTTGAGTGTATGTCCCCTAGTTCTGGTATTTTGTGAGAGGGAGAAGAGCGTCCCTCTATCCACTCAACTCATGCCCTGCATTATTTTGTATGTCTCAATCATATTCCCCCTCAGGCGCCTTTTTTCCAGACTAAAGAGCCCCAAATGTTTTAGCCTTTCCTCATAAGGGAGGTGCCCCAGCCCAGTAATCATTTTAGTCGCTCTCCTTTGTACCTTTTCCAGTTCCACTATCTCTTTTTTGCGATGTGGTGACCAGAATTGTACACAATACTCCAGGTGCAGCCTGGAGTGAAACCTGAAAAGGAATATAGTGTCATATAAATCTTTATAAATGGATCTACAAGCAAAAGAAAATCTACTAAAAAAGTCTCCATTGTTCTAGAGCAGTGGTTCCCAGAGGTTCCTAGACAGGACAGCTAGCAGTGAAGGTTTCTGAGACCTTTAAGTCGAAGAACATCTGGGGACCCAAGGTTAGAAACTACTGCACTAAACAATTTAAAAAATACTGGTTCTTCTTTTACGCTTTGACTGGTCTAGTTTGTGAAAAGGCAGTTGTCTACCTTTTCCAGAAGAGAGGTTGATTGTCCATGAGGACTGCCTACATAAAGCAACAAGTAGAAATATGTATGAAGACAATCAAATCTAGCAAAATGTTTGAGAGACCAGGGAAAGAAAAAGAACAAGCATTTACACAATGTAATTTTGATTCCTTGTTAGTACTGGAATAAAACCATGATCAAAGTGTCTGCACATATCCAGATAGCTCCGTGTACTGTATGGGTAAACATCTATTTCTGCAAAGGAGACTTTTGCTTCATGATGTTCTGCTGCAGCTCAAATGATTATTTTTCTTTTTCTTGCAGTTGTTCCACGTGGCATACGTTTGGATCAAATTTGCAAATTCTCCTCGTCCAGATTTGTGGGTGCTTGAACGGTCAACAGATTTTGGATTGACGTATCAGCCATGGCAGTACTTTGCCTGTAAGTATGCGGGAAAAGTAGAAGGGACACAACATGGACATACACGTGCAAAGACCAAACCCTGCCGTGTTGCTAGAGTGAACAATGTTCAGCACTCTGAGATGTTAATAGTAGTAAGAATTATGACAGCCTTTTGCAGAGCTGGGAGGAGGGACCCGAAGGATCATTGAGATTATTTATTTATTTATTTATTTATTTTAGAGTATTTTTACCCCGCCTTTCTCCTTGGAAAAGGTTAGCCCCTCTCAAAGAGGCACCGTGGGGAATTGAACTCCCTGCCTCTGGCTCTGCATAGACCTAAGCCAAGCATGTCCAAACTTTGACCCTCTTGATGTTTTGGACTACAACTCCCAAAAGTCTAAGCTTAGATTGCCAATGGCAAAGGACTGTGGGATTTGTGGTCCAAAACATCTGGAGGGCGAAGTTTGGACATGCCTGACCTAAGCCATTGAGCTATCCAGCAAACCTTATTAATTTCTGTCCTGGTTTCATTTCTAGTCGTTATTTATTTATTTATTTATTTGACTTTTATACCACCCATCTTGCCCTAGGGCAGTGATGGCGAACCTATGGCACGGGTGCCAAAGGTGGCACTCAGAGCCCTTTTTGTGGGCATCTGACATCACCCCTTCATAGTCACCAGTATACAGGTTAAATTACTGTATTGGTACTTTGCAAAAAAATTGTGGGTTTTGAATTGCAGTTTGGGCACTCGGTCTCTAAAAGGTTCGCCATCACTGCCCTAGGGCTACTGTGAGTGGTTTACAACATAGAGTAGCAAAATAACAAAGTAACACATTTAAGTAACCAAAATACAAACAACATAGTATAAACAAAATATACATAAATCAACAACAATAAACTAAAATGAAACTAAAATGAAACTAAAAATAGCCAGGTGATTGCTTAAATAAGAAACAGAAAAAAGAAGATACACAGTAAAAAGAAGAATAGTGTCTTGGAAGAATAGTCTGTTGATAGTAACACCTTTGGGTGGATCATTACCCTTAAGTCAGACAGGTTCCTCTTATGTCTATGTCCCAGCTAGAATGTGTTTAATGTCATATACATAGAATTAGCTTAATTTTTTGCCTTAACATTCCATCATGTTTAGCTGAAGGAATATTGGCAGCTATAAGTATTTATTTCACATTGTCAAATCATAGTATCACTATGACGTGAGAGGCTGTTCATGTTTACTTGCTGCAGAAGATGTTGTGTTCTGATGGCAGTGCTTGATTTAATATAAGTGATTCCTAGTACACTATGTGGTGTGCTGCCCTGGGAAGAGCAGGCAGTTTTCAGATGAACAGATACGTTGTTGATCTCCCTCAGTGTTTTGGCTCTTTGCCGTTCAGCAGGCAAGTTAAATATATAGTGATTAATAGTAGATAATGGATGAAATCTGGTTGTGAAGCTATACAGGCATGACTCGACATCACATCTGTGATAGTCACAAGAGAACCAAGGCAGAAGTGTTGTCCACAAAGCACTTCCATTGCCACATTGTGCAATACGCATTGCCTGAGCGTAACACCTAGCAAATTTATACCTATGGAAACCTCAATTTACCACGCTTTTACCCAGTGTGATGTTAGTCTGTGGAACTCCCTGCCACAGGATGTGGTGATGACATCTGGCCTGGATGCCTTCAAAAGGGGATTGGACAGATTCCTGGAGGAAAAGTCCATCATAGGTTACAAACCATGATGGAGATGTGTAATCTCCAGGCTTAAAACCAGGGTACTTCAAGGGCCAGATGCAGGGGAGTGGTAACAGGAAACAGATATCTAGTCTTGTGTGCTCCCAGACACATTTGGTGGGGCCACTGTGAGATACAGGAAGCTGGACTAGATGGGCCTTTGGCCTGATCCAACATGGTTCTTCTTATGTTCTTATGCCCATGATCAGAGTAACCCCTTACAGATCTGTCCTGTAGAGAGCTGTTCAACTGAAATGATGCCAGTCCTTCTTGGTTTCTTTTATGCTCCTCCAAAACCACTATTTTAACAAGTGTTATCTTTTATATCTCCATTGTCGTAAGGTGGCCAGATATTTAAGTGTGCATACTGTGCATTCTTACCAGGCAGCTGTTGCCAAGTCACATAATAATGGTGTTAGATATAAGAATGACCTTCATTAACAACTGAAATTTGAAAATTGTTTTTGGCTTGTACTTAAATTTGGGAACCTCATAGTGACCATGCATATGGCTTTCTATAACACAGCATCCTTCTTTGGTTGAGTCAAAACAAGCTGTCCTTACAGAAAACTACCATATGTTATATATTAGGTTGTGGATGTCCAACAAAGTAGGGTTATTGGTTAGTGCTGATCTGGAAGTGCAGAAAAGCCAAAATACTCCACAACTTGCATCTAGATATGTGTTTTGGATGACAAAGACTAAAATTGGCATTGAATATTGACAGGATCATGTTTTCAATTGCTCACCTGTTTATCTAAACTGCTGTGTCCTGAATGTGAGGAGTTTAATATATTTGCTTAAGGAAGTTCCTTTATTGGTTAGCTCTAAAATGATAAGCATTCTGAAATTCACTCATACCTTTGTAGTAAAAGAGTAGAGCAATTTGCAGGGCGTTTCTTTGTGTACTTTCCTGTGTCCTCCCAGATATCTTTGCAGTGGGGGTTCCTGTTGTCTCCTTCCTGCCTTTTACTTTCTTCACTCATCATTCTAAACATTTAGTGGAAAGTTTCATTTACCCAGAAAATCTGTCTTGTAAAGTTTGAGGGGAATTTCTAGACGTTTCTTCTAAAAGGGATCAACATTTGTCCCATGTCCAATGCACTGCGGTAACTCGGTATCCCAGTGCAAAGGAAGCATTGCACACTTTTGGGCTGCCATTGGTTGGAAGGCGGAATTTCTGACTACTGTGACTCGGACCCACATCTTAGTCCAGAGAACTTCAAAAACATATCCTAAACAATGGGCCAGCAGAGAAGCAATTGGCTGAGCTCAGGAGGATGAAGGAATATAATCCCCCAAAGTTGGGCTATGCTTTAGAAGTGCAGACAAGTGTACTATGAGGGTCTGTCCTGCCACTGTTCTAGATTTGTCAGATCTGTCCAATGAGAGATGGCAAGCACTGTGAGCGATTTGGTGAGCCTTTGTGGATTTGGCAGCACCTGTGGTCCCGTCTGTTTGTCTCTTGCATAGCTTGTAACAAGCAGGAACTGGAGAACATTTTGGGATAAGCCAAACCTGTTCAGGAGGGATGGGTTGCACTTGAATCATGATGGGACCAGATTGCTGGCACTCAACCTCAAAAAGGCAGCAGAGCAGCTTTTAAACTGATAACTGGGGGAAAGCCGACAGGAGCTGAGTGGCATCCGGTTCGGAACACCTCATCCTCGGGGAATGAGGTTGGAGAGGGTAGAGAATCACATAAAGAAGACAAAGCAGGTATTAGCACTGGGAGAATAACGGAATGTAACAGTTCGTCTACTGAAAATAAAAGCTGTTGGGGGAAAAGAACAAGGCAGCAGCTGTTGTTGTGGGACCCACTGTACAGGTGCTTCTACGCCAATGCTCGAAGCCTCCGAGCAAAGATGGGAGAACTTGAACATTTGGCAGCTAGGGATAACATAGATATAATAGCCATAACAGAAACCTGGTGGAATGAGGAGAACCAGTGGGATACAGCAATCCCAGGCTATAAACTCTATAGAAGGGATAGAGAGGAGCGGGTTGGAGGAGGAGTGGCCATCTATGTCAAAGAAGGGGTAAAATCCAGCAGAATGGAGATGGACAGAGGGTCTGACTCCACCATAGAATCACTGTGGGTTAAACTACCAGGTCCAAGGAGTGGTGTGATAGTTGGAGTATTCTGTCGTCCACCAGATCAAAAACTTGAGGGGGACCTTGAAATGAGGAGAGAAATCATGGAGGTGGCTAAGAGGGATAGGATAGTAATCATGGGGGACTTCAATTATCCCCACATTGACTGGGTCAATGTGAGCTCTGGGCAAGAAAGAGAAACTGGGTTTCTCGACTTGCTGAATGACTGTGCCTTGAGCCCACCCGAGAACAGGCAACTCTGGATCTAATACTGTGCGATACTCAGGACCTGGTCAGGGATGTGAATGTCACTGAGCCTCTGGGGAACAGTGACCATGCTGCAATTTCCTTTGCCATGCATGTCGGAGGAAGAGTGTCAAGCAAATCAGACATAAAAACCCTTGATTTTCGAAGGGCAAACTTCCCTCAGATGAGGAAACTAGTTAGAGAGAAATTGAAGGGGAAGGTTAGAAGAATCCAATCTCTTCAGAGTGCATGGAGCCTCTTTAAAAACAACAATAATAGAGGCCCAGCACAAGTGCATACCACAAAGAAAGAAGAGCTCATTTAAGTCCAAGAGGACACCGGCATGGTTAACGAGTGGAGTTAGAGAGGCTCTAAAGCACAAGGAGAGGTCTTTCTGTAAATGGAAATCCTCCCCAAATGAGGAAAATAAAAAGGAACACAAACTCTGGCAAAAGAAATGTAAGAAGATGATAAGGGAGGCAAAGAAAGATTTTGAAGAACGCATGGCTAGCAATATAAAGGGTAATAATAAAAGCTTCTTTAAATATGTTAGAAGTAGAAAACCTGCCAGAGAACCAGTTGGCCCTCTGGATGGTGAGGGAGGAAAAGGGGAGGTGAAGGAGGACTTGGACATTGCAGAGAAATTGAATGAGTTCTTTGCGTCTGTCTTCACGACAGAGGACCTTGAGTGGATTCCGCTGCCTGAGCCACCCCTCTTGACTAAAGAATTAAATCAAATACAGGTTAAAAGAGAGGAGGTTTTAGGACTAATTGATAAATTGAGGATTAACAAGTCACCGGGCCCAGATGGCATCCACCCAAGGGTTATTAGGGAACTGAGAAACGAAATTGCAGATCTCTTAACGGTTATATGCAACTTGTCTCTTTAAAACGGCCACAGTGCCGGAGGACTGGAGGATAGCAGATGTCACACCAATTTTTAAAAAAGGAAGGAGGGGGGACCCGGGAAACTACAGGCCAGTTAGCCTTACATCTGTCCCAGAGAAGATGGTGGAAAGCCTCATCCAAGAGAAAATCTTAAAACACATAAAAGAACAAACCTTGCTGAGAGAAAATCAGCATGACTTCTGTAAGGGTAAATCTTGTCTGACAAACCTTTTAGAATTTTTTGAAAAGGTCAACAGGCACATGGATTTGGGTGAACCGGTGGATATAGTCTATCTGGATTTTCAAAAGGCTTTTGACACAGTCCCTCACCAAAGGCTGCTGAGAAAATTGCACAGTCAGGGGATAAGAGGGCAGGTCCTCTTATGGATTGAGAACTGGTTGAGATCCCGGAAACAAAGAGTAGGTGTCAATGGGAAATTTTCACAATGGAGAGAGAGGTGAAAAGCGGTGTGCCCCAGGGCTCTGTACTGGGACCGGTGCTTTTCAATCTGTTCATAAATGACCTGGAGACAGGGATAAACAGTGAGGTGGCCAAGTTTGCCGATGACACAAAACTTTTCCGTGTGGTAAAAACTAGAGAAGATTGTGAAGAGCTCCAGAAGGATCTCTCCAAACTGGGGGAATGGGCTGAGAATTGGCAAATGTGTTTTAATGTAACTAAATGTAAAGTAATGCATATTGGGGCAAAAAATCCAAACTTCATCTATCAACTCATGGGCTCTGAGTTATCCGTGACGGATCAGGAAAGAGATCTTGGTGTGTTGGTGGACAGCTCCATGAAGGTGTCTCCCCAATGTGTGGCAGCGGTGAAGAAGGCCAATTCCATGCTAGGGATTATCAAAAAGGGGCCCCACCTGGAGTATTGTGTACAATTCTGGTCACCACATCTCAAGAAAGACATAGTGGAACTGGAAAAGGTGCAGAAGAGAGCGACTAAAATGATTACTGGCCTGGGGCACCTCCCTTATGAAGAAATGCTAAAACATTTGGGCCTCTTTAGTCTGGAAAAAAGGCGCTTGAGAGGGGATATGATTGAGACATACAAAATAATGCAGGGTATGAGTAAAGTGGATAGAGGGAAGCTCTTCTCTCTCTCCCAAAATGCCAGAACTAGGGGACATACACTCAAATTGAGGGCTGGGAGAGTAAGAACTGACAAAAGAAAATATTTTTTCACCCAGCGCGTTGTAAGTCTATGGAACTCCCTGCCACAGGATGTGGTGATGGCATCTGGCCTGGATGCCTTCAAAAGGGGATTGGACAGATTCCTGGAGGAAAAGTCCATCACAGGTTACAAACCATGATGGAGATGTGTAATCTCCAGGCTTTAAACCAGGGTACTTCAAGGGCCAGATGCAGGGGAGTGGTATCAGGAGACAGATATCTAGTCTCATGCGCTCCCAAACACATCTGGTGGAGCCGCTGTGAGATACAGGAAGCTGGACTAGATGGGCCTTTGGCCTGATCCAGCATGGCTCTTCTTATGTTCTTATGTTCTTATGTTCACTGTTTCCCAGGGCATGTGGAAACCAGATTAATGTCAGTTCGTACTCTGATGAAGACAAGGCTTCAGAGTTGTTTTTGGGACTTTTCCCTGAGGGAGAGATTTATAGGCCTGTGTGTCGCACACATCCTTGTGTCTAAAGATTATAGATACATTACTCACACTGGAGAAACAGCTAACATTTAAAAAAGCATTTTTGCAGTAGGGTGGCGTGTTTTCAACCACTTTTTGCTATCCTTTTGACCACGAAAGAGCTTTCTTATTTAGCATTGCATGCTTATCTGTTGGCTGATTCTGGGGCCACGATGGCCAAGGCCATGCCAGCTAAGGAATTCTGAAGGGTTGCAGCCCAAAAAATTACTTTATACGGCCCTTGTGTAATTCTAATCTTTAGTATTGCTATTCTGATTTTTCCAGTTTTTCCAATCTCACACCAGAAGAACTTCTGGTTTTGAAACTCAGCTGTCTTTGGCTGCTGTTGCACTAAGCCCAGCTGAACTGCTTCTTGGCAGTCCAAAGACCAATTTGGCAAGGACCTTACTAGATCAACATATTACAGAACATGGGAAGAAGAAGCGTATGTTCTGTGAAGTCTCATTCCGTCATTGTTTGTGAAGCCCTGCTGCCTTTTGAAAGGATGCAAGTTGCTGTTTCCTGCAGCCTAGACATCAGGAGCTGCTGACAAGACGTTTAGGCCTGTCTCTTGTTCCTCTGGTAGTTTCCTGGAAAAGGAAAATCAAGGAAATTTGACAAGAGAATTTATTTGCCTGCTGCTTTCCACAGAAAAGTCTGGTCGGTTCACTCTCAAGAAGCTTGTTCTACTGATCTATCATATAAAACATGTAGAGATAAACCCAAGTTATTCCAGACATCTTTAAGCACAGCCGTCTCTGGGGAGCAGAGTCAGTAATTAGGAGAAGATGTGGCTTAAGCTTTATGATGATCTTTTAAACAGAAAAACCTGGTGAAAGAGTTCCTGGAAAGACTATACCTGTACTGTGAATTTCCCCCCTGGGTATGCAAAGGAACCCCGGTTTCTTTGACAAAATGTATCTGTTAGCTCATGGGGTTACTTTAATATTGGACAGAATAGGAAGCCTCTTCCTCCAGAAGAGTTTCTTCTTCTTCTTCTTCAAATACGAACAAATGTATAAAAACAATTGCTGCCTTTTCCCCCCATTGAGAAATGAGAAATATTGAGTGTTAGTTACCAACAGTGGCCAAAGTGGAGCTTAAATTCATTTGAAGTTCTTGCGGTCTCTGTGTAGGCAGACATATAACCGCTTCTGTGCCAAGGAACCTCTGGATTTTAAGACAATGGATTTTTGTAGCAAGTTACCGTTCCAGAATCTAGTGCACATCTCTAAAATAACACCCACCCCATCTCTCAGCAGCAGAGCTAAGATAAATGTATTTTACTTTTATTTATTATTTATTATTATTTATTATTTGTTTCATTTTTATACCGCCCATCTTCCAACAGGAACTCTGGGCGGTTTACAAGTTAAAAAGCATCAATATACAAAAAGAAAAAGAAAGGGAAAACCCTAAGCAAGATGCATCAGGGGGAGGGAGAAAAGAAAAAAAAGAAAAAAGAAAAAGAAAAAAGAGATCAAAATTAAATAACTTAACTTAAATTAAAGGTTGACATATGCCTCACTGAAAAGCATGGTTTTCAAATGCTTTTTGAAGGCGGGCAGGGACTGTGCAACGCGCAGCTCACTCGGAAGGTGGTTCCATAACGAGGGGCCCACAACAGAGAAGGTGCAGTTGTGCGTAGCCAACCATCATGCCTCCCTAGGAGTGGGCACCCTGAGTGAGCGTGCCTGCGACATTCAAGTGGGCCTGGCCTCAGCTGACCTCTGGGAGATACTCTCCGACAGGTGTTCAGGACCCAGGCCATGGAGGGTTTTGAAAACCAAAACCAGGACCTTGAACCTTATCTGGAGCGCAAGGGGCAGCCAATGCAGGCGAGCCAGAACTGGGGTGATGTGATCGTATCTACGAGCACCCACCACCAGTCTGGCCACCGCATTCTGCACCCGTTGGAGTCTCCGGACAAGGGTCAAGGGCAACCCCACATAAAGTGCATTGCAGTAATCAATCCTCGAGATCACGAGGGCCTGCACAACTGTCCTCAGGGAGGACTTTATGCATCAAGCCTGCTTGGCCTGTGTTTTTCTGCCAGTCTTTCATTTGCGTGTCACTCACATTCAGCTGGCTTGTGGTCCTTGGTGTTTCTAGAGGTGTTCCTTGTGCCACAAGAGGCATCTCTTCATGAAAAGTAAAGTATATGGTGGGTTTTTTTCCATTGGGGATGCTTGTATTTGTCAAATGTAGTTTATAATTTTTCTTGAAATATTAAATGTCCATAAAAACTGATTTGGATCAGGGTTTTCCCCGATTTATAGCTTCATGTTTTGTTCACTGCTAGTGGTACCATTATAGAGGTACCATTGCAAGAAGAAAATTACAATATCTCGGTCACATCGACTTAGCAAAGGTATTGGCGGTGCAAGTATCAAAAAGAGTGCCAGAGAAGGCACTAGGGGAAGCTGGGTTTTTTTTTTACTCCTTGGTAAGCAATCAGTGTAGCTGCCTAAATACCCTAAGCACATCCGATCATGCCTGATTTCGCAAGCTAAGCAAGGTTGACCCTGGTTAGTACTTGGATGGGAGATCCCCAGGGAATACCAGGTGCTGTAGGCGCCTGGAGTAGGAACTGGCAAGCCACTCCAGTATTCCAGCCAAGAAAACTCCATGGATATGGGGTGATGAAGAGTCGGTTATGACTGTAACGACGCAACACACACAACACAAGCATTCAGTAACCTATAGACCCTCGCTATAGCTTGTTGGGTCGCTCGGGGCTATGTTGAATATCTGATGCAACCAACTGACTGTGATCTGTGTGACCCTAGTGGTGCAAACTCTGGGTTGGGAAGGGACCGGGCTCAGCAGAGGGCTAGTGCTAGAAGCTCAGCCACCTAGTGGACTGTTGTAGTGGAGTGTAGGTGGCACCCACCTTTGTACCCCATTTCCCTACTTTAATACAGGCAAACTTGAGTAGCTGTGGAAGTCAGTAATTCATGGATATTGTGTCCAAGGACACCCTGTCACTGTCGTGACCATGGAGGTGGTGCTCATGATCTTCAACAATATATATTAATTTATTAAAGCCAAAATATATGATTTTAATTGTTTACACACAATTAATGCTACATTTAATAATGTCCGTGCGTGTTTGAGGAAAGACCGGTTATCTCAGCATACCTCTCCCAGATGCTTCAGCCCTGTTAAAGCATTATACTAGTATAATACACAGGACTATCTATTTCTCATCTCTTACTGCCATTGCATCCATTTCCCATAGTTTCTACACATAATTTGATGAGAAGGATCCTCCTTACGTATAGGCTCTACAGGTATAGGCAAGCAAGAATACAGATTTTCTAGGGTTCTTGTTCACATGTAGAGACTACAGTGAACAGATAGCTCGCCTCCTTGGACTCTGCACTGAAATGATGAAGAGTGTAATGACAGAGAATGTTGGGCTATGATCCCTCTTGGTGAGTTGATAATGCTAGGTAGCAGCGTCAGAATATGGCTTCTGTTGTGAAGGTACAACAGCTGCTTCCATAGGGAGTTCTCCCAAGCTGTTCAGAAATGATTCTGAGTTGCAAATGTACTTTCCATTGCCAGAAAATACTGGCTGAAATCATTTTGCTTAAAGTAGTAAGCTTCAGTGGTGTGCAAATTAGTTGGGAGTTGATGAACGAATTGCTCCATAAGTCCCATTGATTCAAATGGATCTACTCTAGTTGTGACTTCACTAAGTGTAACAGGTAGCAAATAAAATAGATCCTTTTGAATCACTGAATACCCATCGACTCAACAGGCCTTCTTTAGTGTGACTTATCACACGAAACAACAGGATTTCTGCCATTGTTTTCTTCTGTTCCGTGGCCATTTATTCTTGGCAGGAGTCAATGTTAAGTTCTGTCTGCAGCTGCTTTTAGACTCAGGCCTGTGAAGAATGGGTATGTGTGTGGGTTTCCAGTGTCAGATCTGTGTGAGGTCTGCATTTTTCAAGATGTACAGCTCAAGCGTCTTCTGCTTGAATAGTACAGGTGCTCATTTTTCAGAGTTCCGAGTAACTATTTCATAAGTTAATATTGTTGAATCCAATTTCTGTGAACTACTGATTTTAAAAAGCCGTCAGAGTCCTGTGCCTGTGGGGTCCAAATGTTCCTAATCATCATCATCTGGAAGGGACCCTATGGATCATCTAGCCCAGCTCCTGTCAGGGCAGCACAGTGGGTTATCAAACTCACAACCTCTGGTTCCCCAGCCAGATGCCTAAACCACAGAGCTTTCCAGTACATCTATGTTTTGGTGTCTGCATGTTCTAACTGCAGGCCCTCTTTCTTAGTTGCATCCTTGAATCAGAAGATGCTGAATAACTTACAGAACTTACAGGGATGTTGTATCCAGTAATATAGTATATATGAATGAATGGGAAACCGAATAATCCGTTCTGGAGCTCCGAAAAAAGTCAAAAAAGCTGGTGTGTGTGTGTTTCCAGACCTCTTTATAAAATGCACTTTAAAAGCTTGCGGTCCTGGAACACCTTCCAGAACATCCCCCCTGCAGTGCAATGCAAACATAGACAAGAGAAACCAGCAAGACTACCCCAGCCTGTTCCCACCCAAAGTGCAATAGGGGAAACATGCAAACAAACAAACATAATCCGGAAGAAAAATCCAGTCCATTTTTTCCTGCAGAGCAATGAAAAAAGACTGCAAACGTGGAGAAATAAAACCAGTACCCCAGCCTCTTCCAGCCAGGAAGCAGGAAAAGCAGTGAAAAGATTAATAAAAGCTAGCTCCCTATCTTACCAAGTTCGAAAAGTCCAAATCTCTCAGCAAAACATGTCCAGAATGGCTCCAAAACACCATGGAAAAAAGAAACACTCTAACTCCTCCCACCCCTCCACAAACTATGTATCCTTCAATGCATGCAGGGTACACATTTTTTGCAAGGCATTATGAAACATTTGTTATCTGGGGCAGCCCATAGGGAACATTTGCTATCCGAGGCAGCCCTATACCTGGAAATTTCCATTTGTTATCTGAAAAATTTGTTATCTGAGGCATTCTTTATCCGAGGTATTACTGTATTGTTATTCACAGGCTGACATCCTATTGAATAACCTATATGTGAGTAGCCCAATGTTGTCCATGTAGTAGCTCCACTTACACCAAGGCAGAAATGCTATTTGCAGCATGCTTCTGTCGATTCGTTGTGCAGACAATCTTAATGGGAATAATGCAGTCAGTCACACAATCAAATTGTGCTATCCTTATTTTCATATCATAACACCCAACACATTTAGATCTCGCCTCATTTCGGAAGCTAAGCAGGGTCGGCCCTGGTTAGTACTTGGATGGGCGACCAGCAGGGAATACCAGGTGCTGTAGGCGCCTGGAGTAGGAACTGGCAAACCACTCCATCATTCCTGCCACTCCATGGACATGGGGTCACGAAGAGTCTGTCACAAGTAACAACGCAACAAACACTCAGGGGTGCCCAAACTTTTTGAAAGGAGGGGACATGTTCCCCGACCCTGGGTAAGCCCCACCCACTGACCGCACATGCGCCCAACCTCACAATGTTCCCAGTTATGTCGGTGGCAGCAACTGTGCGCGCGCCCAACAAACTCGTGGTGGTGGCACCCACCCACACACACACAGCTTCCTGGTGGTGTCAAGTTGGCGGAAGATTTTTTTTTGTTAAAAAAACACAGCCGGGCCAGCCAGCCGCGGGCCACTCAGAACAGATTTGACTTTCCTGACATGTTACAGCCAGATTCCAGACATGTTGTCATTATTTTGGGGCAAAATCTACACTTTCAAAATGTAGATCTTTAAATCTCCTACTTTTTGTTTTTGGTAGCATCCAAGAGAGATTGTATAGAGAAATTTGGCTTGAAGACTGTGGAACGCATTACCAAAGATGATGATGCCATTTGCACCACTGAATACTCCCGTATTGTGCCCTTGGAAAATGGAGAGGTGAGCTGGTTTGTTTGTTGGCCTGAGTGTATGTCATAAGTTATGTATCTAAAATGATCTATGCATCTGACACAGGCTTTCATTATGATGCTTTTAGATATAGATGTGCATTATAATATTATATATGAAGAATTCCATGCATTGGGAATTTCACAGATGCTGCATGTTAATCTTGGTTCTCTGGATGCGTTGTGCATGTGGAGATGATATATTCAGATCCTAGGAAGTAATTTGGTAATCCCGAGAAACCCATTCTACATTTATAAAATGGGAGTTAAGTTGTAAGAATGAAAATGCGTCCTTCAAGGTTGTTAGCAAAATTACTGGAGTAAAGAGTAAAAGGCAGTGGAGGGTGAGGAAAGAAAGAAGATGAGCAAAGGAAAGTCATAAAGTCTTGAATTGTACAATCAGTGTTGGAAGTGTATAGAATATCTGTAAATGTTCTGCCTAGCCTTTGATTTCTAAATCTTTTTCAAACACTTGCCGAGTCTTATTATACAGGCATATGTAGCAGGAGCTGCTTTTAAAACGTGTACAGGTACATCTTTGGGTGTTCTAGGGATTCTAAATTCTGTGTATCAAATTCCATTACTGTATATAAGAATTGTAGAAAGTAGAGTCTACAGTGAAATCTTTTTTTTTTTTTTTTTTGCTGCATAAGAGATAAGAGAGTTCTTGTCCCTTTCCAGCCCAATAAACTTTACTTTTAAACAAGCTATCCAGAGCTGATAATATCTTCTGCCTGGAAACACTGGTGTATCCTGTTGCTAAATACTGCTGTAATTTTCAGTCATACTGGCAAAACTGTTCCAGCTGTGCAGATACTTCATTCCAGCTTGTGAACTCTGCTAGGACTGTTAAAAAGGTTGTGATGGGAGTGTTAAAGAGTTTATTCAATCACAGCCATGACTTTTCACAAAGCAGATGTTTGATTTAGGCAGAATCTTGATGGAGCAAAGCAACATCTGTGGATGTAAGGAAGTAAATCCTTTAGTTAATTTTACCACAAATAAACTTTTTTACCGGACCACACCTGTCGTGACTGGTTTTCTCATTTGCTATACTTAGCGGTTGTTGTGTGAGAAGAGAGGTAATATGGAAAAAAGAAATGATATGTTGAAAAGTTGTATTACTTCTAACTCCCAAGCCTTGAAAAAAAAACATTTCTTGATTGGCATTCATCAAACAGTGTTTAAATTTGTCCAGCTTTTGTATGCCTTTTGCTTGTCAAAAAAAAAAAAAATGAGTCTAAGATAGGGCCTGGGACTCATGTGAATCTTTATTCTTCTGCTTCTGAAAACAGAAGAATCTACACATGAAGAAGGCCAATATTGTACTTATATTCGGCATTTATATTTGGCACTGAGATTTGTACTTATATTTGGCACTGAGATTTGAAGTGGAAATAAATGTGTGATATTTGGATGATACATTGGTATGGATTTAGAGTGATTTAGTTGAATGTAGGTCCTGTTAAAATCAGTGGAAGTATACATCAGGACTAATTTCTTCCATTGATTTCATCGAGATTTCCGTTGATTTCAGGGGTCTGCAACCTTTAAGACATAAAGAGCCACTTGGACCCGTTTCTGACGGGGAAAAAAAACCTGGGAGCCGCAAAAGCGCCGCCGCCGCGCACTCTCCCCTAGCCTAGCCGGTGCCGCGTGATGTCACGCCACTCCTCCACTGTGCGCCTGCCCGCCGGCCTGTCGGCATCGCTATTGCCTGTCACCGGGCGGGCAGTGTGGAGTGGAGCGGCGAACCTGTCACAGTCACCTCCCGGAGCCGCGGCAAAGGTTCCAAAGAGCCGCATGCGGCTCCGGAGCCGCGGCTTGCCTACCCCTGGTTGATTTCAATAAATTTTAACTGATATCATTTACATGCAGTCTATTATAAGTATTATATCCATTCATTCTTTAATATAAAGATGTAACTGGTAATTTTTACATTATCATTTCATATTTGTGTGAAAAAATCAGAATGAAAATCATGGGAATCTGAAAGCATGATTTACAGGGAACAATTGAGGATTTACAAACAGAAATTTCACTCTCAATTCCCAGTCAGTGTACAGTTATGATACAGTGTTTGGAGAGATGAAATGACAAAAAATTGCTAGCTGCCACGAGTATAGAAACAGATAGGACTACAGATAGGGAGCTGAGAATTTAATTGATACAGTATTGTGGAGAGCCAGCCAAAATATGTGGATTTTCTATTGACCTAGAATTTTTCTTTGCTCCCCCCCCTCCTCATGCAGATTGTTGTGTCTTTGGTGAATGGACGCCCAGGGGCTATGAACTTTTCTTATTCTCCTCTCCTGAGGAATTTCACCAAAGCCACCAATATTCGATTGCGCTTCCTCGGGACCAACACCTTGCTGGGGCATCTGATGGGAAAGGCATTAAGGGATCCTACTGTAACCAGAAGGGTGAGATTCTTCTAGATTTCTCTTGATCCACCATCTAATCCATCGCATGGGAGCAACAGCTTTTGGAAACATTTCACAGATGAATAGATTTGTCAAAGAATTTCTGTTGGAAGAATGCCATGTGTTTCTGTATAAAACAGAAAAGCATGGATGCCTTAATGACTTTATAAATTCCTGATTAGACCCCAACAGGAAACTGTGTCAGTGCTGTTATCAGATTAAATGTATTGAAGTCCTTTAAAACAACTGTGCTGTTAAAAATGTGCAGCATATTTTTTTTTAATTGAAGGCAAAATACATGCATTGTATGATTGGGAAAAAATCTGAGTGCTCATGAAGTTTTTCCTGAGTCTGGTCACCTTGACATGACAAGACTACATTTGCAAACATTTGTCACATCACCAAGAGATTTCTGACTCTGGTGTGAGATTAATATGCAAATATTAAGACTATATATAAGACTATATTTTGTCTAAAATTGCTAGATTAAAATTTGGGGGTCATCTTATACATGGAAGTAAGCCAAGGAGAGAACCTTGTAGTTTGGAAACTGTACTTTTGGGTTGGAAAAGCGAGGGTCGTCTTATACATGGGAGTTGTAGTTGTAAATAGAGTTGTATCTATACGGAATATCTTTTTCCTTCATATTTTTAATGACTTGTTCAAATTAATTTGTGCAAAACTCCAGGTTAAAGAAAATAAGAATGGAAAAAGTAAATATAAAGTTTGCTGCTTATATACTGCCCTATAGTTCTAAAAACACTCTCTGGGTGGTTTACAGTTAAATTATATGCAGGCTATGTGTTATTCCCCAGTAAGAGGAATACCCAGTATACCAACCTCAGAAGGATAGAAGTCTATGTCAGCCTTGAACCAGCTACCTGAATCTGCTGGGATTGAATGCAGGCCATGATAAGCAAAGTATAGTATAACTGCAGTAACTCTTTAGTAAAGACAAAGCAAAACGAAACCCAGATCCTTCCTCTGGTAATACGTTATAGATCAAAAGCTGAAAAGCAAAATGAAAAAAATCCCAGACATTTAAACACTGCTTAAAAGGTCTTAAGACTCATAGATTTCTAGAAAGACAAAAAAAAACTTGTGAAACCTTGAAGACTGTTATATTTTAATCTGAGCTTTCATAGACAAGATCAATCCTTAAGACATATGGAGTAAAATATGCAGTTAAGAGTTGCGTATTTCATTGTGTGTCTGTCTGGAAGTAATGCATTTTTTAGAATGTTTATATAGAGAGTTTGCCTTTCTGATAACTAATTTAAGATTATCATAATTTTGTGTGAGTTCATGTTGCTAAAAGTTTATCAGGTTAAAAGTATTATCTCTCTATATGCATGTGTGATATCTCCCACTCAGTTTTTATCCAAGTCTATGGCCCTTAGGTGAGCTTTAGATCCTAATCCAAAACAACAGTTCTGGTTTATTCTTTTTGCTTCTTATAGCACACAAGGACTGCTGGATGGGACTAAAGAACAGTATAGTTTTCATTGGTAGCTCACTACTGTCTGATTATTCTGAACTGGGACCTGCCTTTCACTGGGTGGGCATTGAAATAATGTGCTTCCCCCACTTATATCAACACACAAAGTGATGACTTTCATAGCAATAACCTCCTCTCTTGGGATATCTGTGTTGGACTTTGGCATCAGTGTTTGGACAGTATTTTGGAGCTGTATGCCAATATCCTGGATAATAATGTTGATGACACTCTCCTATTCTTAAGTGCAGAATATTTCTTAAAAATAATTTTTGTAGGGTAACCTTTCCCAGCCTAATTCCCTCTAAATGTTTTGGACTGTAGGTTTCTCAGTTCTACAGAGAAGGGCAACTATTAAAATGCATGTGGGAACAAAGTGAAAAACATATAGAGGGTATCCAGCTGGTGATGACTTTCATTCAGGACAAGTCAGAAGGATTTTGGCACATGTAGAGTTGATGCTATTTCTGTTAAATAAGTTAGATATTTGTCCCATGCGCTTATTCCTTTGTAAGAGTAAAACAATCCATTTTGTGATCTGCTAGTATTACTACAGCATCAAAGATATCAGCATCGGAGGACGATGTGTGTGCCATGGTCACGCTGACGTCTGTGATGCCAAGGATCCTTCAGACCCTTACAGGTAAGACGAGTGTTGTCATAGATAGATTGTTTTCAGAAATACTGTAACAGCTTCAGATTGAGCATCAGATTGGGAATCAAGGTGAACATTCAGAGCAAAAGTAGTTATTGGTCACATGATCACTATGTTGAACGTTGATAGATGTGTGACTACCATTGCTTGTGGTTGACTGGCATTTCAAAATTACATCCCTATGCTAAGCAATATTCCTTGACAAACACCTGTATTGTCTTAGTGTCATAATAGCATAATTAGTGTGTTATGCACCATTAGCTTTTATATCTTTGTCCTCTTTTGTTGCTATCAGCATCTGATTTCTTTGTTAGATGATGTCATCCCTGTCCCTTTTCAAAATTTGTTTCTAGGCATTTGAGCCTTATGGCATCAGTCCCAACCACATTAACCTGGAAGTAAGATTCACTGAATTTACTGAGATCTCTGAGCTGACACGTCTGGGATTGTGCTGTTGATGTCTAAAACTGCTGCAGTGTTTGCATAGACTTGTTGATGCGTAGGGGGAAACATAAAACACATTGCCTAAGAGCAACAGAGAACATTTTCCTTAGTTATTTTAAACTCTCACAATACCTCACCACACAAAACCTTGTAATTAAGCTTGATCAGAGCCAGTACTTTTTTCTTGAGGAGATCAACTTGGTTCCAGTCCTTGGCCTTGGCAGGACTGTTTTTTTAGGCACTTCCATGAGAGACCATTCATATCTCTGTTCCCTTAAATTTACAGGGAAATAAGAAGAATGGAATACATTGTAGTCTTCCTTGTCCTTGGACATTTTGGGTAGGGGGCTGATTTTGCTTCAGTCATCTGCTTTTAGGTGCTATTGGTATCCTCTCCCCTAATTCTTTCCCCGGCACCACTAGATTTGCTCTCCCTTTTGTTTCCTTTGTACATAGCCATTTGGGTATCTGCTAAATTTTTACTTTAACTTCTTGTGCCCGAACTGTGAAAAGCACAGCAGCCGTTCCCTACGTGAAGTTCTTCACATATCAAGATGTTTAGTCAGAGGAATTTCAGAGCCCTTTATTTGGTTTATAGCAGACTAAACATCACTTGGAACAGAAGAGATTGGGACATCCATTGGTAGTTTCTTTCTAGGGACAGAATGTTCTCATAGGTCAGGTATGGAATAAAAGCCACCTTTAAAAGATGCAGATTTTGCTTTAAGAGCCTGTGTTTCTATGGTAAGCCTCTCAAATCAAGATAAGGCTTTGGGTTGCCATGTCCTCTGAATATTTGTGTAAAATTGGACATGGTGTCAGCCTATTAAGGTAGTAGATTCTTTACTAAAAGTGAAACAGAACACAGCTGTAATGTGTCCACTTTCTTCAATAGGAGCTCATTATCGGATTGCAAATACCTCATTCCTAGCTGTTCGTGCATAGATCTTAATCACTTACCTTAAGTTTATCTAAACTCTGTGTCATCATAGTTAGTCAGTTTTACTGCATGTGACTATCATTTTACTGAAGGAAATCTTGCTGTATTTTTAATAAACTGATCAAATCAATTCCTTGTCTGCAGAACCGACTGCAATAGCTTTTCAAATCGTTGTTCTAGCTATTTTGGCGCCAGTAGTAAACAAAACTTCATTAGCTAGGAACTACAGCTGAAGATATATATTGCATAGTTGCCTAAGGAGGTTTTTACTACATTAGTGTTTTCCAACCTTTGGTTCCCAGGCTAACATAAGCAGCTATGTCCCTATATCCCTGGATGAAGCTGTGGACTCCCTGTTCAAAACTTGGGTAAATTTAGGAATGGAAATTGGTGTATATAGCAACCTGAAGGACTCTGGCCATTGAGTTTTTTTAGCAAGCAAGTGAGCAAGCTAGCAAATGAGCAAGTCCATTCATTCCCAGAATTAGAGGGAATCCCCTGCGTCGTCATCTACCCTGCCTGATAAATCATTAAATCCATTACAAAAGCATTCCTGAGAGATAGCCACCTTACCTCTGTTTAAAAACCGCCAAGGAATGTTGACCCTCCGAGGCAGCCTATTCCACTGCCACATATTATTTACTGTAAAGAATTTTTTACTGATGTTTATGTGTTCAATAAACAAATAAGTAAATAACTTTGTGATTATAAACAGTTCAGAAACGCTGCTCAATTTGATATTTCTTTATTTAAGAATAAAGTAGTTACTGTGATATCCCCAACATAGTTAATCATTTATACTTCCTCTAGATCAGTGGTTCTCAATCTTGAGTCACCCCGGTGTTCTTGGACTGCAGTTCCCAGAAGCCTTTGCCATTAGCTGTGCTGGCCGGGGTTTCTGGGAGTTGCAGTGCGAGAACACTGGGGTGACTCATCATTGAGAACCACTTCTCTAGATCTTAAAAATACCTCAAAGACAAGGACTTCTCATTAGCTTGCATGCAGTTCCCTTCTCTTACTGCCACTGTGGCTGACTCCCAACATTCTATATTTATAAACATCCGCCTTATTTTATTGTTACAGTCAGGGGGCTTTTCATTTTAGTTAATAAAAAGATATATAACTGGACATCTTAGAACCAAAGAACACACAGATTGTGTTATGCCTTTCTTGACATGTTTTGATACTAGTCTCCCACTCATTTGGCCTGATTAAAAATCCAAGAAAGGAATTTCTTGTAATGAGGGATAGATAGGCTGGATTAGAAAGGCAACTGTTTGTTTAAAAACGAAGATCATGGGGTTTGGAAAGTCCCATGTAGATTATCTGTTATGACGTTGTTACAGAAACCATTTCCTCTAGACAGCTTTCTGCTATTATATTTCCTTATCTTCTCTTGGATGGGATATGGTGCTTTTGGCAACAGCATTCCAGTGCTTTTTTACTTTCACTCCTGGATTCCACAAATGCTGGTCATCAGCCAAGCTTGCTTTAGTGCTTATTTTTTCACCAGTGCGATCTGACGTAAAATTAATATTAGACCATCAGCACATGGTGCTTTTTGTTTATTTGTTCATGTTTTGAGGAAGAGATATTGGCTAGATGTGAGTGGGTTCACTTTCTTCCCTGTGATCATGCTTCTTTGAGACAGAATTGATGGACGGAGATGGCGGAATTTCTAATAAAGTTTTATTAATAGTATTAACAATAAACAGGTTTCTGAGTTCTTCTTCAGAATTCACAACAGGAACATTATATATAACATTTTCGCCTTTGGAACTGGCTTTTAACATCACCTCCTCCCATTATCGGGGTCCCCCAAACTTGGGCAAATGAATGGGATCGGAGAAACTCCTTGTCCCATGACATGGTGTGCTGCATCATGGGTGCTGCGCCCACTGGGGAGGTTCCCTCATCCCTCGGTAAGGACAATTCCCCCTCGATATCCCCAGGCTGGCTCCGCTCCATGATGGTGTTACTGTCACCGTCCACTCAAAAACCTCATCTGCCCCAACCGCCCCAACCGTCTCTTTTTCTGCTTGAACCCCCGTCTTGTGCACTAGCCTGATTGGCTCACTCTCTCTCCAGCCGTTATCATCAAAGTCTTCTCCTTCACCAATCGCCACCCATAACCCTTCTACTTCCTTTTTTCCTCTTATTTTCCCCATTCAATTCTCCCTGCCTCTCTTTGGCCCTTTGTACACGACCCCTAAACTCCGCCGCAAATGGCTCCCAGCTCCGGAGCTTAAAATTGTTTCCCCACCAGCTCCGGAGTTTACAGTTAATTAAGTGCAACCACGCCCACCTAAGCGCGTCCCAGCACACTTTTCAGGTACCTGCTCTCTGGAGGTGAAAATTCCTGATGCGGATATAACGTAGTGACTGCCCGGCTCTCCTTGCTTCGGTTTGTTCTTTTTTTGCCCCCCGCCCCTTTAAGAGATCTGAATGCAGTGCCGGGACAGCAGAACAGAGGTGAGCGGCATTCTTTTCTTCCTTTTTTTCTCCCTCCCCTCACGCAGCCAGCAGCCAGGAGTGCGGAGGGGGTGGGAACGCAGGAACAGCGACAAACCCCTAAGATCTCTGGTCCGAATTTAAGTGGCCAGCGGATCTTAGGGGTCATGTGAAAAGGCCCTTTGATTGTGGGTATTTCGGACGGCCCACCATCCTCTCTCACACACTAGAACAGTGTTGTTTTATTGGACTGAAACGAAGTTAAGAGTCAAATTCTAACAGGCCAAGATAATAGCACTGTAGAATAGTGGAACTGGAAGTCCAACCCAGGGTTTTCCTCCTGACAAAATAATTGTGCTGGTAGTTCATGATCTTTAAGACTAGCCAGCAGAAGAAGGTTCTGTCAGCACAAGGGTATTTTTGCCAGATGAAGAGGCTTCTGCTTATTCCTAATCCCGAGTAGTGGGTATTTTTGTTCAGTCGTTCAGTCGTGTGCGACTCTTCGTGACCCCATGGACCAGAGCTCGCCAGGCCTTCCTATCCTCCACTGCCTCCCGGAGTTTTGTCAAATTCATTTTGGTTGCATCGATGACACCGTCCAACCATCTCATTCTCTGTCGTCCTCTTTTCCTTTTGCCTTCGATTTTTCCCAGCATCAGGGACTTTTCCAGGGAGTCCTCTCTTCTCATGAGGTGGCCAAAGTACTGGAGCCTCAGCTTCAAAATCTGTCCTTCCAGTGAACATTCGGGGTTGATTTCTTTCAGAATGGATAGGTTTGATCTCTTTGCAGTCCAGGGGACTCTCAAGACTCTCCTCCAGCACCACAGCTCAAAAGCATCAATTCTGCGGCGATCAGCCTTCTTTATAGTCCAGCTCTCACTTCCATACATCACTACTGGAAAAACCATAGCTTTAACCATCCTGACCTTAGGTGGCAAACTGATGTCTCTGCTCTTTAGTATGCTATCTAGGTTTGCCATTGCTTTCCTCCCAAGAAGCAGGCGTCTTTTTATTTCATTGCTGCAGTCGCCATCTGCAGTGACCAAGGAGCCCAAGAAAATAAACTCTGTCATTGCCTCCAGGTACCTGCTCTCTGGAGTGGGTATATATTTTAAGTTAAATTAGAAGCATGGTTAACTTGTTGTTACGTATATTTATTCAAAGTCTTTAAGTGAAGTTCAAAAAAACTAATTCATGCTGCAAGAGTCCACCTTGAACTGTGACTTAGTTATAAAATATTTCTAGGCAGAACAGTATAAGAGATGAAGAGTTTGTGGAAAACAATATATGACACATACAGAAAGCTCTCTTGTACCTCAGTCCAAGGATCATCTGTGGTTCCTCAGAGTGCTTTGTAGTAGGTCTAGGCCTAGTCACCTGTTTTTTCTGAAAGGATGATGGAACTGAGACTTTTGAAGCCTTTCTCCTTGTACCAGCTGTAGTGCAGAGCTCTCATTAGCGGAATGATACAGAAGTGAGTGTCTGCTTTCACCCGGCACAGTGTATATATTTTATCAATGAAATACATAAACACTGTTAAGGACATTAGTAATTTGTTACATAGGTCACTTCACATATTAGGCACTGTTTAGCTGCAGTGATGGATGGCAGGGCAGTTGTTTTGGTCATCTACGCCAATTCAGTAAATTTAACTGAGTTATCTGTGCTTCCATACTTCAGGTTTCTGCACGAAAGAAAGACAGGAAAAACTGCCTTATACCAGGCCAACCAATAGAATGCCAGGAGTTGCAGTCTGGCAATGTCTGGAAAGCTGCACCTTATTCATTTCTGGTCAGCTCTGTCTTACCATATTTTTGCAAGATCTCAGTCAGAGGAAAGTTCCTGCCTCCTTAGCTACCACTACCTGGTGCTTTTAGCTATACATAGCAATGATTAAACCTGGATTCTTGGGCTTGTAATACATACACTGCTGCTGGACCCTGATTGTTCTAGTCTAAGCAAGCTTGTACAGGTAATAGATAAGGGAAGCCAGTATGTTTACGTTCACTTTGCTCCTATGTTCAATGAAACTTCACTGTTTCAATACTAAGCAAGTCTTGACATGCCTTCTGAAATGTAACAAATTTCATTAGGCACTTTATATTATTAATTTTTAGTACAATCATAGTATATCTCATGGCTGCAGTAGGTTGTATAGTTATTTTATTTAATGTATTTCTCCTTAAAATGACCAAAGTGGCTTACATCATTAAAAGACATTAAAAACCTAGGTGTTATGGGGGTTTCCACTTATATTCATTTTTTCTGTTCTTGGCTGTGGTTCAAGCTATCTTCAAGGACTGTTCCTCCCTCTATGAGCCTGCCTGGGTGTTAAAATCATCAGGGGAGGCTTTCTTGGTCCCATGTCCTTCACCGGTGTGTTTGTTGGGGACACAGGAGAGGGCAGTCTCTGGTGACTAAACATCTCAGCATCAAAGTTATTTCGTTCTTTGGTAGTCATTATTTTTATCTTCTCAGTGTTCATCTGCAGTCCTAGTTTTGCGCCTTCTTTTTTTCACCTTTATCAGGAGTTATGTCAAGTCATTGCTGCCTTTTGCCAGCAGTGTGATGTCAACTGCATATTTTAAAGAACAGCTATCCAAAGGGAGAAAGAAATCAGAAGAAGACTGAGACTTGGAAGGGGCAGCTAGGAAGGAACTGGTAAAGAATGCCATGTATAAGCATGTGTCCCAGGAAAAGGAAGGATGTGCAGTATTGTATATCTGATTACTATGTTCAAATGTGACAGCTGGACAATGAAGGAAGCCAACAGAAAGAGAGAGATTCATTTGAAATACAGTGTTGGAAGACTGCTTTGGACCATCAGAAAGATGAACAAGGCATCCTAGATCCACTCAAACCCAAATTCTTTCTCGAAGCAAAAATGATGAAACTGAGACTCTCATGCTATAGGTGCATCGTGAGACGACAAGATTTACTGGGGAAAATCCCAATGATGCTGGAAAAAGATGAAGGTGGCCAGAAAAGTAAAAGAGCAAATAGGAAGCAGGTTGACTCCATAAAAGAAGGCACAGCCTTGAGCTTCCAAGAGCTTAGCAGGGCTGCCGAGGACAGGATGTTCTGCAGGTCATTTGTTTCATTGAGTCTCGGTAAATCAGAAGTGATTTGACAGCAGGAACAACAACTAGTGTGGTTGCATTTAAAGAAGAAGAAAAGGATACCGTCTTTCCCCCATCTGGTTTCCTAAGTCTTTGAAATGATCCTGAGCAGCAGCAGGACTTCAAAGCTTCATGACCACTCCCTGCTGCCAGAGTAAGCAATGTCTGTCAACGAATCCTTGTGGAGGACATTGTGGATCCTATTCTGGGACTAAAGTCCTAGAGTTGTGTCCTGCCCCCCCCCTGCCATCCCACCCCAAAGACTACACTGAGAATGGAAAGCCCCTGTTTCATTCTGCTATGACTGTTCTTTCTGAAGGTTGTTGTGTAAATGGTATATAAAGGAACACTGTGTATCCAGGAAACTGATTTGTGCAAGATATTTTTTCATATCTTGCAAGAACAACAAATATATGTGCCTGTATCGTACAATGAAGTTCCACAAAGGACACAAACACGGGGCATTCAAAATTGGAATGCTGTACATGACTTTTTTTATGTGATGGTGGTATAGGAAAACTCCAGTCCTTATTTTCATCTTATGTGTGACTTTTGTATCCTGTGTAGAAGATTCACAAACATCTGGGCTGCTGATCTTGGAATCAGAGTGTTGTGGTAACCGGCCTGATTCGGCAAGGCAGTCCATATGATTTTCTACTTCTCACTTATTTGGTGTGTTTTTCATTGGTGTATTTCCTTTGCAGTTTGAGGCTCAACACTTTCTTCAGCTGAATTAGCTGAACAACTAATTGATTCTCTGTAGTACCAGGAAGATTCCTTTGACCATGATTGTTGTCTCAACCTGAATGTTTATAAATTGATAGACCAACATTCTCTACAAGACAAGAGTGTGGTTTCTTTGTGCATTATATTTACATCCTGCTTTTTGGATAAAATGTGATCTATTGGTCAAAAAAATATATCACAAGGCTATTAGGAATGGTTTGGTCTGAGTCTGCCAAGTGAACAGTGGAAGGGGGATCAGAGACTGGTGTTGTAACGCTCTATTTTGTTCTATATTGCTTTCTATGTTGTTCGAGTTCGTCTCGCCATACATTTCTTGGCTGTTCCTTGTGTTCCAGTTGTTAAACCTCAGCGAAGCAACACAGAGACATATACTATTCTAATGACTGCACACAGGGATGTAACCCATACCCCCTCTTATAGTCAAAGCTTTTTCTGTTCAGTATTGCAATATCTGCAAGGACATGGGGTGAACTAAGGAGCAACAGGCACCATATATGTTGGGAAGGAGAGATTTGTTGGTATTAGTCTTCCATCATTCTCATTGCCACCCCATAGCAAGTTATCAATGGTAATTGTTCAGTTCTTTGGATTTTGCTTGATGAAAATAATTTCATTTTCAGGTTAATGCTCTGACCAAAACAAGGCTAAGGATTAGCTTTCTGGGCTAGTGCAGGCAGGAAGCGATCCAGTAGCCCTTCAGACCCAGCAGTGAGCCAAATGCTATCACTGCCACTTGCCATCAGATGATCACTAGGAAACAATTTTAAGCATTAAACCAGGCATATCCAAACTTCAGCCCTCCAGATGTTTTGGACCACAACCCCCACAGTCCTTTGTCATTGGAAATCTAAGCTTAGAATTCTGGGAGTTCTGGTCCAAAACCTCAGGAGGGGCAAAGTTTGGACATGCCTGCTTTAAACTATCTCTGTCCCAGCAGCCTATCTGCTCCAGGTGCTCATTGAATTGAACAGACTAGACTAGACTAGAGTTTTATTGTCATTATGCATATGCAAGATATGCACAATGAAATTAGAGTGCTGTTGCACTACATAGAGATGTAGGTGTGGAGCTAAAGCAGATTTCATGTCACAACTCCTTGTCTGTTTGTGGTGGTTTTGGGCAAATGAATCTATTTTTAAACTTTGTGGTTTGAATGAGAGAATAGTATGGGTGTGTGGCATAAGTGGGTGAGGCTTGCCTGGAGTGGAAAATGAGTAATTGGAGAGATAAAACCTTAAAACATAATCAGATGATCCATCAGCCTGACATAACAAACACTTGGGTGGGTAAGGCAGTATTGTGGAATGAATGTTCTTGTCATGATGTTACATCTCCAATAAAATTATTGTGCAGGAAAGGATTCTGATTCTTGTCTGGCATCTCCAGAGCTCTCTTTGATGCACATGCCTCAGCATGTGCCTCAGCAAATGGAAATCAGATGGGCAGGGCATGCCTTGCATGAATTTCTCCTGCAGCTCTTCTGTGGAATTAGTGGGATTTCTGCACAGATACCTGTATATCTCTTTGATGCATCTTCCATTAATTTCAGTAGGGCTTTTATGGGAGAGAAATCGGATGAGTTGTGCCTGGTATTGTCAGACACCATTCAGTGAAGAACAACAGATTTACAAGATTTACAAAATAATGCAGGCCATGAGTAGAGTGGATAGAGGGATGATCTTCTTCTTCTCACAAAATACCAGAAAGCAAAGCAAAGCAAAGTGTTCTGCTTATATACCGCCCCATACTGCTACAAGTAGTCTCTGGGCGGTTTACAATTTTAATTACAGAGTGCAGGCTACACATTGCCCCCCCAGCAAGCTGGGTACTCATTTTACCGACCTCGGAAGGATGGAACTAGGGGACATCCACTCAAATTGAGGGCTGGGAGAGTGATAACAGACAAAAGATTTTTTTTTAAAACCCAGTGTGTTGTTAGTCTGTGGAACTCCCTGAAACAAGATGTGGTGATGGCATCTGGCCTGGATGCCTTCAAAAGGGGATTGGACAGATTCCTGGAGGAAAAGTCCATTACATGTTACAAACCATGACGGAGATGTGTAATCTCTAGGCTTAAAACCAGGGTACTACAAGGACCAGATGCAGGGGAGTGGTAGCAGGGGACAGATATCTAGTCTTGTCACTCCCAGACACAATTGATGGGGCCACTGTGATATACAGGAAGCTGGGCTAGATGAGCCTTTGGCCTGATCCAGCATGGCTCTTCTTATGTTCTTATGTTCCTATTAGAATAGCTTCTATTTAAGAACAGACAGCTGCAAAATGGCAAGCAGTAGTGGAGAAAGGGGGATTCTCCAGAGCTGTTCTACAAATAAGCTTTATCCCTTTCAACATTTTGATATAAAAGTACGCCACTGGTCTTCATAGTTTCTCAGGGTGGTGGTGGTAGGAAGATCCTACATAGATCTTAGTTTCATTCTGTATTCCCTTGTAAGCTTGTATCTTCAAAGTTACCATCCAGAAAAATTATGCTTCCACAGCAGAGTATTCTTATCTTAGCCCTCTCTAACCCTTTCGGTATAAATCCCATCAGAACTTTTCTATACATCCTGGTGCACCTCTGCATGCATTGGGCCTTTTGAGAAAAAGATCCATTCTCTTCTTCTGCATTCATTCCAGCTAGCAGGAAAAAATGCAATCACAATTTAAACTCTTACATTTCTTGCTTGTCCTTTACAAAATCAGTTGTGACAATTATTCTCAAAAATGGACAAATGTGTAGCCACTTTAATTAAGGTTAGAAAGGTTCGTTTCACTTCTCTCTCTGAACAGTTGGTGGGAAAGACTTTCAGGTTGCTTTGCCAACCCTGGGAGTTGAGTGGTTTATAGGAGACGTGGATGCTATTCTACACAACGGACATATACCTTCCCAGCTATTTTAGAGTTGTAAGTCTGCTATCAAGACTTTTGCCAGTGCAACAGTGTAATTTAGTGAACATTTTTTTCATCATTTGTACCTGGGCTCTGAGTGGATAGATTATTGGTCTGTCAGCCTGCCTGCTTGCTTGCTGGCTGGCTTGCTTATTTTTTCTCACAAATTTCCCTACTTGCTTGAGGAAAATGTCTGAATATGCAGTAAATCCTTATGCATTCTCTGGGTGACTCTCTTTTGTTGCCTTCCTGGTCAACATGTTAGGTTCAGGCTTGTTATTATAGGAAGTTATGCCATATATTTTCAAGGACAAGGATATTTGGGCTGAAATCCTGTTACTTTCCTTTTTTTAAACACACTTTATTTAGCATACAACTAATTAATCATAGAAAATCAAATCAATGACACACACAACATAACTTTCAACCATAAGTTTCAATCTGCTTAAATAGAATTGGTGCTGATTGTAGAGGGTTTTCTAAAATAAATACCAGATCGTCAGCGTATGCTTGTAGCTTGTAAATTTCATCTCTAATACGTGTCCCTTCAATTTCTGGATTTTGTCTTATTTCTCTGTTTAATGTTTCTAATGCTAAGATAAATAGCATTGGTGATAATGGGTATCCTTGTCTTGTTCCCTTTGTAATTTCAATGCTTCTCGTCCTTTCTTCATTTATGATTATACTTGCTGTTTGTTTAGAATATATTGCATTTATCATGTTCAAGAAATTTTGACCGAATTGCATCCCCTCTAATTGCTTCTTCATGTAATTCCAATTTAAGTTATCAAAAGGTTTTTGTGCATCTAAAAATAACAGTGCCATTTGTTTTTCTGGATGTACATCATAATATTCCAATATATCAAAAATTATTCTTATATTATTTCTTAGTTGTCTTTTTGGAAGGAATCCATTCTGATCTAAGTGTATAAATTGTGTGAAGAAATTTCTTCAACCTATCTGCCATAATAGATGCCAATATCTTATAATCAACATTGAGTAGTGGTATGGGTCTATAATTCCCTATTTGTGTAATATCTGATTCGTCTTTTGGTATTAAAGTAATATCTGCTTCTAACCAAGATTTAGGAATCTTTGCTTCCTGAAGTACCTGATTGCATACATCTTTCAAAGGTCCTGCTATCACTTCTCTAAATGTTTTATAAAATTCGCTTGGCAGACCATCCGGTCCTGGCGTTTTCTTATCTTTCTGTCTATTTATTGATTCTGTCACTTCCAATAACATTATCCTGTTTCTCAGCACAGCAATAACTTGAGTAGGCCCATAGAATTAATGGTACGGAGAGGTGATTCAAGTTGTTGCTGTTGCTGTTGCTGTTGCTGTTGTTGTTGTATCATTACAGTTGTGACCAGCTCTTCGTGCCCTCATGTCCATGGAATACTGGAGTGGCTTGCCAGTTCCTACTCCAATAGCCCTACGTAAATTGCAACTCATTGTGCTAATGAGCAGAAGTTAGGCTAGTATGATATGCTTAATCCAGTATTAGGGCAGTGGCAAGTTGTAAGATATGTCTGAAAAGGGGTTCTGACTTGAGATGAGCTTTTGTTTCAGAAGTGGTCAGCTTCCGAAATGCACTACGGGTGCTCAGCTGGCGTTCGGAACCAGAGGAACGCAATCAACCAATCCCTTACCTTGCACTGGGTTCAGTCAGAGCTAAACTCCGACATCATATTTCCTTCTCCCTGGTGCTGGCCAATCAGGAGCTGTGCAGAGAAATTCATTGTCCCACCTCCCTGTCTGATTGGCCAGCACCAGGGAGAAGGAAAGATGATCTTGGAGGCTTCTTCCTCATTGGAGTTTAGTCCCGTGCAAGTCCAGCACAAGGTAAGGGATTGGTTGATGGCATTTCTCCAATTCTGAACGCCAGCTGGGCTTCCGCGTTGCATTTCAGAATCTGACCACTTCCGAAACGAAAATCCCATCTGTAGTCCTGACTGGTAGCATGTCAGTTTGTTTCCTTGTATCCACTCTTGGGTCAATTTGGTGATCCACTCTTGGGTCAATTTGTTTTGCTTAACTTTTCCTTATCAGACTGCAGTGTGACTGTCAACACAACACCTGTGGAGGCTCATGTGATCGTTGTTGTCCAGGTTTCAACCAAGTACCATGGAAACCAGCTACTACTGACAGTGCCAATGAATGTGAATGTAAGTTTTATGTCAGAATAATTGATCCTGGTTGATTCCTTTTCCCTTGCTTCTCCTGGTTTAACCTCCTTTTTCAGTAATCTATAACCCAAGGAACGGCAAAACCAGAAATGAAAGCACTTGATTTACTTGATGGCTGGTGCTGATCTGCATTTTGCTCCTGTTTAGGGTTCAGACAGCACAGAAATCTGACACTGTTCTGTTCCATTAACATTTGCTGGAAATGGAGAGGGTTCCAGGCATGAATTTAAGCATAACCTGCTACTTTCAAGATAGAAATATACTGTATATGGTTCACCGAACAAACTCACCTTTTAGTGCTTTGCTAGTTTATACCATTAAAGAATTGTGGGCTAAAGCGAAATGATGTTCTAGTTATTGTTTACAAACTAAGGGCCTTTTTACACGACCCCTAAGATCTGCTGGCCACTTAAATTCGGACCAGGGATCTTAGGGGTTCCTCGCTCTTCCTCTGTCCCCACCCCCCTCCGCACTTCCTGGTTTCTGGCTGCCCAGGGAGGGAGCAAAAAGAAAGAAAAGCATGCCGGTTACCTCCGTTTTGTTCCGGGCAGCATTCAGATCTCTTAAAGGAGTGGGGCGCAAAAAAAGAACAAACAGAAGCCAGGAGAGCCCCGCACTCACTATCCTTACACCGGATCAAATATTTGTCACATCCAAAAAGCAGGTACAAGAAAACTGCTGTTTGGTCGCGCTAAGTGGGCGGGGTCGCACTTAATTGTCTGCAAAGTCCGGAGCTGGTGGGTAAACATTTTTAAGGTCCGGACCTTGCAGCCATTTGCGGCGGAGCTTAGGGGTCGTGTATAAACGCCCTAAATCAGCAGTTTTATAGTAGAGAGAACCTAATGGTGAGTTTCCGTCAATGACTTGTGTCAGGCTCAGTGCAACTGGAATCTTATGCATTCTGGAGGGTTCTTATTCTTACTATTTGCTGTTTGTTTGCTGGATTAAGTAGAACGACCAAATCAGCATTTTCTCATTGGTCTGAACATGAACCTTTCCAATATACCAGTAGGTTTTCTGATACATAGGAAAGGTGTCATTAAAACCTGACAGTTAATTCTGCTATTGCAGAAGGGAGTATGTATAAATCTGAAAATTCGCCAATTCTGGCTCATCCTTTTCTTGTCTTTTTGTATTTTCAGCTTGCAATTGCAATGGCCATGCCTATGATTGCTATTATGATCCAGAGGTTGACCACCGCAAGGCCAGCAAAAATAGTAATGGCCAGTTTGAAGGAGGGGGTGTTTGCATTGACTGTCAGGTAAGACTATGGCAGTGTGGCAAGCGTGTTGCAAAACCAACATGATATCTTCCTTTGTCACGTGCATGGTAAAATCTTATCAAATGTTGCATCTTGTATGCAGTTCTTTCTTTTAATTTCTTGACCATGTTAAATCAAAATACCTCAAATTAATTATAGTTAAATCGGTCAATTGTTTTGCAGCATCATACAGCAGGCGTCAACTGTGAGAGATGCAGTCCGGGATATTATAAGTCTCCGGATCATCCAATAGATTCACCATACATTTGCTTCCGTGAGTATGCTATCTCTTGTATTTTGTCCTGTTTTCTCTGTATTTGGGGACATTTTTGCTTCCTCTTAGAGGGGCAGCTCCTCAAATTACTTAATCTTCAAAGGCTGAACGTCTTCCAGAGCATCAGCCTATAAGGCTGTGAAGATTCTCAGTCATATAGGTGAGTTTATCTAGAAGTTGAATCATTGCAACTGGATTTGAAGCCGTTTGGATGAGCACCGAAACGTTTCTATCTTTCAAGAAAAAAGAAGTCCAGTTGCCATGACTCAACTTCCTGACAGCCTATAAGTCATGTTTTCTGCTCCTGGAGAAAGAAAATCAGCTACCACAGGCTTTTTACATGTACTGAAATGCTTCTCTAGTTCTCATCTGAAACTTCTGGATTGTATTCTAAGCCGATGGAGTGTGTCAGTTTATATGGCCATGTCAGTGGGGTTTTGACTTTATGAAAACTGAAGCGAGAAGCAGCAGCTGACTTGGCAGCTTGACCAGAAAAGTAGATTCTGCTCTCCAAGTTGCTTTCCTTGGACATGAATTGGAGCCTGAGGCTTATAATGATATCTTTTCCTTCTAGGTTGCAATTGTGAGTCAGATTTCACAGATGGCACCTGCGAGGACTTCACTGGCCGCTGTTACTGCAAGCCAAAATACACCGGGGAGCACTGTGATGCTTGCGCAGATGGCTTTGTGGACTTCCCACATTGCTACCGTATGTATTGCTGACATAGGCATGAGTCGGTTAACAGAGGCCATGTGGCCATTGTTTGTTCCCACAGGCCTGAATTTCAGCCACTCTGGTGTCAGTGGTGAAATACGTTAGAGTGGTGAAATGTATTAGAAAGTTGGAGATCCCAACTTTCTTCTCCCTTTCTTCTGGATTGCTTGAAGTAGTTGTATAGATGCCAAATATGCTTACGGTCTACATCTCTGCAACTCATGCTATGCATTTTCATTGAGTTTGGAATTTTAAAAAATGGACTTCACAGGCTTTATATTTTACTTGGAACAAAAATGATGTATTAGACTCCAGAAGGATTTGTTTAGGTTCATCTGATTCTTTCTCATGAATGACTACTCCTTGGCCCTAAAATTAATGCTTGTATTGTGTTTCGCCCCATCTAGCAGTGCCAGAGTTCTCTGATAATGACACTGGAGCGCAAATCCTTCCTGTTGGGCAAATAATAAGTAAGTGTTTGCCTTTACATTGTTTTTGTCTTTATGGTCAACCATTTGTAATAACCGCAGTTGTACTTGACTGGAGAGCTGGATTCTTTCACATGCATATTGCCAACTTTAACCCTCCTGGCCTTCTTTCTGTCCCTCAATTTTTCAGACTGCGACTGCTATGTTGCTGGGACAAGAGGCAATGCATGCCGGAAGGATGCGCAGACCGGGATGTGCTTGTGTCGTCCCAACTTCCAGGGACCCCAGTGTGATCAGTGCGTGCCGGGATATTTTGGGCCGAACTGCCAACGTGAGTGCATGAAACTAAAATGCAAAACTTACAGCCTCTCTCTTCATAGCTGAGAGAGTAAGGTTGGGTCAAGAAAAACTGGGTTTTAGGATACAATAGAAAGAAAGGGAGAAGTGACTCCACGAGCATGTTCAAAATAGAATTCCAGACATACCAGGTGCTGAGCGAGATTCAGGATGCCAGTATGTATTTTCTGGAAAATACCTCTTCTCCCTGCTTATATCTTGGTTTTATCATGCAGCAGTACATTCATTTGAACCAGAAATGTCCTGATTGTGTCAGGTGGGAATTCTCCATAAAATAATGAATCCTTCAAACATCTCTCATTTTCGGGAGTCTGTGGTGGAAATCTTTTTTTTAATGCTATGCAGCAGCCATATGCAGTATTCATCATAGTATATTTGGGATTCTATGGCCAAAGTCAGGTGCTCTGAATATACTGGGCTACTAAAAGCAATCCAAGCTATTGTCTTGATATGTGCAGTAGAGATGGGCATGAAACGAGCAATTTTTTGTTTTTGTTTTCGTTTTTTCGTTTCGTTACGTAACGAAACGAAAAACGAATTTTGTCTCCAAAATGAAACGAAATGAACCGAAACAACAGAAATTTTGTCGTGTGTTTCGTTTTCGTTGCGGCAAATACATTGAACTGTAATGAATGCTAACGAAACAGCAATTTTTCATTTTCGTTTTCATTTTTTCGTTTTGTTACGTAACGAAACGAAAATGAATTTTTTTGCAAAAAATTCACGAAAAATGAAAACGAACCGAAACGGACCCCCTAAACGACAAACGACAAACGAAACACCATTTTTTTGAGTCGTGTCCATCTCTAATGTGCAGGTCTTAGGATTTCCAGACTCTGTAAAAGAAGGCTTTCTCACTTGTGTGCTAAGGTGCCTCGAGGAAGACATTGTATGGGTTATATACCATGAGAGGATAGTATGGATGGGGGGGGGGGGAAACACCCATCACTGTTGGTCATGCCTAGAAATCTATAGCTCCAGAAGAGTGTTAGGTGTTAGGTGAGCATGTTTAGTCTACATGCCAGTGGCCTGGGCACGGTAGAAGAATCTCAGATTACCTAAGCACAGGCACTTCATAGCTCCCACATCCTTGCAAGAGGCACTCATGAGAAGAAGTTTTCCACAGGTAGACAGCTTTGAAAATACCTGCTGTAGGTCATCTTTCAAGAGATGATTTCTGATGCTGGATAAAGATGGTTTATTTTGAATCGTAAAGAGTAGGTGAGGCCAGAAAATCACCAGTTCCGTTGATGAACCTCATGCAGATTTATGTAGCTTGAACAAGGTGCTCCATGCCAAGGTGTCCTTGATCAGGCATCCTGAAGCACTCCCATAAGAAAAGGATGGAAAACCTCCAATCTGTGGGTCAAAACCTGGCTTAATATGCCTTAGGTGAACTGATGGATTGTTGAGAATCCCACCATAAACCTTAACCATGCTCTAGCAAGCCAAGAAAATAACTGGACTAACTTCTTAATGCAGGCCTGTATTTTTGTACCGAGAAGCCAGTTCCACTGAGTTCACTGTGGCATTCCAACAAGTGAGTGGGTATGGAACTGCAAACTTAACCTTGAATTACATGCAGTATTTCAGATGCATGGGACAGGTGTTTGTAGTATTAAAGGCCTGAATGGCACAATGTACCAAAGTAATAGTGGATCTCCTTTTCTCCTCTCATAGCTTGCCAGTGTTCAGGCCCAGGTTTCTATGAAGGCACGTGTGACAGTGAGACCGGCCAGTGTCATTGCCGTACTGGATTTGAAGGCTATGTCTGTGATCGATGTGCCCCTGGCTACTTCAATTACCCACTGTGTCAGCGTGAGTTCTTAGATATAGGAGAATGATTGTGGATGGCATTTTGGACATCTGTATTCTGTAGCTCCCTGTGCTTTCTGAACTCTCCCAAAGTTTTGGATTTCATGGTTTCAGAGGGAAATGTAGAGTTGGGTAGACAGTGTCCAGAAGCAGAGTATTTGTAACATCTCACATCTTTTTCTACTGGACTCCTGTTTCATAGTCCTGAGTGTTTAACAAGCAATTCCATTCCAGGAGTAATCATTTCCTCTCCCTCTCTATTTGTCCCCATACCAATAGCAGATGGGACAAAAACTACACATTTTTTTGAAACACACAAGCTGGAAGCAGAACATATTGTGCCAGACTAAGTAATGATATGGGGAAAAAACATGTTTCATTGGTCAGAATAGTGTTAGTTGCACCTGCCAGCGTAGCTCCCAGCTGTGAGTTGCTGCCAGTTAAGTAGTGAGCAAGGACTTTGCCGCTGTATAACAGCTGCATGATGTCGCTTGCAACAGGAAATGCCTGTGCTGCCTTCTTAACTTGCAGTAATTCACCGCTGAATCTTACACCTTTGAAACTTACACACTGGCTTAATTTTTTTTCAGTTGGATTCTGGCCAGTGTCAGGCTGACATTTTGTCGGCAGGAGGGTAGATTTCCATTCATTTAACACAACATGTCAGTTTAAAAAGCAAAATAAAACCATATAATGGATTGTCCATTGTGTGAATGCAGAATTGTATTTCGCAACTGTTACGGTGCTTTTTTGTATACTGCTGAGAACTCCCAAGCAACCACCCTGCTAGCGTTTGACATTCTTGCTGGAAGGAGTCGCTTTTCCTGGGACCACCTTCACAGCAACACTGAATTCCTGCTTTGCTTTTTGGCATTCTGACACCGGGGTGTTCCTTCCGTTGTAGTTTGTGGCTGCAGTGCAGTTGGGACATTGCCAGAAGGTTGTGATGCCTCTGGAAGATGCTACTGCAGGCCTGAATACGATGGACTCCATTGTGACCAGTGCAGCTTTGGATATCATTCCTACCCTCACTGCCAAGGTATGCCAATTTGTGAATGGTCCATAAGGGAAGAAGCAACATCTGCAGTCAATTTCACTGATACAAACTGATGGTTCAGAGGAAGACGTGTCTCTTTCCAAATGAATGTCTAAGGCAGGGATGCTTCCTGCTGTTATTCTTTCCTGGGAAGATCCAGGCTGCAGGCATTAGATTATTCTTGCACCCTCATTTGTGCTGTTGGTAGTGTAATAAAATAATGAAAATAAGCATAACCAAACTGTGGCCATTGAGAAAAAAATGGAAATGGAAAAAAGTGTAGAATGGTATGTATCCACTGTACTGCTTAGAGCTATAAGGTATTTCTGATCCCTCTGTTCCAGTGATCATCCATCCTGGGTAATACGTAAGAACATAAGAAGAGCCATGCTGGATCAGGCCAAAGGTCCATCTAGTCCAGCTTCCTGTATCTGACAGTAGCCCCACCAAATATGTCCGGGAGTGCACAAGACTAGATATTTGTCTCTTGATACCCCTCCCCTGCATCTGGTCTTTGAAGTACCCTGGTTTTAAGACTGGAGATTACACATCTCCATCATGGTTTGTGACCTGTGATGGCCTTTTCCTCCAGGAATCTGTCCAATCCCCTTTTGAAGGCATCCAGGCCAGATGCCATCACCAACTCTTGTGTCAGGGAGTTCCACAGACTAACAACATGCTGGCGAAAAAATATTTTCTTTTGTCTGTTCTCACTCTCCCGACCCTCAATTTGAGTGGATGTCCCCTAGTTCTGGTATTTTGTGAGAGGGAGAAGAGCTTCCCTCTATCCACTTTACTCATGCCCTGCATTATTTTGTACGTCTCAGTCATATCCCCTCTCAGGAGCCTTTTTTTCCAGAATAAAGAGCCCCAAATGTTTTAGCCTTTCCTCATAATACACTTTCCTTCATAGAAGTCACACTACATGTCCTTCTCTTCAGCACCAGGAAGGCCTAGCAGAGGTTTTCTGAGGGTGTTACTATCAGCCTACTGCTTGTAATTTAAGAATGGTAAGGGGTAGTATGATGTGCTAACATCTCTAAAACCTTTTCTTCCCTAGGACTTAATGCCAACTGTTGTCTCACTCTGAAAACTACACAGGTTTATAAATGCTGGCCAGCCGTGTATGTGAACATGGCTGTAGGGTGCCTGTTCCAGTAGCAGTCATTTCCCCAGGAGGAAACGCTCAGCTGACAACGAGGAGTTTGTGGTTGTAGTTTTCAGAGTGTTCATCTGGAATGAAAGACACAATTTTCTAGACTGATTTTTGTGGCCTTGCCATCTGCTTCTTCTCACCCCTTCTTTGTCTGCCTCTCCTTGCAGCTTGCTCTTGCGATCCCCGTGGTTCTTTGGACAGTGACTGTAGTCCTGTAGGTCAGTGCCATTGCCACCCGAACTACATGGGCCATACATGCAACCAATGTGCCCCAGGTTTCTATGGATTCCCTTCCTGCACAGGTGAGACAACTTGCGAGTGCTGCTTGTTTTCTAGTATTAGAGAAGGCATTTGTTCTGGATTTCAATGTTTTGCATGTTATTGCTTTGTGAAATTAGAATCTTTCTGTTCATTTGCTTCTTATTGCTCTACAGAATTCTGAATTATAGGTATTTACTTCCTTTTTTGAGCTTATTGAGAAGTCATATAGAAAAACTATTAAGAGGGCTCAATATCAGCTGCCCTATTTGTACAAGCACAAAACATTTTTCATTCTAATTGGGTGATCACCCAATTAGTCTGATTGTTAAGGGTATTGGCCTTTGATTTCATGCAGTTCAGCAGGAGTGCTGAATTATCCATATCTAACAAGGCATGCCACCAGGGAATACCAGGTGCTGTAGGTGCCTGGAGTAGGAACTGGCAAGCCACTCCAGTATTCCTGCCATGAAAACTCCATGGACATGGGGTCACAAAGAGTTGGTCACGACTGTAATGACACAACACACACACAACAAGGCATGCGTTTTAAAAATGCACCATTTGTCTTACCAAGCTGCAACAACAGTTCAGTTGTTCTAGTTAAAGCAAAGCAAAGTGTTCTGGTTATATACCACCCCATACCACTTCAAGTAGTCTCTGGGCGGTTTACAGCTTAATTAGAGTATGCAGGCTACACATTGGTGATTGTTTAATGTTACTTCCAAATCAAGCCAGATGCAATGGTCAGTCATTAAGTATATAATAAAGTGTATAATAAAATTAAGTGTATAATAAACCATCTATTGGTTATGCCAATATAAATCTAAGGTTCCATGCAGTCATCTTCTGCATTCAAGATGGCATGCATCTTAAAAAAAAACCACTGGCATTCACTGGTGGTTCCTGGTTAGCTCTCGTCATTTGTTGTCCAGAAAACTTACACAGTATCTCTGACTCCCTCAACTGATAGCTTCGAACACTTTCGGTTTATTCTTTTTCTTGGCTTAATGTGGAAAACCTGGGCCATGGCCAATTGGCTTAGGGTTAGAAAAAGGTTACAAGTTAGTTCAAAATGTCCAGGTAGAAGAAAGTTACAATGCCATTTCTTCTTCTTCATCGTCCTCGTTAATTAACATCTGGGGAGGAGGGGGGAAATGTGGCACAATAGATGCAAGCACTGAGAGAGCAGTATAACTGTAAGAAGGTTTTAAAGGTAATAAATTCAGAGTAATAAAACAATCAAACATTTCCTTTTCAGTTGCAGTGACAGTAAAATGAAATTGTTGCTAATTTAAAATCATTGTTAGCTTGCCAGCATACTTAGCAAAGCATTTCTATGCACACAATACCTATTGTTATATCAGCTAATTGGGTTCAGGCCCTTAATTACATAGGTGAAAGTGTAATAGGAGTCATGAAAAGTTTGACAAGATAAAATCCTTACATTATCCCCTTTGGATTTCATTCAACCAGGGTTGGGCAAATTCTGGAAATCCTTGGATGATTCTCTTATTCCCCAGGTCTTATCCTGGGTAACACCATTTACAACAACCCCCCAAAACCAAAATCAAAAGAGAACAGAAATTTACTTATTGTTTTTTGTGACACTTTTTGTGCCTTGTTTTAAAAGAAGGATGGTTGCTGTGGGACGCAATTTTCCAGGGGTTTTTTAGGTTAGGTTATTCTAGATGTTCAGAAGGTCCAAGGGCCTTTTTACATGACCCCTAAGATCCGCTGGCCACTTAAATTCGGACCAGAGATCTTAGGGGTTCGTCGCTCTTCCTCTGTCCCCACCCCCCTCCGCACTTCCTGGTTGCTGGCTGCGTGAGGGAGGGAGAAAAAAGAAAGAAAAGAATGCCGGTTTACCTCCTTTTTGTTCCCGGCAGCATTCAGATCTCTTAAAGGGGCGGGGCACAAAAAAAGAACAAACGGAAGCCAGGAGAGCCCCGCACTCACTATCCTTACACCGGATCAAATATTTGTCACATCCAAAAAGCAGGTACCTGAAAGCTGTGCTGGGACGCGCTAAAGTGGGGCGGGGTCGCACTTAATTTCCTGTTAACTCCGGAGCTGGTGGGTAAACATTTTTAATCTCCGGAGCTGGGAGCCATTTGCCCCGGAGTTTAGGGGTCATGTATAAACGCCCCAAGTGGGGATGAGAAAGGTTGTAGGTTTCCCACCCCCAATAATGTATGCTGAAGAAAAATGGATTCAGAAGCATTTCGTTCCCCCAAGAAATCATGAACAGTTCTTTTCATGAGATGGCATATAAAACCAGAGTTGCAGAAATGAGTTGGTGGCTGAACCTTTATTGTGTAGCTACACTTGTCCAGCAGGAATGACAGACTTGGCATCAGCACGTTACTATTGGTTATCAGCTCTTATTTGCAGTTTCAGGCTGGACTTTGTTCCCTGTGTTGTACGTACAAAAAAGTTGTGCATCTTAAAATCACAAGAGGGAGCTTTTGATCATTGTCACTCCTCTCAGGCCAATGATGTCACATTGCATAGGCAGACTCCACCCAATGGGATTTCAGCCTGGGTTTTATTTCTCTGCTTTCTTGTTATATGACATTTTAAATCTCTTAACAGGGATTTTCAGGTGACATCATTTGTTCCCTTTCGTTTGATTAATATAATTGACCTGCGCTGTGCATTGCCCTTCAGCAAGCTCCCATGGCAGCAGATAAAATTTTAACATTTAAGTAAGACGATATTGTGACACAAATGCGACAACATATAGAAGATCGGTCATATAGAAGATCAGTCAGTGGAATTGACTGGTGGAGTCCACCAGGCTGGATAAAATTACTGCTTTAGGTGTATATTGCATAAGATTTTAGTATTCAGGGGTTAGCACCAATGAAAATTGACTTTTCCAGTTTTAATTGGATTATTAATTAAATGATTTTTACATGCATAACTTTTATTTATTTATTTATTTATTTATTTATTTATTTATTTATTATTTCATTCTATGATGATGCCTGCTATCTCCAGTTTTTGCTAAGTTCCTGCTTTTAAAAAAATCCTAGATTGTATAATAATACTGCCCGTCTTGCCTATGTTTTCTTCAGCTTGTCAGTGTTCCATAGAAGGCTCTTTGCATGCTGCCTGTGATCGAGAGACTGGACAGTGCGCCTGTCTTCCCAGAATAATGGGGCTGCGCTGTGACACCTGTGTTCCTGGAGCTTACGAATTTCCACAGTGTGAAGGTAACTTAGGCTTTTCAATGTGTACAGCTTACTGCATCATACAAATCATAGAAATCTGAATTCAGATCTCCTAGTAGGTCAATCTTAGTACCTAGTACATGAGGGAGCAGTGTGGATTTTTTTTAAAAAAATAGGTATGCAAATATTGGCCAGACTCCTATCCCTTTAAATCAGGCATGCCCAAAGTCAGGCCCGGGGGCCAAATGCGGCCCGTTTTCAAATTTCGAGTGGCCCACGGCCTCTTCTGCCCACTGACTCATCCTGTCACTCATCCCCACCATCTGGCTCCTCCCCATACTAGATGGAGACATCAGCTTGCAGTTTTATGGTTTGCCTGCCCACCCTGCCTCTGTCTATCCCACCAGCCACCTGCCTAGCCTACTGTTGCTGCAGAATCCTCCCTGCCTCCTTACGTGTTATAGAGACTTGTCCAAAGTCTGGCCTGGAGGCCAAATGTGGCTGAATGGTCGGCCCCCATACATTTTCACCTCACCAAATCTGGCCCTCCTTGCAAAAAGTTTGGGCACCTCTGCTTTAAATGTTCTGGCATACATGAAGCAATGAAAATCACAGCAGCAAATTGCTAGTAGTCAAGGAATTGGTAGTTGTGTTCTTTGTCATCCACCAGTGGCTCTATATGACACGTGGTACTGAAGGCGAGTGAGAGCTCTTATGCTGGGCCTTATGCCAGCATATGTAAATCACAGGACACTGGCCAATGAATAATACAGAAGTGACATTTAGTACTGAGTTCAGGTTCAGCCGATTTGGCTTATCTCTTTTATTTACTGCTTTGGAGTGTTTTTATTATAGCCCAGCTTTTATAATTCATTAACCATTCTATCAAATTAACCTGTTTTTAAAAACAAGGCATGGATGGTACAAGTGGAGTGCTCATCTGTGTGTTTCTCTCTTCCAGTGGGTTCTTGTAACCCTGCTGGGCTGGCAAGTGAAGATCCTTCTCTCCCAATGGTGAGCTCTTGACCTTCTCCATTCTTGATGTTCAGCTGTTAGAAACTGTATCAAACATGAATAAAAACAAGGCTGCACAGTAGCTGTGTCCCCTCCATCCATGGGGGTTATCACACTCGTACACACGGACGGTGACTGGGGAACGGGTGGGGGGGGAGGGAGAGAGTCAGTGAGTAGACATTCTCCATATGATTGGGTACCTGATTTTCCACGGTCCTGACTGACAGAAAAAGCCCCTGCTGGTAAGAGACACTGTTTCTCTTTTAACTTATCACCCTGCATGTGTAGTAGGAGAACAAACATGATGGGGGGCTAGAAAACACCATTCCTCTGTCTAAATTGTCACCATTCCTTTGCCACCATTTGTTTGACTGAATTCAACATTGTTTCCTTTTGTATCAGTTGGGCTAATGTGAAAAGCAGTTTACTCGTATACCAAACTGAATAATGTGTTAATGTATAGTTCTGCATGAACTAAAGGAAAGGATTATCGGGGATGTGTCATAGTCCTGTGTGTGAACTCATGCAAAAAGTTCCAAATTCAGTCCCAATGATCTCCAAATAAAGGGATCAGTAATAAATTAAAGGAAGGGCCTATGCTTGAGTCCCTAGATAGCTGCTGGTCATTGAAGCACCAAAGAGTACAAAGAATAAGAACATAAGAAGAGCCATGCTGGATCAGGCCAAAGGCCCATCTAGTCCAGCTTCCTGTATCTCACAGTGGCCCCACCAGATGCTTTTGGAAGCGCATGAGACTAGATATCTGTCTACTGATACCACTCTCCTGCATCTGGCCCTTGAAGTACCCTGGTTTTAAGCCTGGAAAATAAATTTGATCTGATTTAAGGAAGCTTCTTGGGGCTCCAGTTGCCTTTGATTCTGCTTGACCTTTTGGTTTCTTGGTTTCTTTGGTACACACACTCATGGTTTCTTCTCCTGACTGCATTTTTATTCCTCAGGGATCCTGTGAATGTCGGGCATATGTAGAAGGTGAAGCTTGTGATCGATGTAAGCCACTCTACTGGAATATGACTCCAGATAACCCGTTTGGATGCATGAGTAAGAAATATTCCTTATACTCCTTCAAGAAGCCAGAAGATACCTTAACTCCTGTGTATTCCCTTTAATAACTAGGGAGACATTGGCTTCTTCTCTTCATCTGCCTGAATAAATTCTTCTCTTCATCTACCTGAATAAAAGAACAGCCACAAGGGGATGCCTGTTGGTATTGATCACAGACAAGCAGCATAGGCTGCTTTTACACGACCCCTAAAATCCGCTGCAAAATGCTTGCCGATGCGGAGCATAAAATTGTTTTCCCACCAGCAGTGGACTTAAAAAAAAAGTACAGCGGACCCTTGTATAACAAACAGCTTGTATAACATAAAATCTGTACAACATAAAAAATTCCGGAGAGAGGGGAAATTTGCCTATGGGGCAAATCCGTACAACATAAAAATGTTCGGAATTAGGGTTTACTCCGTTTCAATGAATTCCTATGAGAAATTTGTATAAAGGAAAATTTGCTTAACATAATTTCATTTGGAACGAATTAATTCCTTTATACAAGGTACCACTGTACGACCACGGCCACTTAAGCGCACCCTAGCGCATTTTACAAGTACCTGGTCTGGAGGAGGTAAAATCCTTGTTGCTGTTCCTTGTTGCTGTTTTAAAGCATTGCATGCCTGCCCCCCCTCCGCTTTTTGTTTGTTTTTTGTTGGGTCCCCCCACCCGCTTTTTAACAGACAGGAATCCTAGCAGGCTGGAACAATTAGCTGCTGCCAACTGCAGGTGGAGGTGAACCTGCATTTTCTTCTCTCTTCCCTCAACGCAGACAGAAGCAATAGAAATCAGAGTGCAGGAGGTGGGAACACAGGAAGCAGAACAAAAACCATGTTTGGGGGGGGAATCTGCATTTAAGTTGCCAGCGGATTTTAGGGGTTGTGTAAAAGCAGCCATAGTTATTACTTTGGAGGGCTTTAATATTTAACGGAGCCAAGAATTTAATCATCTTTTTGGTTCATTAATGGGTATATGCTCCAGATGTTATACATACCAGGATGAATCTCAAGACACAGGGATAAGATTGATCTGTTTCTGTGCTTCCAGGTGTCACCAAATTTGTATATTTACCTGGATAAATGATATTTCACAGTGCTGGCCAGCTATCTTGAAGCCAGAGCTTATTAAAGTTCCTCGTTTAGCTGAGGGGTTTTAGGACTTGTCGTCCAAGAAAGTTTGTTCTCTGTGTTCAGTTCAATTGAGACAAAATGTAGTGGAATTATCTGTTCAACCTGCAGGGCAGGGGAGGAATTTACAGCTTTGGCTACGACTTCTCTCAACATCTCTCACTGTATGGCTGCCTTCAGCTGTCCTGCCAGAAGGTTCATTAGCAGCAGGCTAACCGAGACATTTCAGTTATTCGCTGACCAGACTGAGTCATTGACTGCCACTTTCTGTTTCACTCAGGCTGCCAGTGTGACACCACGGGAACAATTGCAGGTCTTGCTGAATGCCAGCAGGTAAGTTTCTGGGCATGTGAGGAAATCTACTATAATTTTCTGCCTGGGACTTCATGCCTTTTTACTTTGAATACAGTATAAACTTCCCAGCTGGAGCAGGCTGTTTCAAACCAGGTATAACTATTCCTTATTGCTTCCTCTTTCAAGAAGCTTTCTGAAAAGATAGCAAATGAGAAGCAACATTTTGGATACATTAACATTATTCTGGGAGCCATTTTATTTCACCATTGACGTTTTGGGATTTGAGTAGGCAAGTGTATGTTTTCAGCTATATCTGCCAGGATGAGATGCAGAACAGAGATTTTGGTGCCTTGGGTATTTTTACAGGATAAAACAGCCTCTACTGTAGTTTTCAGAATGTGTCGACATGTAGTTCACAGTCTTCTTATTCTGGTGCTGCTCGTCCCTTTATGTGAATAAGTAAACCAATTAACTAATTCAGATATGGCAGCTAGGTTGGTTAATGTGGACCAGATTCCACCAGTTGATGTAACTGCATGGTTGGTATCCCGTAGGATGGCGGACACTGTTTCTGCAAGCCGAACACCTGTGGCCAGTTCTGTTCAACATGTAAAGAAGGATACTATAACATGGAGAGTGGGAATTACTTTGGCTGCCAAGGTACATCATATCGTTTTTCTCTATTAGGTGACCTTGTTAGTTACTAGATGGGGATGCAAGACACTAGGGCTGCTAGTTAGAGGTGGGAATAATAATCATTAATGAATGCAGTTCAGTTGCAAAGATGAGGGTCTTTGAATTTTTATGGTGTGAGCTATGGAATTGTTTCCCCATATCAAGTGGAAATGAGATGTCCTTAAGTCTCACTTACGATACATAGCCCGCAAAGTGTCAACAACTCTTGATTAATCAACAAATGTGGAATGTGTTATGTGCATGGAACTGTATGTATATATGTACTTTGATGTCTTTTGTATATATCTATTTCGATCTTCCCCTCTGGCTCATTGGCATCACTAACTCCTCAGATATTAATAAGGTATAGCTTCATGATGGCCGGGATGGATTTGCGGGCAGTTTTTTATATTATATATTTTATATATAATATATTTTATATTTTACATATATTTTTATTACTATTTATTATACCGTATTCTGTTGCTGGTCATTGACTGTAATAAAGTTTTGATTGATACTTAAGTCTACGGCTGCACTAGTCTGCCTCGGTAAGAATTCTTAATGATTTCACTAAGAATCAAAACGTAGTAACATTGCAACCCTCCTCCTCCTCCTCCTCCATTATAGATGCATAGAATGGAGGAGCTAGAAGGGTCACCAAGGGTTACTTTGACTGATTTCTGCCCAGGAAAGCTAGAGGATTCTTTAGCTTTTGGTTTTGCTTACACTCCCTTTTCCCTTCCTAACACTGCTAGAAGCCTTGTTCACTTGTGCAGAATTTGAAATAGGAGAGGGGACCTTGGAGGGTATTTTTAAAAGAATGACAAAGTAAAGAAGCCAGGTGTCTGCTGAGATCAAAGAAATAGAAATGGAAAACAAGTCTTTGTGACTTGCTTGATTCCTGTATTGAGCAAGGGGTTGAACTCAGGGGCCAACTCCATGATTCTGTAATAAGACATGTTTAAATAAGTAGAGTCTTTAAAAAGCAATTTAAAAAAAAGATGAAAGGGATGAGATAAAAGGGAGAGCCCAGATAAGTAATTGTGTAAGCTTTGTCAACCCTTGCATCCTTGCTAAGACATTGCATTGATCACAGTAGCTGCTTAATGAGATACTTCATTCCAGACAAAAGATTTCAGAACACCAAAGAGCACTGTACTGGTGTACAGAACAAAATGTATTACAGTTGGCTAGATATAGCCTTCAATGGGTTGTGGTCCTTCATCTGTAGCACAAGCATATATGTCTTTGATACACAGAAGACCAGAAACATCCACTGCCATCTATTTTTATTAACTAGCCAAGCTGTATCCCTTGGGCTGCTTGCATAGATCTTTGATTAGTAGCCAGTGGGAAGCAGCGACCATGGTTTTCTGGAACAGAGCTGTAAGATGATGGAAACGGATTTGGGCCACCACCCTTTGTGAAAGCAGATACAACAGAATAAAAATAGAGTGCCCAAGCTACTGCCACACCCTTTGGTGGCAGGCTTTGATGAGTGCTATTTGGGGATTATTTTCAACATTGGAATGTAAACATGTGGTTCCTGCCTACAGGATGCCACTGTGACATCGGTGGGTCAATCGGGCCAGTGTGTGAAGAGAAAACAGGATCCTGTCACTGCAGACTGAATACCCAAGGCCTCATCTGCACTCAGTAAGAAGCAGGCAACAGCTGTGGTGCCATGTTATATATGGGGATGTAAACATTCTCACTGTTGGATACCAAATCTTAACTCTTGACTTTCGGTGCACAAAGAGATGGACCAAGAATGTGAACGGGGTGTTAGGGAAACAACCATGACAAGAGGCTGAGGGGGAAGTTCTTGAATGCTGCATACTTGATGTTTTGTTTATGTGATGTCGCATATGTGAAATTTTATGTTTTTTAAAAAGATTGCATGTTACAGGTTGCAAATTTATGTACAATATAGAGAGAACAGCAAAAACAAAATCTCACTTAGCTTCATGTCTAAATAGTACACATTGGGGTAGGCTATAAAGTTGTTTTGCAATAAGTTCTACTCAAACCAAAGAATGTATTTCTTGAGTGACATGATAATTCCAAAAAAAGAAGTTGTCACTGTTCTTCTGTCTACCAATGGAAGAAAATGAACTCATACCAGGGATGTGCAATCAGAAGCAACCTTCACTCAGTGGCCGAGACCACCTTTTGCCATTCTTCTGGATAAATGAATAGTGACAACTGTTTCCATCGGGGATAAGTAAAGGAGTGAGTTGTGGGAAAGCCCCCTTCACTCCTCAGAATGTGCACACTCTGCCGTTGTGCAAAGAGGACTCTAAAGTCATTGTAAACACACTATATCAGTGGTGGTGAACCTTTGGCACTCCAGATGTTTTGGACCACAACTCCCACAGTCCTTTGTTATTGGCAATATAGGTTTAGAATTCTGGGAGTTGTGGTCCAAAACATCTGGAGTAACGAAGGTTTGCCACCACTGCTCTATATGCACCCATATGATGGGGAAGAACTGGAGTTATATATATATCTATTAAGTCACAGCAGTTCTAGAATGTAATACCTGTAGCTGCTTCGGATAAGTCAGTGAGCTGGAATACTTGACTGTGGAGCTAAAGGTTAGGAGTCTGACACCCTTACAGCACCTCTAAGGGGGATCCAGCCTGTGTAGCACATGGCAAGCTAACCAGCCCCAGAGTGCTCCCAGAAGAAGGGAATAGGTAGTCTATACATGAAAGACTTTAGGAAGGTCTGCCATATTCAATGTTGCTTTGAGAGCACATGATTAATTGAAGGAACTAGAGATGGCCGCTTGTTCCAGGTTGTGCCTCTGAGTTGGTACCCACTAGAGGAGGCCTAGTGTTTGGCCAAAGAGATCGACGATCTCTAGAAGAAACACTTCCCATCTCTTGAACCTGTTCAACATAAGGGTGCCAAGGGATTGTTTCCTCCCTTCAAAGTAAGGATGCCATGAGATTCTTCCTTTTAAAAATTATAAATCTTTCCTGCTTTGCATCTCTGTCTCTAATAATAATCGTATTGGATATTCCGCATTAACTATGATTAATTTTAGCCAAGAATCATTGTTAAAAAAAAAAGGGTTTTAAATAGGCTTCAGCCTCCAGTCTGAAATGTTAATTAAAAGTGAGCCCAGATTAGGGGTAGCATTAAAAATAAGGATATTGTGTTCCAAAATCTGCTAGTCTAAGATTGTGTGTGTGTGTGTGTGTGTGTGCGTGTGTGTGTGTGTGTGCGTGTGTGCGTGTGTGCGCGCATGCGCGCGCTTAAATGACTAAAGTCACAAAAATACTTCATTATAGCAGCTTAAAAAGTTAGCCTCCATATTTAGGGGCTGTGTAGGGTAATGAGCGGAATATTCTTTGAGGAAAAATTAAAGAGATGAACTCCTCCGAAAGCAGACAGATCTGAGGGGATGTCTTCACAAAGAGGTGTGTGTGTTTCTTATAGGCCCAATAGCGTTTCAGCCCTTTTAATGTCCCAACACTCCATTTTCTAATATTTTGGTGCCGTTTTATGAGGCAGTGGTTTCCCTCTGAATGGTCATCCTATTCCCATCCCTCATTGGCAAGGTTTAGCACTTGTTGCAGCCTCATTCAGGAGATAAGGACCCCCCCCCCCAACTTTTTGATGATTTTTCAATGTGGACATCGTTAAGATAGCCTGCATTCAATGCCTACAAGTGAATGAGCTGATTTGGGAGGACATTTATGTCCAGTCGTAAATGTGTCCCTCCAACTTAGAGATGCTCGGGGCAAACAAGAAACAGCAGCTACGTCTGTCCAGTTCATTCTCCTCCCTGCTTGTTTCAAGAATTTTTAAATTTCACCTAAAAGATAGACATTCAAAATAAAGCCTGAAATACTGGTCACCACATCTCAGGAAAGACATAGTAGAACTGGAAAAAGTGCAAAAGAGAGCGACTAAAATGATTACTGGGCTGGGGCACCTCCCTTATGAGGAAAGGCTAAAACATTTGGGGCTCTTTAGTCTGGAAAAAAGGTGCCTGAGGGGGGATATGATTGAGACATACAAAATAATGCAGGGCATGAGTAAAGTGGATAGAGGGAAGCTCTTCTCCCTCTCACCAAATACCAGAACTAGGGAACATACACTTAAATTGAGGGCTGGGAAAGTAAGAACAGACAAAAGAAAATATTTTTCACCCAGCATGTTGTTAGTCTGTGGAACTCCCTGCCACAGGATGTGGTGATGGCATCTGGCCTGGATGCCTTCAAAAGGGGATTGGACAGATTCCTGGAGGAAATGTCCATCACAGGTTACAAACCATGATGGAGATGTGTAATCTCCAGTCATAAAACTGGGCTACTTCAAGGACCAGATGCAGGGGAGTAGTATCAGGAGACAGATATCTAGTCTCATGCACTTCCAAACGCATCTGGTGGGGCCACTGTGAGATACAGGAAGCTGGACTAGATGGGCCTTTGGCCTGATCCAGCATGGCTCTTCTTATGTTCTTATGTACTCCTTATCATTTGTTCAGTTGTTCTGGGTAGTGAGCAGGGGTTTTCTTACCAGGAAGGTAAATAATGATGAGTGTTTTGAACACCTGCTAGAAAGAAGTTCCTTTTACTTAGCTGATGATAAATGTGATCAAGCTGACACAGTCGTTCATGATACGCAAGAAAGCTGCCAAATGTGTGTCTCACTTTTTCCCTGGAGGCCAGCAAGAGATCATTATATCCCTGACCTTCACCACTTAAAGTATGAGCTAGAAGAGGGTACTACACTGGATGGGAGACCTGTTCGTTTTGGTTACAGTCATTTGGAATTTGAGGACTTCAGCTGGAGGGGATATGCACAAATGTCTTCCATTCAGGTAAGTCTTCCTATGGATTTCCTAGTAGCACGCTTACCCATTTACCAAAAACAACAACTCATGTATAGATTGTCCCATGTGACAATTGTAACTTTATGTTGCTGCAAGTACTGAGGCTGGACTGCTACCATTGGCCGAAGCTCTTCTTCATGTATGCTACATGCATTTTTGTATTATTCATCTGTATTGAAGTACTCTTTGCATTGAAACCATTTAACAGTGAAGTGGCTTGGAAAGTGAAGGATCTGTTACCTATTTTACCATAAGAAACATTCCCAAAGTAGAAGGCCAAACTGTGCTGCTTCTACAGTATATAGTTGTCTACAGCAGCTGCGTCTTTATGCTAATGTGTTCTCTAGAGTGAGGAAAAGAACAGCTAGGTGATAGGTAAAGTACCAGACCTAGAATCCCTTTGTCATTGTACACAGAGGGCGCTTTTACACGACCCCTAAGATCTGCTGGCAACTTAAATTCGGACCAGAGATCTTGGGGGTTTGTTGCTCTTCCTGTGTTCCCACCCCTCCACACTTTCTTGCTCCTGTCTGCGTGAGGGGAGGGAGAAAAAAAGGGAGAAAAGAATGCAGGCTCACCTCCGCTCTGCCGTGGGAGCTTCCCCGGGAAACATTCCAGTCTCTTAAAGGGGCGGAGGGCAAAAAACAAACAAACCACAAGGCGAGGAGAGCCCAGCACTCTGCTTTACATCCGCATCAGAAATTTTTCACCTTCGGAGACCAGGTACTTGGAAAATGCACTGGGACATGTTTAGGTGGGCGTGGTCATACTTTGTTTTGTTAAAGTCTGGAGCTGGTGGGAAAACATTTTTAAGCTCCGGATCTGGGAGCCCTTTGCCCCGGATTTTAGGGGTTGTGTAAAAGCACCCTGAGTTCAGTTGAGAGAAGGTAGCTAGGTTGTTAACTGCTTAGAAATAAAGGATTCTTAACTCCTAAGAAAGAAATCGTCAGGGTGGTTTTGTTAAATAAATGAAAACAATACAAGCAGGTCTCCTAAGGGGATATTCACCTACTTCCTCTCTCCTTGTTGCAACTCTGCATAACATCTCCCTGCTCCTGGAAAAAAAAAGAGAAAGCCTTTCAAACTTTTCCCTGTGCAGCATGTGGCTTTAGTTGCTCTTTTGTCTGTTGAAGAGGTTAGTTGATTTGGTGCATGACTTCGTGTGGTTGAATAACTAAGGCCTGAGTTCCTAGCATCTGCTTTTGCTTGTACCCTGTAGATAGATCTCCTCCCTTAAGTCTAAAGAGACCACAGGGATCGCCTGAACAAGTGTGGTCTACGGTTCTGTGGGAGTTCTGCTGTATGCTTTTGTTCGGCATGAAAGGTTTCTTAAAGTTTTTTCTTTCTTTGATGGTTGTTCTCTGATGCTGTGGTTTTTTAGACTGCCTAAGAAAGTGCTGTCCTTCTTCTCTGTAGATTTGGATGCCTCACAGAATTCTGTACGTTCTCTGAGCTACTAATGGTATTCCGCTTGATGCCAAATATCCATAGACCCAAACAAGTGTCAATTCCATGTTTTAAGGATACAGACAAACTTCAGAAGGCAGGATCTTCCTGCTTCTCTGTTGTTGAAACCAGTAACTTCTTAGGATGGCAACTTATTTAGATGATTTCTGAATGTCGCTCGAACATGAGCACAATGACTAGTCTCCCTGTTTTGCTTGAATGTGGCAACTTTATTTGCATAGATTTCTAATGCCAACACACTGATGTAGACAATTTCCATTCTATCCACCTGTATTGCAGCTCAGGAAATGGATTAATGCATGCAGCATACCGTTTGTTTACATCAAGAAATAAGTACAAATGTTCTGAATTTCAAAGCAGATTAAATTTTGGATTCATAGGTGCCCTTAATTTCGAATGATTGACCTGATTTTTTTTCCTGTTGTTGAATATTTATCTACAATTGAAACATCACTGAGAGGTTTTTTTTTCCTCAAAAAAGAACTACTTTCAAGAATGGTAGGGAAAGAATGATTCCACAGGTCACTTCTGGGTTGAAAATCATAAATGCAGATGGATTTATATGCATGTTCGATTCCAGAAAAAGTATGAGTTTCAACAGAGAGAAATGTAGGGTCCTGTGTCGAGGCAGAAAAAAATTAATTGCATAGTTATTGAATGGGAGATACCTGGCTGGAGAATAGTACCTGGAAGAGGGATCTGGGAGTCTGGGTGGACCACAAATTGAACATGAGTCAGCAGTGGTGGTTACTTTACGTCCTTCCTTGTTCCGCAACTAGTTTTGTACCGTGACAGCGTTGGTCGCAATCACGTGGTTTTGTCCCTGTTTAGTCCCTGTTTCCATTTTCTCACGGTCGTGATAACTTGTTTCGTGACAACTGTTACTTCACGGTCTTGTTCATTGACAAATTCTGAATTTGTCTTGCTTTTTTAACCCTTTTTTAAAATATTGTAAATTTTTTTTTGATATTTCGATTTACTGGTCTTCCGGGATTTACACGTCAATGCTACAGAATTTTCAGTACCTTCTTTAATAAACATTTGCGCTGCATGGTGTTTTCCATACGGAAACTAATGTTGCATGCTGCTTCAGCTGCTGACCACTAGTTGGACACTGGTTGTTGCATAATAGATGTTACCACACGGTCCCTTGTCTCGGAACAGGAACTGGGGACAAACCGTGACAACAGAATACCCCAACCCAGCGCCAGGTACAGTATTGTCATGCTGTGATCCCGCTCCGGGGGCGGGGTCGATATAAATTTCAGCTGTTGCGTGATGGATGTGAAGCAAGATTTTTTTTGTACTGGTCCGAAGCGCAACACTTACAGAGACAAAACGGATGTGAAGTAACCACCAGTGTGATGCAGCATCCAAGAAAGCCAACACGACTCTTGGTTGCATCAACAGAAGCATAATGTCTAGATCATGGGAAGTGATAGTGCCACTCTATTCTGCTCTGGTCAGAGCCCACCTGGAGTACTGTGTCCAGTTCTGGACACATCAATTTAAAAAGAATGTTGACAAACTAGAATGGGTCCAGAGGAGGGTGACAAGGATGGTTAAAGGCCTGGAAGAAATGTGTTACGAGGAGTGGCTTAGGATGCTGGTAATGTTTAATCTTACAAAAAGAAGGTTGAGAGGATACAATAGCTTTAGTCATGTTTAAATATTTGAAAGGATGTCATATTGAAGAGGGGGCTGGCTTATTTTCCATGGCTTCAGAGTCTAGGACCTGGAGCACTGGTTTCAAACTACAGGAAAAGAGATTCCATTTGAATATTAGGAAGAACTTCCTGACAGTTAGTTCAGCAGTGGAATATGCTGCCATGGAGGGTGGCGGCATCTCTTCCTTTGGAGGTTTTTAAGCAGAGGCTGGAGGGCCATCTGTTGGGAATACTGGTAAGGGATTAGGGTTAGGGTTATGGCAGGGGGTTGGATTGGATGGCCCTGGAGGTCTCTTCCAACTCTATGATTCTATGAGCTTCCTGGGTGTATAATTTCCAAATCTTTCTCCAAGCAAATTTTATGTACCTCTTTTGCTCACTACAGTACTATTATAACATGCATACTCCTCCGTTACAGCCAGAAATTGGAAAAGTTATCTGTTCAGCTTCTGGAATTCAATAGTCAATAAGGCCACTGGTCACACTAACTGTGGAATTATGAGAACCGTAATCTAAAACAGCAAACTTTTCAGCCTCTGATTCTGACTTGCCATTTTGAAAGTAGCCTTAATGAGAATACAAGAAGATCCCTGAGGATAAGTCTACAAGCAGGGCAAGAAGCAACCACTGTCTGACAATTATAGAGAGGCATACTGTCTCTGAACCTGGAAGCAGCCCTATAATCTTCGGTAGCAGACACTGATAAACTTACTTTATACAAAATGTGGCCAATACCCACGTCAGTCTTCTGTGTCACAAATTTCCTTAGTATCTTTCTTTCCTTTCTCAGTGGATCTTGATTACATAAGGTGGCATTCTGGTGAGGTGAGGCTAGAGGACCTAGGTGAAGGCACAGTGTTTCGAAGGGGCCCTTCCAAACTATTCATCTCTTCTGTACCAGGATGATGGGTGTGGCATGGTTCCGTGTCTGCTTTTGGCATGCTGCGTTGGGGAGCAGGCGTCTGGGGGTGCTGTGCTTGAGCTGGTGGCTGGTGGCAGGTGATGGTGGAGGTTTATTTAAGGTGTGCTCTGCTTCTCTCCCCTTTCTCTCCCACCAACCCAAGGTAGTGGTGACCCTCAGTGTGACCTCCCCTGACCTGTTCCACCTCGTCTTCCACTACGTCAGCTGGGGGCCTGCAAATGTGGAAGGGAGGGTCTCAGTCCTTGAGGAAGGAAAGTTTAATGTTTGTGGCAACTGTAAGTGCATTTTTCACTTCTAGACTAACCCCCTTCCAAAAATGGACCCATAGAGGTCCCGACCTTTGCTTTTTGTGCCAGATACCATTTCTTCCACCTTCTCCAAAAGCCACTGCCATCCATGTAATAGACGTTACATGGCCTCAAATAGATTGCTTGAGGTACATTGGCAATTGTGAAGAGGAAGACGTCTAGATAGGCAGACAGATAGATAGAAAGGCAGGGCAAGTAGCAGGCATGGAGCCATCGTCCCTGTATTGATAGGTGCCCAATGTGGTTTCTCCCCCCCCCACCTCTTTTGCAGAACCAAGTCAAAGTCACTGTGCCCGTGAGAGAAGGAGAACTCTATCTCTTCCATGTCATCATCCGATATATTAATTCAGGAGATGCCACCGTGTATGGCAGAATCACAGCTTCTCAGCCGCGGAGGAGAGGTAAGAATCCCAGATCTCCCATCCCTTCCACTAGTGAACTGTTTCCAGAAGACATCTGGGTGTGCTTGGCTCCTCTGGAGGGCAAATCAGATGCAATGCAGTCCCATGACCCTGATAAGGAGAAAGCTTCATTGAGCTCCTGGGGCTTCAGGATAAATGTGAATACGATTGTAGTATAAAAGCATGGTCTCATTAGCTGGCATGGGAGTATCAAGAAAGACTGTCTATTGCTCTGCTTTCCTTCTAGTCCTGCTTTTCCTGCACATTAAGACCATTACTAAAGTTCCCCTGCAAATTGTATGAATGTATAGTCCTCAGCAAGCCATGACTATTTATTTCAGCAAGTGTTTGTTGTCCGTAGACTTGGAATAACTTTTTACTTCTCTTGGCTAGGGGATGGTGTGGGTGGAAAAGCTTCCGATTAAGGCTCTGGATATACATGGGAAGTGGTGTAGAAATTGATTTGCTGGAAGGAGTGGTATGGTAGTATGGTGGAAATGATGATGGTGGTGGTGATGATGATGAATTGATGCCACTTCCTTGGGATCTTACAGCATAACCAAAACGATGTGAAGGCCATGCTATTGACAAAAAGCAAAATACCATTTTTCTTGGAAGTATTTTTAGTTATCCTAGGGAAGTGCGCTCTCAAGAGGTGATGTATCACGATAATGTTCTTCACCTCTAATTTCTTTGGATAAGATGTTTGAAAAAACAATATTGCAAATACCGTCTGATACAAGTTTATGCCTGAAAGATAAGGAGTGCTGTACATAATTTTAATCCTGAGCTATTATTTCAAGAGAAGTTAGAAAGGAGTCTCCTTCTACCTTCCATAGTTTTAGTGCTACTTGGCTTTACTTGCAAATGTGGAATATGTGAAAATAGACAGAATATTGTCTTGCCCAGAATGTGACAGATCTGTTTCCTCAGCTTTCTTTAGGACATAGATTCATGTTAACAACAAAACAAAACACAAATACCCTTTGAGTTTTAACCTTGAGCGGAAAAAGGCTTTCCACAAGGAAGAAATTTCGTTCTCTTTTATGAATCGCACAGTCATTTTTTGGCAGTGTAATTGTTGTCTCCAGCGGTGTGGTGGTGTGGTGTCTGGAAAATTTACCTTTCAGTTCCTTTTAAAGCAAAGCAAAGCAAAGTGTTCTGTTTATATACTGTCCCATACCACTTCAAGTAGTCTCTGGGTGCTTTACAGTTTAATTACAGTATGCAGGCTACACATAGATGCACCTTTTATGCAGCCTTGGCTGGCAGCAGTGGTAAAATCCAGCATTGAAAAGCCAAACCTTGAGACTTTTTATTAACTGTGGTTCAGGTTGATAATGGCTAATTAGTTTCTGCAGCTGTTTGTTGAGATGCATAGAGCCAGTGGAAATAGAACACTTTGCTGCAGCACCAAAATGTTGAAACACAGGAACAGTCATGTACACATTTTTATGTTAGTAATTGGTGGTAGATAACCACAAACAAGATTTGCATGGAGGGAGGAACCAGTTGTAATGGTTGTTTCCCTGATGACCTAGAGGGCTTGTTACCAGAGCTGTTCTGCTTGATGCCTGCATAGAAAAGACCAGTTATGAACTTTGGATTTAGTGATGGTCTATTGATATAATAAAATGAATACATATGCTTTGTAAGAAGGATTGGGAAATGTTAACTGTATTTTTTGAAGCTGACTGAGCCCACTTAACTTTAGAATATTGGTGCTGAGGGGGTTTAGGGATTTTTTTTATTTTTTCTCAAGCTTCTAATATGCTACTATAATGGTACATAACAGAAATTTCTTTTACAAAGCAAACAGTGTGTGTAAAAGTGCTTATTAAACAAAAAGCTAAGGCAAAGCACCTCAAAACAGATGAAATGGGTTCCAGTAATATCTCAGGCCTTAAAAGGTTTGACCTATGGACCTTACCGGGGGGGGGTGTTGTACTGTGTAATGTACTGCCCCATAACGGTTTCCTAAGTTACCATCTAAACACTTTAAAAAGTTGTTTTTTTAAGCACAATAAAAAATTAAAAATGCAGACCTTAGGTTGTGAGCAAATGAAAAGAATTTAGTCTGTGCTACATATCCGGGCTGTTTTACTGTAACTCTTTAGAAGATCTCACTTAAAAATAGGTTGGGGCACACCCACTGCCGTGCCAGACATGGCTGATGGCAGGGGTGAGCGGTGGTGTGATTTGTTGATGGAATCCCAAGGTTGTGAAAATGGGAGAAATCAACAGGGAGGGAGACAGATTGCCAGCTGAAAGCCAACAATGGATGGATGGCCCATAATTGTTCAAGCTGCACACCACATGCATCATGTATCTACTTTGTGTGGCAGCGGGCAAATAGAGCATTTACATTGGACCTGGTTTGTAGCTGGATAAATTTATGATGTTATTTTGTAAGTCCCTGTTGTCCTTGTTGTGAGTCAGGTGACTGTGTAGTAGATTTCCCAGTTTCTTGTTCTTCTTTTCTTTTAGTGAAGTGAGGTGTGTTTCATAGATATGTTGCCTTTTAGTGTTGAATATTTGTTCAGAGTTGGACCTGGCTCTCCATTTGAGTTTTGTAAATGACTGCAAGCTAGAAAGCTAGCACCACGTTCAAGCCAGACCTGAAATCTGATTTATTTATTTATTTGTCTTACAGGCACAGAACAGACTAAACAGATTGTATTTGCACCTACCAAGGAGCCAGCTTTTGTCACTGTTCCTCAGAATAGGTTTGGTGAGCCGTTTGTGCTGAGCCCCCACGTGTGGTCATTCATAATTGAAGCGGAGGATGTACTTCTGGTGAGGATGGTTCTTCCTCTTTCCTTGGTTTTTGTCAGAATAAACCCAAGAGAAGTCAATGTTGTCATTCTTCTTCATTCCAGGATTACCTTGTTCTACTGCCCAGCTCATACTATGAGGCTCCTATATTGCAGATCAAAGTCTCCGATCCTTGTACCTATAGTCCAATTGCTGAAAAAGCCACCCAAAAGTAAGGTTTACATTCACATATTTGTCACAGAAGCATTGCCCTTGTACTTAAATAGTAAAGCATACCTACCCATTATGTTCTAGCTTCCATTGGGAATCATTATGACTTCCACAGTTGGCCTTCAGAAAGAATTCATTGCAAAACTTTCTAGCTCAGTGATGCTCAACCTTGGTTGACTCAGGTGTTCTTGGACTACAGTTTCCAGAAGCTTTCACCACCAGCTGAGCTGTCTGGGGATTGTGGGAGTTGCAGTCCAAGATCCCTAAAGTTACCAAAGGTTGGGCACCCCTGTTCTAGCTGCTTCATCTCTATAATATAGGAGGACTTGCAGTAGTAACATTTGGCCTATCTGGATCACTCTAACATGGACAATGAGAGTTGATTTGTGTGTCCTGGTAAGATAATTCCTGCAGAATCAACAGTCGGTTTGAAATATTTCCAATTAACAGTAACAAATGATTGGAACAACATAGGCTTTTCCAAGCAGAAATGGGAAATAACTGGAATTGAATTGATTCCACAGCTTCTCTGCACACTAAGAGTTTTTATGGGGTTGATGTAGTAGACATAATGGCTGCAGTCCTTCACAAATATTATTTAAATCTTATAATCTTGGTGAAATTAAAGACGCTTAACCATGTACAGGAATACAGTTTTGTTGTTGTGTGTCCGATGGAGGCATTAACAATTTCCCTAACAGTTAGGAGATTTATGTCATTTTTGTGTCTCATCAATTCACCTTCAACTTATGGCAAACCTAATGGGGTTTTTGAGTTATGTAAGATGTTCAAAAAGTGCTCCACCATCACCACCCGCTAGTGAGTTTATTTTCCGTAGCCAAGCACAGATCTGAATCCATGTTTCTTGAATTCTAATCCATCACTTTATCTTCTGTGCCAAACGGAGTCTCACTGGTTTTGAGAGTTTAGTAAAGGGGGAAAGAGGTTATTGCCAGTACAGTATATCTCTTTGACTGCCCCTTGTCCTGCTGGTTAACATCAGTCCTTTTACCAACTAACACAGAATAATGGGTGATATTCAGCACCTCCCTCCATATTAGCAGAGGGATCAATTGATGAGGGAGTTAAGGGGTGTGGGAAAAACTGAGAGGGAGAGATAGATGGAAGAGGAGGTGACAGAAAGGATGTAAGAAGCAGGAATGGCCTGGGTCTTAGCATACTCATTGTTGGTTCAAGTTTTGCACACTTGCTGCAACATGGCACCCAACATATTAGCCTCAATGAAATGTTGCCCTGGACCAAATGAATAGCAACAACAATAAAATCCCATTCCATTCTAGTGTAGACAGGCTTTGAGAGATAAATACAGTCCTTTTCCATACCAAATATGCTCATGCTGGGGGGGGAGTTGTTCCTCTCCATTTGCAAAAGAGAGCAACTATAATGATTAATGGGCTGGGGGGTCCTCACTTATGAAGAAAGGCTAAAACATTTGGGGCTCTTTAGTCTGGAAAAAAGGCACCTGAGGGGGTATATGATTGAGACGTACAAAATTATGCAGGGCATGAGTAAAGTGGATAGAGGGACACTCTTCTCCCTCTCACAAAATACCAGAACTAGGGGACATCCTCTCAAATTGAGGGCTGGGAGAGTAAGTACAGACAAAAGAAAATATTTTTTTCACCCAGCGCGTTGTTAGTCTGTGGAACTCCCTGACACAGGATGTGGTGAGGGCATCTGGCCTGGATGCCTTCAAAAGGGGATTGGACAGATTCCTGGAGGAAAAGTCCATCACAGGTTACAAACCATGATGGAGCTGTGTAATCTCCAGGCTTAAAACCGGGGTACCTCAAGGGCCAGATGCAGGGGAGTGGTATCAGGAGACAGATATCTAGTCTTGCACGGTCCCAGATGCATTTGGTGGGGCCTCTGTGAGATACAGGAAGCTGGACTAGATGGGCCTTTGGCCTGATCCAGCATGGCTCTTCTTATGTTCTTATGTTCATTTTAGCTGCTTGCTGTATAAGTATGTCCCTGTGGAACAGTACCCTTCTGGATCAGGAGAAGATGCTGTGTGCAAGTTGGACAACAGCTTACCAAGACCGTGTCCCAAGGAGCGGATTTCCTTTTCCTACCCTGAGATGGTGTTGTGCAGTGGCAGTGATGTAAGTCATTTCAGTTCCTTTTTTCCTCATGATCTCGTCCCGGTAGTCTCTTCGGGGAAAGTGTCATAGAATCATAGAATCATAGAGTTGGAAGAGACCTCAAGGGCCATCTAGTCCGACCCCCTGCCATGCAGGAACCCCCATCACAATATTTCCGACAGATGGCCATCCAGCCTCTGCTTAACAACCTCCAAAGAAGGAGACTCAACCACCCTCCGTGGCAGCATATTCCACTGCCGAATAGCTCTAACTGTCATGAAGTTCTTCCTAATGTCTTAATTGGACAGGTCTATCAGATGCTGTTAGCCATCTTGGCCAGAGTGGCTTTGTTGCCAGGTGGGTGGTATAAAAAATCTAAAAATAAAATAAATGTGATGTCCACATCCAGATGTTGTATGGCACTGAATAATCAGTGACTGAACATCACAAGTGTGTTGTCTCCATGCCCCATTCATACAATTCTGGCTGGGTTTCTGGAGGTATCATTTTGGTCATTGTGGGAAAATGGATACTGAACTAGATGAATCCAACTTGCTCTGATCCAGCAGGGCTCATTTTATGTCCGGTCACAGAGCAGAGGGCAGCAATGCGTTTGTATTTTTAATGCCCCAAACAAGTTTTATTTTAATGACCTTTGTGGCTCTATCCCCACTAAAAGTGTTCCAAAAAGATTTGCCTGAAGGAAGATATTGTGTTAAGATGTGATTGGTTTATGACCTCCTACAGATCAATTTTCAAAGAAAAGGTTTAGACATTGAGATCTGGGCATAGTCCTTTCACAATCACACAGAGTAAAAGGCTGTGTGTGCAAGCAGGTCGATCTGTGCAGTTAGCTGTCTATTGAACTTTCCTATATCCTCTGGTTGAGAAAACTACTTCGCAGCTGGTCACTCAGTGATGGAGATGGAAGGGAGAAACTGCTGGAACCATCTCCTTACACACAGTTTCTAAAAATAGGACTTAAGCCCTGAGACCAGTTGAGTGGTACTTTCATTCTTAACTTTGTTTTCTGCTGTGTGTAGATTGAGGTGGAGATGCGGGTTGCTGTATCTCAGCCAGGGAGGTACGTAGTTCTGGTGGAATATGCCAACGAAGATGCTCCACAGACAGCTCATGTCGCAGTGAACTCACCACAGCTTGCTGTTCAACAGGGCATTCTTGGTTTATACACCTGCAAGTATAGGTATGTTCCCAGGTATAAGAAATGAGAATATGGGTATGCAGTCAAGGAATATATATCATTCTTTATTCACTGTATAGTCCGTGAAAACATTCTTTCTACTGTTTCGTTTTATTCTTTACTAGCTCCATGGCGCAGTGGTTAAATGCCTGTACTGCAGGTAAAACTGTGCTCACGACCTGGGGTTCAGTCCCAGGTAGCAGGCTCTAGGTTGACTTAGCCTTCCATCCTTCCGAGGCTGGTAAAATGAGTACCCAGCTTGCTAGGGGTGGGGCAATGTGTAGCCTGTATACTTTAATTAAACCATGAACCGCCCAGAGACTACTTGAAGTGGTATGGGGTGGTATATAAGCAGAACGCTTTGCTTGGCTTTGCTTTTATACTATAGATGTAATTCTTGGAATTCATAGTAACTCTTCTTAAATGAAGAATCAGTGTTTAATCTTCCTCATTTTCAACCAAAAAATAAGATCTGTCTGACGTGATTGACCTATTTTCTGCTTCAGAGCAAGCATATCAAAATAGAAGTGAGAGAGATTATGGCCTTGACATTCTTTTAGGTTGCTGCTTGAGGCTGTGTAGGGAAAATAATAGGATTGTGCATGGAAATCTTAGTAATTCTCAGCATGAAAGTGGTCCCAGCCACACAGACTAAAACGTCTGTGTATGGTGTTACTTTGGCTGGCAGAGAGAAACCCGGTGTTCATATAAGCACCATTCTGTTTTATGCACGTCCTGCTTTTTTCAGCTAATGAATAGACTAGGCCTTACTCCATATGGGTGACAAGCGGGAACTGTTTGGATTCTCAGTACAATACATGTCGGTGCCAGAGGTTCAGGCCAAGAGCCTACATCCTCAGAGCAGGGCATGGCCGAGATGAAAATAGTGTGAGCATCCTGAGTCTTGGGGCCCGACTTAAACAACCAGACAGTGTTTATAAATGACAGATGGATGGCATTGCCTGGGAACTCCTTTCTACCAATCTGTGTTCAGTCTGTGACCTTAACAATAGGAAATGAGGCCCTGGGATATCCTTAGGAAGCATCCCCTGCCATTACTCACAAAATGCAATTCAAAAGGTTATAAGGGCACCATATAAAAACCACAAAGGAAAGGGGGGAAGTATTTGGCAGAGCAACCACATCCCTGAGCCTGACGAAAGCTTTTGTCTTTCAGTTTCCTTTGTCGTGGGATAGTTTTAGACTCGCTAAATCGCTTGGCAGCTTTTGAATTGGGCACGGATGCTACGATTCGATTCACCGCCGATCGGGCCCATTTCTTCCTGGTAAGACTTTGAAGCAGAGCATGTCTCGCAGGCATGCAAATTGCATGGCAGAGAATTATCTATGTTTAGAGACAGAATTTTTGGACCCTGAATTTGGTACAAGGAACTAAGATGAGGTCCGAAAGAGATTGTTGACTTCTAGTCTAAGCCCAATGGTAGGATGAGCATCTCTTTCCTCCCTGGAAGCCATCAGTCTGAAAAATGACTTCTGCGCTGGATAAATCAGCATACTTGACAGGTCTTTCCCATTGCTGGCACTTCATCTCTGTCTTCCCACACTTCCCTTGCTTAGAGGGGAGTCGGTTTCTTCTTCAAAAGTAGTGGCTCCCAACCTCTTTTCAAGCCACTATCCTTTTTTATAATTGCAAAATAGCCTGTCACCTCCTCTGCCATGTTTGCATAAAAAGGCATTTTTCATGGAATAAAGTCACCCCCTCTGAGAAAGTAGAAGCTTCTTTCTTCCACTCCAAGGGCCTGTTTCACATACACACACATACACACTAATTTTAATATCCTGCTATAAAAGGTCAAGTATGACATTCTTTAACAAGGGCTACAACACATATTGTATAAGGGACCCGTGACCCCCCAAGAAAACACGGTGACCCCCTTGAGGGTCACGACCCACAGGTTAGGAAACACAGTGCTATAGCTTAGGTCATATTCTAATTTGCATCACATGCATGTATCTTTAGTTTTAAGAAAACAACTAAATGCTGAATTTAATTTAAAAACAATACGTCCTTGGCAATGGATGTTGTATTAGAATGTGCATTAGAAATGCAGAATTTTTGTTAAGGCAAACCTGGCTTCTGCATTGTTCTATGTTTAATTGAAAGTAAAGGCAAGCATCTCTGCAGTGAATAATCACTACTAATATCCACTGGATGAATGCTATTGACCAACTGCTAATGCAAGTAAGCTTTTGTACAAGAAATTTTAACCTCTGTTCCAGGGATACAGCATAGTGAGAAAACAGATTTTTTGTAATCACAGAAATAGGTATTGTGATATTTCAAATGTGAATTCTAATCTAGTCCAGGAGATTTAAATAGAGAGAGAGACTGCTAATATGATCAACAGATCAGATAAAGCAAATATTTTTAAAGTTATATTTGTACTAGCTTAGATTTTCTTACTAGGGGGATCTGTCAATGATTCTCACCCCTTGTCCTCTCCTTCCTCCTTACTTTTAGTACAAAGTGTATCTCATCCCATATGAACAGTTCACTATGGAATTTGTGGAGCCAAAGGTACATTGCATTAGCGTCCATGGAATATTCTCACCAAACAGGTAAATGAATCTAAAACATGGGAAAAGCTGGGTATGTTTAGCCTTGAGAAAAGAAGACTGATGAGGAGATATATAGCACTTTTCAAATACATAAAATACTGTCATGCAAGAAGAGGGGCAGGATTAGTTGTTGCAGAGTGCAAAACACACGATAATGGGCCCAAGCTACAGGAATCCAGATTTTGATTGAATACCAGGATAAAACAGCTTCCTAGATGCCCTGAGCACATCCAATCTCGCCTGATTTCAGAAGCTAAGCAGGGTCGGCCCTGGTTAGTACATGGAGTCCACCTCTTCTATAGATAATAGTAGATGATTGCCAGATAACTGGATGTAATTAAATCTTGCCCTCTTGTCTGAAACACACATGAGTACCTCAAAAAGCAGCAGTGAAGACTATTTTTATTTCCTTGGTTATGGCTGACTCAAAAGTTTGATCCAATCAGTGCACCTATAGGTTCAAACTACGATCATGTTTCTATTAAAATTCTTTTGCAATAAATCATGGATTTGAAATAGTCTGCAAGAAGCCAGTTCAATGGTTTAGGCACTGGTTTGCAAAGCCAGAGGTTGGAAGTTTGATTCCCCACTGTGCATCCTTGACAGAGGGCAGACTATTCCTTTCCAGTCTTGCAGTTCTACGATGATGACGACCGCATATACTCTTACCTAAAAGCAGAAGTTGACTGCCTAAATGCCCTAAGCACATCAGATCGCCTGATTTCGGAAGCTAAGCAGGGTCGGCCCTGGTTAGTACTTGGATGGGAGACTACCAGGAAATACCAGGTGCTGTAGGCGCCTGGAGTAGGAACTGGCAAGCCACTCCAGTATTCCTGCCAAGAAAACTCCATGGACGTGCTTAGGGCACCTTAGGGCATCTCACCATTTTCCATAAGGGAACCTAAAGTGGCTTACAGTATGCAGTGCTAAGATTATTCTAAACTGCTCAATAGTCCAGTGGTTCAGCTGTGGAGCCAGAGGTTGGGAGTTCAGTTTTGCACTCTGCCTCCTTAACAGGGAGAGCTGCAATGTTATACTGCTGCTCAGCAGGAGGAGGAGGAGGAGGAGGAGGAGGAGGAGGAGATCCTATGATATGGTGTAGGGGGCATTCCAGTGACTGGTGGATGCTAGAGACCTGGTGGTTGATGTTCCAATAAAGTGAATGCAAGCAACTGAGAGCTGGATTCTTTTCCACCCACTGCCCACCTTTTTATATCAAGAGGAGGCAAGATGTGGCCTTTCAGAGACTGCTGGATTACAGCTCGCAGCATCACTCAGGGCGCTTTTACACGACCACTAAAATCAGCTGGCAACTTAAATTCGGACCAGAGATTGTGGGGGTTTGTTCTGCTTTCTGTGTTCCCACCTCCTCCGCACTCCATTGCTCCTGTCTGCGGTGAGGGGAGGTAGGAAAAAAAGGGAGAAAAGAATGCAGGCTCACCTCTCCTCACCTCCGCCTGCCATCAGAGCAGCCCCGTAGGCATTCCAGGCTGTTAAAGTGGCGGGAGGACAACAAAAGGCGAGGAGAGCCTGGCATCCACAGCTTTATAGTCCACACCGGAAATTTTTTTACCTCCGGTGACCAGGTACTTGGAAAGTGTGCTGGGGCATGCTTAGGTGGGAGTGGCCGTACTTAATTTTTTTAAAAGTCCGCAACTGGTGGGAAAACAATGTTAAGGTCCGCATCTGGGCGCCCTTTGCCTCGTATTTTAGGGCTCTGCTAACTAGGGTCAATGGAAATTCCAGTCCAACATACTTAGAGAGCCAAAATGTTGCCCTCTTTTGCCTTTTCAGGACACCTATAAGACTGAGAAAGGTTTAGAATAAGGGAAGAGATTTAGGATGTATTTCAGGTCAGAAAAGCCATGGCTGACATGTTGTCTCGTTACGAAACACAGAGACATTCTATGACCGTCCACAGCACCCTTTTCTTGACAGGGCTTCTGAGTTTTCCCACTTTGCTACATTTTAGTTAGAGTGTAATTTTTTAAAAACTTGGTGGTATAACTATGGGCACTCTTTCTCTTTGTTTCAACAGTAGTGCCTGCGTCCCTTCAAGGTATCAGAAGGTTTCGCAATCAGTTGTCCTTGAAGAAGGACAAATATTGCCGCTCGCTCCAGGATTCCCCTTGATCCATGCCTTTAGCGTCCCCCCAGCTGGTGTCCCACACCCATCATCACTTCGGCCTCCAACCTTGTTGGATTCTTCTGCCAAGCTGACTCTGCTAAAAGCTCCACAGGTAGGCGTGACGAAGAGTCATGTGTGTATATCTATATAGAAAGGCCTTGTGTGAGAGGTCAAAAGACGAAGGGCTGTTGTTCCTTGAAGTCCTGGAAGAAATGATATTTGGAGTTCTAGTGGCACCCGCTAAAACGAACGTTCTAGGTGCAGGTTTGCTTTTATTTTTATTTTTTGGAATCCTCGATGGGAAGAAAATCAGCGCAATTGCCAGCCAGCACAGAACTGACAGGCTTGTTCGTGTGTGCATGCTTTTATTGTTTTTATATGATTTTATTTTGGTTTTATGTGGAATGTATTTTGTATTTTGTCTGGTCAGTGACCAAAATAAAGACCTTCGAAGTTCAAAGCAACAAGAGGCAATACATTGGTCACCCCATGTGCTAAAGAAAGCACCTGCAGGACGTAGAGTCTGCCTAAGGAGAGTGATTGGATAAAAGAGCAAAGGCTCTCTCTCTGTCTCTCTCTCTCTGCCTCTGCCTGTCTCTGTCTCTGCCTCTGCCTCTGCCTCTCTCTCTCTCTCTCTCTCTGTAAAACACACACACACACACACACACACACACACACAATCTCCATCCTGTGATGGGGGTGTATGTACAGTGCTGTACTCGAGTCAGTGGTAAAGCCTTTCTCGTGAAAATGTTTAGCAGTGGGAGAGCTAATGTGTTTCTTGTTTTAGCATAAACACAAAAGGTCTGTTGCACTTCAACGATGAGCAAGTTTTATTTAACATCTGCTATTATAAAATGCAGCCTATTATGCCTATGTGTTGGTCTTGAATGCGCCTTAGAACTCCTTGGTGGTGGTGTTGCAACAGACCGACACAGGGAACCCACTGCCCCTCCTGTGGTCAGTCTGAGGTCACTTGGGTCAGATAATCTTCCAGGAATCAGGACAGGAGATTGCAGTGGCCAGTTCCTTTTTTTTCCCTTCAAGGCAGCTGCATCCATGTGAGCTTGCATTGGCCAGCTTTTCTCATATCAAGCAGGCAACAGGAATAGCAGAAAGAGGAGCATGTGGGCCTGATCCTTCATAAGAAGAGCCATGCTGGATCAGGCCAAAGGCCCATCTAGTCCAGCTTCCTGTATCTCACAGTGGCCCCACCAGATGCATCTGGGAGTGGACGAAACTAGATATCTGTCTCCTGATACCACTCCCCTGCATCTGGCCCTTGAATTACCCTGGTTTTAAACCTGGAGATTACCCATCTCCATCATGGTTTGTAACCTGTGATGGACTTTTCCTCCAGGAATCTGTCCAATCCCCTTTTGAAGGCATCCAGGCCAGATGCCATCACCACATCCTGTGGCAAGGAGTTCCACAGACAACGCACTGGGTGAAAAAAATATTTTCTTTTGTCTGTTTTTACTCTCCCAGCTGAGCAAAGATTTTGAAGAGAAGGATAGGAATGTTGACAGTGCTCTGGAAACAATATTACAGCAACAGCTTGGTTAGATGCTCCTAGTAGTCGGCATTGCATTTTTCTGTTTTATAGAAGCAGTGATAGAAAGGATTACTAGAAAGAACCCCTGACCTCTAGTCTGGTTCTGACATAAGGGGGGGAGCAGGAGACAGAAGTCCCAGACTCATCCTGAGACAAAGGAACAGAAGTTGCTGCCCCAAATAACCAAGTAAAAAGTAATATTTGGAGAAATGTCCCTTGTGTTTTGTTTTCAGACTGCCATTATGTTAAATGGGTACATCCAGAGTCTTGGACGCTATGCCTTTATTCTGCACTGCTACCAGCCCAGTCACCCAACATTCCCTGTGGAAGTGTTGATCAATGGTGGACGGATTTGGCAGGGTAAGTGGCCCTCAGATTTGTATTGGAGCTCTTTATATTGGAGGGTTAAAGAGCTTTTAAGAATAAACTCATTTGCATCCTGAAAAGAGCCAGACAAGAAGACTGCAGCACAGCAAGCATACACAAAACAGTCTTGAAGACTGAACAGAGTTTTTGTTTGAATCGTAAAGACTGATCAGATTTACTGTGGCATAAGCTTCAGTGGCTTGGAGACCACAGCATACTTAGGTGGCATTAGCTCTGCTGGTTTTTGTAAAATTTCCTGTCTAATATAAAAGATGTAAGACGTAACTGCTACCATAGGGAAATATGGCTGATATAGACACGCAAAGCAAGATTAGCTTAAAGTTAGCCTTATGGCATGTCTTTTTCTGGATTTTTAGGACAAGCTAATGCTACTTTCTGCCCACATGGATATGGCTGCCGGAGTCTGGTAGTTGCCGAGAATCAAATTGTCTTGGATGTTACAGATAATGATCTGAGTGTGATCATTCGTGTCCCAGAGAATCGTCAGCTTTGGTTGGTATGTTCCTGGCTTAAAAATCTCTTGTTACATGCTTGAGGATTATCTGTAGTGACTAATAAAAAACCTTAAAATATATTATATACAATTTATACACTGAGTCATCTCTATGCAGAATACAGTATAAGGCTTCCTAACTAACTACCATTCAGGTAGCTATTAAGCCCTTTCCTTGCTTTCATTTTCGTAGAGAAAGTTGGAATTGCCTGGAAAATGGAAGGCATCCAATTAAAGTAGAACTATTCAACCTTTCTCTGTTGAGGGGCATTTCTCAGTGTTCCTCAAGCAGTATAAAGAAGCACAATGATGCCCCCTTTAACGTCCTCTGCCTTCTCTTTCTCTTACTCCCTGTTCCTCTACAATGAGTGGATACTGGGGGCAGATCACTCTTGTGTATGCCTAGCGAAAAGCTTCATGAGATCACTCTGTGGTCCACATGTGCTCACCCAACTCAGCCAGCTTGAATATATGGAGAAAAATCCACGTTCTACTCATTTGTTCTGAGATGCTTCTACAAGCTATGTTGCTGTCCTTTGATGTATGGCGCCCAGTATCTGTGTTATTAATATCCAGTGTGCATGGAGTCAGAATTTTTAAAATGGAAATCTCTATTGCTTTTACCTGGGTAGCAAAGTTATAAGGGGGCATTTATTTACTGTTTGATTTTTTTCTGCTTTATCATAGGATTATGTCCTTGTAGTTCCCGAAGACAGTTATGGCTCTAGCTACCTTACAGAGGAGCCATTGGACAAATCTTATGATTTCATCAGTACCTGTGGAGTCAATGGCTTCTATATCAAGTGAGATACAAAATGGAACTCCATAAACAAGGGAATCTAATCTCTTTCTTGTCCTCTGTGGAGTCTGATAAATCTGGAATTTTATTTAACCAAAACATTAGCACCAGTTCTCAGCGTTGATCTAAAACTAAATCATCTAACATGTTCAATACAGTGGCCTTTTAAAACTCCTTTATAAAATGGTTTTACTTTCTTTAGTAATGCCTTTCCTTAATATCCAGTGTTTTCAGCCATCTTTTGTGCCAACAGTTGTGTGTATTCTCGGTGTGTAGAACTGGCTGCCTGGATACAAATTCTGATTATTGTGATATAATCAGGGTAAACCACCCTCTTATTGCCTCAACCTCTCAGACTCCATTCCTCTTTGCTTGTAACTCTGTAACCAAGAAAAGAAACTACAAAGTAGGATAGAGTGTGTGTTTAATTTTATTAACGCAATGAGTAGAGATTCAGTGCCAATCTTTGCCCTCTCTCTGCAGCCCTGCAACATCACCCAAGTTCTGCCAGGACTCGGCCATCTCCATCTCTCTTTTCTACAACAATGGAGCCAAGCCTTGCGACTGCCACGAGGCAGGTGCCGTCCGGAGCCAGTGTGAGCCGTTTGGTGGCCAGTGTTCTTGCAAGCCAAATGTCATTGGGCGAGAGTGCTCCCGCTGTGCCACGGGCTTCTGGGGATTCCCCAACTGTAGACGTGAGTCTCTTATTTCTGTGGGGTTAGTGGGGAGCTATGCCATTCAGGACTGATCTCTGTAGCGCAATGCAATATGATGTACTTGCCACATTAAGTTGATTTTTTTGATTTCCCGCATATGTGTGGTTTGATACGATTGCTGAAATGGGAAGGAGGGAGTATACTGGGTTATGGCTTTGATGGCATACTTAGGTTTCAGAAGCCTTCATGAAACAGATTTTTGGAGATGACATTTTCCCTCAGTATGGTTATGTTGGCATTTACGTATACCTATGGAAGATGCTACAAATTAGTGTGAACTTTTCCAGGGGGGGAAAGTGGCTAAAAACAGTATGCTGATCCCAAACATACTAGGGAAAGCCCACCTAGCACATGAATTCCAGTACAGTAGTATCCCCATATCCGCTGATTTGGCATCTGCTGGTTCAGTTATCCACGGTTGGCTGCTAAAAAATAATTAAATAATTATTAAATAACTTGATGCTGCAAAAGGGTGCCACAAAGCAAATCACTGTCACAAAAGGGTGCCACAAAGCAAGTTACTGTTGCAAATAGCAGCCGGTATTGATTTTGGGGGGTGCTGATATGGCGTTCACTCTTATCCACAGATTTCACTATCCATGGTCTCCCCAAAACCAATCCCTTGTGGATACGAGGGTACTACTGTACACTTTCTTAAATGTATCTTCCTACAGGAGAGATAATCCGAAACCTCTCATCTGGAAGAATAACATAACCACAAAAGAGACAGTGATGCAATTGCCAGTATTGTGCATTGCATTTGTGAATGGCACAGATTTTGGAACAGGAACAATTCATAAACCAACTGCCAGTGGCGTACCCGTGTAAGCAGATATAGAATTCAGTGGCACCAGGTTCCATCATTTATTCAGCTGTATTCCTTACTGTTTGTTTTCTGGCAGTTACCAGAAATGACACCCCCTCCCCTTTTTAAGAGAGCCTGAGGAGTAAGATGCTTCTTACATTTGGCAGTCCCAAATGAAGGTATACTCTGCTAATTGTTTATTCACTGCCTTTTGTACAGTGAGGAGCAGAGTTCAGCAGAGAAGCTGTTGTTTGTTTAAACTTGTATGTAATTTAAATTCACCTGTTAGATCTCACACAGAGAGAGTTGACAACTCGGCGTTTCGAGTCCCGGGTGCCACGCAGCGGAATGAGCTCCCGTTATTAACCCCAGCTCCCGCCAACCTAGCAGTTCCAAAGCATGTAAATGCAAGTAGATAAATAGGTACCACCATAAGAACTGGGAAGGTAAACAGTGTTCAGTGTATAGAAATACGTTTGGCCATGCCAGCCACATGGCCATGGCCATGGACTTGCACAACATTGGCTCTTTGGCTTGGAAACAGAGATGAGCACCGCCCCTAGAGTTGGACATGATTAGTATGCATGTGTGGGGGGGAACCTTTACCTTTTTACCTTTACCACCTGTCAGTGCAAACTGCAATAGCTGGGGTGGGTTTACAAAATGGTCAATCATAAAATGCAATTAAAAATATAAATATAATGCAATTAAAAAGTCATATAAAATGCATCTAAAACAGCCATTAACAAAACCTATGTGATGGCAAACACCATATCTATATGAATTTTTTTAAATGCCTGTAAAACTTTAAAAATGAAATATCCCCACATTTTGTGGGAGCCGAAATAGAACCCCTAATAGAATGTGCCTCCTCTCATATGGCTGGTGGAAAGGAGGAAGGGGAAAAAGTATTAGTAGCTTGTTCCATATTTATAGACAGAAAATATGAGCCACATAACTGTAGATGCACTATCAATGGACACTACAGTACACTTAATCCAACGAGGTCATTTTACCACTTCAAAGACTTTTGAATATTAAACAACAAAACTCAGGATCATGCTTAGTTCTCTTGGTGCTTCATGCTTCCTTGTCTTCATTGCAGCCTGTGGCTGTGGAATTCGCTTGTGTGATGAACTGACGGGACAGTGCATCTGTCCGCCACGGACCATTAAACCGGAGTGTACAGCCTGTGAACCCCAGACCTTTGGCTGCCACCCACTGGTAGGCTGTGAGGACTGCAATTGTTCTAGTCCTGGGATCCAAGATCAGATGGAGTCAGGCTGTAATGCAGACAGTGGACAGTGCCGGTAGGTAACACCGGCCATGGTAACCATGAAACATATACCTGTATAGCTCTCTGTTATGCTTTGGCAGTGAAAGCTGGTGCTTGGAAAACTCTAGTAATCACCATCAATGTAATGTTAAGTGAGAGTATAGACGCTGAGTATAGACTCCATGTGTTTTTCTCTCTTTGCTCTGCATACCTGTCCAACAGGTTTGTCCTAGTCTTTAAAGAATTAGTGTGTACAGTATACGTCTTTGTCGGGTGTGCTGGGCTGTACCAAGACTGTAAATATGTTTCCACCCAAACACAATGGTAATAACTGCTAACGATGTTCTGATGCCTCATAGTTGGCACAGCCCTCAGCATAACTTGTATATTTCATTTTGGGAAAATTTATTCCCTTACCTCCTTGGCTGGCCATTTTGGCAGTCTAAAAAAAATAATTAGTTGCATCCTTGTTCAGCATGATTCTTTGTTTCAAAGGCATGTGTTCAGCATCTACTTCCTGGCTGCTGCACTTCTTTCCTTGTTTAAAAAAAATTAAGAAACCACGTCACTCTTTTGGGCAGCAAATAAATCAGTGCTTGCTTCTAGAGATGCCATGCCTTACTCTAGTGCTGCATTTGCTGCTTAGTTCTGTATTTTCCCCAGACCATCAGCACATTTTGGTGACTACCAGCTCTTTTAGCAGACACCACTTGGTTGTGGGGCAGCTAAAAAAAATCTGTAAATAAATAAAAGATGCAAAGGAAACAAATACTGAAGGTTTTTAAAATAACATGAATGCCTTAAATGGGGCAGTGGTGGAATAACCATTTCTGTATAAAAAGGAGTTCTATTCCTCACTGTTCTATATTCACAAGAGCTGCTATATCTATGGTAAAACATCCAGTTTTATAGGCATTATACCTGCCAGTAGCAAATGCTATGCAAACGTACTCCTTGTCACTGCTACCCTTGAGATTCCAGAAGCATTACAGAGCTGAGTATCATCCCTAGTAGAGATGGGCACGAAACGAACAATTTTTTATTTCTATTTTTTTTGTTTTTTTGTTTCGTTACTTAATGAAACGACAAGTGAATTTTGTCTCTAAAATGAAACGAAACGAACAGAAACGCCGGAAATTTTGTCGTGTGTTTCGTTCCCATTACTGCAATATGAGTAAATTGCTTAAAATCCTTTAAAAAATCACAAAAATTGAAATAAATGGTAACGAAATGGTAATGAAATGAACGAAAACGAAAACAATTTTTTTGCAAAAAATTCACAAAAAACGGAAACGAACTGAAACGGACTCTCCAAACGACAAATGACAAACGAAATGCCATTTTTTTTATTCGTGCCCATCTCTAATCCCTAGACTATGAACCTGATCTTTCAGGTGGAGCTCATCCCTTTATAGAACAGGTTGAAACCGATTTCCCAAATCTAACTTTCTAGTCAAGCATCCAGAGTGGCCTCTGCTACCACATGGGCGGTATAAAAATCAAATCAAATCAAATCAATCAATCAATAAAAATAGAGTGATGCCTTGAATTACAAATTAATCCACTCCAACTGATTTTTTGCAATTCAAAATTTTTGTAATTTGAAACATGGTTTCTTATAGGATTGCAGTGAAAATCAATCAATCTGTTCCAGAGGTTGAAAGAAAGGCAAAAAGGGGAACATATTAATTGGTTTTCAGTGCATTCCTATGGGAAGCCTGCCTCGACCCAGCAAAGCAGGGGGAAAGCTCCCCCACTTTGCTGGGTTTGGGGGGAAAACCCTCAATCAACCAGCAGTGGAGCTGTCAAAACCACCTGGTTGTTCACCAGCCGGCTGACAGTCAGGAGATTTTGGCAGCTCCACAGATAGGGTGATTTTTGCATGGTGCACAGAGGTCTTTTAACCGGGTCCTTGCTGCTCCAGCCCCACTGCTCGGGGCAGCCGCAATCCTGGCTACCCCAAGCGCTGGGGGTCAGAGCAGCAAGGATCCTTTAAAAACACCCACCTGTGCCCAGCGTGGGTGTTTTAACAGGATCCTTGCTGCTCCGACCCCAATGCTCAAAAACACCTGTAGGTGCCACGAAAAGGCAGATGTTTTAAAAGGACCCTACGCTGAGAATGCTTTTAAAACACCCGCCTGCACCATGCTGGCTGACGTCCTGCTTTCTGTTGCCCACTGAAGGAAAAAGCCCTGTGACGGCTGAGCTGTCAGAATCATGGCCAGCAGCCAAGTGATTTGATAGCTCGGCTGCCGTTTGCTTCAGGGGGTTTCCCATCAACCCAGCAAAGGAGGGAAGCTTTTCCCCTGCTTTGTTTGGTCGGGGCCGACTTCCCGTACGAATGCCTTGAATAACTATTAATTAATTTTTTTTTTGTAATTCAACCACCACCACCCGGCTTTTTTTCATAATCAGAAATTTCCCTATACCGGTGGATTTCCTTTCGTAATTCGAGTGTTTCAGTGTTCAAGGCATTAGTAATTCAAGGCATTACTGCAGTCACTAGCAGCAGCGCCATCTTGTCTGTATTTAGTTTTGTTTCACCTACATACTGTATATTTTTAATAGTACTCCTTTTTGTTTAAAATAACAGGAACAGCTCTTTAGAATCAAAAGTGCTTTAGTCTTGTCTGTTGCTGGAGGTGTCATAATTATTGTTGCTTTATTATGAGTTTTGTGAGGCTGTCAGACATTGCACTGTCATTGAATTGGGTTAGTTCATCATGAGTTAGAATCTGGCATGGGGAAAAACCCCCATTAAACTTGTCTCTTCCAGGTGCAAGCCCAATATAATAGGACGCCAGTGTGATCTTTGTGCACCAGGCTACTATGGATATCCAAACTGCAGGAAGTGTGACTGCCATCAGGCAGGAACGAAACCAAGCGTGTGTGACCCAGTTACTGGACAGTGCCACTGTAAGGTTAGTCTGTTTGGGTAGTTAGTAAAGAATGGTGGCGATTTCAATACTTGGTAGTATGAAAAGGGATAACATTCTTTCAGTTGTCATGACATATCACAGTTATTCTCTGGGATAATAATGGAGAATCCCATCAAGCAGCAGATCTTGTGTATTACTAACTAGTAGTAACGAAGTGAAGTTGTTTAGTGGAACTTGACTGAAGGACTGGATTCTCTCTGTGCGTATGAGCGGGGTGGGGGTGGGGAACTGTCCTGAAGTAAAATTATTGATTGTGGAATGTGATTTTGCTTGATTGCAGAGTCTTTGGGAAAATTATAGATGGCTTGCCAAGATGAAAATTCATGTCCTGGGCTGTGACACGGTCTAGACCAGTGGTTCTCAACCTGGGGGTCCCCAGATGTTCCTGGACTGCAACTCCCAGAAGTCTTCATCACTAGCTGAGCTAGCCAGGATTTCTGGGAGTTGCAGTCCAGGAACATCTGGGGGGACACAGGTTGAGAACCACTGGTCTAAACAAATCAGGAGTACTTCACACCTCCACCAGCAAGGCCAGAGCTTAACGACCAATACTTAATGGGTGTTGGGTTAGGGTTTCGTAGGTGGGATCTTCACACACCTCAGGCCGTTGTACATCTAACAAGCCTATTCAGGCCACTGTCCACCAAATGAGCCTTTTCAGATCAAGGTGGACTACTGTATAATTTGGAGGCCTCGCCACTAATTTTCCTCAGACTGACGAAGCTTCTTGGATGAGTAGTGAAACGTTTCGATCTCATATGAAAATAACCCCAGTTGCCGTGAGTCAACTAACAGATAACAATAAAAGATATCACCAGAGCACCATCAGTTAATCCCTTTAGCACATCAACGGACATGTAGAAAGACTGCTTGAATCAAACTGTTTTCATGTGGATCTTTTCCCAAGAGTCACATTCTTCAAAGAGGGACTGAACTTGAGGGTCTTTATAAGTTGCAGGCAAGGAGGCAATGAATTTGAGTTTATTCTTTTTCTCGTCTGTATCCCATCCCTATACTTGTATCCCATCCCTATAAATAAAGATGAATGAACATTTCAGTGGCTTAGTTGCCCTATATTTCTTGACTGAATTTTAGCTAGCTAATTAAGTATTACTGTACAAATGCCATAAGAGATAAAGAAGAGATTTGAAGAATTTAAAAAAAAACCCATAAAGGATGGTTGGTAGTGCTTTAACCGGCTGATCTGTTTGAAAAAGTTAAGAACACTTCATAACTGGATCGTATTTCCCACCAAGACTTGAAATTTGTCAATTTAAATTATCCTGACGGGCTTGCTTGCCAAGTAATGGTTCCTTGAGAGTCAGGAAGATGTCTGTATGTAAGAGTTCCCATGTTTGCATGCTCACATTAGTGTTATTCCTATTAATTTCGGTATATTTCAGTCTACTTTGGGATACATAGTTTGTGGAACGTAAGTATTGCAGATACAAGCATTTTACATAGTACATAAGAACAGCCTCGCTGGGACAGGACACAGCCCATCTGGTCCAGTGTTCTGTCTTACGCAGTGGCTCACCACTTGCTTCAGGGTGTTAATGGTGGACTCATTTTGATCTCAGTTGCTGTATGTCCTTTCTAAAACATTAAAACATATTGGAAAAGGTGCTCAGGTAATGCCAGCATAATATGCATTTGCAAGCTTTCATACTTGAGCTTCTCGGTAACAATTCACTGCAGTGCAGTCCAGTTTTTACCTACATATGCTTGTGGCCATCCAAAATGACCATCTCAAGCTTTTTGGTATAAAAACACACCCAGCAAATCTCACCACCTGATTTTCCCTTTCTTTCCTCTTCCACTCAATAGGCAGGTGAAGAAATGGGAACGCTTATTTTTATTTTGTTTTTCATTGACAGGAGAATGTGGAAGGTCTAAGATGTGACCAGTGCCACCTGGGGACCTTCTCTCTGGACGCAAGCAATCCAAAAGGCTGCACCCAATGCTTCTGCTTTGGGGCAACGGATCGCTGTCACAGCGCTGAGAAGTACCGCGTGGAGGTAAAATGTAGAGGCTGACCCTTTAGGAATGCCAGCCGCAACAGAAGCTGCCTTCTGCTGAGTCTGACCATTGCTCCATCTAGCTCAGTCTTGTAAGCTCAGGCAATAGCTCCCTGGCATTTAAGGCAAGATTCTTTCCTTGCCCTTCCTGAAACTCCATGATGTTCTTCCATTCATGGCCCAGCCTGGCCCTGCTTAGCTTCCTAAGTAAATATAATGAGATTTCTTCAGAGATACATAGTGGTGGTGATCGAGGCTTCAGATTGCATCCAAAAGCTGAGCAGTGGGATTGTGACCTTGTCTTTACCCATTGGACGCCAACCATTTGCCATCAAATCAGTGCAGATTTAGCATCTTGTTTCCACCACCGGGCAATAAAATTCCTTTGGGAGACCAGCTAGCAGGATCCAAGAATAACAGCACTTCCAGACTCTTGCCTCTCAACGGCTAGTATTTTGTGGCGTGCTGTCAGTAAGATTTGGAGTGTTATCATCTGTAGAAATGAACAAATGTCAGAATGGATGATGCCTTTTATTGAACCACTCAAGAATCAAAGAAATTGCGAACTTTCATAGAGAAAATGTCATTTCTTCAGGGTTAGCACAACCTGTAGTACAGAAAAATTGATCCAACAAAAGGGATCACCCGTCGTATGTCAGTATAATCTTGGGGACTACATACAACTTTTTCCTTGCACTATAGAAAGTTGTAGAAGAGTGGATGTAGAAGAGAACCGAAAAAGACGGCAGATCTAACTAGAGACACATTCACCGCTCCACCTTAATATTTTGCAGATGACCTTTTGTTCTCTCCTGAGGGCTGCATTTTGACTCCAATAATATTTCCCTCTTCCTCCCCACGTAGTGAGATAGAGGATGGCAAGGAAAGGGAAGATCACTTGTACAGATACAGAAGCCTGAGTGGATCACTTTCCACAAGGCAGCTGTTCAGGGCCAGGTGATATAGGGCTGAGCATTGCAGTGGCCCTATAGCCCAGATAGCCATCTTGCGTTATACAATATTAAATACCATGATTTTCAAATGTGTGTATTTCCATAGAAATATGGAAATGTGTCTATTTCCATAGAAGTGTGTTCATGTTCAGGGTGTAAGAGTTCAGGTATAGTCCACATTTATCCACAAGGATTAAACCATCTCAGTCTTGGAACAAGAAGATGGATTAAGGAAGCATGAGCTGAATGACCTAAACTAATGACTGGGATATGTCTGTGAATTTTACATAGTTCACTGAACTATCTTCCATATTTTACTGGACTCGTGTGCTCATGCTGTTATGCCTTCTAAGACAAGCATGTCCAAACTTTGGCCCTCCTGATGTTTTGGACCACAACTCCCAGAATTCTAAGTTTAGATTGCCAATGGCAAAGAACTGTGGGAGTTGTGGTCCAAAACATCTGGAGGGCCAAAGTTTGGACATGCCTGCTCTAAGCGATATATGCCATTCCATTTCACATAAATAGCTGGGCCCGTTATTAATACTGGCAGACAGCCTCATAGCCAGAACTTACCATGGCTTCCTCACAAATTTCGCTAGGCTTGTATGTCTGTATTTGCATCCGCATACCATGCTGGAATATTTCAGAAGCATTTCTGAATCTCTATCCCAGTTCATAGACATGGCTGGGTGGACTTTGCTGAGTGGAGAGCGCCAGGAAGCGCCTGTCTTTGTCAGCTTGGAAGATGAGCTTGTTCGTGCTGATCTCCGGAACTTTCCTGAAGCTTTCCAGGAACTCTACTGGCACGCCCCCAGCTCATACCTTGGAGACCAGGTGAGTGACAAGGAAATTGGCTGGAATCAATTGTTTTTTGTTTTTTGTTTGTTTTTTTACAATTGGAATCAATTGTTATTTCTTAGCAGGAATATTACCTACTCTGGTAATGTTTAAAAGCCAGATTCTCAGACATAATTCAGAATGCTTGGTATCATATATTTTTACAGGCATAGTTTTCAGATTTTGTTTTTGTTTTTCGTATTTGTCATGTGGATATAACTTCCAGCCATTTTGCAGAGTCTGGGAACACTTAATCTGACTTCTGTATGTGACCTACAAGTGGTTGATACAGAACACTGAAAACTCCAGAATATTTGGTTCAGAAACATGTATGTTTCAGAAGATTGCTGTGTTTCAGTATATTTTCAGAGAGCTTTACATATCAAAGTCTCCAACTTGAATGGCTCTGGGAGTCTTGAAAAATAGAGCAGAGAAATAACTACACCCAAGTTTGTGTGAGAACTGATGATTTAATACATATTCTCCCCCCCATCTCTCTCTCTCTCTCTCTCTCTCTCTCTCTCTCTCTCTCTCTCTCTCTCTCTCACACACACACACACACACACACACACACACACACACACACACACACACACACACACACACACACACACACACACACACACACACACACACGGTGTTTCTTCATTTGGATATTAATCTACAACTTATTTTTTAGTACTTGGAATTGTTCCATCTTCAAAATTCTATACTCTTACTGAACAGAAAACCAAAAGCAAAACATATAAGCCTCTCCCCCGCCTCCCACGCACACATACCTCTATTCAGAAATGGAGAACTCTGGCCCACTGTTATTTTCCCCACAGCTGCTGCAGGCTACACACACACACACTTACAGCATGATTCAGCAACAACGTGGGGTGGGGGAAGCATTTGACATTCTCTGAATGCATTGTAAAAGGGTGCTGTCAGACTTAGGTAGCGAAATGTGAAAACCATTTAAACAAGAAACGTGCTTCCTTTGTTTGCATTGGGCTTTTCATTTTTGTTGTTGAATTCTGGCAGCACAAGCTATTCAAGCAAGTGTTTTGTTCTGTTGCATTCAGAAAATCACATTTTTCTTTGTCCCGCACCCCTTGTAATAGTGGAACTTACTGCTGATCTGCTGCCTCCACTTTCATCATGAATGCTATTTCTGTACACTAAAGCCTCCTAAAAAGAAAATTATATATTTGAATTTAGTAGAGTTTATACTCAATTCCTTCCTTAAATGGTGAGATGAACTTTTTTTCCTGTTAGTAGCCCTCCCCCTTCTACCAAGCTAGTATGAATCCTCCCATAGATTCTCTGTGCTCCTTTGCTCTAGGAATTCTGAAAACCTGGTCTACTTTCATTGATCACAGGTGACCATGCTTAAGTGAATCAGTGGTTAATAATCCAGCAGATAGAGGGATTCTACTATATAAACTGTCATGGTTTGGCTCCACTTTTAGGTTTCCACCTATGGTGGCTACTTGCGCTATGGATTGCACTCAGACCCCCGAAGAGGTGATGTGTTCATACCATTGGAATCCCGGCCTGATGTTATTCTTAAGGTACTATTAGAAGAGCCTCTCTTCATTTAGGTGACATGGGATGTTATCACCCATTCAATACTGTCATTCAATACTATCCCTTCTCTTCTTTCCCAGGGAAACCAAATGAGCATCATGTTTCTGGAGAGCACCTATCCTGGTCCTGGGGAAGTCCAGGAAGGGCAGCTCCGACTTTTGGAGGTCAGTTTAGGTTGGCAACACCATGGAAGTGGTTGAGCCTCTTGGATAGAGAGGCCTCCTAAAAATCCTCTCTGGTTCTTGTAGATTGGTGGAAGATTGTAGCCGGGCCTTGTGTTTATAGGGCATTTGCTTTTGAATTGGGAAACATGTCAATGTTTAACCTGAAAGTGCATTGCAGCCTCAGGAGTAGGATGATGGCCCTTTTTAGACCAGCGTTTGGTAGAACAGTCTCTTAAGATAGGCTTGTTGGAGAAGTCAGAAAGTTGCTGTCTGGGTTATTGCTGTCCGATAGTCCGTGACAAGAAACCAGCTTAATGTTTTCAAAGGCCATTTTCTGTAACTTCTCCCATGTCTGCAGGGAAGAGTTGAACTTTGTATCTTCATCAAGCTTGGTATTTAGAATGGCTCACATGTGCCTAAATTGTTAGTTATGAAAAATTGAGCAGCTACCACATTGCCCTGGACTGATCACCAGTTCTGGAAACAAGATGACTGCATCAGCATGGATTGTTTGCTTAATTAAGCAGCTAGCCATCCACAGTTCCTGTGGGAAGGTTGGTGCGATTAATAAGTGCAATAAATAAATAAATAAATAAATAAATAAATAAATAAATAAATGAAAGCTCTCCGTTACCTGTTTTATCTTACAAGTGATACCAGGAATCATATATATGGCCATATTCTGCTCAAGCCTAGGTGTGTCTTTGAAAACAGCGTTCAGGCAGGGAGAATCTGTCCACTCCACCCTCCAGCACCACGGAGCATTTTGACTAGCTTTCCAAAACCTGGGATCTTTCAGATGTTCTGGAATCTGGACCATAGGGCTCTAACCTTTGGCAGTGCTATCTGAGATTGATCAAATTACTAGTCTGAAACATCTATAAAGTGCCTGGATTGAAAACCCTGATTTAGACTTTGCAGAGTTGCTACTGAACTGAGGTTTGTTTGTTTGTTAAATTTATATACCACTCCATCTAGCTACCCGGCTACTCTGGGCAGTTAGTTTACAAAACTGAACAGAAATCAGACAGACAAGCAATGCAATATAATACGATACAGTAGTACCTTGTACAAAGGAATTAATTTGTTCCAAATAAAATTATGTTAAGCGAATTTTCCTTTATACAAATTTCCCATAGGAATGCATTGAGAACAGAGTAATCCCTAATCGTGACCATTTTTAAGTTGTACGGATTCACCCCATAGAAGATTCTGTTAAGCAAATTTTCCCTATCTCTGGAATTTTTTGTGTTGTAAAGATTTTATGTTATACAAACCATATGTTAAACGTGGGTCCACTGTACAATAGATAAGTAACAAATAAGTAAAAACATAATAACTTAATAAACAATATACAGTGGTACCTTATATAAAGGAATTAATTTGATCGAAATGAAATTAATATTAAGCAAATTTTCCTAAATACAAATTTCCCCTAGGAATGCATTGAAAACAGAGTAATCCATAATCATGACCATTTTTATGTTGTGCTGATTTGCCCCATAGGCTATTCTGTTAAGCAAATTTCTCCTATCTCTGGAATTTTTTTATGTTGTACAGATTTTATGTTTTACAAGCCATTTGTTATATGAGGGTCCACTGTATATCAAAAACATTGAACAGGAGCAAGATGGGCTACAGACAAAAACCCCCAAAATAAATGAATCATTAGTAGAATAGGTTAATATCCAGGGAAAGCCTTTTTAAAATAGCCACGTCTTTAGATGTTTCTTAAAGACCTTCTGGGATGGAAGATGCCAGACACATCTCAGGAGGAAGTTGGTTCCACAGCCGAGGGGCCACCACTGAGAAAGCCCGATTTCTCGTCAAAGATTTACGGGCCTCCTTCAGCGACGGCACCCTCAAAGGCCGTGCCTGAGATGATCGGGTGTTATGGGCAGTATTTTGCAGCAGGAGCCGTAGGTTAGCTAAAGTATTTTCTAAATGATGGTTTAAAGACATCCTTGCTATAGTTCCTGGGTCAGTTGTACCTCATATGGAAGCACACGCCGAGTAACAGTGGCTTAGAACTAGAATTTCAAATATATGGATGTAAAGTATGAATATGCCTTGAATAGATTGTATGGATTGCTGTTTTGGCCTTTTTCAAGAAGTGAGAGTGGTAAACATATCTATAGATTTTACAATAAATATGTATGGCAAAACTGTTCTCCAGCATTACTTCGCCCAGAATCAGCTGTAACCTAAGGCTTCAATGCAAAATTGTCTTAGCTACTAGAGGCACAGAACTATTTGTGTTACAGTGCGTCTCTCTCTCCCCCCCCCCTCCATAGGATAACTTCAGGCACACTGAAACACACAACCCTGTCTCCCGGGGAGAGCTTATGATGGTGCTGGCTAATCTGGAGCAGCTCCAGATCCGTGCGCTCTACTCGCAGATCTCCTCCTCCGTGTCCCTTCATCGAGTGACGCTGGAAAGAGCAACTGAACTTGGGCAAGGCCTTCTGGCCAGTAACGTGGAGCTCTGTATGTGCCCCGCCAACTATAGGGGAGACTCCTGCCAGGTAAGAGAAATGATTGTACATGGATATCTGCAAAGCAGTCAAACTTGGCTGATGCTGTGCAGCTGAAGAAGAGGCTGGAGGCATCACTCTTTTGACCGAATGCTCTCAGAATCACACGGCCAATGTTGCTGCTGGGAATCTCTGAGCTGTAGGTGTCAATTTTCACAATGGAGAGAGGTGAAAAGCAGTGTGCCCCAGGGATCTGTCCTGAGACCGGTGCTTTTCAATCTATTCATAAATGACCTGGAGACAGGGATAAGCAGTGAGGTGACCAAGTTTGCGGATGATATGAAACTTTTCCATGTGGTAAAAACCAGAGAAGATTGTGAAGAGCTCCAGAAGGATCTCTCCAAATTGGAGGAATGGGCTGCGAAATGGCAAATGTGTTTCAATGTAGGAAAATGTAAAGTAATGCATATTGGGGCAAAAACTCAAATCTTTATCTATCAACTCATGGGCTCTGAGCTATTCTTGATGGATCAGGAAAAAGATCTTGGTGTGTTGGTGGACAGCTCCATGAAGGTGTCTACCCAATGTGTGGCAGTGGTGAAGAAGGCCAATTCCAAGCTAGGGATAATCAAAAAGGGGACTGAAAATAAAACAGCCAACATTATAATGCCATTGTACAAAATGATAGTAAAGCCGCACCTGGAGTATTGTGTACAATTCTGTTCACCGCATCTCAAAAAAGACATAGTGGAACTGGAAAAGGTGCAGAAGAGAGCAACTAAAATGATTACTGGGATAGGGGATCTCCCTTATGAGGAAAGGCTAAAACATTTGGGGCTCTTTAGTCTGGAAAAAGGTGCCTGAGAGGGGATATGATTGAGACGTACAAAATAATGCATGGCATGAGTAAAGTGGATAGAGGGACGCTCTTCTCCCTCTCACAAAATACCAGAACTAGGGGACATCCACTCAAATTGAGGGCTGGGAGAGTGAGAACAGACAAAATATTTTTTTTTACCCAGCGTGTTGTTAGTCTGTGGAACTCCCTGCCACAGGATGTGGTGATGGCATCTGGCCTGGATGCCTCAAAAGGGGATTGGACAGATTCCTGGAGGAAAAGTCCATCACAGGCTAAAAACCATGATGGAGATGTGTAATCTCCAGGCTTAAAACTGGTCTACTTCAAGGGCCAGATGCACGGGAGTGGTATCAGGAGACAGATATCTAGTCTCATGCAGTCCCAGATGCATTTGGTGGGGTCACTATGAGATACAGGAAGCTGGACTAGATGGGCCTTTGGCCTGATTCATTTCTTGTCTTTCATTGGAGGCATTACACACATGACTCACTTCCTTTCCAGTTTAATTCTCACAACAATTTGGCAGGATGGGTGGGCTTGGGCTGAAATACTAGGATTGGCCCAAGGTCCCCAATGAGCTGCCTACCCAAGTGAGAATTTGAACTCAGATCTCCTGAATCCTAGTCCAACTCTCTACCCGTAGCACCGTGTTGGCATTCATAACTGGGTCATGTGTAACAGTGATACTGTTATGAATGCATCAACTCTGCTTAACAATTGTAGAGAAGGTGAACTTGTTGGGGATTATTATCAGCAATGATGAAAACAGTATTGCTTATGTGAATAAAGATCCTGTCCCTCCATGATTTCCAGCTTCCTAGTGAGCTTTAAGATATAATAAGCATCCAGTAAACAAAGCATGCTAACTATGCAAATATTTATGATCCAATCCTGTGGATGTTTACTAGAAAGTTAGTTACAGTTTGGTGGAAACAGAGGAGATTTGTGGGGCTTCGTCTTAGTTGCCATCTTGCTGAGGAGTGTAGGTAGCTACTGACTTGTGCAACAGTACCATATTGTATATCTTTGCACATATTATATAGTTTGCTTTTAAAAGAAAAAAATGTCCTTTACAGTTATCACAGCAAACACTCCCCGTTTTTTTTCCAGTGACATCTTCATGGAAAAATGGCAAATACAACTACTCTTGAGAAATTTTATTTATTTATTTATTTATTTATTTATTTATTTATTTATTTATTTACCACCCATCTTCCAATGGAATTTTGGGTGATTCTCAACAGTTATAATACAACAATAATAAAAAAAATATGTCAGAGTAGGCCAAACAAGAAAGTGTTTTCAAAAGGTTTCCGGCAGTCACTGGGTCGAGGAGTTCAAAGGAAAACTCTTACTGGATTCACCAATATCTTTGACACAAGTATTAGTCTAGTGATGGAGGTTTAATACATAATGTCTCCTTTTTTTTCCAATTAGGAATGTGCTCCAGGGATATTACAGGGACACCAAGGGTCTCTTCTTGGGAAAATGTGTTGCATGCAATTGCAACGGTCATTCGGATCAGTGCCTCCCAGGGTCTGGTATATGCATTGTGAGTAAACAGTCTGCTTGCCATACTCCGGTTATATCAACGATTCCTCCTCAGGTTCCTTCATAGTATAAATGTGTTTGGATGCTGACGCATACTGAGAACCTAGTTTAACTTTGACTGTAAAAGAATCAGCAATCTTTTAGGAAGCAGACAAATTCCAACCCATTTACCAGTACATCTTTGCATGCTCCTTGGAGTTATTTTGAGGCCGAACTCTGCATGTTCAGGGGAAGACTCAGGGAAAGAAGGGAGGGAAAGGCACTGCTAGTTGTCTTTGTTTAGTTGCATTCATTCACATAATCGGCAAAGGTGGTTTTTGTTATCAAGCACTCCATCTGGATTTACTAATGCCAAGAATAACTGAAAGACGAAGCATGAAGAATGTTCAGAAAATTAATAAGTCATCAAGACTTGCTAAAAAAAAACCTTCTTGGTAATAGTGATGAGAGGTTGAACTCATTAGGTTTTGTTGTTACTGTTAAGATTGCTTTATGTGTAGCCTCCAATTAAATATAATTGATTATAATTAATTAATTAATATAATTGATTATAATTATGATTAATTATAATTGATTATAATTATAATTAAATATAATCAATGATATTTAATTGGAGGCTACACATAAAACAATCTTAACGGTAACAATAAAACCTAATGAGTTCGGCCTTGTTAATTAATTATGTAGAGCAAGTAAACATTAAACACTAACAAATAAATACATGTTATATTTCCTCACGTGGTGGGAAGCTTGAGTTCCACTGGATGGAAACAGCACTTCCATGGATGCTGTTTTCTTACTGGCTGGATGCAAGATGTGGAGTTCTTGGAACAAAGGCGCTTTGACATTGCCATTCAGTTAACATGGATTCAAACGTCTTCCAACTTTCCCCATGGTTGACCTTCTCCCATCTTTCCTGTCTTCAAACAAACAATCCTGTCTGTCAATTGCCAGACATTTCTATACATAGTTTTTATTGACTCATCAGCTTCATGTGAATGTTGAAAGCTTCTTGAACCCTGAACACCCCTAGTCTAGTTGAACTGTAAAGATACAGTCAGATTTTCTCATAATGATGAAAGCAGCTGCTGGAAGCACTGAGCGTATTTTCTTTCTTTCTTTTTCATGTAGAACTGCCAGCACAACACAGAAGGTGACCACTGCGAGAAATGTAAGGGTGGTTTTGTGGGGAACTCGTCATTGGTTGGACCTCTGCAGTGCGTGGGATGCCCCTGTCCTCTTTCAGTTGCATCAAACAAGTGAGCCTGGGAATCTGTTTTTGGTTTTTCACTTTCAAAGTGAGCCAGGTGATTCTGTGTGCTGGGAAGGCTAGGTTGGCTGTTCGTATTTCTGCCTCTTAATTTATTGTTTGTAAGGGATCCATCAGAATCTCTGGACCCAGCCTCTTTGGGCGCTTTTACACGACCCCTAAGATCCGCTGGCAACTTAAATTCAGACCAGAGATCGTGGGGGGTTGTTCTGCTTTCTATGTTCCCACCCCTCTGCATGCCATGGCTCCTGTCTGCACTGAAGGGAGGGAGAAAAAAGGGAGAAAAGAATGCAGGCTCACCTCCGTCTGCCGGTCTCAGCCCCGGAAGCATTCCAGTCTCTTAAAGGGGCGGGGGGCAAAAAACCCCAAACAGAAGGCGAGGACAGCCTGGCACTCATTGCTTTACAATCTGGATCAGAAAATGTTTTACCTCTGGAGACCAGGTACAGTGGTACCTTGTATAAAGGAATTAATTCGTTCCAAATGAAAATATGTTAAGCAAATTTTCCTTTATACAAATTCCCATAGGAATGCATTGAAAATGGAGTGATCCCATTTTTATGTTGTGCGGATTTTCCCCATAGGTGATTATGTTAAGCAAATTTCCCCTATCTCCGGAATTTTTATGTTGTACAAATTTTATGTTATACAAGCTGTTTGTTATACAAGGGTCCACTGTACTTGGAAAATGCGCTGGGGGCGCGCTTAGGTGGGTGTGGTCGTACTTAATTTTTTTTAAAGTACGCAGCTGGTGTGGAAAAACAATTTTAAGCTCTGCATCTGGGAGCCCTATGCCTCAGATTTTAGGGGTAGTGTAAAAGCGCCCTTTGTTGATCCCATTAGTATTATATGTATTGAAAACTTTTTCCTTTGTTGACTGGATAGACCAGGGAGTTAGCTATCTGGTTGTGGAGCCAGAGCTCAAGAGTTCTATTTCCTATTGTGTGTCTCAGGAGAAGAGGCAGCCTGTGTAACCTTGGGCAATCTGCACAGTCCCGGTGCACCCCTAGGGGAAAAAAAGAAATGGTAGACTACTTCTTAGTGCTCTGTTTCTGGAATCCCTGGAAAGGTTTGGCATAACTCGGAATTGACCTGGCAGGGCATAATTATTGTTCACCTCTTTCTAATGAACATTAACTTTTCTTTTCTTTTCTTCCTGCTGTTTTCACTTCAGCTTTGCCATGGGATGTATCCATAAAGGCTCGACAATTCAGTGCCTCTGCAAACCTGGTTATGCTGGTGTTTCCTGTGAACGGTAAATGACAACTGGACCTCTAAGCTTCCTCTGCCTAAAACCGTTTAGTCATGATCGTGCAGGAAAGACAAGAGAACAGAACGAGGAAGGCCTATCATGTTCCCCATTAATTGATCCAATCTTCCGGTGGGAGTCCTTAAGGGAGTGGAGACTTGGGATGGTGGCAGCCCAGATGCATCTGCTGCAGCTTTCCAAAACGGTATATTTTTCTTCCAAAGGTGTGCACCAGGATATTATGGAAATCCATTAGTGATTGGCAGCTTCTGCCAGCCTTGTGACTGCAGTGGAAATGCTGACCCTAACATGCTCTTCAGTGACTGTGACCCGTTGACAGGATTCTGCACAGGATGCATGTACAATACGGCAGGGCCACGGTGTGAATTGTGTGCCCCCGGGTTTTATGGCGATGCAGTGGTGGCAAAGAACTGCACTGGTAAGTGTGCCCTAGATGCAGAAGCTAGCTGCCATGCAGGGTACATACATGGATTCCAGAAATAAATTGTAGGCAAAAGTGCTTCCATGTTTAATGAAGCATAGAAAATGAGAACAAATTCTAAATCCACATTTCATAGCACATCACCATTGTTATTATTCATTTTCTTCTTCCTGATGTTTTTCTGCTAGAGTTTGGACATTCGACTTTGCAGGCAGCAGCTCTACACAATGATGCTTTATCACATCCCGATCAGTCTCTTGGGTCTTTCCGCTAAGAAATTCTTTTTCCTTTTGTTTCACAATCCGTATTTGCCATCTCTTTCAACGTGACCAAAGAGTCTCAAGTTCATTCATTCTTTTTCACAGCCTGTTTCTCCTCCTTTTTCAACAAAAAAAGGCTCCCAGGAGAGCTTGCAAAGATTAGTAGTGTTGTTTTCTCTGGGCACAAAGTAACAGCCTAAATACATGATATGCAAGGAAAAAGAGACAGAGGAGGAAAAGGAAAAAACGAAACTTAGTCACCAGTTCCTAAAGATGTAAACATGACCAGCTGGGATAAAAATTGTCCCTTATGAATTCTCCAATGGGGTAGTTAGAAGAGCCTTTCTGTGCTTCATCCCCCCTTCACTGGGTGAGGATGAAGTCAGTTGAAATATATGTCTTTGTTTCATGGGTGAAATAAAAGGCCTCCTTGGAGCTAGAAGCAAAACCTGTTCATTCAGAGCTTCTGTCTACAGTATATTTTATTTATTTATTCCTTTGTTTAGTTTCTATACACCCCATCAGACCAACGACCGCTCTGGCCAGTTTGCAACATAGACAAGATTATAGAATACCACTCAACTAGAAAATAAACAATAACAATATCAGACATTGTAAAATGCATTCTAAAACGCCTAAGCATTTAACGTGGTGGTAATCAGTGACGTTATGGGCTATTTGCTTCAGTTTCTGTGGGTTCCATATGTGGTATAGTTAGAAAAGCCTGCCGGAATAACCAAGTTTTAGTTGTTTCTTAAAAGTCCCCAGTGAAAGGGCCAAGTGAATTGAAGGTGGTATTTGTTTCCATAGCCAGTGACCAGTGAGAGGGCCTAGTAGCTTCTTTTCTCTATCTGCCCCGCCCCCTTAGAGTCAGCATCCTGTCTGAAATGTACAAATAGGGTATTCTGCAACATTTTCAAATGAAGGACATACTTGTGGCCAAATCTGTAACATGGGGTCCACTTTATTTATTTATTTATTTATTTATTTATTTATTTATTTATTTATTTATTTATTTATTGAGTTTTATACTGCCCATCTAGCCCTAGGGCTACTCTGGGTGGTTTACAACATAAAATCTCAACACAGTAGTAACAACACATTTAAATAACCAAAATACAAACAAAATATCACCAAATAAATCAGCAACAATCGCCAAGCTGGTGGTTCCTAACCTACTCTAATTCATTTTACCGCTTATCTTCTCTCTTCCCCCCCCCGTTTTATCAATCTCCTGCTATTTTTATCTTCATTTTATCTTCATTTTAGTTTATTGTTGTTGATTTATGTATATTTTGTTTTATTATGCTCCTTGTATTTTGTTTTTTTTTAAATGTATTCCTTTGTTATCTTGTCATGTGATTCCATGTTGTAAACTGCCCAGAGTAGCCCTAGGGCTAGATGGGCGGTATAAAAGTCAAATAAATAAATAAATAAATAAATAATAAATAAATAAATAAATAAATAAATAAATTTTCTACTTGATTAATTGCTTGGTTATTTCTACATTTACTGTTTATTTTATTTATTTATTTATTTATTTATTTATTTATCTTCCTTTTTCACTTAAATCACAAGCTTCCCTTATATATATTTTTTCAGTTTTGTCCCCTCTTAAACTTATTCCTTCTTTTTAATACGCAGAGTGCAGCTGTCTGTCCTGTGGGACTGAGTCATGTGACCCTAGGACTGGCGAGTGTCACTGTAAACCTGGAGTGACGGGTCGACACTGTGACCGCTGTGAGGTAAACTGAACTGGACTCTCCCTAATTCCCCCCCCCAAAAAAAGCTCCTCCTTGACAGACTTCATGTGTTTGGGATGGGGGTGCTGGCTCCAGATTGCGGCATTCATACAAGTGTCAGACGTGTAGCCGTAGTCTACACATCTACACTGTATGTATGCCTTCAGAAGTATGAGCTAGTAAACATACAGGTCACAATACAGCATCTTTTTAACAGTATTCACGGGATGATGGAAATTCAGAGATAATCGATATCCAGTGTTAGTTGTTCAAGTGTTACTGCTAGCCAGTAAATTGTCTTCTAACTCTTGATACTGTAGTATGGGGTGTCCAAACTTCGGCCATCCAGATGTTTTGGATAATAACTCCCAGAATTCCAAGCCTGTATTGCCAATGACAAAGGACTGTGGGAGCTGTGGTCCAAAACATCTGGACGGCCAAAGTTTGGACACCACTGCTGTAATAGATCATGGTGAAGGAATTTTAAATATAAGAACAGTTTGCTTGGAGTTCTGACAGTTAATAACACCCATCAGGATCTTGTGGTTGGTTCAGCTATCCTTCCCCCCGCAACAATTTTAACAGTTCCAGTTGTTCTCAGGGAAATGCAATATGGCTGTCACAGAACTGATGTATAATAAATGTCCATTGAAGGTGCTGTATGTGTGTGACCATGGAATCAGAATGTTAAATGTTTAAATATGGCTAGCAATTTAAAATAAGAATATCTGGCCTGCTGCAGGATAAGCTTATAGCGGCCCACTTCCCTGAAGCAATATTATCATAACTTCTCCGTAGTAATAATATTCATGTGGACATACCTGTTTTATTTAGACTTCAAAACTGGTTTCACCCAAAAGCAAATATTGAAGAGGCAAATACTGCTTTACCTTCTAACCTACAAAATGGAAGCTAACTGTGAGTCTCTTTCCCTTTCAGGAAGGCCGCTATGGCTACGAAACATGCTCAGGTTGCCAGAGATGCGACTGTGATATCGGAGCTGTGAGCAGAGACTGCCATGCTCAGAACGGCCAGTGTGATTGCAGTCCAGGTGTGGGGGGTTCCCGTTGCCAGCAGTGCCGCCCCGGCTATTGGGGACTCAGTACAAATGGCTGCTCAAGTGAGTTCTCACTAACCAGAGGTCAGAATGAAAAATCTGAATCCATTTTTTGAAAAAAAATGGATTGTCCTTGTCTCAGTTCAGGAGGTGCTTTCCTCCAAGTAAAGCAAAATGGGCTGCTTTGAGACAATATTGTAAGCCGTGGTTTAGTGCAGTGGGTTCTCAACCTTGGGTCACCCAGCTGTTCTTGAACTAGAGTTCCCAGAAGCCTTCGTGACCAGCTGTGCTGGCTGGTGCTTCTGGGAATTGTAGTCCAAGAATGCCTGGATTACCCAAGGTTGGGAACAACTGGCTTACAGGTGAAGGAACAAGCCTTGACTTTACGCTACTTGATGAAGTACTTCAAGTTTTTGATTGAATCATGCTTTGCCTTGGTAAGCAACTACAGCAAATGAAATTCAATGAAGCTACATATTTGCTGCAGACCAAGGTGATGGGTGAGCATTTGATTCTGTATTCTTGGATCCAAAATCAAGAGATTCACTCTTTCAAAGATAAACAGTCCTCTCACGACAGTAACCTCACTGTCTAAGAATTCAACACTTTTTTTTAGATCCTTGGTGTAATTGTAGAGTAGAAAAAAGAATTTGAACTGTTCCGGGTTTGTGTTCTTCACATTTTTGATTTAGAGGCCTGAATCAAAGATTTCTAATCCATGATGTTATTTGGTAATGTGGTGATTGTTACTCTGCCTTGATCATTAGGGGATAAAAGGGTATGACCTTGTGACTTTTTACGGGCTGAAATCTTGTTAAAGATGGCATAACATGCATATATCCCTATAGATATATCAAGGGTGTTACACCCACGGAGTCCACATCATGCACTCTGATAGCACAATGTATTGCATGGCTGTCGTACGACAAGCCTGTGGAACTCCTTTGCGAATAACGCTTCCACCTCAGTGCAGTTTTGCTGACTGTTTTTTGTAACTTTGAATCATGGATGCTGAGCGGCGTGACAGGGTTTCAGTGCTGTTTCCTTGACAGAATGTCAGTGCAAAGGAGGTTCCTGCAACCCGCGGACTGGAGAATGTGCCTGCTCCAATGGCTTGACAGGGAAACAGTGTGACACATGTGTGAGGAAGCATGAGATCCCTGTGGTTGATGGCCCAGACAACATGAGATGTGAAGGTTAGTCATTCTTTTGTTTGGTCCCTTCCTTCCCCTGTTCCAAGTTCCTTCATACCAGGCCTTTTGCCATGTTTTTCAGTGTTCTGAATATTCATAAAAATTCTGTAACGTTTCAGGAGTGGAACCAACTGCAAACAAAGGGCCTTTCTAGTCATGATGCCATATGTTTGTGAGCTATCAGCTTTGAAAGAGCAGCCTATGTGTTCTTTAGAGTTTTTATTCTTTGTTTTCATTTCTGGGTTAAATGCATACTAACTATACTATATTTAATACTTTGATATCATAGAATCATAGAGTTGGAAGAGACCTCAAGGGCCATCCAGTCCAACCCCCTGCCATGCAGGAACCCCATCACAATATTTCCGACAGATGGCCATCCAGCCTCTGCTTAAAAACCTCCAAGGAAGGAGACTCCACCACCCTTTGTGGCAGCATATTCCACTGCCGAACAGCTCTAACTGTCATGAAGTTCTTCCTAATGTTCAAATGGAATCTCTTTTCCTGTAGTTTGAAACCATTGCCCCGAGTCCTAGTCTCTGAAGCCATGGAAAACAAACCTGTTCCCTCTTCAATATGACATCCTTTCAAATATTTAAACATAGCTATCATATCCCCACTCAGCCTTCTTTTAGAGAGGCTAAACATTCCCAGTTCCCTAAGCCGTTCCTCATAAGACATTTCCTCCAGACCCTCAACCATCCTGGTCGCCCTCCTCTGCACCCGCTTGCTTGGTTTTCTGGCACAAGAAATACAATCAGTGATCATCCAAATCAACCTTGGGTCAGATTTTTCTTTGAGATAGTTTTTCAAGGAACGAAGTAGAGGTCAGTTTAATAGTGGCTAAAACTTTGTGGTACAGCTTCACCTGCAAAGGAAGAGTGCACGGTCCGTGACAGATGAGTGCTGATTAGAGACTTTCGTTTTAGTTTTGTGGTGCATACATGTGTAGCATTGAATGATGCCTCCTGAAACTGCAAAAGGAAGTCTGTAATTGGGGGCAACCTGCTACTGGACAATCACATCATTCCTGTTGTGGAAGCAGCCCAAGAGGATTTTAGCTGATATCTAACAAATAGTGGAAATCCTATTACCTTGCTGTGGCTACTGACCGTCTCAAATAAGTTTGAATCATACACATCATCGTTAATAGTATCAGCCTCAGTTTTATCATCATGCAGGACCAGTGTCTCAAACTATATGTGTGGACAAGCCCATAACCTGTTTTTGCAGGGGACTGTATGTTCTCACTGTTCTGAATGAGTTGGTCAAACTAGATTCTTTATTGACCTCTGAGATAAAATCCTGGGCGAAGTTGGATAGTTTTATAAATAGGTTATAAATGTGATTGGGCAAATATGCAGTATGTAGAATGTTCGTTCTCATGGTTGATGGTATTGACTTTGCTTTCAAGGTACTCCTTCATTTGAAGGACAAAAGACAGTCATTCAAAGATGAGGATGTACACATATTATAAAGAGAAGATAGGTGGTTCAAGAGAGGCGTTAGGGAAGCCATTCATGCATGTATTGAAAACCCCTCTTTCAACAGAGGTGGGGGCTCAGGCACAATCTGTCTGCCACTTATCATGCTGCCCTTTCATTGATCCCAGACAAATCACAAGCACTTCACACCTCCACCAGGAAGACCACATACTTAATGGGTGTTGGGAAGGGTTGCATAGGTAGGACTTTCACGCACCCCAGGCCATTGTAATCTAATGAGACTATTCAGGCCATTGTCCACCTAACAAGCTTATTCAGACCAGGATGATGTGAAATCAAGGTGAACTATACACCACTAACTTTCCTCAAACTGACGAAGCTGCCTGGATGAGTAGCAAAACATTTCAGTCTCACAAGAAAAGAAGCCAAGTTGGCCATGACTCAACTTCCAGAGGTCCTCCTTGACTGTCTGGGGTAGCTGAAACATAACTCTCTTTTGGTCTCAGGTTCCAAGTTTAGAATAGGTTGGTGGCTTCTTGATAGGTGTTATCTAAAGACACGCTTTCCTATCTCGCAAACAGCTTGCGACAGTTGTGTGCTGCTTCTGCTGGACGATCTCCAGAAGATTGAAAGCTCCTTTCCTGCACTCAGGAATCAGTTGACAAGTCTCAATGCCACCTCCATAGCCTGGGCCCGTCTACACAGCATCAACGGTTCGATGCACGCCATTACAGTATGTGGAACTGTCCAACTAAATCTTGTACCTTTTAAATCTAGAATATTGGGTAGCAAAGCATTACATCTTACTTTCTTTACTTTCTTTACTTTTTGCAGAACCACATGCGTGAATATCAGAGATCCATAAACAGGGCCAGGGAACAAGCTGATGAACTGGAAGAAGAGAACACAGACTTTGTTCAGGACTTGAATGCACTTCAGCACAAGGTATTGTCTCTCCATTGTCTTCCTTGATCCAGTTCATTTGGAAGAGAAGCATCTCAAACTTATAAATGATCATTGCTTTATACCAAAGGGTGCTAAAACCTGTAGTTGAGCTCCCCTGTTTCCTTGAAAACTACTGAATGCTTTGGGTCTCTCTGCATATCCACTAAAATAACATTTTTCTGTTGTAGGCAACAATGACCTATAGACAAGTTGCCCATGTAACTAATGACACAGAAGAGAGCTACCATCATGCTGAGAATCTTGTTCAGGAGATAACTAATATGTGGAACAAAATTAATGGTGAGATTTCAATCTGTCGTTTTGAAGTCGTCCTCCTTTGGGAAGAAAACACCACTTTGGAAGACTAAAACGTATCATTTATTTTGTTTATTATTCAATTTATATACCACTCATCTAGCAAATCGTTAATTTGTGCAGTGTACAACAAAGAAAAGAAACACAAATTATGAAATGACTCTAAAACACTAGACTATCCCACTCATAAGCACACAAATCAAGATGATGGGGAAATAGTTTTTAGAGCATCAATGCAACATTCCTCCGCTATCCCTCAAAGCTTCCTTGAACAGCTCTGTTCTTAGAAGCTTTTTAACGGTGCAGAGGGAGGGCACCTGCTGTAACTTCTTCAGGAATACATTACACATTGGGGGCACCAGTGCTGAGGAAGCCCAGTTTCTAGTTGACGTTTTCTGGGCTTGTCAGGCATGAGATCTGCAAGGACTGGATCAGATGGGCAGCTGCATTAGGTAGAAGATGTTCAGATAAGTGATGAGGTCCTAAACCATTTAGGTCTTTGTATGTTGGAACCAGAACCTTGAACCTGGCATGGAAGCAGACATCGAAGGTGAACCAGAGTTGGGGTGATAATCATCTAACTTCTTAACCCCAACAATCAGTCTTGCCACCACATTGTGGACTTCCCAAAGCTTCTGTACCAGCTTCCCAGGAGGCCCAATGTAGAGGGCATTACAGCATCAGTTTTTCAGGCTACTAGTGGGTAAACCAATGTTGTTAGGGACCTGTCCTGTAGGTAGGGATGCAGCTGGGCAGTTCGCTGCAGTCAGAAAAACACAAAGTGCACCACAGCAAGGACCTGTTTTCCCACATTCAGCATGGTCTAGAACATTGTTGGTGAACCTATCACGTGTGTGCCAAAGGTGGCACTCAGAGCCCTTTTTGTGGGCACCTGACATTGTCCCTTCACAGCCACCTGTATTCAGGTTAAATTGCTGTATTGGCTCTTTGCAGTTTGGGCACTCTTGAATCACAGTTTGGGCACTCGGTCCCTAAAAGGTTTTCCATCAATGGTCTAGAATTACATCTGGACTGTGCACCTGATCCTAGATAGGGAGGGGATTTGAGTTTAGAGCAGATAGTCCCCAGGGAGATAGATGGATCATTCATGATCTCCATCTTGTCTGGGTTCAGCTTCAGCCTGTTCTTCCTCATCCAGTTGAGAACTGCAGTCAGGCAGTGTTGTAGGCACTGGGCCGCATCCAGATTAAAGGGGAGATAACGATGCATATCATCTGCATATTGATGACCTGGAACTCCATATCTCCTGATGCCCCCTCCCAGTGGCCTTTTATAGATGTTAAAAAGCATTGAGGGAGTTGATTGACCCTTCAGGATGCCACAGCTGAGAACCCAGGGGGTCAAAATAGCCTCATCAGGAAGAAGTGGAGCCACGTTAATCCAAGGCCACTGATCCCCAGAATGGAATGGATCTGAATGGTCAGTTTCTTCCAGCAATGCTTGCCACCACCCACTCTGGGCCTTTTCACACGACCCCTAAGATCCGCTGGCCACTTAAATTCAGACCAGAGATCTTAGGGGTTTGTCGCCATTCCTGCGTTCCCACCCCCTCCGCACTCCTGGCTGCTGGCTGTGTGAGGGGAGGGAGAAAAAAAGGAAGAAAAGAATGCCGCTCACCTCCCTTCTGCCATCTCGCTTTGCTCCCGGCACTGCATTCAGATCTCTTAAAGGGGCGGGGGGGGGGGCAAAAAAAGAACAAACAGAAGCAAGGAGAGACCGGCAGTCACTACTGTTATATCCGCATCAGGAATTTTCACCCTCCGAGAGCAGGTACATGAAAAGTGTGCTGGGACGCACCTAGGTGGTCGTGGTCGCACTTAATTATCTGTAAACTCTGGAGCTGGTGGGGAAATAATTTTAAGCTCCGGAGCTGGGATCCATTTGCCGCGGAGTTTAGGGGTCATGTGAAAAGGCCCTCTATCAACCTGTCTGGGGTTATTTGTGACAGGCCTAAAGTTGTTCAAATCTCCTGTTGTTAAATTTGGCTTTTTTGATAATACTTTCCTTTAAACAAGGAATTGTTGATGGTATGGGTGGCCCATTCCACCATTGTTTCCATGGGTTGGAAATGACATGTAGAAGTGTCTACTGATTGAACCTCATTTGGCTGTCCAAAGTCAAGTGAGGTCATGAACCACTTGATAAATTTCACTGTTGATTGGATGCCTCACTGACTCGATTGGTGTCATATATGAACCACGGAGAGGGACAGGTTCAGCACTGGAGAGAGCATTTGGTGCAATGATGTCAGCTTGGCCACCACCCGTGGATTGCAAAACCACAACTTAAGAACACAGCTGCTTGGGCCTTGTATGTAGTGAAAGATTGCAGCATCCTGTAAAAGCCACTCTGTTCTTGTGGGAAACCTTTCCTGTGAGCAGCCCCTGTGCAGCTGGAAAAGCATTTAAATACCCCCTAGTTTCAAGGACAGGATTCTTGCCTTGATAATATTTCCATGGGCGAAAGACCTGAGCAACTGCTCGTTCTCACATAGCTGCGTAATGTCTAGGCTTTGGGGCATTGTGACAGTGGTATAAGTTTTGCGATTTTCCACATTGTGGTTTTTGTGACTGGAGCTAATACGCTGATACACTGCTGTGAATGAACAACATTGAACGGCAGGCCGTCCCAAGTAGATTTTAAGCCTTCTTTTATAAGAAGTTGTTAAATAAACCCAAAGAATTTCCCTGGATGGACGGGAGGGAACTCTGCCCTTAAGTGGAATCTTAGGAAATATTAGAATTGGGTTCTCAGCTCAAAATCTAACAAGTGCTCTGAAATCTTGGGTGTATCCCTGCTTCCCTACAAGGAAAGTTGTTAGCAGCCACTTATGCAGAGATAATGTTTTAAGCCATCGCACACCATCCACTTACGTTTGAGCAGGTGGTGATACAGGAAAAAAGAAACATCCCCAGTATAAAATTAACAGCATATATAATATATATAATTTTGCAAGAATATGTAAAAAAGAAAAACTGTGTCTTCTTGTATAGATCTTATGTGCCAGATGGACACCTTTGTGGCTGCAAATGCTAGTGCCACCTCCACAGAGGAATTCCGGTGGAAGATGGCTGAGGTAGATTCAATGCTAAGGCACATGAAGGCCATGGATTTCAGTTTCCAAAGAGGAGTGGCTGTGGAAGAGCACGATGAAGCTCAAAGATGTGAGTAAAATCGAGGGAACAGGTGCGGACTAAATGGACAGGGAACTGGGAGTGTTTCTTTCCAAGGACTTATCTTTCAACAGATTTTGGTCAGTAGACTTCTGGCAACCTGGAGTCAAATGGAACCACCTATAATCCCCCTTATCTGTTATGATTTCTATTTTGCCTGTGCCAAGATCAAAGTTTCATTTGTTCTGCATCACCCCATAGGTGGGTGAGGACCCTTAGAGATGTAGTCCAGAAAAATAAAATCTCCAAGCTCTTGCCAAGAATGACTCAGAACTGGTTATAAATTTCTCAAATTACCGTTCCCCCTTGACAGTTTCAGTTTTTCTTCCAAACTTATGGCCAGTCTTTGTCACAAACAATAGAAAATATGGCATTGGTGCTCTTACCTTTTGGGCATGCCTAATATTGCAGTCTCACTCTTTGGAGGTATTCGGGATGCAGCACTTTTATCTGCGGGGGCTCTTGATGCCTTTAGCTTAATTAGGTTTAGGTTGGAAGCAGAGAAAAATGTTTTTTGCTTGAGAATACAATGGATAAACTGTGTGCTTAAATTACACACGTTTCAGAAACTCTTGCTTGGGTAAAGAAGTAGACTACAATGTAGGAAAGATTATACCAAATAAAACTTGCTAATTTCCAAAGTGCTATAATACTTGTCCTTTATTTTTGCCATGACATGCATAGCAACCTGCTGTGTAAGTGAAACAGAGGGTGATCTCTTCTTTCCCTGCTGTGTAAGTGAAACAGAGGTGGCCTCTGTTTCAAGAAAGGTGGGTTTCTCATTCTAAAGGGACAGCTTGAGGGGCTTCCTCTATCGGACGGAGAGCTTCCAGCAGCGTGAGAGTTGCACACCTTGAACACATGGGCATAGAATTACCTGCGACTCAGATCAATAAGTTTCTTGAACTTTCATTTTGTTAGTGCTGGACCGTGTGAAGATGGAAATTTACAGCAAATTGGAATCCAATCAAGAGCTGGTGAATCAGATAAATGATCAACTGGACCAGTACAGCTCTGAGCTGATGGACCTACGAGATGCTATGAACGAAGCTGTTAATAAAACCCGTCAGGCGGAGGACCTCAACAGCCTAAATCGTAATCACCTGGAAGAAACCCAGGTATAAGAGGGAGACTTGCATTGCTGTAGGAGGTGCTGGAGGGAATTTTGTGTCACTCAGCAACTAAAATGGCCTCATGTTTTGACTGTAGGCAGAGCATGTCCAGCATGTAGACTATATTCAGGATATGTTGCCATGCCTATTCAGACTTTCTCGTGGCTCTCTAGCAGCCCTGAAGCCAAATCTAACCCAGTAATTTGCCTCCAGTAAATGCTGCAGCTCCAAAGCCAGCTGGGCTGAGTAATGCACCTCCATTTTCAATAGCACCGGGTTTGAAGGGCAAAGACAGACTAAGGCCCATCTGAGGCAAGATGGACTAACAAAAACTAGTGGGCAGCTGCTATGCAACTCTCAGGACATGCCAAACTGTGTTGGGTGTTAAAGGCAGAGACCATTTCCACCGGTGCTCCTTGGACCTCCAAAAACCAAGCAGCAAATATCTAGCATAGAAGAATCCATGCACCAGCATGTGTTTTAACAGGCTCAATTCCGAGAATTTTCTGTTGGTGTTGAGTCCGTGCACATTTGACATTTTGAGAGAGTGTTGTAGTTGCCACTGGGTGATCTAGGCAGACATAGATCTGCTATTGTGGTTTCAGCATAGCACCCGTTTCATTGCAGGAAAGACAGTAGATCGTCTTACTAATCCCCAATCCATTCATGAGTGGTCTGAGGGTGTTTCCTTTGCTTCATTTTGAGAGAGCTTGACACCCAAGCCTCCGCAGGGGTGGCACCATCTCCCTTTGGAACAAGCCGTGTGCATCATTACACTCCCTTAAGTCTCCCAGTCCTAAGTGCCTTTTAAAAAAGCAAATCTCACTGAAGTCAACAGACCACACTGTTGACTAAACAAGGACAGGATTGGAATGAAAATGCACCTCCTTTGTAGCTCCATCACTCCCAACAGTGCAATACATGATCTCTTCCTTCTTGTCTTCAAGCAAATATATTCTTTCTTTCTGACCATTCCTACAGGCTAGAATAGGAATAGGGGAATAGGCCTGCAGGTACCCTGGCTAAATTCTCCAGGACCAAGTGACCACCCCTCTCTCTTTTAACTTTGTCAGTTGCGTGCTAGTCTGTTGGCTTTGGGCTGTGCCGTTTTGAAGATCTAGCGTGGCAACCCCCTTGTATGAGCAAGTATCACTGCTTACTTGGGTGAAGAGCAGCAGTGGATTGGGAGATAGCAAGAGCCTTGTGGAAGCTATGACAGAGTGCCACATTGAGGAAAGATGATCTAGATCATACATCACTTCAAAACATGGGATGAAAAAAATATTTGAAGGCTGCACTGGTCCTGTAGTCAGGTAGTGGAAACCCCGGAGTGATTAGATTATGGAAAGGAGGATGAAGGTTGGGAAGTGCCAGATGCTACATTTTTATGTTGTGCTGCCAAAATTAATGCTATGGGCATTTGATATCTAACAGCAAAAAAGGAAGGAGCTTCAGGAGAAATATGATGTGATCCAAGACACCTTGAAAATGGCTGAAGACTCCCTAGCCCAAATCTCAGATTTTTTGCAGATAATAGAAAATGCCAAAGAGGTAAGTGATCTGAAATGAAGGTTTTCCACGAATTCTGAACGATCCAGGTGTTTGGTGATTTCAGGGAGGGTGAAATGAAGGTGCCACTTGTAAGGTGGGAATGAAGTTGTGGCAATAATGAACATGTCAACCGTGTGTAGAGAAGGGGATGCTGGGTAGAAATGCGACATGTCTCAAAAGCAGACTTCTAGCTCCAAAGTGGTATTGCTTGTCTTAAGAAGTCCATAACATTTTAAAGTGTTTCTGGAGGCAATCTGAGACACCTGCTCTTACTTACTGCATGTCCCCCCCCCTTGGAGCTGACATAATTATTAAAGGTAATAAAATCTGTTGTAACAGAGTTGCCTTCATAAGGAATCCTTAGGTTAAAGCATTTTTAGTGAGATTTTTGTGTGTGTTTGCATCAGAGCTTTCTAGATGTCAAAACAGATGGTAGGGGGGGGGAGCATGTGTCTCTTCAAACAGTTGCTAGATGTTATTTAGAGAACACTTTCAAAAGATAAAACAAGTCAAGATCATTGGCCTATCCGGTGAAACCAGTTGCAAACAGCTTTGGGGCACAGGAAGGACCGAGAAAACATGCACTTAGAATTGTTTTTTGGGCGATGCCTGCGTGTCTGACAGCAACAACAAAGGTGTTTGTCTGTTTGGATGATGGTCACAGCAGGACCCTGGATGGTTGGGTACTTTCACAGCATGGTCTTGCTGCGATTATTATCTGCAGCCAGCGGGTGGGGGGAATGAAGAAGCAAGGCTAGTGAAAGGTGGCCAAATATCCCCCACTGTGTTGCAGGAATCAGAGAAGTTAGCAGCCCAGCTGGACGGAGCCAGATACCCTCTGTCAGAGAAGGCCAAGGAGTACTCGCTTGCCAGCAGCAAGATCCCTGTGGTCGAGGAGTCTGAAGAGCATGCCAAGCTCCTAGATGAACTGGCAAGAAATCTGTCCAGGTGATTTATTCCTGCTTCATTGCTGTGCCTTGAGCTCTCTCTCTCTCGCTCTCTCTTTTTCCCTGGCCCAGCTGGAACTGGGACCTTTGTTTCCCTGGCCCAGCTCAAGGGACCTTGTTTTTCATGACCAAGGTTCCTCTGCATTTTATGAAGTTACAACGGTCATGCCCTTGTCTAAAAACTGGTTGGCTTTATATGCATAACCTTTAAAAGCAAAAAGGTTAAATCAATCAATCAGCCTTTGTTGGCATACAGACAGAGAACAAGACAGCACAATCTCATTACAGGTTTAAAAAGATAATGTTAAAGTACAAAACTGGCAACACAGTGCATCTCTGCCAGAGGGCCCTGACCAACTGGGCTAAAAAAGCTTGCCACATTTTCTATCACAGCAGACTCTCCTGATGATACCTCAAATTATCAATGTCTGAGCAATGCCTCTTCTTCAAAAAGAGTGGGTCAAGGAGTTTTTTTTACGAGAATAATAAAAAAATGGGCAGTACAGAACCACATGGGAAAGTGATTCCACTCCACCCAGAGCACAGGAATAGCACCTGTCGCTGTATGGAGTCCCATTGAATCTCCCATACAACACTGCTGATGGGATGGCATTGCATCTAGCGAGAGTATAGGCCCTCCATTCCTTGGGGCATTTTAACAAATAAAGGTAATGAACAGGGTGCTCAGCTTGAACTGGGATCTGCAAGCTCATCAGTGAACATATGGAGTTTGCTTTACTCTGTAAATCCTGCAATTGTACATCCAGAAATCTGCACTTTATCAACTCATATGCTTCCAAATGGGGCAATGAGCCTAGGGTGTCTAACTGCAATTTTAAAAAGATTAAAAATAATGCAGAAAAGAACCCAGTTTGCAATTTTCTGGGTCTTGGAACAGTTTCAGTGTGGAAGGCAAAGGGATGGGATAGAGGACTTGCACACTCAGTCTTTCATATGAATCCAGTTTCATTTAAACATTTAAAAGTAAAGGGAAAGAAAAGTAGATATGTGTATGTGAATGCCTCATGGGGATTTTATTTATCCCCAGGTTACTTCAAAAGGATTCCTTCCACCACTCAGTCACACTTCCTGTTCTGCTTGGAGAGGGTATGCCTTGAAGGGCCAGTGCACCAATGTTTTGTAAATGCTCCCGTACCTTTACCTCCACACTTGCGTCCCGCGCTCCTGGATGCTCAGGGAATAAAACACAAAAACAGGCTGTTGCTCCTCATTGCAAACCAACCCTGCACAGGTTAACTCAAAGTCCTTCAAATCCTCAGGCTTCTTCAGGCACTGGGAAAGTGTCACCAACCCCTCACAGCACTCTGAATAAACCACAGCTTGAGTAAAATTTTATATTTTCTTTACAAAGTAAAAGTTGCCAAGCGTAACAGAAGTTCTGTGATTTCAGCAGCAATGACAAAAACCAAATAAATGAATAAAAAGCCGCATCAGGTAAAGTGTTCAGACTTTACAGAGCTCAAGGGTTGATGAAGCGTTTGTCAAAGAAAACAAGAAAGCTATTTCTGTAAGCTATAATTTTTCATAGTAAGTAGAACAAATGCTGCATGGTCATGTTAAATCATGATGCTGCTCCAAGGATGGTGTGTGTGATACTAAGCTAACCAAGTATCTTCCTTAAATCCCATCATCCTACAGTTCACAGTTCTAAGAGTCTACCAATCAAAGGGCAACTTTTTATGGCCGTCTAACTATGTTCCAGGTGCAACGTCTATTAATTGACAAAGCTCCACTCCACCACTGGTACCAAGCTCAAGCTGACTTCCCTTACACTGTTCCTCAAATATTCAGGCCTAGCATGAACATTTTACAGATGTTACAGACTTGCTGTTAACCTTTCAACCACTTTACAGATGCTACAAACCTGGCGTTAACTCCATAAACCATAATGGGAAGATGGGCGGGGTATAAATTCAATCAATCAATCAATCAATCAATCAATCAATCAATCAATCAATCAATAAATTCTCCCAAAAGTGAGAATCTTGCATCTGTGCATTTCTGCATCAAGTAGACTTTCAGTTTATCTGAATCAATGCCACACCCTCATTTTTCAGTGCAAAAAACAACAACAGCAAAAAAAACCACCTACAAAAATACCCTTGTGCTGCTTATATACGGCCCCAATTTAATTATGCAGGCTACACCTTGTCCCCCTCCCCAGCAAACTGGGTGCTCATTTTGAAAGATGGAAGGCTGAGTGGAATTGAACCCCTGGTTGTGAGCACAGTTACAGCTGCAGTGCTGCAGTGTAACCCCTGTGTCAAAGTGCTTGTTTCCTGTACAAAAAGCACTGCATATGCTCAGAGTTGTGACATCTCAGTCATGTGCAAATCTGAGACAGAGCATCCATGCCCAGCTGTGGGGATTACCTAGTTGTCTGCAATTTGGATTTGAACTGAGGAGCAGACCTACTCTTGCTTCCATAGCTGCCCCATGCGGGCAGGGGTGGGGACTAATTTTTCACCTTGCTCAGGGACACATCGTTGGTAGGACATATACCTCCATCAGCCACACACAATGTGGATGATCTCTGCTGGCCACTCATCTGAAAGGCCCTGTGGGGATTCAAACCCTTTGGCTGTGCAGTCTGGTCCTCCAACCCACTCTGTTACACCATAAGAAGCTGTGATGGTTAGAAAGACAAAGCATTCATTTATTGCAAAAACCTGAAGATTGCATTAGTTACAGAACTCTTTGTTTCAGTTCTGAAAACCTAAACATGGCAGGTGAACTAAACATTTCCCCATCATGCTTCAGTTTACAGGATTTGCCAAAACTAAATGCATACTCCTACATCTCTCTGATTTGCTGAATGTTTGCGTGTGCCTTCATTGTAAAATGTGTATAGATCTTTGTCTCTGTTATCTCTCTCTCTCTCTCCTTGGGTTTCGCTAGGTGCAGTCATGACGTAGGTTGATAGTGAGATATTTATTTTTAAATGTCTGGAATAAAAAAGCTATGCACTCTGCAACAAGAGTGTTTAAAAAAAACAAATCAGTAATAACAAAAATTACTCAACCAAGCACAGAAAGTTGAAACAATCATCGTTCTGCAGTAGTTCCTAGTTTCTTTATTTCAAGGCATTTTTATTTTGCCATCCTTGTTGAGGCACCGACTTTGAAGATTTGGAAATGTCTCCGTGAGAGATCGCACAGCCTTCCTCTGTACCCATTCCCAGCCTCCAAGCTGTTCGTTCTCCAAAGGCACAGCAAGCTAAAATATTGGTAATGGTCCTTTGAAAGTTCCACAGCGTGTCATTTTAATGATGGTTTCCTGGTGTTAGAAAACCGGCAGACCCTTCCACAAGCTGCCCTTTGGTTAAAACCGGCCGAAGGATTCCAAGGCACAGAACCTTGTCAACTCTCCTCGGCTTGAGCGTGGCAGATGGGTCACAGTGGGGCTCCTGGCAAACATCTCTCTTGTTTATCTTTCTCTTTTCTGGGAACAGCATCATCCATGGCACCAATCAGGATGGATTTATTCAGCGGGCCATCAATGCCTCCAACGCCTACGCCAGCATCATTGAGGCAGTCAAGAGTGCAGAGGGAGCTGCCAACGAAGCTCATCGCGCTGCCAGTGAAGCTTTGACGGTATTAGTCCTTTTGCCCGTGACAGTCAGTTGAAACTAGGGCTCGTGTCGCTGCCCTTTAGGGAATGCTGTGCCACCCGAGCGAGAGAACGTTCTCGGTCACGGCTTAGGATTTCTGGAAGCTGCAGTCCCAAAATGTAATATTTCTCCTCTCTGAATACAAGTTGACTTCTCTGTCTAATGTTTACTGCTTAACCGTGGTTGACTTTTTATCACCTAGCCCAGTGGTTCTCAACCTGTGGGTCCCCAGATGTTCCTGGACTGCAACTCCCAGAAACCCCTTCCAGCACAGTGAGTGGTGGAGACTTCTGGGAGTTGCAGTCCAGGAACATCTGGGGACTGACAGGTTGAGAACCACTGACCTAGCCATTGCAGCTGTCAGGGAAAACTGGCTTCCTCTGCATATTCTTTGCCTCTTTTCCCCAGCTGTCTTGCAGCCAGGTGGATTGAAGAGAGGTAGCCTGGCAGACAGGAAGGGAAAGGACACAACAGGTAATGGTCTCTAGCTAATGTGGCAACGATGGCTGCTGTCCGCTGTCACGCTCCTGGCTTCATCCACCTATTGGGAGCCACCATTGGATACACAGGCCCCAACCTGGATGGACAGGTTGTGAAGTAAATTGCATCTGCTTTGACCAGTTTTACTGACTTGGTCCACCTGATCCATTAAATGTGGATCACAGAACTTGGATTCAGTTAAGCTTTAGGAAAACTGGCTAGAATTTATTTTACCCAAGTGTAGCTCTAGAAGGTAGGAACTCATGCCTTCCTTGCGAAATGGGTGTGGAAACAGAGGAGTTGGTGACTGTAGAGCAAGGGGGATAGGAAGAGAGAGAAGTTAGGAGATGATCCTCAAAGTTTAGAACTCACATATAAGCCAAGGATTCAAGATGAAGTGCTTAGTAAGGTGCGGGGGTCTTCTCTGTTTTCAGAACGTCATCCTGGATGATCTTGGAACCACATCAGAAGAGATGAAGAACAATAGCATTGCTTTAGAAGAAGCTGTGAAGAAGGAACAGAAGAAGCTCACCGGAGGTAAGAACAGTATAAACTTCGCAAAGGAGATTCCGGGCTGGGGCTCACACAACCTGTTCATGCCCCTTCTGCATCACCAAGATCTTCAATGTCCATCCGTCATCCAACAGGAACTCTGCTACTTTAACAAGCTCCCATTTTCTCTGCTTTAGAAGGGCATTCCTCCTTTAGAACATGTCAGCTCTGAGGCCCATTTCAACCTGTTTTGATGGCACTGCACTACTGCGGTCAAGAGAGCTGGTATTAGAAACAAGAAGAGCAAAGGGGTTATTGCAATTCTCTTGGGATTTCTTCCCCTTAATGGGCCAGGGATATGTTTCTAGTTGAGGAAATCACAGCTGGCCATGGAAGATAAAGACATGACTCTAACACATGAGTGGGTAACTTGGATAAGTTTGAAGGCCCCTTGGGGTCCTCTGGGAGTAGGGTGGGAGCTTAAAAATGGCAACATCCAAAATGAACAATACCAGAAATCCCACTTTTCAAGATACCCAGTTTTAAAAGAAACCAAAATTGGCATGGGTACGATGCTGGCTCCTTTAACGTATCTAAAAAGCAAATCACAGGAGGCTCCTAGGAGGACAGAGACTGACTTTTGCTGGGGAGGATTTCATGATGCAAAGGCCACAAAAAACGTCTTGAGGTGATACCCGTGGCTTCTCCTTACCTCGTGGTTGAGACACAATGTGAGAGAAGTGGGGTGACACCATCACACCATCTCTGAATCTTCACAGCACCAGACCTTGCCCACAATGGGGTGATGGAGATTTTGTTCTGGTATTCATTCCTGTTTTATACATAGGTAATCTATGTATCTTGTGTGTTTTGCTCCCAAGAAATCAAGGCTGCACTGCAGGCAGCCAAGAGCAGATTGGCTGGAATCCAGAGAAAGAAGGAACAACTTGTGAAGCAGCTACAGTCGGTGAAGAGCACATTAGACAGGGTCCAAGGTAGGTCCAAGTTATACTTCTTTTGCAGGTTCTAGAAAGATAAGCCATATGTAATGCCTGAGCAGCCTGGTATTTGCAGCCAATACTTACACATGGGGAGAGGGAGGAGACTAACAGTCATTATTTCTAAAGCTCTTTTCCCAGTTCAGGAAATTAATTCATTGTCCAGGTCTTTTCCTTTTATCAAAATGTTGTAATGTGAAGCGCGGTTTCCCATTGAAATGCATTGGAAACCAATTAATCCATTCCGGAGGTCAGATTAGTTGAGAGTCACCTTCTTTCCCTCGCTGCAGTGCCCAGCAGGAAAAAAAAAGGTTGGATTAGGCGCCCCAAGGCCGAACCCAGCCAGGAAGCGAAGCTTTGGGGCGTATGTCAAAAAGTCAATTCAGACAACTAGCTCCTTTGCCACCGCCACCCACCCACCCACCACGCGCTTAAGTCGGGTGGCGGTGGCGAAGGAGCTAGCTGTCTGAAGAAAAGCCAGCCAGCGAGAGTGAAGCCACTGGCCAGTAGGAATGAAGCCACTCACTTGCCGGCCAGTGGCTTCATCTCCGCTGGCCAGTTTCTCACTTCCTACTACTAACTCCTTCGCCACCCCCACCTGCCCACTGCTCGCTACCACCGTGGGGAGCAAAACCGAGGCTTTTGTTAACCAGGTTATTACTGTAATGTTCTGAGACCTCACATGTGCACATTGGAAACCCATATGCGTGATTCATGGAGGCCACAGAGAAGAAGCACTGGATTGAATTCCTAAAAGCCATGGGGTTGCCTGTTGGGATTAAGCCATGAACGTGCATTTCACAGTGCCCTTCTTTTTCCGAGTAATCTCCGTAAGTTGTCTTCCACATTTCTGTTTACCGCTTGCTCTCCTGCCTTTTTGAGATGGCACAGCAGAGGCAATCCAAAATGCCAAGGATGCTGCCGCGGAGGCCAATGCGACGGTGGTCAGGATGGAAGGAAGCCTGAGTGACATGAAAAAAAATCTGGACAAGTGGAAAGAACAATATGGAGACCTCAAAAATGAAGATTTAAATCAAGCTGTTCAAGATGCCAAGAACACAGGTGTGTAGCTCGCTCGCTGAGGTAGATATGCCTTTCTCAGGAAAAAATGTTATTAGATGGACTATGATCCTTATGTGGTTAAAAAGACCCTCTTTTGTGGTGTGGGATGCTTTCAAACCCTGGTACAGTATTTCAAAGATAACGGAGCAAATTCCAACCCTTTTCCCTCACCCAACTTGATGCAACCAGCTCACTTTGTCTAATGAGGGTGTGCCATAGAGGGTCTCATAGAGGGGCCTTGTCAGGCCTCATAGAGCGGATGTGATGAACACCTGCAGAATTATATTGGTACCTTTGGGCTGTTGATGTCCAGTATTCCTGGAATTTACTTACTGTATATACTCGAATATAAGCCTAGTTTTTCAGCCCTAATTTTGGGCTGAAAAAAGGGGTCTTCGGCTTATATTCGGGTCAATACTTTTAGCCACTGAGGCAAGTTTGGGTCGGTGGCTAAAAGTCATTTTAAACATTGTGTGCCACTTCTCCTGACCGCCCCCCCCCCAATGTTTAAAATGACTTTTAGCCACCAACTCAAGCACTTGCCTCGGTGGCTAAAAGTCATTTTAAACATCACACACACACCCAGCTCACAAAGGAGGAGTTGCCAGGCCCTGCTGCATTTCCCACCCTAGGCTTATACTTGAGTCAATAAATTTTCCCAGTTTTGGGGGTTTAAATTAGGGGCCCTCACTTATACTCGGGTCGACTTATACTCGAGTATATACAGTACTCATTCTTTGAGCTCTGTTTGCCTTTTCTGTAATTGTCCATGTACCTTTTTGGCAATTCGTTATCTTGTTGTCTTCTTGTCTTCTTTTTACTGCCCTCCAGTATCAAGCCTTGAAAGCACCCTCCCATTGCTTCTGGGAAAGCTCAGCAGCCTGGAGAACAGGAGGAGTCACAATGCCACTGTTTCCGACAATATTCAGCGGGTGCGCCAGCTCATATCGTTGGCTCGCAATGCTGTCAGTAAGGTAAGAACTGAAGAAGAGCTATGCTGGATCAGGCCAAGGGTTAATCTAGTCCAGCTTCCTGTATCGCACAGTGGCCCCACCAGATGCGTTTGGGAGCGCATGAGACTAGATATCTGTCTCGTGATACCACTCCCCTGCATCTGGCCCTTAAAGTACCCTGGTTTTAAGCCTGGAGATTACACATCTCCCTCATGGTTTGTAACATGTGATGGACTTTTCCTCCAGGAATCTGTCCAAACTCCTTTTGAAGGCATCCAGGCCAGATGCCATCACAACCTCCTGTGGCAGGGAGTTCCACAGACTAACAACATGGCCAGGAATGCAGAGAGTCGACGTAGCAACTGACAACCATTGGCAGATCTCCTTTGATTTGTATTCCTGCCTTGAGCAGGGGGTTGGACTTGATGGTCTTGGAGGTCCCTTCCAACTTCACTGTTCTATGATTCTGTGACAGATATAGGGCTCAGCTAGTGTAGGTCTCAAAAGTTTTCATTATGTCCCATGTCAGCCAAATGAATCTTTAAGAGGAGAAATTTGCTTGTACACTCTACTGTTGGGTCAAAAACAGACCAGGCTGAGCAACAAACAGCTTTTCACCTTTACCCAGTACTTGAGTGCTTCAAGGCAGCCATACAGAAGATGATGAGGAACTATTCTGAAACCTAATAAAGATTAGGTTGCAGCAGACTCCCTTAGCAGTGACCTCCAACTGCATACATTTCAGAAAGGCATTGGGAACATGTATCTGAGGAGATGTTTAGTGAAGGTTTTTACAGTGTGGCTCAATAGAGACAGTGTAAGGATGACTCCTGGCTTTATGGTGGAACCTGTCCTCCACTAGAATATTTCCAAAGACAAGGTTGTATTGTGTTGGGGGTGGATTTTAATGAGCCACCAATGATGTTGGTTTGGTCTCTTGGCTCGTAGATAAAAGTCCCTGTGAAGTTCAATGGAACTTCAGGTGTGCAAGTCCGAACGCCCAGCAACCTCAAAGATCTGGCTGCCTACACCTCCCTCAAATTCTATATCCAGAACCCGGAGCCCAGAGTGAGACAGAAGCGTCAAAATGGAGATGACACGGGGCGCTTTGTCTTATACTTGGGCCAAAAGGATGTAAGTACATACCTTTTTATGGGAGGAATGTTGTAGATGCTGGAGAAAGCATACTATGGCTGTGCTAAGATTACTTCCCTTCGTCTTCTAGTCTGCAGTTGTCATCCGGAGAACCGTCACAGTGAGGAAATGTAGTCTTTCCCCATCGTTTTAGCATTCTAATGCTGCTAAACATATATGTGTACAGCCTTGATAATGACATTCTGCCAGTATTCTAGGCAAAGATCAAAGAAAAACCAAAACAAAAGACAAAAAACATGTGGCACCTTAAAGACTTTCATATTTTAATGTAACTTTTGTGGACTACACGTAAAAGTGTGAAAGTGTTACACTAGCAGAAATGCCCTTCTGAAATTCTTGAAAAGACTAACACGGCTACCCTCTCTGAAACTTCTACCAGTATTCTATGGTAGGAAATTGTTGTGCCATGATAAATATTAAAAATAAAAATAGGCAGTGGGGGCACAGAGCTACACTGCAACCTTGAGTGTGGTGATCCGACGTAGACTTAACAGTAGCAGGTAGCCCGATATCCTAGCACAGAATTCGCAACTCCAGAACTAACCGTAGCTGTCTTCAGGAAAAAGAAAAAATGATAGCCGTGAGAAAGATGTTTAAAACTTCCCCGTCACTTTTTGTTCTCTCTCTATATGCAGGCTGCTGGTGACTACATGGGCATTGTCTTGAAGGACCACAAAGTGCAGTGGATCTATAAACTAGGGAATGAGGAGCCAACGTATTTAACTGTGGATGAAGAAATTGGAGAACAGTTTGCAGCAATCAGCATTAACAGGTATGCAAAGGGTTGGGGCGGGTGGTGGGGGGGAAGAGGGAGTGCCTTCAAAATGAATGTTGTTTAAAGGGCGTGAAGTTGCTTGTTGGATTCTCTCAACTACTGCATTCTGGCTAAGTTGCTTATTGGGGTTTTCTCTCCAGCTGTGGGCTGTTATCTGCTGATAACTCTGAAATGACCAGGCGTTGTGCCTTGAGAGAGAGCTCTTGGAGAGGAGGAAAGGATATTGTCTCCCTTCTTTATATGGCACCCTCCATCCTTTCTCTTCCTTCCCTGTAGGATCTTGCAGTATGGACACATGTCTGTCACCGTGGAGAAGCGAACCTTGCATGAAACCAAAGGAGACAGTGTTGCCAAAGGAGAGCAAGGGCTTTTCAATTTTAAGCCCCAGAATGTCGTCTTTTATGTGGGCGGCTACCCTGCTGGCTTCACGGTAAGATGGTCTGGGCACGTTGGTTGCAGATGACATGGGAGCCACCCCTGGATCAAGGAGAATGGTGGTTGGGATTGGGCAGGCCAGACGCCTTATTCCCCATTTAACCTTTAAATGAAGGATTCGTCATAGAGTCATAACATATTCATTGTGTGCCTGCTGTCTCTACTGAACATTTAACTAGTTGTCTTCCAGAATCCTTGTTTGAAAAGAGAGCCTCATGGGTGCTTTCTACAAGAGGCTCTCCATTGATGTTTGTCTATATGCTGATGTCATAGCACATCCACGTGGTATAGGGAAGCAATTAGGTTCTTCCTCTCCACACCTTGTGTGGTGGGTTTCCGAGGGAAATTCCTGCTTCAGGAGGCCAGGCTTGGAGCACTGGAACCAAAGAGAAGGGCTTCAAGCAGGAGTTCATGGTTGGATGTTAAAATGGGGTAGGGTTGTAGCAGGATGGTTAAATAATAAGCAACATCTTTCAAAGTTCAAGCAGCAGAGCTGCAGCCATTGGCAGCCAGGCTGGGGCACAGGCCTTATCTGTGTGTGTGTGTGTTGTGTTGTTATAGTTGTGACCGACTCTTCATGACTCCATGTTCATGGAGTTTTCTTGGCAGGAATACTGGAGTGGTTTGCCAGTTCCTACTCCAGGTGCCTACAGCACCTGGTCTTCCCTGGTGGTCTCCCATCCAAGTACTAACCAGGGCCGACCCTGCTTAGCTTCCAAAATCAGGCGAGATCGGATGTGCTTAGGGCATCTAGACAGCTGGCCTTATCTAGTAAGCTGAAATACAAGAGCCTCTTCCAATCCTCTTTTATTTTCCTGTCAACAGCCTCCTACACCCCTGCGCTATCCTAACTACCGGGGATGCATAGAGATGGATTCGCTCAATGAAGAGGTAGTGAGTCTGTATAACTTCCAGAACACTTTCCACCTGGACACTGCTGCAGAGAGGCCTTGCACCAGGTGAACTGAGCTGCCATCTCTTTCTCTTTCACCAGAGGGTTGGCTTAGAAACCACACTGGATTAAAATGAAATGGGGTTTGTAGAATAAACAATTGGTGGGTTTTCTTTTTCTTTTTTAAAATTTTATTATACAAATTACAAAAAAGACAAAACATCAGCAACTGTGCACCCCTTCACCAACAGGATCACTCTTCTTATTTACAGTCATTATCCTCCCCTCCAGAACAAAATCGATTGTTGCGCGGAAGCCTTACCCTTATCTTGTACAAGCACATATTCAGTAAATCTACCCCATATATCATAGAAAAAATCTATTTTTATCTCTCCTTTAAGAACATGTCAATTTATCATTTACAGCAATATTCCATATTTCATTGTACCATTCATCTAAACATAGTTCATATTTAGATTTACAATTTCTAGCAATTATTAATCTAGCCGCAGTCAACAAATTGGTAATCGACTCTTTAGTTTTAAAATCATAATTATTATCAACAAATATTGATAACAAAGCAATTTCAGTATTGGGCTCTATGTTCATTTCTAATATGTCACTTAGTTCTTTTAAAAATACATTTCCAGAATTTTTGTATCGTTTTACATTCAATTGGTAGGTTTTCTAGACATGAAAGGTACAGTAGAGGCAGGGGTCTTCTTGGGATCAGACACCTGAAAGCCGGCAACTTGGTTTCTTCCAGGAGTGTAGTGAAAATCTGCTGCAACTTAACTCCAGCTTTGATTGCACCCCAGAAACAAACACACACGTATACTTTTAAGAGGCTGTAGAAGGAATGCATTTTCATTTTCTACAGCTGTTGAGAAAATGAAATATGTTACAAAGTTGTCATTTGCATGATACTGAAGAAGTGCAGAAATCTTTGATCATTTATGTATGTCATGCATATCCTGATTCCCGCCCTCCACAACTGCTGCTTACATGAATTTCCTCCTCAGTATATTATATCTCACTAGGGGTCTTGTCTAGTATATGTGTGCCTTGTTTCTGCCAAAAATTGTGAAGAGCAGTTGCACTGATTTCCAGGTCTCGGCCTCTCTATGGAAAACGTAGAGCCTGGAAGATTGATCAGGTCAACCAGGGTGGTCTTTCCTTTTTTGAAATGTCTTAGTTCAATAATCAGACCCAGAACGTTTTGAAAAAGCCTGGTTTCTAAGCGATGAGATTGGGTTGCCAACTTCTTAACTTCCCTTTTCTGTTAGGTCAAAATCGACCGGTGATCCTTGGCTGACAGATGGCTCCTATTTTGACGGTTCTGGTTATGCAGAAATTACACTTGAGAGCCAGATCGGCACAATCAAGCGCTTTGAACAAGAGATGCGGCTGGTGTCGTACAATGGAATCATTTTCTTCCTGAAGCATCAGGCGAGTGTTGCTCAGAATCGGTGCTTGTTCCTCTTGCCATGAGTGCTGTTAGAGGTACATGAGAACTCAAAGGGTTGTAGCCTTTGAAAAAGAACTATATGTGTGATCTAGGATCAGAGGAAGCAACTGAGGCTGCTTTTACACAACCCCTAAAATCCGCTGGCAACTTAGGGCCTTTTTACACGACCCCTAAGATCTGCTGGTCCCTTAAATTCGGACCAGAGATCTTGAGGGTTTGTCGCTCTTCCTTCCTCCCCACCACTCCGCACTTCCTTGCTTCTGTCTGCGTGAGGGGAGGGAGGGGAAAAAAGCCTTAAAAAGGGACAAAAGAATAAAGCCTTATCTCCGGTGCCGGTGGAAGTTGCTCCGAGCGCCGGTTACTTCCTGGTTCCTCTTAAAGGGGCGGGAGGCAAAAAAAAACCAACAAAAAGAAGCGAGGAGAGCCCGGCACTTTCCGCATCAAAATTTTTCACTGTCCCAGAGCAGGTACAAGAAAAGTGCGCTGGGAGGCCCTAAAGTGGGCATGGTCGCACTTAATTTTCTGTTAATTCTGGAGCTGGTGGGGAAACATTTTTAAGCTCCGGAGCTGGGAGCCATTTGCAGCGGAGCTTAGGGGTCGTGTATAAACGCCCTTAAATACAGATCCCCCAACGTGGTTTTTGTTCTGCTTCCTGTGTTCCCACCTCCCGCACACTGTTTCTATTGCTTCTGTCTGCGGTGAAGGGAAAGAAAAAAATGCAGGCTCACCTCTGCCTGCCGTCGGCAGCAGCTAATTGTTCCAGCCCCTTAGGATTCCTGTCTGTTAAAAAGGGGGGGGGAACCCAACAAAAACAAACAAAACACGGAGGAGGGCCCGGCATGCAATGCTTTAAAACAGCAACAAGGAACAGCAACAAGGATTTTACCTCCTCCAGACCGGGTACTTGTAAAATGCGCTGGGGCGTGCTTAAGTGGTTGAGGTTGTACTTTATTTTTTTTAAAGTCCGCTGCTGGTGGGAAAACAATTTTATGCTCCGCATCTGCGAGCATTTTGCAGCGGATTTTAGGGGTCGTGTAAAAGCAGCCTGACTTGACCACAGATATTGATGTTGGAAATATCTAATGCAATGGCATGGTGGAAACTCAGGTTACACCGAACCTTCCTCTGTAACTCACATTATGTATCACTACTTGTTTGGATGACGGCACCTTTCACCCCATTCCTGTCTCCTTTTCTTTTCCGATGATCTGAAGCTTACATTTCTTAGAAGATGGGGTGGTGGTGGAGGCAAGGGACGACCTCGTGTGCCGGAACAATAGACAGAAAAGGCTCTTGTCCTTTTTCTCCCACAGAAACAGCTGCTGTGTTTGGCCGTTCAGGAAGGAAAGCTGGTGCTGTACTATGACTTCAACGGAGGCCTTAAGGCTGCACCACCTTCCAAGGACCCTGCCACGCTGATAGTCAGCAGTGCCACAAATAAAGCGGTAATGATGGAGAAGAGACACCACCACCCCGTACTTGGTTTACTGGGTTCGGAAGGGTGGAGGGGGGCATTCGTGCAGTGAGAACTGTTCCCCCCTTCTCTCTCCATCCTTCATTATCCTGTAATGACCGTGGATGCTTTCACCCCGATCACCCCGATCCAGATCATATAAAGGTCCTCCCCTAGCTTACATTGTTTTCAGAAATTCCCCCCTTCCCTTCCCTTCTGATAAAGATGAAGTAGGCCAATGGGAGCGGTTGTAAAAAAGAGTGAGTGGCAAATGGCGCAGGAAGCCTCCCTGAAAGCAGTGTCATGGGATTCCACACGGCTCTTGAATTTTACCTCTCCTTCAGGAGCAAATTCCTCTGATTCCAAGGACACACCACCCATGTTTGTCTGGTTCTTATCCTTTATCTGATTCTAGATCCAAATATTTCTCCTCAAAATGAGTTCCAAGGATCGTGTTCTGGTGCGTCTGGAACAATCAACCATCTTCATGATCGAGCAGGAAAACAGCTTACAAAATGCTACTTCTTATTATCTCGGTGGCGTGCCTATGTCTCTCCTCCCAGAAAGGTACGCTTCTCTATCTAGGACAGAAGATAGATAGATAGATAGATAGATAGATAGATAGATAGATAGATAGATAGATAGATAGATAGATAGATAGATAGATAGATAGATAGATAGATAGATAGATAGATAGATAGATATATTTCCCATCTCTGGTTATGAAGCACCTTTCATACACAGAAGACAAGACACTACTGTTTGAGCAGCTGTACCTACGTCATATGGTCTAATTCTGTACTCTGGGTGCTAAATCCAGATCATGTACTGCTTGTGGCAGGAGTTGGATCACTGTTTGGTGACCAAGTAGAAGAACTAACAACTATAAGGAAACTTCTTCAATCCCTGTCTTCAGACATACCACTTCAAAGAGACATTATCCCAAAATGATGGGGAGAAGAGAAATGGAAAGAAAATGTAAAACAGAAAAAAAAATTAGGCACCAGTGTGTAGTATTATTAGGGAATTCTTATAATGGCCCATTGTGACAGACGAAGATGGCCCACATACCTTAGGAGAAGAAATTGGGATTTAATTGTTTAAAAATTATTCTAATAAAGCGAGAGGATGTGAGTCTTTAAACACATGGTCCGCTTGGAATTTTCACTGACCATTGTTTTGGCCAGTGCAAGCGACAATGTAGAGGTTCTAAAGAGAACAACTCCACTCCACTCCTCAACTCACAAAGCAGTCTATGTTAAAAGCCCAGTGGGTGAAAACAGTGGTAAATAACGCTGTAGAGACAGGGGGCGCTTTTACACGACCCCTAAGATCTGCTGGCAACTTAAATTCAGACCAGAGATCTTGGGGGGTTGCCCCTCTTCCTGTGTTCCCACCCCTCCGCACTTCCTTGCTCCTGTCTGCTCGAGGAGAGGGAGAAATAAAGGGAGAAAAGAATGCAGGCTCACCTCCGCTCTGCCATCGGGAGCTGCCCCGGGAAGCATTCCAGTATCTTAAAGGGGTGGGGGTGGGGCAAAAAAAAACAGAAGGCGGGGAGAGCCCTGCACTCACTGCTTTGCAATCTGCATCAGAAATTTTTCACCTTTGGAGACCAGGTACTTGGAAAATGCGCTGGGACGCACTTAGGTGGCTGTGGTCATACTTAATTTTTTTTAAAGTCCGGAGCTGATGGGAAAACAATTTTAATCTCCGCATCTGGGAGCCCTTTGCCTGGGATTTTAGGAGTCGTGTAAAAGTGCCCTTACTGTTATGCAACCAGGATGGTTGAAGGTCTGGAGGAAATGTCTTATGAGGAATGGCTTAGGGAACTGGGAATGTTTAGCCTTTCAAAAAGAAGGCTGAATAGGGGATATGATAGCTATGTTTAAATATTTGAAAGGATGTCATATTGAAGAGGGAACAGGTTTGTTTTCCATGGCTTCAGAGATTAGGACTCATGGCAATGGTTTCAAACTACAGGAAAAGAGATTCCATTTGAACATTAGGAAGAACTTCATGACAGTTAGAGCTGTTCTGCAGCGGAATATGCTGCCACAGAGGGTGATGGAGTCTCCTTCTTTCGACGTTTTTAAGCAGAGGCTGGATAGCCATCTGTCGGAAATATTGTGATGGAGGTTCCTGCATGGCAGGGGGTTGGACTGGATGGCCCTTGAGGTTTCTTCCAACTCTATGATTCTATGATTCTACATGTGTGTGTGTGTGTGGGGGGGAAACGTACATGGGGTTTTTGAAAGATGGCGTTTACAGGCTTGTATTAGAGTTTTCTGCAACTCATTCTTCACAGCTGTGAGAAGTGTGGAATGGTGGATCACTCTTGGGAGATTCCTTTACACTTATTTTTTTAAAAAATAATTATTTATTCAAATATTTTTACTGTGCCTTACACCAAGGCAGCTTACGTCATTACATCACTTTCCTTCTTCCTCACAACACTCAAAGTAACCTTCCTACAGAATCGACTTTAAGGAACCAGACTCCCTGCAGCCTACATTTTCAATATGACTTGTTTTTCAGCCTGAAGAAAATATTCCCCAAAGGCGGATCGATCCGGGGCTGCATGAAAGGCTTGAAGGCTCTCGGCAAATATGTGGACTTAAAACGCATGAACACGACGGGAGTGAGTTACGGGTGTACTCTGGACCTCCTGGTAAGTGCATTTGAGGCCGGTGGTGGGCCATATAAGAACTACCTTGCTTGATCATCCTTAACATTCAGCCATGGTCAGCTAGAGGCCCTCAAAGGGAACATAGCAGTAACAGTGACAGTGTTACACTGGAGCAAGGGTGTGCAGGGTTGAAGCCCCAGAACTTCCTGACTAGCAGAACCTATAACATTATCTGCCATACCTCTTGTAGTTCCCTGTTCCCTCTAAGATTACCTACAGTTCTCACAGCACCTTGCAGAGAAATGGGTTTTCCTAAAGACTGATCCACCCAAAGGACCTGACACCAAAAGACAAAAGGAGCAATATAGTATATGCGGCCCAATGCAGTGAGGAGTGTGCAAACCTCTGCATTGGAGAAACTACCCAACACAGGAGGGGCAACAGCTCAGGGCCAGGATCAGCAGTACACCTCCACTTGAAGGACAAAGGGCACTCATTCAAAGATGGGGATGTACACATATTAGACAAAGAGGAGAGGTGGTTCGAGAGAGGAGTAAGGGAAGCCATTCATATGAATATTGAAAACCCCTCGCTCAACAGAGGTGGGGGACTCAGGGACAGTCTGTCTGCTACTTATCAAGTGGCCATTTCAACAATCCCCAGACAAATCAAGAGTACTTCACACCTCCACCAACAAGGCCATGGCTAACGACTCATACTTTATGGGTGTTGGGAAGGTTGTAAAGGTGGGCCATTGTCCACCTCATGAGCCTCTTTCAAACCAGGGTGACATGAGGTCAAAGTGAACTATAAAATGGAGGACCCACAACTAGCTTTCCTCAGACTGACGAAGCTGTTTGGATGACCAGCGAAACATTTCAGTCTCTCAATAAAAGAAGTCCAGTTGCCATGACTCAACTTCCAGATAAACTCACCTGGATGACTGAGAATTTTCCTAAAAACAAAATATTGAAGTTGACCCTATTGTAATGCAGAATATGTGAGGGTAGATTGGCCTTCAATGGACAATTCAGAGCCATTTGCTTTAAAAGAAAACCTGACTTGCAGTCTTTTGATATAAACCAATCACACTGTTTGGGTTTTTGGAGACTCCTTGTGCAAGGCACTGGGTGTGAAGGCTTTTACGATGGGCTCCCACACTTCCAGATTTACTATTACATAAGTAGGTTATGACCTTTTTACCAACAGTAGTAGTTTGCTGTTTGCAATACCAAATATAATGTGCCACTGACCAAAGACAGAGTATCTGCCAACCCTTAGATTAGTGGTCTTGACTGCTTTTATTAATTGTTTCTGTGTGTGATTTTTAAGTTTGAAATTATTTTTGATTTATAACATCCAGCATATATCTATTCTTCTATATTATTTGACATTATTTTAGTTAGGTTTATTGATGCCAATCATGGTACCGTTTTCTGTTGTGAACCACCCAGAATGGTTATTGATAGTCAGATTAGCAGTAAACAATCAATCAAACAAAAGTCTTGGTTATCTCCATGCTTATAATATGTACACACCTAAACATAAGATTGTGCAGCCGTATTCTGTGTCTTATAAGGGATGGAAAGTAAACATGGAAACACTGGTGTTATTTTGAAATCAGTCAATGCAGTCATGTATGGTAATCCATGTAAAAGTCACATAGTAGGTAGTCCCTCATTTGGGGAAAGCTTGCCTGAAGAGGAAGATCTTTGCCTGCTTCCGGAAAGACAGAAGAGACGGGGCGGTCCTGGCCTCCAGTGGGAGGGAGTTCCAAAGTCTGGGAGCAGCAACAGAGAAGGCCCTTTCATGTGTTCTTCTGAGATGCACCTGTGAAGGTGGCAGGGTGGAGAGAAAGGCCTCTCCTGGTGACCTTAGCACATAAGCTGGTTCATACTGTGAGATTCGATCTTTGAGGTAGATTGGACCCAGGCCGTTTTGTGCATTGTAGGCTAAGGTCTGCACCTTGAATTGTGCCTGATTAACTGATTGCCAGTCAGTGGAGCTGCTTTAATTCAGGTGTAAAGAGATCTCTGTAACCCGCCCCTGCCAGCAATCTGGCCACTGTGTTCTGGATCTGTTGAAGTTTCCTGAGACTATCCATTGGTAGCCCCACATAGAGCGCATTACAATAGTCCAGCAGGGATGATACTAGGACATGTGTCACAGTGCCCAGAGCAGGTTTCTCAAGAAACGGATTTAACTGGCATACTAGTTTTAATTTTGCAAATGCACTCCTGGTTACAGCTGTGACCTGGGCATCTAGGCTCAAGGATGGGTCCAGGAGCACCCCCAATCTATACACCTTTTTTTTTCAATTGGGGGCTAATCCCATCTAGTACAGGTTGCATCCCTATCCCTTGATCTCCTTTTTGACTGACCAGAAGAAGCTAGTCTTGTCTGGGTTTAGTTTCAGTTTGTTCTTTTTCATCCAGTTCATTACCGAAGCTAACAACTGATCTAAAGTTGAAATAGCTTCCTTGGAATCCGGAGGTGACGAGAGGTAGAGTTGAGTGTCATCAGCATACTGTAATTTGAGAACCAAGGAATTTCTGTGGTGTGACTCTCCCAATGTCTCTTGGCAGGTGGCTCGCTCGGTGAAGCTTCACGGCCATGGATTCCTGTCTTTATCACTGAGGAATGTACCATCTCTGCAAGATTTTTACACTGGTTTCAGCTTCCGCACAACCCAGAGCCGTGGCTTGATGTACCACCATGCTACAGAGGTATGCCACTCATGCGGAGTTAGCATGAGATCCGCTAGCTCTCCTGAATGGCTGAGACATAAATGGGAGGGATAATTCCTAGCACCTCCTCGGTCCCACAGGGAAAGCCAGTAGGTTAAAAGAGCCTTGAGTGTTGCAGGGGATTCCCCCCTTCTCCTTTCTCCACAATGACTGTCTTCCAATAGCCTTTGTGCTATCTTTGGACATCTGGCAATTTCAGGTGGCTTGACTGACTCATTCTCCCCATGGAGAAGGCACTTCTTCTGCACCTGTCCCCTTTCAGGCTCTGGCTGATTTTTATGACACCCCACTGGTTATAAATGATGTTCCCTCTAATGTCCCATTAGTGAAGGGGCACTGGCTGCAACCAGAAGCATATGTGGCACCACTAGCTTGGACGCATGGCACCCAGTGGTGGTACTGAGTGGCTGCATGACTTAGAGGGACCAACGTTGGTTATGAAATGTGTTTTTCTCTGCCATTGTGTTGTTTATTCTCCAGATTGTAAAGGTGGATAGCCAAGTTCTGCTTCTAGCAGAATCTTCTCTCTCTCCCCCCCCCTTTACCCCCACCTAGGAAGGGACCTGCCAAGTCTCCTTACAGAACGGCAAGGTGGCTGTCAATGTCTTCTCGACCGAAATCACCACCAAGAACACGTATGCAGATGATTCCAGCCACTATGTGGCCATCTACAGTGATTCCGCAGGGTATGTTCTCTTGTGCAATACTTGATCGGAGCCCTTCTTGACCGGCATATTATAGAATGGCAGCGGCACAAACCAAAAGTGTGGTCTTGAAAGGAAATGGGTTTTGTTGGCAGGGTCCGGCTGTACGTAGATGACCAGCTTCAGGAAACGAGACCAGGCTCCAATCGCCTGCGGAGGCAGAAGCGTCAAGATGAGGCAGCGGTCTTTTATTTGGGCGGCCTGCCCACGGCCAGTCACATGGGCAACCTCACCGGCTGCATCGGGAATGTCTTTATCAGGAGGTGGGTCTTCCCTTTTGAATCTTGCCTCTTCTCCTCAAGAGGATTAAGGGCATTCCTCCTTTCCTTTCCACCTTCAAACCGGCCATCTTGAATGCCCGCTTAGAATCTGTTGCCTTGTGCTGTCCATTTAGTTATGGTTTCAAAGGGCCGCTGCCTAATGTGTTTGTTTTGTTTGTTTGTTAATGAACTAGCAACACAGGGGCAGTACTTCCTCCCTCTGCCTCCAGTTTGCCAGCAGGCGCTTTTGACCAGAGGTTCTCAACGGGCAGCTTGACTGTTGACAATACTAATGCCAGCAGTCAAGATGGTCTACATCAGTGGTTCTCGACCCTGTGGGTCCCCAGATGTTCCTGGACTGCAACTCCCAGAAGCCTCCACCACTCGCTGTGCTGGAAGGGATTTCTGGGAGTTGCAGTCCAGGAACATCTGGGGACCCACTGGTGGAGAACCACTGCCTTAGATATTTCTGCCCCGCATTGATCTATTAACATCTAGGTGCATCTTAAAGCAAAGTGAGGTAGCTTGGAGACACACAGAGATACAGTACTGGGACCTTTGGTTGTTTTGCAGGGGGGTTGTTTGGCACTCAGTTCTAAATCATACTTGTAGTTTTGGAAGAGGTAGCCATGTTAGTCTGTGCAAGAATTCCCGACAAAATCCAAAGAAACAAAACAAGACAAAAGAAAAAGACAAGGTGCCACACATTGTTGTTTGTTTGTTTGTTTGTTTGTTTGTTTGTTTGTTTGTTTGGATCTTGCCTGGAGTTCTAAATCAGTTTTCAATGCAGTCCTTTGTTCTTGTGACCAAACAGTATGGTCTCTGTTTCAACCAGTTCAGCATTTTATGCACAGTCACTTGTGGGAATTAGTGGCCTGGCAAGTATAATAATATTTCTTGTTGTAGAACATCAGCCAGGTTGTTAATCCGTAATCCCTCATATGTGCCCCAAGAAATTAAATCTGGCATCTCCTATGCAGCTTTTGTTATGGTTAAGATTAAATTAACATTGAGGTTCAGGCTACAGCAGGCCTGCCCAAAGACTGGCCTGGGGGCCAAATCCGGCCCGTCAGGCCATTCTGAGTGGCCCGCGGCTGGCCCCTGACACATTCTCAGCCACCAAATCTGGCCCTCCTTACAAAAAGTTTGGGCACCCCTGGGCTACAGGAAGAGGCTGAACTGGGAATTTACCGAGTGTATCCTTGCAGGTGGTGGTGCACTGATTTGTGAATTGTAACATCTAAAAGGGCAGCACCAAACAGGAATACAGTGGTACCCCCACTTAAGAGCAGCTCAATTTAAGAGCAATTCGACTTAAGAGCAGGAAACTGTTGGTGTTTTAACTGCCGCCTTACAAATTTTAGATATGGTCTGCTCAATTTACAATTTTTTTTCATTTGTTTCAATTTTAAAAGTTTCCCTCCCCAATTTTTTAGATAGGTGCCTCAACTTAAGAGTAGTTTGACTTAAGAGCATGCATTTGGAACAGATTAAATTTTTAAGTTGAGATACCACTGTAATTTTTATCATTAAACATGGCCATTAGCATCCTTTTTGAATATCATTACAAGGTGGGTGGTTTAATGCAATAATACAGAGGATGTGATTGTTGTTGAGGCATCACAAGGACAAATTATTCATGAGGATTTGAGAATGGCTTTGCATCCAGTGTGGAATACAGTAGGACCCCAGTATCCTCTGGGGATTGGTTCCAAGCCTCCCTGTGGATGATGAAAACCGTGGATAAGAGAAAACGTCAAAATGTCCCCAAAACTGCTGTTTTGTGAAAGCAACTTGCTTTACAGCTGTGTTTTGCGACAGTAGCTTGCTTTACAGCTGCTGTTTGTAATGGTAGCTTGCTTCCCGGCTGCTGTTTTATGACAGTAGCTTGTTTTACAGCTGCTCTTTGTGACAGTAGCTTGCTCTGCGGCTGCTGAATTATTTATTTATTTATTTTTCCTCTGCAAACCGTGGATAACTGAATCAGTGGATAATGAATTTGATATGGGGGTCCTACTTTGTAGTGTGGAATATAGTATAGTCAAAAGATTTCTCCTGGCTTCCTAACAGCTGTGACCTGGCAGTGATCCTGCCTGAACAGCTGTTGAAGACTTTTCCTTTTCTGCAACAGGAAACTGGAACCACAGATGGTTGTAGACCTGCAGCAGAGCACAGAGAGTTTCAATGTGACCATGAACTGTCCCAGAGACCAGCAACCACGCCAGATGAGACTATCAGAGAAAGGCAGGTGGAAACCAAAGGTACAGAAAAAACATGGCAGCCATCGTTACTTCCCTTGGAAATGTTGCCTTTGGTTTCTTGTGGAACAAGCAACATCTGTAGGCATAGTTCCCCTGAAGGCAAGGATCCAAGGAGTAGCTGCCGTTTGTGAAGAGATACTATACAGATGTTGTCAGAGGATGTGCTATTTGATCAGCCCGCAGAAGCAATGCTTATTGAATAAATAGTTAGCCAGAGACAGAGTTTTCTTAAAACCAAAAAACTATATTCCAAACTGCGCAAAAAAATATCACAGCATCACAGAACTTCAACAGAGTTCAACAAAGCATAGAGGGAAAAGTCAGATTAGTACATTGATACAAAATTCAACAGCATAATAGCATATAGTGCATAGCATGACAGAGAAACATATGACAGAGAAACAAAGTGGGTGCCTTACTCACGGAAGGCCCAATGAACAATGATTTACAGAGCATTTTTATAACAAACGTCTGTCCAATCATTAACGACATTACCTCATAGCTATTGGAACCTCTTGCATCAGCCAAAATTCATTATGTTAATTCTTACATCTGTACTCCATTAGAAAAGCTATACATTGAGTCACTGTGACTTTGCACTTTTTACAGACTCCATCTTTTAAATCAATTAATACATATCAAACATATGAACATCCTGTCTAATACATATATTCACTAACATAGATAGATGTACTTGAGGAAGAGTTCAGGGGAGCTTGTTTCCTTTGTCTGTTGGGCCCTGTTATAGTATTGTGACATTTTGCATACGTATGGCTATATATGTATTCCTTTAACATCTGTGTTCACTCTGTCCTTTAAAGATGTGTCAATGGGGATATGCATACTGGGCTAGAGCCATTTTGTGGCCACTAAGCTTGTGCTGTGATCATTTTTATACACACGTCTGTCCAATCATTAACGACATTACCTCATAGCTATTGCAACCTCTTGCATCAGCCAAAATCATTATGTTAATTCTTAAATCTGTACTCCATTAGAAAAGCTATACATTGAGTCACTGTGACTTTGCACTTTTTACAGACTCCATCTTTTAAATCAATTAATACATATCAAACATATGAACATCCTGTCTAATACATATATTCACTAACTAATATCTGATAGATGTACTTGAGGAAGAGTTCAGGGGAGCTTGTTTCCTTTGTCTGTTGGGCCCTGTTATAGTATTGTGACATTTTGCATACGTATGGCTAATATATGTATCTCCTTTATCCCTTGGGTGTTCACTCTGTCCCTTTAAAGATGTGTCAATGGGGATATGCATACTGGGCAAAGAGCCATTTTGTGGCCACTAAGCTTGTGCTGTGATCATGTGTGAGAGTTCTTTGACAGTCCTAGCTGTACCTCTGGTGCTGACTTTTTTCTGAAAAATCTGCATTGGCCCCTGAGAGAGAGCAATCACGGCCCCACCATCCATAAGCCGAGAGAGGCACAATAGTCCCAGCTCGCTTCTCTCGAGGCTGGGAAGCAGGGAGTTAGTTTCCAGATATTTGTCTTGCCCGCTACTGGCAGGATTTTCTTTCTGAAGCTTGAACCCAAAGCCCGATTCCTTCAGAATTTTACAGTCTTGGATTGTGAAGGGACAAACCACAAGCTCGTCTTACCTTTCAGTTCATGGACACTAAGGCTATTTTTTTGTGTTTGAAACCAAGTCAGATATTGGAGAGAGATTTCTCATTTCATCACAGACACCAAGCAGGAAAACACTGAAGGATGTGAATTGCCACCTAGCCAAATATCCCAAAGCCATTAAGGATTCTTACCAGTTTGGCGGATCTCCAGTAAGCCGTTTAGAATTTGATGACATCCCTGCAACGTTCCAACACAGGTAAAACCCAACTGTGCTATTCCTGCATGTTGCCTGCTTGAGAAACCCTTCATTACATTACCTTACATTTAAGAACAGGGAACTGGGGCATTTTATTTATTTATTTATTTATTTATTTATTTATTTATTTATTTATTTATTTATTTAGCAGCTTACAGTTCAAAATTAAAATGAACAATTAAAACATTAAAATACAATACAATACAATTAAAATACCGTATATTAAAATACAGTATACTAAAATTGACACCAGGACGCACAATCTATGTTGTATCAGTTAAAGAACTTCTGGAACAGGAAGTGTTTTACCTGGCACCGAAGTGTCATCAATGTTAGCTTAGATGTGTACCAGGGAGCTGTCTGGGCTCTGCGTAAAGGAAGGGGGCGCTTAGCCGCGATCATGTCAACCGCCCAGATAATTTCCCTGTTCCATAGGGCAACCTGAACTTCGACAGGAGCGCTGACCATATCAGACACATAATCCCCCAGAGCTTTCAGGAAACCATCTGGATCAATTAGTCTCCATGGGTGGATAATCATAATAGACCCCCCACCCTTGCAAAGGGTTGGAGAAACTAATAGACTAAACTTGACCAGGAATTGGTCTGACCATGACAGTGGGGTCAAAGCCAACCCCTCCACATATGAACCACCATCCTCCAGTCCTGTTGAGACGACCAGGTCCAGAGTATGGCCTTGCTCATGTGTCAGGCCAATGACATGTTGAGACAGCTCCTATGGTTGTCATGGTGTCCATGAAATCCTGAGCTGCACCAGTCAAGGCAGCCTCAGCACGGATATTGAGGTCTCCCAGCACCAACAGTCTGGGGGTCCTCAACATCAGGTCCGAGACCACCTCCGACAGCTCAAGCAGGGAGACTATTGGTACACAGCAGGGTGGGTGGTACACCAGCAGAATCCCCAGTCTGTCTTGTGAGCCCAACACACAATACAGGCCCTCCAGACCACCTCCCAAAGAGACAGGAAGCTTGGCCAAGGAGATAGAACTTTGATAGACTATAGCAACTCCCCCTCCCTGACTCTTCAAGCGACACTGGTGCTGGACCGAGTATCCAGGCAGACGCAGATGGGAGAGGGACATATATCCATTTCAGATATATCTGGCATCACAGATGCAACTGTTGAGGGGTGGGGCCTTGACAAAGCTTCTGTGTCTCAGGGTATCAAACTTGTATGTCCAGCTGTAGTTAAACTACTTAATTGATGAGATACTTAAAAGGGAAGAGACTTTTTGTTTTGTTAACAACGAGCCCCATGAGTTTAACAATAAAAAGCTCTTAACAGTGGAGGAATTAGAGCTAAGACCTCCACCCTGTTTGACATAAAAGAATTAGAAAGCTCTTCAGCTTAGTCAAATCCTTGATTTAACCTTACCTTTCTTCTCCAGAGATCTGTAGGGATCCCTGGATCACACCTTTTGTCCATAGCCATCTCCCGACCCTTCTCAGTTCTGTTCTGCATTTCTGAATGTACTTATGACATCTAACCCCTTTTTTTTGGACCAGGTTCCATTTTTCAATGGATATCAAACTGAACTCCTCCAGTGGCCTCTTGTTCTACATGACCAATGACTCTCTCGGCTCCTTCTTCTCTCTTTTCGTCTCCAACGGCCACTTGGTGCTTTTGGCTGATATCAGTGGACATAAACTGAGACTTAGGACCAAAGACAAGTACCAAGATGGAAAGTGGCACACAGTAAGGGCAAGAAAGCAGAAGATGTCCTGGGGCTTGGGGTGGTGGTAACTAAGCAGGACTGTGGCAGATGCTATGAATATGTTTGTTCTCTTTGCTCACAAGAAAGTAAATTGACCTGGTGTCCCTCCAACTGTGTTGGACTACAACACCTGCCATCCCTTCAGCCAGCATTGCAAAGGGCTGTGCTGGCTAGAAGTGCTCAGAACTGCCATCTGCACAACTGGAGGGTACCAGGCTAGAAAGAGGGCATTCAGCATTACGGCGGTTAGAACCATGCAATTCTGATACGTATCTCTTGTAATTCACAGATCTTCTTCAGCAGAGACAGAACCAGAGTCCAGCTGGTCATTGATGGACTGAGAACTCAGAATAAGTTACTGGAAACAGCTGGAGACATTTGGATCCCCAGCGTCTTTTATGTGGGCGGAGCCCCTATGGAGAAGGCCAAAGCTCATGTACCGGTAAGCATCCCAAATACATGTCCGAAGAACTTGCCTTCTAAAAGAGTCAGCTGTTTTGTCAGTGAGAGTAGGCAACATTGAATTCCATGGACAGAGCAGTGTTCTCTGAGTCCAGGGGTGCCTTGCTCCTTGCTGTGTTTGAGAGTTCATTGACACTGTGGACAACTGAATGTCTTCATGCATCAGATGGACCAACGTATGCCTTCTCCACCACCCATCTGTAATACATGCCATGCAGTTTTATTTCTGTAGGTTCAGTTCTCACGATCCTGTCCACCTGAGACAAGAGTAGAAGCACTTTGGGAATTGGGACCTTGCTCTACAATATACAGGTCATAACAAGAGGAAGGGAGGGAGGATTACCCAAAATAATAACGTATAAAGAGCACGAAGACTCACAGCCATGTACTGCTTAGCAAGGCAATTACAAGCCACAAAGGATGACATCCTTTCATAGGCTACCTAGGCCATGGTTGAAGCATCTAGTTCTAGAAGGATCAGATTATCCAGTGATGGTGCCCACTTCCAACGAATCTGCATTTTCTCCCAACAGGATGCTTCTGTTTCTAGCTTTAAGGGCTGCCTCAGGCAATTGAAATTGGACAGGAAACCTCTGGTATCTCCATCCCGTGTGTTTGGTGTCACCCCTTGTTACATGGGTCCTATGGAAAGTGGTGTCTTTTTCTCTGCTGAAGGAGGATACGTGGCTTTAGGTACTGTATGGATTGTCTTTCCTTTGTCTTCCTAGGAAGACCCTTGCTCCCCCAGCCTCGTTCTCACCCACTGTTGTCTTTGCAAGGCAGGAAGGTTCACTTTCCCTTCTACTCTGACAGTTGTGGGGTTTTTTTTCACTTTTAGACAAATATGTGGCTGTTGGAGAAGACTTTGAGCTGATGCTGGAAATTCGTCCGCGGAGTTCCTCTGGCCTGATATTCCACATAGGCACAAAACGAACCAACTACCTCAGGCTGTACTCAGACAGCACAAAGGTAAACCATGAAAAAAATATGAGGCCTCAGGCAGTGCTTGGTACAGAGTGGAAATAACCCATGCGGGTACTAAGTCCATCTCTGAGAAAGTGAAAATTAAAATTAAGGCTCGTGTTCATTGCCTTGTCTGATCCAGGTGGAAGCTACACCTCAGACATGAATTGTAAGGCCCTCAACTACTCTGTACCCCCCCCCCCAAAAGCTGGAGAGTGCCTACTTCTTTCCCCCCATCACTCAAATAGAATCATGAAGTTGGAAGCGGTCTACAAGGCCAAGGCAGGAAATCAAATGGTATATTCCAGGTGTTTGTCTCCATTTCTGTTGAAAGCCTCCAGCACTGGAGTGCTCACCACCTCCAGAGGCAATTGGTTCCATTGCCATACTGCAAGTTTTCCCAGCTCTTCGGCCTAATTCTGGTTCCCTATAACTTGACCCCATTGTTGCAAGTCCTACATTCTGGTTTGATTGAGAACAGACCCTGCCCTTCCTCTTATGGCAGCCCTTCATGTATTTGAGAAGGGCTTTCATATCTTCCCCTAAGTATCCTTTTGACAAGACAAAACAGACTCATAGGACGAATTGGGTTGCAGGCTAAAAACAGCCTTCTTTGGCCAGGGATAGTGATGATGAAATAGTGGTTTGAACAGACTTGGTTGGTTGATGGAAAAGCTTTTGTCTCTCTTCACCAGCTGTCCTCAGGTCTCAGTGGTCAGAGAGGAAGCAACGTGTTCTGTTCTAGCTTCCCCATTCGTTTTATGTCATGGGTTGGAGAGGACACGAAGGGCCTCCTGCCTTCCCTGCAGCTTAAACCTGATGCGGCCCTCAGGGACAAGAAGTCGGGCACCTTAGATGTACAGTAAAGAAACAATTCAGACAATAAACCATCCACAGCCAGGACAAAGCATAAACGCATTAGTGGCAAAGTATTAGGACTGGAGCAGACAAAGAATTGGTGGGATGGCATGCAACATCTCACCACGAGGACGTCACAGGCTGATATGCTTTTCAGGTGCCCTGGGAAACACGGGGAACATGTAGAACACGATTCTGGTTCTGGGAGTGTCAATGAAGTGTTGTTTCACATGTTTTCTTAATTCTGCATGGAGACGCTTCGGGGGGGGGCACAGTGGGAGTACCCCTGTCACCTGCAAAATAGATTGAGTGTATTACCACAGAGGCAGGAGCAGAGGATGTTTTGTGCTTATCACATGCATGGGGGTGGTAAGGGAAACTGAAGCCACTGTAACTAGAGAATTAAAATCCCTTCACATTGCATGCAGCTCTTGGGCACACACACCTCTTTGCCTGAAGTACTGGCTGGGCCCCTTGGGCCTAAATATAGCCTTTTTCCTCATCTGCAGCAGTACACGGCCAGTTGCTAGTCAGCAACAAGGCATGTCCTGCCTTTACTCAGGGCTTATTCACCACTACAAGTCTCCTCACTGAGGCAGCCGGGTAGAAGACAGGGTGAAAAGTGCCAGTTGTGCTGTGCCACATACTTCAGGTGCGCTCAGCATTGTTTCTTTCTCTTGACATAATGCCAGAAATGCTCTTAATTCTCTACTGCTGTATTAGGTCACTGTGATGGCAAACACTGGCGCTGGGGAGTTCTCTACCTCGGTGGCCCAACCTTCACTCTGTGACGGCCAGTGGCATACAATAGCAGGTAAGCAACTCTTCCATGGTTCTCTTTCGGCTGCCCTTTTCTAGAAGAACATAAGAGTGTTGTAAAGCCTTCCCGAAGCAGTCTTCTCCAGCCTCTTTCCACATATGCCCATCACCTTAGAAGACACCTGATCATAGGCTTCCAGCAACAGAGTATACATCAATACTCTCCAAGCTGATGAGAAACTACATTTCGGTCTCAGATGTGTACAGCCTTTGAATTCAAACCTTTCTTCTCGTCACCAAATAGCTGCCGGTACTGACTCAACCTTGACTGCCAGAGCTCTTCCAGGGCTTTGCTTTCACAAGCATGGGCAGATAGTAAACAGATGCAGCCTCGCTGAAAAATCTTTGTTAATTAAAATGCAGGAACAGTACTGGCAAGCTTCTTGGTAGAGATGGACACGAATCCCAGTTCTGCACTTTGTGGAGTAGCTGAACTGGAGCCTGGTGCGTCCCTGCTGAGCCTCCTTTAGATGCTGCTTCTGAGTGGGCATCTGGTGGTGGAGTTGGGGCGGAGAGGTGCTGAACAGCTGTGTTGGTGGCATGAACTGCCAAACTGCTCATCCTGGGATACACACCCACACCTCCTGGTAAACTCTTACTAAAACAGGAAGACACTCTTCCCTTGTTAAAATGTTGAGTAGGCATCCAATACGTCTTCTTGCGTTTAGCCAAAAGGCAAAGCACATGTTGAAACAGATGCTACAGTCACATAACAATTATATGCACATTAGTCCAACTCAACATGCCTTATTCTCTACCAAGAAATGGACTCCCATCTACCTTTTCTAGACATTGAAGGGGGAAAGGTGGTCCCTTTTACCTTCTTTTACCTTTATCCCCCCCCCCAAAAAAAATCATTTCTCAACATACCTAGTGTTGAGTTCAACACTTCTGCTTTCTTTCCAAGTTATGAAAGGTGGCAACGTGGTCCAGTTAGACGTGGACACAGAGGGGAATTACACAGTCGGACCTGACCAAGCCGACAGCGCTGCTGTCACAGAAAACATCTACCTCGGTGGAATGCCAGGTGAGGATTTAGGCGTCAGGGACATTTGGAGGGGGGTAGATTCTGGCTGTCCGCATAACTGGGTTGTTTTATGCCACTTCCCCAAATTAATGTGAACAATGATTTCACAACAGGTATCCTGTTGCCTAAAAATGAGACAGAAGGAAATTCATCTAAGCATGCCCTCTGCTGTTGCACACTCAGCCTTGTTTTAAGTGATTGTGCAACTAAAGCAGGAATCAGTACACATAAATGAGCCTGTTGGAACGGGGGGGGGGCACAATTTCCTTTCTGCCCAGCATTTAGGCAACAGATGTCTAGGTATTTTGAACTACAATTCTCAAAACCCTTCTGACCTAAGCCAGCCTCACTGAACCTGATGGGGGCTACATAGGACAGCACTTGGAAGGCCAAACATCTCTCCTGGCTGTTCCTGCATAAGTCTCGGCTGCCTTCCCCAGCTTTCATTGGTGGAAGCCAGACTTTGGGAGTACCGCTGAAGGGTCCGCTGGACATAAGCCGAGCCATGTGAAAGGGCAGGACTGAACCTGGATTTCCCCAGAATCAGAACCCCTGCCCGGAGTTGCAGTTGACTGCTATGATACAGAGAACGAGGCAGTGAAAAGGCCACTGTGATTTATCCTTTTCTCCCTCTTTTTGCAGACGTCACCAGCTTTGGCCTTGCAGCACCACAGCGTATAGCTCATTTCCCGTCTTACATAGGCTGTATGAAGAATGTGGTGATAAACCGGACTCCAATCAACCTGAGGCAAACGGGGACAATCACAGGCTCGGTGGGGCTCAGCGGGTGCCCAGTTATGTAGACAGTTTCTGTAACCAAGGACTTTGGAAAGGGACATCATTCTTTACCCGGGGGTGGGGCTTTTTTTTTTTTTTTTTTTTTGCAGGGAGCGGGTTTTTCTTTTCCTTGCTGCCTAGAAATGCAATCAGTGCCCAATGCCAGCAGCCAGTGTGCCGGGGGGGGGGGCTAGTAGGGCTTTGTCATCGTCTGGTTTGTAACTTATCTGTAATACATCTGCACATCCTCCCCCCCCCATCAGATGGTATCTTAAACAGGGAAAGGGATGGGCATAGTATATGAGTATTTATAAACCGTGTCAAAGTATAAGGTGCTCTCTCACACAAATGAGATTATAGCGAGTTCCCAAAAGTGTGCCTTAAAGGACTGCATCATCAAACTGAAATGACCAAGGGTCAGGAACAGATTATTCAATCATAACTGTGTATCATTTCCAAACAGCTTGCAACAGAACAGTGAGGTCTGGGGTCGTGTTCCGGATGCTGACGTAATGAAATAAAACTGGTTGATGACATTTCAAAGCATGTAGATCTTGTCCTTCCTGGTAGATGTCTGGTGGTTTCCAATCTAAACTCTCCCCTCACCATCAGGCTAGAAAGAGGGGCTTTCAAGATGGCAATAGGGAGAAAAGATGCATAACAAGAATGCACTTCTCCTTCTTGTCTCATCACATTATGTCTTATTGTGGCAGCATCAGTGCCTCAAGTCCAATGAAACCTCTTTCCAAGCTCTCTAAAGATTTTCACACACACACACACACACACACTTTCAAGGTGCTTATTAAGTGTTCATGAACAGGGAGCATGCAGAGCAGGAAGCTGCCTTCCAGGGAAGAAAATGGACCATCTCCTTTTCATACCACTAGTCTGATTTCTTCTTGGATCTCATGTCTCCAATTCCACTTGCAACATTAATGCAACAGTATATGGGTCACTTGTGCACTTAAGAGATGTCTTATATATATATATATATTTGTGTCTGTCTCTCTGTGTGTGTATATATAAATATAAGTAAATATGTTTCTCATCACTTGGGACAAGATATTGGTTCTGAAACAGACTTTATAACTTATCAAATATATGGGTTGTTTTCATACTGGGGTACATATTGTAAAATGGGTTTAACAAGTCTTGGTTTCTATTTCAGCAAGTGTAATTAACTGTTTTGAAGCTGTACTCTTAAGGCATGATCTCTGTAAATCACTGGTACATACTTTTAATTCAAATAAATTTTTATGGTCTATACTTTGTAAAACATGTACAGAGCAGTTTTTCTTTTACAGAGCCACTTCTTTCATGCCTGAGAAAAACATGACCCCTCCACCATAAACATACTCACCTGTTGGTGCAAATTTAAGATTTTATGGAAAGAGATTCCCATCTCAACATGCAAAGATCGCTGATAAACATCCATCATTAACACACATGATAAAGGGCAGTAAGATTATGAAGGCTAAATTGGACTAAGTTCTTGGAACTTCTACTCAGAGTCTAAGAATCAAAGCAAGTATCTCCTGTCTCTTCCCCCCCAAAAAGACAATGCAGGCCCACTTATCCCTCCCCTCTACAAGTACCAATTAATTAATTAATATTGTGTTTGCCATTCGTGGAAGTATTACAAAACATAATGGAGGTGCGTGTGTTAGAAATAAGCAGCATTTCTCCTCATATAGGGCCACGACTTTGGACACCAGGACTGGAGGTTAAGTTTCATCGGTCTTTTTGTTACACATTTTGCTACGAACAGTCAAAGGCCTTGACTAACTCAACAACAAGAGTGGGCAATTCCAAGACATGTTGGGGTTGGGGATGTTGCCTGCAGCTACATAATCCCCCAATTTGCTATGCTGGCTAGGGCCAATTTAAATTATAGGCAAACAAATATCTGAAGGACCATAACATAAATGATGGATGTGAATTGACCCTAAGGTTAGCAGTGCAGGTGTACTTGACAGGACTTGAGTAAGATGAAACAACCATTTCCAAAGAAAAGTGTATTTTAAGGCTGAAGACACACATGTCCTTGACACTGCAGCAAGTGGGGGAGAGACGCAGTATACCCAGAAGTTTGGCAGCAGGGTCCTTTACTTGTAGATTCAATACATGAAGTTGCCTAATGATCCTGCTTATCTTAAAATTTAATATCCAGGAGTACCCATATGATGAAGTTAAGAAACCTAATCTAAGCTCATGTCTTCCTCTTCATCTTTCTTGTCCTTTGTGTCTCCTTCTTTTTGGTCAGACGTGACATTGTTTTGCATTGCTTTGGCAAAGGCCTCTACATCTGAAACCAAGGACACATTCAGTTAGTACGCTGGCAGTGGAACAGAGCATGCAGCAAGAGCACAAGTTTAACTTTTACGTTTCAGCATGGCCACCATTTAACAAATAAACTAAAGATGCTAACAGCAGAGTACCACTCTGGCTAATGTGCAAGGGCAAGGCATAAACTGGGATCTTCACATATGCAAGCTACAGAATGCCACTGCATTTACTAGGCATAATCCAGCCCTTCAGCCTTTGCAGAGACACCAGGAGCAGAGCTGCAGTAGCCAATGTTACCCTTGATTCCTGCCATCTGATCAGTGTTCAAATTAAGGAGACATGAGTTCCAAAACAAAAAAAGCCAAACCAAATACTTCTGCATTAAGATGTTGCTTCATGGGTAGCCCACCCAGAAGATGCAGTCCCACTGGTGAAAAAAAAAGGCAACTTACCACCTTTGTTTGCTGCATCCACTGCCTCAGCTGGTAAGCCAAACTGACTCATTAAAGGCCCAAGTTGCCCAGAAGCCAAGGCAGCACTGAACATGCTCAGTGCCTAGAACGACAAAGAAGAACTAGTTCAAATTCTCACAGTGTTGTTTTTTTTTAATTCAGAGAAGCACCAGATTGCAGTAGATCCTTTCTGGTCTAGCTGCCAGGATGTGGCTCCTGGGAACATGTAGCAAAGGTGATCTAAAGCAAGCCTTCCAAATACCCAACTGCGATTCCCATCAAGCCATACAATGAGCCATTTCAATGAGAACCACGGTTCCACCCCCTGCCCCACTAGAACTGGTAGATCTCATGGTACAAAATGGGGCTTCAATTGAGTTCACTTCGGACCTTTCCCCAGCCTCTATTTTCACACTCAACATTCAACCACATGACCTTCCCTCTCTACAGTCATCTGACACAATGAAAACTGAGCTAACAACTTCAAAAAAATTGACCAGGTCATTGAGACAACAATGTGGCCTCTGAAGTAACTGCAATTGAGACATTCGGAGAAAAAAATTATAAATAATGACCGGCTCTGACTACTGTGGCTTGTTCACTTCCATATAGGTGATTTTAACTCCATATGCAAGACATGGAAAAACAGGCAGTCTGCCGCCTTTGAGGCTGTTTCATAAAAACAGCTTCCTCCACTGCCTGGCCTCCAAATTCTACTGCAATTTAAGACCTCTCCTGGCTATGCTTCAGCCAGTTTTACCGTTCAACAAAAGAGCTCCTTTTGCTCCCATTCGGCATCCACCGGTGCTCAGAGTGGGTTACCTGCTGAAACTGTGGCGAGGTCAGTGTGTTCTGGATCTCCTCTGCTGTCTGAGGCAGAGATTCCCCCGAAGGGAGGTAAGGCAGCAAGCGCTCTTGGACCTCGGTATTTGCCAGAATGGGCGCCATTATTTCAGGGGTCAGGACGCTGGATAAATCGACTGAGGAAAAACATGGCAAAATTATTCTCGTCAAGCAGAAGTACAAGGAACTGACTAAGGTGCTACAGGAGGAAGGGTCACCTAGGCACCATCAAACTGCACCTAAAATCTATTGCTAAATTAAAAACCTGAGATGTTACAGACAAACTTTAAGCAGCTTAAATTTTTCTTCAGTGTATGTTGTTGTGTGCTATTAAGTCACATCCAACATATGGGGAAGATTTACAAGGTGTGAGATATTTTTAAGGAGCGTGTCTGTGAAGATTCTCAGTCATCCAGGTGAGATTATCTGGAAGTTGAGTCATGGCAACTGGACTTCATTTTCTTGAGATAGAAACGTTTCACTGCTCATCCAAGCAGCTTCATCAGTCTTTAAGGAGTGGTGTTAAGAGTTCTATCCTCCTAGTCAGTTCCCATGGGCAAACAGGGCTATGAACACAGGTATCATAGCTCCAAGTTCATCACTCTATCCATTAGATACACTGGCACAATAATAATAATGACCATATTTTCCCGTTTATAAGACACTATTTCCCCCCTAAAATTGTTAGGCTAAAAACTGAGGGACATCTTATATATACACTGTAGGCAGGGTGTGCGGGGCCCCCTTTCTCAGCTTCAGTTTCTGCTCCTTCCTGAATCCACAAGCTAAACATTCTTGCAGCGTCCAGGGGTGCAGAGGTACTTTTCACAACCCCCCGTTTTACACACAGACACGTATCTTTAAGGTGCCTGTGCTTGCCTGGAAGCCTCCTCAATTTCAATGCGATTTCCCCTCCCCAATAGCCGCCTTTCTCTTAGGAACTGTGGCCTTGATTCCCTCAGGACATGTTAGACTGTGAGCGAGCACCTCAGGACAGCGGCTTGTAGGCCTGCACAAGAGATTTAAAAACAAAGCTGAGAAGCCCACTCTGCCTACGCCTGGCAGGGCCAAGGCAAGAAGACCGGGAAGATCTTTCCAGGACGGACTCCTCCTCCTCCTCCTCCTCCTCCTTGGCTTTGTTTTAAAATCAGTCTCGTCCTACGAAAGTCAAGGGGCACCAGCCAACGTGAAACTCGTGCAAGCCTAAAAGTGGCTGCCTCAAGACGTTCACGATCTAACACGTGCTGAGGGGCGAAACAGGCACCGAGCAAGGGAACCCTTTGCACATAAGAGAGAGGTGGCCGCTGGGAGGGAAAATCCCACTGAAATCAAGCAGGCTTCCAGGCAAGTACCAGGGACCTTTAAAAAGAGAGAGACAGTAAAAGAGAGCATTGTGAATGTGCTTCCACACCCTCGGGTGCTGCAATAATGTTCGGCTTCTGGGTGCCAAAGCAGGGGACAATCCATCCCAGATGGGCTCCTCTTTCTTTAATTTTGGGTCAGAAAAGTGAGGGGTCATCTTATACTTTGGAGCATCTTATAGATGGAAAAATACGGTAGTTACTGTGCATTAAATACAACTAAGGAAACACTTGAGCTCTTCTTGGCCACCAATCCTTTTACCTTGCTGTCCTCCTGCTCCGGCAGGCACGTTCATAGTGGCTAAGATCGTCTGGAGGTCACTCAGTTGGATGGGCTGGGTAGGACTCGTTGCTGTGCTCGTTCCATTTCCTGAGCTCGGGGCCGGACTAGGGCTGGTGGTGGCCGAGGCAGGTGCAGGAGCCGTCGGGGCAGGCGTGACCCGCGTGGAGGAAGTACTAGAAGATGGTGTCACCGCTGCTGACTGGCTGCGGGAGCTAGAAGAAAATTCAATACATCAACTTCTGCAAACATAATTCTTGGTCTGGAGCCGTGGAGAGGAGGAGCTACTAGTTTAACCAGCTGAATAACATCTAGTGGAGAATTCTGGTAGGTATTTTCCCACTTACTAACAGAGGTTCTGAGCAAATCAACACCTTCTTCTAAATGAAAGAAATAGGGTGCTTGCTTGCTGAGTTTGAAATCCAAATATGGAAATAACAGATTTATTGTATTTTTCTGTCTAAAAGACGCTCCCAAGTACAAGACCTCCACTTTTCCAACCCAAAATTATAAAGAGAAGCCATCTGGGAAAAAGCCTCCCCATCTTCTGGGCCATAGAATTAAACACAGAATTCCGGTAGCAAATCTGTCTCTTCCTGTCCCCCTGTCTCTTTGCATCTAACACTTACTGGCAGCTAAGACGATATTTCCTTTTCTCTTGAAAAAGCTGTCCATTCCTTTCTTTTACAGTGGTACTTTGTATAAAGGAATTAATTCGTTCCAAATGAAATTATGTTAAGCAAATTTTCCTTTATATACATTCACATAGGAATGCATTGAAAACAGGTTATCCCATTTTTTGTTGTACGGATTCTCCCCATAGGTGATTACGTTAAGCAAATTTCCCCTATCTCCAGAATTTTTATGTTGTACACATTTTATGTTACACAAGCTGTTTGTTATACGAGGGTCCACTGTAATCCCTAATCACGACTATTTTTATGTTGTACGGATTTACCCCATAGATGATCCTGTTAAGCAAATTTTCCCTATCTCTGGAATTTTTTATGCTGTACAGATTTTATGTTATACAAACCGTTATACGAGGGTCCACTGTACAGTGGTACCTTGTATAAAGGAATCAATTCGTTCCCAATGAAATTATGTTAAGCAGATTTTCCTTTATACAAATTCCCATAGGAATGCATTGAAAGCAGAGTAATCCCATTTTTATGTTGTACGGATTCTCCCCATAGGCAATTATGTTAAGCAAAATTCCCCTATCTCCAGAATTTTTATGTTGTACAAATTTTATGTTATACAAGCTGTTTGTTATACAAGGGTCCTCTGTATTTATTTATTTAATATTCACCTGGGTGGTGGCACAGGCTCCTGTCTCAGAGCTGCTGCTGGAAGCGATGAGGAGGAGGGCATTTCTCTGGCAACTGTTCCTCGTGGGCACACACAACTCCCAGCCAAGTTCTTACATGTCTAGCAAGTTCCATGTCAAGACTCCCCTCCCGCCCTTTCCTCCAGTCTCACCCACCGTCTGACCCTGGATCCTACTTGAACCTACTCTATGACAAAGTCAGACCAGCTTCTATGAGATACCAGACCTTTCTCACCCTTGACCACGTCAAGAAGGAAGATAATACTGACCTAGCTTAACTCATTGCTATAGGGACTGTTGCAATAAGGTGTGAAGGGTTTTGATCACCTCAAATAAGAAGCCAAAAGGATGATGACCATGGGTTATCTACTCATATGGAGTTGCTTCTCAGGAGTCCCTTCCAGAGACCTACAGTATTATTTAAGGCAATAGAAAGAACTGGGATCAAGTCCAAATAAGAATCACCCTTTGGGTAGCAGACAGGTCTATTCTAGGGGCAGTAAAACGTTAAAATGGCACTTAACGAAAAGCAACAGGTAGAGCTGCTGTATTTCAGCTGGGCGAGAGGCACACTCGGAAGGTACACCACTGTTTTCTCTACTGAAAGACAAGACGATTGTAAGCCAAGACGTTTCTTACCTCGAAGAAGAGCTGCTTGTTGGGGGCCCTCCGCTCCCTAGCAGACTAGCCAGGCCAGGTCCGGTCAGGGCACCAAGTCCACCTTTAATAAGATAAAAAGCAGCATCTGTTCAGAAACCTTTTTTTTTCAAGCAGTTGTTTAAGAATGTACCACTACCTGGATATTTTGTCCAAAAGTTACTTGAGTTTATAGACCTTCCTCAAACCCACACACAGAGAGATGCTTAGCCCAGTCACTTTACTGCTTGGTTACTTAGGCCAAACTCCTGTATGCATGAACTTAACCAAAACATCACATCAAGAGGACCTGAACTTTGCTCACCTTGTGCAACCCTCTCTGGCTAAAGGTTTGCCTGAAACAGTCAACACGATAAACTAATTCCAAAGAAAACTCATGGAAAGGCAGACAAGTCTTTCATTCTTTTCCTTCCGGAATTTTGCAGAGATGATATAAACACATTCGGCATTATTATTACAAGGTCATTTCACACACATGCACCTCAAAGATTAGTACAAATATGTGAGATGTTTTAACAGATGACAGTGCCATCCAGTCACTTCCCGCAGATTTAGACCATGCATTCAATAAACACCAGAGAAAGTGATGGTGGAAGCCATTTTTCTACTTTTATAATGGTCTGTGGAGATACTCTGAGGGGCCACAGAGCCATCTCACCCCTTCTGGTGTGCCCCGTCCTTTGCCCCTCCAAATACTTCTATCTTCCAATGGTCAAGACAACCTGCTGTTTTCAGTATGTAAGACACCTACAGCTGGAAAAGGCCTCAACGGGCCTATTGTGCCCCAAGATATGACGCTCTATCTGGAGCCCCTAGAGCTCTGCATTTGCTCTATGAGCCATGCTTTCTTCAGCCTTGTTCTTACGGTAGGGGTGGCACTCCTCCAACCTTCTTCAATAATTTCCTTTTTAGTGGAAAGGGAGGAAAATGTACAACTGTGGATGGTAGGATGGCAACAATTATTATTAGGGAATCACAGTGTATATAATCACAGCTACTGCAGCAGAAGGAAATCACTTATTTGATCACAAAAGGCCCCTCGTCTAACTCAGAACACACCTACAAAGCATCACTCCACTTCTCCCTGTCCCTGTGGCGATCTTCAAAATCCCACGACATCTGTTCCAGGTTTTTGCAAATGCTAGATTAATACTTTTCATGGAGAAACCAAAAGGACCACCTGTTGCACTAAGATCTTCAGTTCAGAGATGGAGAAAAGAAGAGGAGCCTCCTTGTTACTTTTGAAAGCTTTTATCTTGACCCAGTTATACTGATTTACATGCAAGCTCTCTGAAGTAGCAAGTGCCTTGGAAAACAATCATACTCTTTGCAGGGAGTTTCAAGCTGAGAAGGGCAAAGTGACCTCTCTATTGCTGTGCAGTCTAACAGATTGTACTTTTTCCTGCATTTCTGGAATGTTCCTCTGGCATGTTAGGTAAGGCCAAGGGTTTAGGGTACAGCATCACCACACTAGGCCCCGACACACCCTTGCTTTTCAGATCCGTCAGCAGAACACCAACACCAACAGAGGAATCTTAGGCAGCAGACCAGGGATGTGAACACATTATCCCACCACATTCTAAAGCAGCATTTATGCCGCCGTCTGAGACCCCAGAGCCAGCTGGTGGCCGAGGTTCGACGCTTAACAAATACTAATTTGCCATCCAGTTGTGGAAGCGGCTTACCGAGTCCTCCCAAGCCTGTTGGTCCAATCAACTGCATGAGTTGGTTGTGGCTCATGTTTCCCAGAAGGCTTTGCAAGCCACCCTCACCTAAACAGAAAACAGCAAAGAGTATAATATCGACAATTATTAGCAGCCCTCCACATAAGAAAAAAAAATTGTGCAATTTATACTGTCGTTTTATGAGGAAAGTCTTGCGGCTCCTAATTTGTCATAAAGGCAACCTCAAGAATTAGTGACCTCCAACAGATCGAGTTAATAACAGCCCTGCTCAGCCCTTATTCATTCCATCTGCCCTGTTTCACCGTTTCCACTTGCTTTTGACTTTACTATCTTTTTCTAGCGAGTCTTGTCTTTTCATGATGTGCCAGAGTATAATAATCTCATATTAATTCTAGAGAGAGTGGGGGCCGTATTTGACCTGGCTCCCACATATCTGTTCTTCTGAAAGCCCATGGTACCCAGAAAGCTTCCAGGCTTATATTCAAAATGAATCAATCCCCCCTGCCAGCGGATTTCACTATCTAGCCTTCATACGTGTGCAGAATAATTGAAAATGCTATAGTTTGGATGATCCTGGCCTCTCCAGTGACACATACATCCTTACACTTGAGAATCCCTGCTAGTTCCTTCATGGTTACTCTTCCATACTTTCAGTCTTCTGATTTTTTGGCTACATTATCCATTTGGAGTCTTAAGCAATTGAAGGTACAGAAAGTTGCAACAATTTCAGTTTCTTCTACTTCCATCATCTTGACAGCTAACTGAAATCCTGGCTTTTGCATTTTTGTCTTTCAGTAGACATTCAAGGTCATTTGCTCTTTTTCCAGTAATGCAGTACCATCTAAATGTCTAAATCTATCACTATTGAACTTTCTTCCATCCATTTTCGTTGCTTCTTCATCTGAATACAATTCTGCTCTGCATACACATTCTGCAGATAGATTGAACTAATAAAGAGGTATAATACACCTTGTTCATACAGAATACTCTGTCCTAACACTGTATCATGACTTTCACGGGTTGTTGCACATATATTTTTGTTTAGAACGATCCATACAGCCAAAAGCTTTGCTGTAATATATCAAGAACAGCATGAGTTACTCTTAAAATACTTTGGTACACTGTAATAGCTCAGGCCTGCACAACGCGTCGACCGCAGGTGACTCGTAGCCTGCGGAGTACTAAGAAGTCGCCAGCCAGGTCCTCGCCTTCCTCCCGACCTGAGGGCGCTCCTCCACTGACAGCGCCATGGAGCTTGGTGAGTGGGTGGGTGCGGAAGGGCGAGCAGGCATTCCTCCTCCTCCTCCTCTGCCAGCACAGCAGAGGTTGGTGGATTATGGGGGGGGAGGGGCGAGTGGGTGTGCTTCCACCAGCGCCGCAGAGCTGGAGGAGGGGTCAAGCGGATGCTCCTCCTCCTCCTCCTGTGCCGTGGAGCTTGGTGGGTGGGTGAATGGGGCGAGCAAGCACGCCACCGCCACAGAGCTTGTTGAGTGGGTGGGTGGGTGGAGAAAGTGGGTGCGGCGCCACCACGGAGCGTGGTGGGTGGGTGGGTTGGTGAGCGGGCACTCTTCCTCCGCCGGCACCGTGGAACTTGGTGGGTGGGGCGGGCGGAGCAGTTGTGAGGACTTGGGAAAGGAGCCCACAGGTTGTTCAAAGTTGGATAGCCCTGTAATCGCTTATATCCAATATGATCCTTATTGTCTCTTATTTTGAAATCCAGCTTCAATACTGAGATATTGCTTGTGCCACATGTGGCAAGTCTTTGTTTAAAACTTTAAGCATCACTTTGCTTAACATGGAAATTAATGGAATGGCTCTACAGTCGCTGTATCCTCTGGCATACACTTTCTTCGGGAATGTTATGTGTATTTAACATTTCCCGTCTGTGTGCTATTATTTTGGCTTTCATATCTGATAGTATATTCTTGTTAACATTTTGATGCAATCAGTCTCTGAAGCATGAAATATCTCTAATGGTGTCTAATCTGATTCAGATTTACTTCATCCAAGTACTTAGAGAGTGGCTTATACTTCACTTTCTAAATTGCAGGTTCTTCTTCAAAGATTCTTCCAGAAAGGAATTCATCAACCTTGCACCTGTTCTGTACTGTTCTTAAGTATATTGTTTCCTCTTTATCTTCTCCTGATACAGTAACATCATCCTTATTGATGTTTCGAAGTTTACATTTTCCCTCAATTTTTTGGATCTTACAGAAAAGAGGTCCTGCTTCTCTCTTTTTCAACAGTACATGCTCTGTTCTACAATCCGCTCCTGGTCTTGTTTTGGCAGAGAAAAAATTAGTTTCTCTTTTTTCCACTTCTGATAACATGGGATATCTATGCTTTTTATTGAATGTAGACGATCAGTAGCCTGAACTGGTTTCTATCTAAAGCTGTGCTCACTGCGGACCATTGGTTTAAGTTCTTAAGCAAGAATGTTCTTCTACGACCCGGGCCATGCTTCCCATCTCTTTTTCCTTGAAGGATAACCTGCAGTATCTGGAGATATCTTTTGCACAGTTGTCTATTCTTAAGCAATTGTTTGCAGTACATAGGTTTTTTCAGCTTCACTTAGTTCTGATTCACTCTGCTGCTTCATTTCTGGCTTTTAGGCCAAACTCCTTAACAATGTTTGACGGTTTTACTGCTTACTATTGCATACCAATCACCTACAATCATCAGCATATTCTGTATGCTCAATTTAACATTACATCTCTCGTTATCCTCGCATGTATTTTGTTTCATGGCTGTACAATACTGAAAGCCTCCACCAACAATAATTTTCTTTCATTATTTCTGAGTTCCCAAAGCATTATTCCTTCCTTCATTTAAAAACAGCCAGTTCTTAAATATATTTATACGGTAGTTCTTTTCAGTGCACCCAGACATACAATACAGCAGACTCTTTTTTAGGGCATACCGCTTAGTTATGGGATTTTCGAGAGAGGAAATCAACTTATTCTACTTTCATTAATATCATGTTCTTAGTGGCTGCCTTACTGGTTTGGTTTTATTACTATTTATCCTATCAAAGGTACAGTAAAATCTTGGTTTACAAGTACCTTGTTTTAAGAGTGGTCTGTAAGACAAGCAAACATTTCCTCAAAATGTTGCCTCGATCAACAAGCAATGTCTTGCAATACAAGCACTGGAGGAGGTCACATGACCACAAGTGAGCCAACAGTGTCTCTCTCCCCCCTCCCCTTGCTGGACTGTGGGTGACTGTCTGGAATATTCAGTCTAAAGCAAATCTCAAAAGCAGAGGGAGGCAAAAGGATGCTCTGCCTTGTACCAGCCAGGAATGTTTTCAAAGGAGAGTGCAAGTTAGGATTTTGTTTTATTTTTCTGTATATTTATATTTATATTCAATTTGTTTTCAACATCCTTTCTTGTTTTTCAAACAATTTATAGTCACGGGGCAGCAAGTCAAGTGTGTATATGGCTACTAATTGTTCTTTATTATTGTCACATTAAAAACACAGAGTAAATCCAGCTGTTAGTCCCAAGCAGAGCAGATTCTGCAGCCAGGTACGTAAGCCATGGTACAGACATAGACTTCTAGCCAACTTCTTTTGTGAGTTTTGGCATTTTGTGTGTATATAGTATGTGGTCTATGGGACCCCAGAACCAATCATGTCAGTTTCCATTATTTCTTAAGGGAAAATTAGCTGTGATATAAGAGTGTTTTTGTTCCAGAACGAATTATACTCTTAAACCAAGGTATTAATATATTTTGAAACGGAACAGTTAATCTGTATTTTACAATGATGCTCCACTTGGCCACCTCCAAGGATTTTGTGCACAAAGCTGGGATACATCAACTAAAACATAATGATTCAGAACTGGTTCAGAACTGGTAGGGAATTGTGAGAAAACTTGCATACCTCCAAGGGCAGAGAGTTCATGGCCTCCACTTCCACTGCCACCCAGGGCTCCAGGCATTGGTGGATTGTTAAGGTACTCGTTCACTTTACGACAGTGCTCCTCATCTTTCTCAGTCTTGGGTTCCTGAAGGAATAAAGTTTTACAATCTGACCTGTGGCACCTGGCAAACAAGTCCTCGTATCACTCAGCAATCTGCCTTCTGCCTCAACTCCACATTCAGTCCAAATCCACTTCAAATCCTCTTCTCTCCAAACTAAAACCAGAGGTTTCTATCCAGGTGCTTCCACATTTTTTTTAAATCATTCTACTATTTCTGAGTCTGGCACAACCCACCAAGGGCACTGGGGGGTAAGCATTTGGCTCCCAGGCCCTCCAAAGCTGCCCATTCCTGACCTAACAGAAGACACCCAGGTAGGCCACTGAGACAGAAATCAATGCAAACCTGCATCCAGAAGAACAGTCTCTTGGATCCAGCCTTGAACTTCAGCACATATACTCGGCCAGTAGTACACTGAGGCACCCTCTTAAATTCACAGTCATCAGGAAAAATAATTAAGTCCTGAAATGCAGGAACAATTAGTAATACTGGGTAAAAGTACAAATACTATTGAGATTTCAATGAAAACAGTGATCAATAGTCTCCTTCTCAAACAAACTATAGTTAGGTATCTAAGGACTGGTCCTTAGGAGGGGCTTTGCAAGATAAGACATGGGCTTCAAGCATACTAGAGGGTTTCTCTTTGGCAAGAACTGTTAATTCCACAGTGATATGTTGCCCTGCCACAAGTAGACAGGAAGAAAAAGGAGTATCTGTTTCTCCAAGCCATAATCCCCTCCACACAAAACCACATCGAGTTTTAACTACCTCTAAGTATACCTCTAAGGGGGCGTGGTGGCTCAGCGAACTAAGGCTCCGAAAACTGTGGGCTGCAGAGTTGGCAGCTTGAATCCCAGGGGCCACGCATCAGAGCGAGCTCCAGCTGATAACCCCAGCTCTGTTCAAAAGCATGTCAATGCAAGGAGATAAATAGGCACCGCCGTAAAAAAGCGGGAAGGTAAAACAGTGTTTCCTTGCAGCCAAGCCAGCCACGTGGCTACGGACTTGCACAAGACTGGCTCTTCGGCTTGAATACGGAGATGAGCACCGCCCCTAGAGTCGGACACGACTACCATGCATGTGCGGGGGGAGGGGACCTTTACCGTTACCTAAGTGTGCAAGGCAGTCTTCAAACTACATATGAACAGCAAGGAACTGATGCATTCCACTTACATCCTCCACATTCCCAGAAGTCCTGTCTTTCCAACAGAAGTGAATGAGTGAATCATCGGTCTGCTGGATGTAGACAAGACCTTTCCTTTTGTCTGGTGTGACCGTGCTGCCTTTCAAAGACATCTTTCCCGCACGGAATTCGACCAAGTATTTGCTAGATGATCCTCGAGAGCCTGGCACAAGGCTTGGAAATAAAGCACCTGAAGACATCCTAGAAAGAGAGAGAATGGTCCATAATCAATGTTTCAGGCATACAGAGTTTTATTTACACTTGAGTTCAGAAATACATAAGTAGAGTACCTTTTTAAAAAAAAATATTGCTGCAATAACTGTTTTACAATGAAAATATGTAGGGGTGAGAAAATCATGTGCTGTGATCATATTTCAAACTACAGTGGTACCTCGACTTACAGATTTATTCCGTTCCAAATGCATGCTCCTAAGTCAAACTACTCTTAAGTCGGGGCACCTATCTAAAAAAAATTGAAAAAATAAGTAAAAAAATAGAAAAAATAGAAAAAAATGTAAGTTGAGCAGACCAAATTTAAAATTTGTAAGGCAGCAGTTAAAATGCCTACAGTTTTCTGCTCCTAAGTCAAATTGCTCTTAAAGTCGAGCTGCTCTTAAGTCAGGGTACCACTGTATATTCCTTTTGGCAAACTGTAATTTACATCATAAATATGTTAGCAATTTTGTTGGATTACCTAAAGCAGGGCTGTCCAACAGGGAGACCGTGGGCTACTGGTAGCCTGCGAAGGGTTCAAAAGTAGCCCGCCAGGCATCAATAAAAAAACATGAGGGGATAAGTTCTCCACCCCTCCCTCCCCCATCCCAAGGACCACCACTGCCCCAGCAAAGTTCTGGGTCTGCCAGCTCACTTACTCAGCTGAGCAGGCAGTTCAAGGGCCATGAGCATGTGCTCGGAATGGATAAAATGTTTAAGTAGAGGTATTAGTGTAGTAGCCCTCAGGCACTTTAGGCCAGAAAAAGTAGACCTCGGCCTGTTCAAAGTTGGACAGCCCTGACATAAAAGGACTCACAGTGAATCAAATATTGATCTGGCATCAGGTTTACTTGCTGCTGTCAAGACAGCTATAGCCTTCTTTGGTAAAAATTCAACTACTATAATACATTATATATAATATATAATCAGAAACTGCATATATATGGAGAGAGAGAGATACACACATATTTTATGACTATCAGACATTTCTTCAAGAGAGCCTTAAAAACATGGCTATTTAAGGACGCCTTTGGTAAATTCCAGGGGTAACCTCCCCCCCCTTCGCTGCCCTTCCTACATTGGCTTGCCGTCCTGGACACCGCTGTTGATTGTTTTATTGTTTTATCTGTTTTATTTGCTATGGTATTGTGTAAACCGCCCTGAGTCCCCTTTGGGGAAATAGGTGCGGTATATAAGTTTGAAAATAAATAAATAATAAATATTTGTTGTATTGTACATGAATAACAGAATGTTGTTCTGCTTTCTATGAATTGGTACAGAAACCTGTACAGTAAAAATAATTCTTCAACTATAAAGCTGGAAGGGACCCTATGGGTCATCAACCCCATGTCAAGGAGGCACAGTGGGAACTGAAAGGCTGAGGATCAACAGCCAGATACCTAAACCGCGGAACTATCCAGCAGTTCTATGCTTAACCCTAACTTCAGAATTAGATACATTAAAAGCTCTTCCTCTGAGACGCCCACACAAGTACACTTCCATAACTTCTGGCAAAATATATTTGTTCCACGTGTACTTCTTAGAAATCTTAATAGATGTAGAACCAGGTAGTCTTAATCTCTTATCTTGCACAGGTATCAAGGTAGAGAAAATTTTACAAAGTTGACCTTATTTTGTGCAAAGAGAGAAAGAGCTAACAAAACCTTTTCATTTTAAATTAGCAAGGATTATTGGGATGGCAAATTATTCAGGGCCAGTTGACAAATTTAATGTTGGAAATTTCTGAAGTCCAAAGGTGACAAAGGAATGACATGCAATGCCCCACCTCTGCTATTAATACCCCTAAAGCTCACCTCTGCTATAAATACCCCTAAAGCAATCTGCACTTGTAGCAAACAACACTTTCAACTGGAAGTTGAGTCATGGCAACCAGGCTTTTTTTTCTTGAGAGATAGAAATGTTTCACTGCCCAGACTGATGAAGCTGTTTGGATGAGCAGCAAAACGTTTCTATCTCTCAAGAAAAAGAAGTACAGTTGCCATGACTCAACTTCCAAATAAACTCACCTGGATGACTGAGAATCTTCACAAACACTTTCAAATGGAAAAATTATGTGCATGCAACAACGGGCAATGAAGACAAGTTGATATGTTAGAATGATATTACAACAGCAACTAAAAAGGTGAATCGTACAAAAATCACAGTCTCTTTTGCCCATCTGCAAGCCTGAAATACTGGAGGGCAAAAAGCAAGCAGAGCAAAAAAGGTTCAATTTTGGGGGGGAAAGAATTCTTTAATGGGGCATGAAAAGGACTAAAAACACTGTCATTACTAACTTCCATGCTCATTTAATTAAACAAGAGTGGGCTTGTAGGAACTCAATTCATTTTTAAATTGAAATACCTCAGTGGAATGAATCAAGAGAGAAAATACCATCTTGCATGTTTTTCAACTGTGTATGTAATCCAAACCCAGACGTCCTCCATTCAAGGACATTCTTGCTATTATATATGATGGTGACTCCCAAATCTTATTACTCAGCTGGAACCACAATTACTGTACTGTATTAGGAAGTCATCGGTTAAAATGTCATCATTTATTATAAACAGAAAACGGATATAAAATATTTTGAGCACTCCAAGTGCATTTGCTTTCCTCCTAACACAACTTCTTTCCACCATAAGGAGTCGGGTACAGATGAGTGAAGGAAAGTTACTCAGGTGATGGAAGGACAAAGAGAGATGGAAAGTTGAGTAACAGAAGCAACAAAGATTAGGTTTAACCCTAATCCTAACCAATAAGGCCACGTAATAGTTCATAACCAGGAAAAGCAGATTGAAACAACCAAGTCTTCAATCTTTTCTTGAATATCAACAACAGTAAGTTAAATCAGATTCACACTGGCAGCACACAGGGGTAGAGAGAGAGACATCACTTCCAGTCACAAGTTGCTGGAGGGAAAATTATTATTTTTCAAACACTCCTTTGTGTCAAACATGGGCATCCCTCAATTCACAGACTCCTTTCCCAACAAACAAAAAACAACAAATCAACCGGTACATCAAGAGGGGAACAAGGAGAGGCATGTAAAATGTAGCACCTCGCCCCAGGAGAGATCCTAAGTCGAGGAGATTGTATTGTATTCAATTGTTGTAAGCCGTCTTGGGTGCCTTCGGGGAGAAAGGCGGCATAGAAATAAAGCGATTTATCATCATCATCATCATCATCCCTACAAGGAACCCATGAGGGCCGAGCACCCGACTGGCGAGGGAAAGGCCCGGGCAAGGAGCAGCAAGGACTTCACACACAGGATTTCGTGGCTAGAGCAAGCCTCCCAGAATCGTGGGGTCGCCAAGAAGCTCCACTTCCTCTCTCCCCTCCCCCAACCCTGCCTTCTTGGGGGGTTTGGGGGTTTTTTGGGATGGCGAGCACCACGAGACTCCCTGCAAGTGGAAAGCTAGCCCGCCCGCCGGGTGGGCCTTTTTACCTCCGCGCCCTCCCTTCCCCCCCCCTTCCTTGTGGGTTGAACGGTTTCGGGTCTCCTTTGAAAAAATCCCCCCTTTTTACGGGAGGAGGTGGGGGGGGGGGGGGGGGGGGGGGAGGAGGGGGGGTCGGCAGGAGGGGCAAAAAAGGGGAAGAGGCTTCGGAAACCCCCCTCCCCATTGCCCATCCCCCACCCCACCCCCACCCCCACCCCACCCCACTGCTGCCCCTCGAGGGACGAAGCCCACCGGCCGCCCCTCCTCCTCCTCCTCCTCCTCCTTCCCGCCCCCTCACTTGGGGCCACCCTGGGAGACCCCCCTCTCTCCCCAACGCCCTCCCCCTCCCCCACAACCCTGTTTCCCCTCAAAAACCACAGGGCCGACCCTCCACCCACCCCATTACCTGCCGCCTGAGTTTCCTCCACAGGCCCCTTCCCTCCCTCCCTTCCCAGCTCGGCTTCCTCCCCCCCCCCCCTCAGAAAAGGCGGCGGCGGCGCTTCCTTCCGAAGGGGGGGGGCTCTCCTCGCCAGAGCGGAAACCCGCCTCTCGGCGGCGGGGCTGCCACTTCCTATTGGCCGGCGGGCGGCTCCCTCGCGCGCCACGAATGGCCAGAAGCGCCTGTCACTCGGGTAGCGGATCCGCGTGGACTACAAGTCCCGGCTTCCCAGCCGCTCCCAGGGTGCACCGCGGCCGAAGAGGCCTTTCCGCCCCGCCGGTTGTGCTGTGTCATGTCGGCGGCCGGGGAGAGGTCGGGTGGAAAGTGGGAGGGGGGGGGAGACGCGCGCCCTCTAGCGACAAGCAAGGGAGCTGCGCCGGAAAAGGGACGCTGCGGACGCCCACCTCCTAGGCTAAACCCAGGTGTTTTAGGACTAAAACTCCCAGAAACCTCGGCTATCACAGCTGTTGGTGAAGGCTTAGGGAAGTTGCGTTCCAAGAACAACACACACACAGTATTATACTGTAATTCCTTTCCGGGTATCAGTTCCCTGTAGCTAAATGAATTTATTTATTTCAGAATACAGTGGACCCTTGTATAACAAACAGCTTGTATAACATAAAATCTGTACAACATAAAAAATTCCGGAGATAGGGGAAATTTGCTTAACATAATCGCCTATGGGGAAAATCCATACAACATAAAAATGGGATTACTCCCATTTTCAATGCATTCCTATGGGAATTTGTATAAAGGAAAATTTGCTTAACATAATTTCATTTGGAATGAATTAAATCCTTTATGCAAGGTACCACTGTATATATTTTTTATCCTGCCATACTCGTTGAATAGGACACCAGGGGGCCTATAGCGTTGAAGGACAATGCACAAAGTTGGAGGCTGAGAATAGAACAGATCTCAAGGTTTTTATCATTTTAATTTCATGGGCATTTTAACGTTTTAATGATTTGAATTATTTTTATTGTAAGCCACCTAGAGACCTTTGGGTAGTGGGTGGCATATAAGCTAAATAAATAAGTCGGTTGTGGTATACAAGTATAAAATAAAAAAATAAAAAAATAGAAAACTAAAAGTGGAATAACACTAGTATAGTACTAGAAATTCAGTCTAAGCAGTTGTGCATAATAATAATCGTGACAGCTAGTCAGTTAGGAAAAGCTTGCCTGAAGAGAAAGGTCTTTTCCTTGTTTGAAGGAGTAATGATGGTGGAAGTCTGTCCTCCAGCGGGAGAGGGTTCCAAAGACTGGAAGCAGCAACAGAGAAGGCCCTTTACTGTGTTCTCACGTGACACACCTGTGCAGGTGGCAAGACGAGAGAAAGGCCTCTCCTGAAGTCCTCAGCACCTGAGCCGGCACCTACTGAGAGATAGGGTCTTTTCAGATAGTTTGGACCATTGGGCTTTGTAGGTTCAAACCAGCAAATGAAGAATACTGGACTTTCATTTTAATAACCAAGGAAGCGTATTAGTCTACAAAAGCTCACAATGATATTTAGCAGTATTTGAAATGTCACTATGGGGGCGTAGTAGTTAATATTCCCTTTTCATATCATTGTCTTTTAAGCTACTAATGTTTTGTCTTGTAACCCCCTTGTGTCACCATGAAATAAATAAGATTAATGCAAGGGAAGCCTTTTCCCTGTTTCATAATTTCTCCCTCTTCAGGCAAGCTTCCCCTGAATAATTTAGGACTACCTATTACTCTATGTATCTTTTATATTAATTTACTATACATGAGTAGACATTGTTTGTAATCACTTATAACTTTTGTGTTTATCGCTCCCCTTGCGTGATTGCATTGACACTGTTTGCAATGTTAGTTTCCATCCCTCATAACGTTTACCATATACAGTTCAGTACAATTAAGACGTGTTCAAGTACTGAGAACAGGCAATTGAGGAACATCTTAAAGCATTAAAGAGAGAACATTACATTACATTATCTGTCATTGCTGTAAGCCGCTATGAGTCCTTTTCCAGGGAGAAAGGCGGGGTAAAAAATAAACAAAACAAATAAAAAAATAAAATCTCCCCTCTCCCAGTGATCTGGTGATATTAATAAACTCATGTCAATCCTTCCCAATTTTATTTTGACTACCACCTTGGTATGTTTTTCTCCTGCTCCCTAACAGTGGCTTGAGGTGGCTGCTTTACACAATTCTACCCAAATGTGCTATCCTCGCCCCAAAATGACAGGAAACCCCAAATCCCTGCAACATTCAAGTTGATAAGCTTTTTAAACTTATAAACAGGGATCTTTATCACCAACTTGGAAGAGCCAGCGTTGGCCTTTCAGCCTTGCGACACCTTCAAGGTTGATGAGCTGCATTTGGCAAGGTGCTGTTTTTTGGGACAGTGTCTTTTCAAAATACTGGCCCCAGCCTGACTGTGAGTGTCAAGCCACAGTGGGGTGCTTGCCCCATTTGGCTCCGCTTAAGAGAACACAATGTTTCAGCCAGGCACAGCACAGAATCACCCCCTCTGTAATGGGGCAACCTTTAAATTTGGCCAAAGGTGTCCGTGAGCTAGAATTTTACACCGACTCTCCAGAGGACAGTGGCAGTGGTTTCGTGTGTTTTGCTGAAAAACAAGGAATTGCAACAAAGAAGTCACGTGACAAAGGAAGGGAACAAAACTACATGTCTTCTCCAAAACATCCTTTATTCGCTTTTATAGTTTTAACATTTTGAGTCCACAAACCTGTACAGACTCCTCTAAAAAGATAATATGATTTTGAATAGTTACTATAGATGGGTATTGAATGTTATTAAATATTATAAAAATAAATCCATTTCACTAAAGCCTTTTTTAATTTTTTTATTATTATTATCCTCCAACATTCTCATGCAACGTGGGTAAGGCAAAAACCACAGTGAGCCCAGACGACCAGAAATTACTGTCCAGTATAAGCCCCATTCCAGTAACCTGGAGATGCACGCGCATACAGATTACACCACCGGATCGGTGCAATGCTGTCGTGCAAGCCCCTGTTCCTTCTAAATGAGGTTTGGACCACAGAAATTCCAGGTGGATTGTGTGGGGTATGTAAATTACTAACAGGGCATGGCAACATAAGTAAGGCAAAATAGAACAGCAATAGTTGCTAGCAGCACAGAGTCGGTTGGGAAACTGGAGATATTTGTGTCTCTGTGAGTGTGTTTACTCTTTTCCATGCTATAAAAACATACTAAAATCATTTTGTGTTAGAATTATTACCTTTAGATAAATTTAAATATTGCTTTATTTTACAATTAACCCCAAACCAAACACATATTTTGAGAGGCAACATTAAAGTACATTATCAAATTAATATAAGAATTAAAACACCAAATAAACAGGGACACTGTTTTATTTGCAACATTAAATTACAGTGTACAGTGAACAAGATTAAAGACCACACCAGGCACCTGGACTGTTTGAATGATAACACTTTTTTTAAAAAGTCACCACAAGCTACCTGGATGTTACAGCTAATGATGTGACCACCCTTTCTGACACTGCAAATGGATTTAAGGAAGCAAAATATACGGTATATCAAAGCAAATGAAGAATGTCTGCAATATCATATATTTTATTCATTAATTTATAAAATACCAAATTTAAAGTATTTATATGTACAGATTGTAATTATAAGGAGATTTTAAATTAACCAAAATTTGCCTTTTAGTCTGTGAGCAAAATATCAGCAGATGCAACGCAAGTCCCAAACACTCTGTGCTGAATAACCCATCCTGAACTGCAGGCAAGGTGCATGACAATCCAAATTATATTTACATATCTTGCAGCAAAAAAAGTTTAGCCTAACTCAGTTCAACAGGAAAATGCACTATTTCAACTTCACTTTCAACAGAGACTATCATCCTGCCAAAGGACTCTGTGTAAGAGTAGTGTTACGTAACTCTGCCATGCGGGCAAAATCAATAAAAGATCAACACAGTCAGTTAATTCTATTGCATGTTGAAAAGGGAGAGTTACTGAAGATTAACAAAGTAGTATGCACATATTACATTTTTGCAGGATTCATTACTGGATTTATTGCAGATAAATTGGCTGTTGTTATCATGTGAAGTTGGATCTGGTCTACTCTAATGTTGCTTTTCTAGCCACTGCTTAGAAATAAGGTTTCATCTGTCCTGAACATTGTTGTCCACTGGCAGAGAGAACAGCAAAACAACACCCTCACCAAAGCTCCACAGAGCAGTGGTTTTCCACCTGTAGGTCCCCAGATGTTCCTGAACTGCAACTCCCGGAAATCCCTTCCAGGACAGTGAGTGGTGGAGGCTTCTGGGAGTTGCAGTCCAGGAACATCTGGGGACCCACAGGTGGAGAACCACTGTCACAGAGGTCTATGCTCACATGAACACTTAGGGCTGCAAGAGCTTCCATGTTCATTTCAGTGTCACTGTAAGCTCTTCACAGGTAACAGGAACACACTTATGCAATTTTCCCCAACACTAAAGCTGGAGGAGGGCCACTCTTTATGCAGACAACTATTTGCATACTACAACCTTTGGGTATGTAAGGAGCACTTCCCTGGCCTGGGACGTGTGTGTGCAAGTCTTAACTGAAACCAACGGATCACAGTAGGCAGAAATGAACATAAGCAGCCAAGAAAACAGTAACTATTCTCCATGTTTAAAAAATATTTTCAGTTAAGTAACCCTTATATGTAACATAATTAATTTTAAAAGTGCTTTCCCCCCCCACATGGAGGTGTTACATTATCAACTTGGTAAGGCAGTGCTTTAATTAGGAAGGTGGCATGAATATAAGTGCAGGTATAATGTAAACGCAACAGTGACGAAGAACGTTCCAAATTTAAAAAGTTAACATTGTAGCCAAAAGTTTTTAAGGGAGATTTGTGTACCATTTTAATATAAATCTATTCATCAATCTATTATGATATACCAGTGAGACTAATTGGAAACAAAAACAAAATATGGGGGAATAAGTTAGTACTTTTAAAATAAAATTTGGACAATTCATCATTTATATCCCCCAGGCTTGGTGGCAACGTACCAGTAAATGGCTTGGCTGCGTGTCATGTTTTCAACAGACATACACAAGAATCAACTGGAATCCAAGACATTAACAAGCTATGCGTCTGAGAGACAGGGAGAACTGGATATGCAGGCATGACTGACAGAATGTAGACTAATCACATGAAAATACATGATGGAAAACAATGAATGTTCCTTTAAAACCAAACTGAACACACCATAAATAGCAATAAAGCACAGCCTTTAAATAGTGTAACATTTCAGAGAATACTAAATAACATCTTAATCTCATGGTGCAGTTTGGATGAGATAGCACCTCTAAACTTTTTTTTTAATCATCAGACCAACTGTGTTGATTCTGAAATTCAAAATTTTGATTCTATTAGTGGAGCATGTCTCTCCTTTTAGTTCTATACCCAAAGAGGAAAGGGAATTTGTTCAATAAAGATTTTGGCTCAGAATGAGCTTCTTCAGAGTGCCTGCTAAGAGAGAGATACAGGTGCCTCCATCTGAGAGGTCAAGTAAGTGCCGACACAAATAAGTCTCTACATGCAGGTTTCTGTAGTTGAGACTTGAAGTCTATGACATCCAGGGTTATCTTTAATAATTGTTACTCTGAGCCTGAGAACTGCAGGAATAGTGACACAGCTCTTGTGAAAGGTTGGTTCTAAAAGTATTTTTACCGCTTGTAGAGGGTGGAGCCCAATTCATTGTGAGCCACCTACTCTGCCAACAAACTCTTTTCACAGGAAAAAGAAATAAGGAACATAAAATGCAGGGGTCAATCACTTAAATCCTGTTCTGTAACTTAGGCTGCGTAAGACTGATGACATCATCAGCTACAGTGATTTTCTTAGGAAAAAAACCATCCAGTCCCTCATAGGTTCTCATGGCATCTCTTTCCTTGTGAGGAGACCACTGGGGGTTGCAGGACAGGGTGCAAATATTTAGTTGCTCAAATTGCTGCAGATCAGATGATTTTATTGGCCGTGGCTATTTATTTATTTATTTATATATTTATTTATTTATTTATTTATTTATTTACAGAATTTTTTTTTTGCTGCCCCACTACCAAATGGTCTCTGGGCAAAGCCTCCCCTTCACGCAACCCCAAGAGTTTTCCCACACCAAAGAGGATCTGATGGGAGCCCTGCGGATTCAAGGGGTGTGATCAGACATTTATTTTTGAAAAATTGCTAATGACATTATCAGCCTCACGCTGTGTAGCCCTGCAAACAGGGTTTCAGCAATTTGATACAAAACCAGTGAGCAGCTTATGAGGTCAACTGGCCTGAAGAGAAGACATTCACCAGGCTTTCTGAAAGTCCATTAAAATAAATGAAGAACTTGACATTTTCATACTTGGTAGATTACAAACAAACACAATCTAGAAGTTAAGTGCTAAAAGCAAGGTATACTAGGCAAAAGACACATCTCTTAGTAATGCATTTTATTGCCTTGAATGTTTTAATGGTAACCCCTGTGTCTGAAAAAGTAATGAAATGTAAATAAAGATGCTAATGGAATTTTCCTGCCCCACAGGCATGATTCCTAAGTGCCTATGTAATCCAAGTCCTATTTTTAAAAATTAAATATAACGTCTATGATGCTTTTCCTCTTTAGATAGACTTTAGGCATCCACGTTTGACATCTACCAGTACAAAGGCTTAAAAAGCAATGTGAAAACTATTAGAGAAGCTGGATGCTTATAAAGCATGGTGACAAACTTCTGGCCCTTCGAGTGATACTGGATAACAATTTCCACCAGTCCTAGCTTCCACCACCAACAGTGAGGGATGATGCAAATGCCAGTCTAACAGTATCTGCAAGACCACATACTCACTGCTTCTCCTTTAAATATAAAGTAATAAATGAAGAATACCCCACACTGGCATAACTCCACACAATAATGGGATTATAATCTAGTACACAACTCAAGTGTCCTCCTTGAGCTACTACAAATTGCAGAGTAGATTTGGTAAACTAAAATACAGATGAAACAGCTTCTGGAAACTCTGGAAAAAATCTGTCAAATTGCCAGCCCAACCTTTTAAAGCACATCCATATTGTTTTTCTAGAAATGCAAAGTAAAAATAAAAAAAACTTTCCCCTTACAATGCAAACAACCAAAGGGGCGGAGGGCTTTCACATTTTTAATTTTAAAACAAAAATAAATTGACTCTGAAGAAAGTTAGAGGTATTAGAAAATCAATGAATATTTCTATTATATTGCTCAGCTTTAGCAAAAGGATATGAGGGGGAAACTGCCTTTAAAGGATGCACTGTCAATTGTGATGTAGTGAATGCTTCAGAACATGCAATAAAAATCTAAAACAAACTTTTTCTGGATACATCAGATCCAAAGATAAAGAAGATTGTGCATGTTTGTGAATAAATCTGGAAATTCTTACTAGTCAGCCTGCCACAAGCAGTATTAGAGGCAAAGATGCCTCGGAACATAAAAAATGCATGGTTTTTAAACATGATATACTTGCAAAACCCAAGATCCTACTAGTACCTCCAAAGCCTCCTGTTTAAAAAAAAAATCTGAAAACTTCAAACAGGTGGGGGTTTGTTATCAACCCATGGAAGCTGTGCTCAATACTCAATATAGCCATTTGTTTTTTTTTTTTTTTAAAGTATCAGAAGTACTTCATTTAACTGATAGTCACAGTGCTGGAAAACTGAGGCAAAAAAATTAAAATAAATTAAAACCTTTAAAAAGTTAAGCCTAATGCTGCCTGCTACAGTTGTGAAGCTTTTAAAATTAGAGACTATTTAGAAGGCTTGCAAGAATGCTAGTCACTCCACCTCTCCTTAGTTATTTCTTCAGTGGCTACAAGCTTAGTTCTGTCGTACCGATCCATCATTTTTGTTCCAAGCTGGGAATACATGAAAGGTATCCTTTATAGCTGACGTATGAGAAATTATTTGGATCTTATCTCGCATGTTATGAAGGAGCTGCCTCTGCACTGGCCTAAGCATGTTAATTCTGGCCCAAAGACAAAATGTAGAATGAGAAACAGGGCCACCAAAGAGAAACATGCAAGCCGTGTTTCCTCTGAAACATGATAATCTCGATTTCTGTACTGAGGTCAAGAAACAAAAAAACAGCACTTAAATGTTTTGGCAATCAAAATTAAATGACAAATCCTTAATCAGCGGCTGACAATTTTCACTGGAACTTTTCGTTGGAAAGAGGCGCTCCCAAGTCATGATAACAATCGAGTGTCACCAGCTTCGTTGAAGTCGATGGATCCTGGGCGAAGAAGCAATGGTGTCCAAGAATTCAGTATATATCTGGACAGTCAAAGAAGTTTCTATCAAAGTACCCTCCAGAGTACAACCAGTCAGCAGTCCCAAGATATGGGTTAGTGCCCTGATAAAACCATCTGTGGAAAAGGAAAGAAGAAGAAGAAATACGGTTAGGCACAGAAGTACGAATCCTCAAAAGATTTGTGGAAATGAATTCTAATGGTAACAATGTACATCAGAAGGGAAATTAAAAGATGTGACATCTTGTGCTACAGCCCCATATCAATCGTCAACAGTTATTTACACAAGACATGCCAGTGGCTCTTTTGGACAGGAAGAGTGCTGGGATACATGTTGTTGACTACGAAGACAGCACTTCTAAATCTATCACTACAACTAAAGAGTTGATTACAAATTTGTTGACTGCAGCTAGATTAATAATTGCTAGAAATTGGAAATCTAAATATGAACTATGTTTAGATGAATGGTACAATGAAATATGGAATATTGCTTTAAATGATACGTTGACATGTACTTTAAAGATTAGAAAAGGAGAGTTAAAAGATATTTTCTATGATATATGGGGTAGATTAATTGAAAATGTGCTTGTACAAGATAAGGGTAAGGCTTCCGCGCAACAATCGATTTTGTTCTGGAGGGGAGGATAATGACTGTAAATAAGAAGAGTGATCCTGTTTGGTGAAAGGGTGCACTGTTGATGATGTTTGGAATTTGAATTAAAAATTATTTTAAAAAATAAAATAAAACTATCAATACGTATGACAGCTATGCTACCACCACTGTTCCTGCAAGTGATAGATATACACCTTACAAAGACAGCCAATATTATGCCTCACGCCCACGGATTACCTTGTCTTCCATTCAATTTCATCTTTTGCTCGTTCCTTACGGGCAGCTCTCTGCTTCTCTTCTAGTCTCTCTTTTTCTTTGCTAGCCAGATCTAACAGACATTTCAATAGGGACTGATTACTTTACAAAATAAGGAGAAAAAGTACAAAAGGAACAGAAGGTAGAGAAACAAAGTCCAGATCATTTTAACATATATTCAAATCCCAGCATATTCATAACGCACACCACTTTATTCAGATTTTTATTCAGTTCTAAGTACTTCAAAAGCAAAAGAACAAAGGCAAACACAGATCTAAAAAATAATTGTTCCTCGGATTAAATTCCAAATACGTCTGTACTCTTACAGACAGCCTCATTAGGTTTGGCCACTAAGTGATAATCAGGCACAAATTCTAGCAATTTACCTAGAGATGCAAATCCAGTCATTATGAGGAATCTCCCTATGCAAAGCTAGATTAGGCCCATCCCCTGACAGTCACCCATTCAAAGCAATTCCAGCAAAACGGAAGACGGAAGACGGCAGAATAGCCCCCAAAGTACAAAAATAGCTCTAGGACAGGCATGTCCAAACTTCGGCCTTCCAGATGTTTTGGATCACACCTCCCACAGTCCTTTGCCATTGGAAATATAGGCTTGGAATTCTAGGAGTTGTGATCCAAAACATCAGAAAGGCCGAAGTTTGAAGATGCCTGCTCTAGGACATATGAATCAAATAGAAACAACAACTATCCCTAGACAGGGCCAGATGAAATCTACTGACATCAAGCCAACAGATCACTGCAATACTTACTTATTCTAATATTTGATACTGCAGCAGTTATTTATTTTGATATTTAACATGTGAAATATTATGAACAAGAACGATATAGTTAGCCTCTGAGAAGCTTTTTTTCTTCAAAAGACCATTTAACTTTCCGCCCTACAAAAAAGTTCTTTTTATGTTCTAAGGGCTCAGGCTGTCCTGAGAAGAAATTAAATGAACTGAATGCAGAATAAAATTACTGAAAATTTCTACCCTGCACAGACACTCGTGTACATCTAACCCACTCACACATACCTATTTCCCCATTTTCCATGTGTCGGATGTCTGGTCGCAGTCGGCAGTCCGTGGGAGCCAACACTTCTTCCATGCCCTTTTCTAGTTCGTTGAGAGTTACAGCAAAACTAGTGAAATTGTACATCTTAGGTAAAGACAAAAATAGGAACGTATGGTTAGCTTCCAGTAACAAATGATGTGGCATTACCCATTTGCACAACGCTTAGAAGAGAGAGAGTCCAATTTTCCTGCCTCTTGTGTAAGGTACCTCTAAGGGTGACTGTAAAATTCTTCATGAAGGTGTAGATATACACTTTTGACTAAGCTGAATATGCTTTTGTACTCCTTGGCTGCCCCATGCAGCAGCTGCTTGGAGCATCAGAAAAGTGGTGCCATGGCAAACGGCATTATATGCTTTTGTTCTATAACTTTTTTTTTCACCATGCCCATCATCACGCCACTGTGCTCCACAGGAATAAATTCAGAGGCCAAGTATCCCCACAAATTTTAAGCTCACTGTAACCTATTCATTTTGAACCAAATATGTATCTTTCTGAATGAAATATACAGGGCAAAGAAAATAAAAGAGAATACTGAATCAGAAGCCCTCAGTATTAATACTGTTTTCCCTCAGTCAAAATAGAAGGAAGTTAACTTGCTTTTCCATAGTCTTAAAGATGCACTAAGGAGAAAATAATTGTTCAAGTAAGTTCACTGCCATATACTGTGCGCAAATAAACTGTCAACGTTTATGCATAATTCCTCTGTGCTGAAAGCATGACTGTGGAACAGTTTGGCCAAAGCTGATATACTTAATTAACAAAGTGTATTACACTTTGAAAAGAGTCTGTTTTTACGAAATAGCGATCTGCCTCCAGAAAAATAGCATTTGATCTGCCTGTATGAAAACATTGCCAATCATTTGAATTTCAGGCCTGTAAATGAACTGCAGGTAAAAACTGTGCTCACGACCTGGTTCAACACTGAGCAATTTGCCATCCTTCCGATTAAAAAACAATGTGTACACTTAGAGAATTGTAAAAATCTAAGCAGCAGAACACTTTGCTTTGCTTTAAGCACAGTCTATATAAGAACACAGAAATGGCAAGGCATTTAGGCACTAGCAGAACACAGATCATCCCCTGCAGAGGCAGGACACGAGCAAATGGAAAGTGCTCCTCTATTTCATCAAATACTTTTCAGAGAAAAGCAAATGCCCAACATTCAAGAAATAGACCGCAGCGAAAAGGCTGCTCTTTCAGTTTGCAAGCTCAAGATGTTGACTTCCCCAAAACATTACAACTGTTTGTCCAGCAACAAGAGCTCAAAGCAGAGGTATTAATGAATAGGGCATTTTGTCCTTGTGATTGGTATTCTGTTTATACAATTGGTGGCTACAGCATTGGAAGCCAAATTTTCTTGGACTCAATTGTTTGAAATGACACTTTGAGGTTATACTGGTCAATCTGTGAAATAACATAACTTCACAAAGTGTTCTGGAAGTGATTTGGCAGAAACAGCAACAACTTGAAGCAACTATTGACAGAGGTCAAAAAACCAAATACAGAAACAGAATTATAGTTAACACCAAAGCAACCATGATAAAACAAAGCTGCAAGTGCTCCCTAAAGTGAATAAACAGTAATGGTTGGGTATATACTGTAACAGCAAAAATAAAGTGCTTTGGGGAGAAGTACTGGAGTGGTTTTTTACGTTATAAACTTCAATTCCACAAAGAATGAACTGTTCAACCTAACACTGAATTTTATTTTGTAAGTACAGTGGACCCTTGTATAACAAACAGTTTGTATAACATAAAATCTGTACAACATAAAAAATTCTGGAGACAGGGGAAATTTGCTTAACATAATCGCGTATCGGGAGAATCTGTACAACATAAAAATGGGATCACTCCATTTTCAATGAATTCCTATGGGAATTTGTATAAAGGAAAATTTGCTTAACTTAATTTCATTTGGAACGAATTAATTCCTTTATACAAGGTACCACTGTAGAGTATTTTCTAGGTCTGCTGTTTTGGGATTTCCGGAAATTTAGTATGGGACCTTTATAGACACTTCCTGAAGCCATTGACTATGACAGTAGCAGTAGGATCGCTTCTTCTCCAAGTATGGCCTTCAACCCTTTTTCGTTCCTCAGCATTCATATTTTGTTGAAACATCATGATACACAACTGAGCAGTCTTTATGGATATGAAAGCTGGACAGTGAAAATACTGACAGAAAAAAAGAAGCCATTTATTCAAAATGTGGCATTAAGAGAGATCTGTACGAACACCACGGACCACCTTGAAAGACAAGTAAGTAGATGCTAGATAAAAGAAAGTCTGAACGCTCTCAAGAAGGAAAAAGGACTGAAACTGTGGCCATCAGGTATGAGTATATAATAAAAGCACAAGATTAATTAGAAAAGACAATAATGTTGGGTAAGATTTAATGCAGAAGGAACAGAGGAAGACTGAATGTAAGAAGACTGAATGTAAGATGGAATGTAAGAAGGAACAGAGGAAGATGGAATGTAAGACCTGAGCAGGAAAGCTAATGACAGGACCTTTTATAGGTCACTAACTCATAGGACTGCTATAAACTGTAACCAGTCCGACTGCTTTCTGCCAGGACTACGGCATCATATTACTGATGTTTCTTCCACCTATCCAGATCATCTGATAAGAATGATGAAATTCAAATCTAATCCCTAAGGATGTTCTGTCAAAAATGGACAATAGCAAATACCTTAGCACAAAACCCCACAACTCAGGTTTTGCCTGTGACTTAGAGGGGCTGATGAAGACTTACACAAAAGCTTCCATGACTTTATGTGAGGTAAACAGCTTGAAGGCACCAGGGTAGCCAAACTGCTTGAAGTCATCACTAGAAAGTATTTTGCTACATACAGGCAATAGAACTTCATATGGGGATAAACTGAATGGATCATTTTCCACAGGAGACCACACTATTATGCTACAATGAGAAAAATATATATATATGATCTTTATACAAAGATGCAAATGTCCTATTAAATGCTATGAGCACTCCAAGCAGACAGCACGGTGCCCTGATAATGGGAACAATATAAAAGACCAGTCTTTGTACTGCAGAACGTATGTACAATGGCTGAATCTTTAATAATCATTGTCTCAGATGAAAGACTGGTGAAGAAGCTAAGAGACAAACAGTACAGAAATCAACACTACTAACTGCTATCAAGTATTTTTTTTTACATACGGATGAATTCTTTGCCTACCTACTGCAGCATTGATGTGTAAATCAAGAACAGGGAGCTTTTCTGCAACACCTAAGGACACTTCCACAAAACCTGATGACTAATAACCAAATTCATCACAGCAGAATTTGTATTATTTCTGTAAGTTCCGCTACACTATTACTAAGCCTCTTTAACATCAGACAATTGCAGAAACATGATGCAGACGGCTCAACAGAATCTTGAGATGGGATGATCCGCATGTTGATTTTATAGACCATCTTTGCGGATAGCTACTGAACACACTTCCCCTCAGTTACCAAGTAGCAAGATGCATTTCTCACAAGCCATGGAAATTTACAAAGACACGACCGATCCACAAGACTGTTCGTTGTTTATCTTGGTGCTTTGACAATTTATAGAGAAATGATTGGTCCACAAGGCTATCAGTTGTTTATCATGATGTCTTGGGTTTTTAAAATTATTTTAAAGTAAAACAGTGGAGAAAATGATTGGGCAAACCTAGAGAGGTGGCACTATAATTAATTGAAATTTGAAGAAGGAATCTCCTTTGGCTCAATGATTCCCAGTCCCTTTGGGCAAGAATAGGCCTCTGAGGTTCCCCAGACATTGTTGAACTGCATGTCCCTTAGACCCTCGCACAGATCCCAAATAACTCTGCTAGTTAGGGCTGCTGAGCGAGCAATCCAAAGTCTTCTCTCATCTGATGTGACAAGAGACAAAAACAGTTTAAAGAATGTCAAGAAGAGTTAAAAGCTCTCACTCTCACATACAAGCATCAATTTAAAAGACGATTACAGTTCTTTTCTAACATGTCTTCATATCGCATGTAAACTAGGCGTTTTAATTCCTGACCCATTAATGCAACCCTGCCCTTAATATACCAACTCCTGGGCAATTTACCTGAGATGAATTTGGTGGTCTGGCACTTATCCTCCATAGGAGCTTACTGCCAGGTACGACTTGCACCGTGTCATGGACTTCTGGCATATCATCGGCTTCATCGTTTTCAGCATCATCACTCTTTTAAAAAAGAAGAAGATATTATTGCTTCTTAGTTCTTGCTCTCTGGTCTTGTATTCTCGTGATAATGTTGCTAATAGCACTAGCTGGGAGTTTAAAGCAAAAGCATAATATCTATTTCCAGGCAAGATGTAAGAGGACAATGGACTAATAGTAATGGCTAGTCATCAGATGCTCCTAATTAGTGAAACAATCAACACTAACAAGTGGGATGCACATTGCAGATGAAGTTGCAACGGCTTATCACTTTACATTCTGGGTAACCAAGGTTTAAAACTCTTATTATTCAACTTTGATTGTTAAGTAATGTTTAAATATTTATCTAAAAAAATCATCTCCATTTTATGCTGTACTACCATGGAGAGCGATTTAAATTAAGTGTTTTGGGGTGTTTTTTTTAACAACAACCTGCTAAGAAGAAAATATATTCTCATGAAACAGAGGATTAAGCTAACATTTCCCAAAAACACAAACTCATTAGAAAGATTTGATTTTTTTTTTGGAACATTAAAAACTGTATCTTGGTGCTTGGAGATTTGTGCTCAGCAGAGGACAGCATAAGTGGGAGGCAAAATGAGAAGTTATGATTATTCACAGGGGGACTCCACTAAAAGCTCTATTAAAAGTCTGAACAGGAAATGTATGTGCTCAACAGCACAGGCTCAATTTACAGCTTTACAAGCAAAAAACACCCTGTACATCAGACCATCCCCACCTTCTGCAATTGAAGATAAGATGTGAATCAATCTAGAATATTAGCTTTTGCCCAGTGCTCATTCCAGAAAATATTGAATTTCTACACCTCCCAGTGAAATCTGTGGGGTTTTTATCCAGTGCTGCCTTTCCCTCCATAGAAGCATCCCTGAATCATATTCCTTGAATACAAGGGAGAGTATAACTTTTTTATTTTTGCACATTTCCCCCTTTCTCTTGCCTCCCGCAACACTGCTGTTAGGATTCTACCAACCATCTAGAGAAGAGTTACATGGTGGCCTTTCTTCCACTCCTGCTAATAGAAAGATAGTACAGTATTGGACCCAGCTAAAGTGGTTTGCTGAGCTCAACAGTTTGATAGCTTGGATCCTTGTAGCTGTAAACTGCCCAGAGTGCCCTTGTTGCCAGATGGGCAGTCTAAAAATCTGATAAATAAACAAACAAACAGACAATCAAATGCAATTGCAGGATACAGTGCAAGACTTTGGTTCTTCCTGATATTTCATTTACTGTGTCCTAGGTCCTAGCTACCTCAAAGAACAAATATCACAGTATGAACCCACTCAGATGTTAAGGTCATCAAGAGATGCCCTTTTCTCCATCCCAGCACCCTCACAGGCATGTCTTGTGGGAACACATGAAAGGGCCTTCTCAGCTGCTACGCCCAGACTCTGGAACTCCCTCCCACTAGAGACCAGGATTGCCTCACCTCTGTTGTCCTTCTGGAAACAGGCAAAGACCTTTCTCTTCAAGCAAGCTTTCCCTGAATGATGGTCTACCTATTATGTGTCTTTTATATGAATCTACAGGATCACATAGACTTTGTGTTTATAACTACTTATAACCTTATGGGTTTACATTGACACTATGTTTTCGATGTTAGTTTCCATCACTCATAACTTTACATGGAGCTTTACTCCCCTTCAACTGCTCACGTTCTCTTGTAGCTTTAATGTAATATTGTCTATTAATGGTGTAAGATGTCCCTCAGTTCCTTCTTCTCAATACTTGAACATGTCTTAATTGTACTGGACTGTATGTTATGCCTCATTCTGTAAGCCACCTTGGGTCCTTTTTCAAGGAGAAAGGTGGGGTAAAAATACCCTAAAATAAAACATAAACAAAATAAAAATAGGCCATAGGCGATACCTTTATAGGCCACTAATAAAAAAAAACATTGCAAGCTTTCGAGTGCAAAACAATCTTCTTCAAAGCAGGTCCCAAACATTCAAACATGGCAAAATATGTACTATGCCAGGTTATTCTTAAAGTTCATTTACTGAGGAGTATCTTGCTTTACAGCAAGCATGTCCAAACTTCAGCCCTCCAGATGTTTTGGACCACAACTCCCACAGTCCTTTGTCACTGGCAATCTAAGCTTAGAATTCTGGGAGTTGTGGTTCAAAACATCAGGAGGGCTGAAGTTTGGACATGCCTCCTACAGGGAAGGTGACAGTTTCTAATCTCTTGCCAGTTCAACATAAACATTACCGGCTTTGGTTTCTTCGGGTCACCACCTCTCCGCTCGTTCTTCTTGTAGTTTTCATAAGTGGAGGGATCAATGCACCATAAACATTCTGTCCATTTGCCATAGATCACGGCAAGTTTCTTCTTACTGTTTATTATTTAAAGAATCAAAAGTAAAAAAAAAGCTGGCTCTGTACATTTCTAAGCTGAACCAAAACACAGCATGGATTTACTTCACGCCCAACCTACAAGCAGAACTTAACTATGTTCTCAACAGAGACTGCTGAAGAAAACAACCCTATCTGGAACTCACCCTGTGACAAAAGGGAACACTCACCCTCTCTACCAACATCACATGGCACATTTTCCCTTTCTTACCATTAGATGACATGGAAAGGGAGTGGTGAAAACATGAATCACGATAACATCAGGGCATGGTGAACGTCTCTACGTGGGATACACAGGGAGGCAACAGCTCCCGGTATGAGCTCAAAATAAGATCACAGTTTGCAGTTCTTGCATTTTAAAAACAGCAATTGTTAGGGAGAGAGAAAAAACTTCTACAAAATGCTTGCTATACTACTTTCCATCTTCCTCAATGAACCTGGCTCGAAAATAAAGGCCTGTAAAATAAGGGTTATGAGCTGAATTAGGCCTGGTAATTTCCAGTATTTCAGAAAAGTGAACGAGAAAAAGGAGGGATGCAGCCTTCTGATAAGTCCTGCATTTACTTTACACAGGATTTCAGAAACAAATATTAAATTTTCAGTTAAGCTAACAGTCCTATGAAAGGACTGTTTCTCAGTCTCATAACTGAATCCAAATGGATAAAAAGATCAGTCCAATGAGAAGCCAGACACAATGCCAGCTAAAACTCAATAGCTGCACATAATCTGTCAGGAGGGCCATCCTGACCCCTTTTGGGTTCAAGGTCCAAGCTCCCCACTGTAATCAAGCTCAGGAGGTAAGCAGCCATTCTTCTTCATTTCCAGTATAAGCCAGATAGGCATAGTGTCAATTGCCCATCTCAGCCTGCAGCAAAGTTTCAAACAGAAAAATAATGGATGGGCTTTTCAAAAAAAAAAAGAAGAAGAATGAAAGAAAAGAAGAACTGAATTAACTGTTCATCTTCACACATAACGGGCAACATCTGGTTGGCATAAATTTATGCAGGTGCATCCCACATTGGGTGCCATAAATATGTAACTTAAATGAATGGATATCTTCCTATCCCCTTATTTCAGGTTCCAAGGTTCCCTAGCATTTTCTTTTGTCCCAAGGAAGTATTTGGGAGTCCTAAGATTGGGGGGGGGGGAAGGTAGCTTGAAAAATAATAAATCATCACTGGATTGCTGGTATCTCTCCTGCTCCTGATGATGGCAATATGGTGATGATTTTTTTAAAATATTAAAGGCTCCCCAATCCACATCCTGAAATTTTCAAATGTTTCTCTAAGGCAAAGGGAGCCCCTAGGGAGCCCTGGAACCTGAAAATCGAACCGGGGAGGTAGGATAGGAAGCACTGCAGTCATTTAAATTAAATATTTCTAGCACTCAATTTTGGTTCTGCCAGTATAAACACACACAACAGGGTTTTGCTCAATGACTGGCTCCTAAGTGTTCCTTGCTTCAGAAAAGAAGGAGGGGAAAGTTAATACAACGGTACCAACTAAGGTCAGGATAGTCAAAGCTATGTTTTTTCCAGTAGTGATGTATGGAAGTGAGAGCTGGACTATAAAGAAGGCTGATCGCCGCAGAATATATGCTTTTGAGCTGTGGTGCTGGAGGAGAGTCTTGAGAGTCCCCTGGACTGCAAGGAGATCAAACCTATCCATCCTGAAGGAAATCAACCCCGAATGTTCACTGGAAGGACAGATTTTGAAGCTGAGGCTCCAGTACTTTGGCCACCTCATGAGGAGAGGGGAGTCCTTGGAAAAGTCCCTGATGTTGGGAAAGATTGAAGGCAAAAGGAAAAGAGGACAGCAAAGAATGAGATGGTTGGACAGTGTCATTGATGCAACCAATATGGATTTGACCCAACTCTGGGAGGCAGTGGAAGATAGGAAGGCCTGGCGAGCTCTGGTCCATGGGGTCACGAAGAGTCAGACGCAACTGAACGACTGAACAACAACAACACCTCAACTTACGAATTTAATCTGTTCTGAATGCATGCTCTTAAGTCGAACTACTCTTAAGTTGGGGTACCTATCTAGAAAATTGAAAAAAATAAGTTAAAAACCAAAAAAATGAAAAAAAATTTGTAAGTCAAGCAGACCATATGTAAAATTTGTAAGGCAGCAGTTAAAACGCCAACAGTTTTCTGCTCTTAAGTAGAATTGCTCTTAAGTTGAGCTGCTCTTAAGTCGGGGTACCACTGTATTCTACTTTTCATCAATGCTACATCTGTGTTATTACAGGAATAGGCATGGAGGTGGAAAGACAGAAACAAAGAATGTTGTACAAGGAAAAATGCTAGACACGTATATCTATACATGAGCTGTAAATGACATCTCAAATTAAAGAAGACCAGTGGAGCATAACTCCTGAAAACAACTACTTACTTTTTGTCCTGAATGTAGCCTTCAATTCTGTGAAGCTCTTTACCAAAAAGTCCACATGGTTTAAAATGAAGAATACATTTATCTCCAGTACTGCAGAAGGAAAACAAGTCAACACATTAAAGAAGCCAGCACCTCGGTGCTAGATTTAGATACAAATAAATGTGTTATCTCTGTAGCAGAGGCATTATGATAACCACAGTCATTCAGAAGTAGTTTGAGATATGGTATATTAAGCTCTTTGGTAATAGTTTGAAATATATTGCACTGTTCTGGAAACAGAAAAATGGCAGGGTGAAAATATACATGTGTATTACTTCCCACACAGTGAGAAAGCTTTTCCAATTTGATCACTTCATATGGACATATATTTTAATTCCAAAGTTCAAGAGCAGTTAGGGGATTTGTTACATGATATGCTAAAATGAAAGACAACTATGTGCTGTTTTCCTTGTAAAGTTTTTGTCCTCACATGTATTTTGAAGGAGGAAAACAGACAGTTTACTTATTATAACTGTGGTTATTTGAGAGGCCATCTGCGCATTCATGCATATAGGGTGTGCACTTACAGGAAGACCTCAGGATGTCATTTGGAACCTTCTAGCACTATGCAATGAAGGTGAGAACTGTTCCTCCCCCACAGTCCACATGCTCCTAGATTGTGTTCCTGTAATTCGCACTCTTTAAGCCACACAGATTCCCTCAGAACTGAGCAGAACAAGATCAAGCTAAGCAACTGTTCAGAAGAGTTAGTGCCAAAGAGGATCTGTAGGTGGATCGTGTGAAGGCACAGATGACCACCCAGGTAACATCCTCTGCCCACACCGTAAAGGTCTAGCAACATATGTCAGTTTCAATTTTGTGTGCTATCCCAAAAAACAAGAGGTGATAGGAATGCCCTCAGATGGGAAATACTATGGTGCTCCTGAACATTTCTTGCAGGACCGAGCCACTAAGGGTCATGTGCCCCGAGACAAAAAGGAGGACAAAATTGAAATTAATGAAGAAAGGAGCCAGAAGTAATGCCAACCCCCAGACCTCCCCCCCCCAAAAAATACAAAAATACACCCCCAAAACCCACCAAAAAGAGAGATCCCAACCTGTGGGGGGTGGATAAGGATACACAAAGTTCAGCACATTTTTCTGAAGGAAAAAAGTATTCCCAGAAACGTATTCTCTGAAAGTGAATGGCGCAGCACATGAAAAAGAACAGTGGAATGCAACGTTCTGTCTGAGAACAGTGGGGCTTGTTCACAGGGATACCAGAGCTGCTTCCACCCCAAAGTGGCTAAAATATGCTCCCACGCCTCTTGCGGCTTCAAAATGAAATCTTTAAACAGGCTCAAAGCCCATCTACATGATGCAGAAACCAAGATGGAGAAAATTGGCATATTGCATGGGGAAAACTATCAAGGACACTGTCAGAAAAAGTCCAGCAAGGCACAGGGAAACTAGAATCTACCCAAGACAGTATCTAATTCCACAACAGTGAACACAAAAATACCTGACACTATGGTGATTACACAATCCACTGTATTATCTAAAATGGCCCCCATTCCACATCTAGTTTTCAGAAAGCACAGAATGTTTTAAACTGAAGTTACCTGTGATTTACAATTTCTAATGTTCCATATTGTTCTATCCATAGCTTTCCAATAATTACGTTATGTACACAGCAAGTAGGATTACTCCATGTGTAAGCTTCATTATGCCTGTTGTGGGGGAAGAAAAGTCACATCAGGTGCCAGGGAAATAAACTAAAGCTAACTAAAAATTCTTCTGAAATTAACTGAAGTCTCATTTTTTTCTAAGGCCATCTTCCAAGGAAGAGTTCATGTTCAAGGGGTGCTCAGCAGTCTTCACCCTCATAATTATGTAATACAGTAATTTGAACTTGAGGAAGCTCAATGATGAGTTGAGTGAAAGAAAGGGGGTGGACTTGAAGTTATTTTACAATGCAAAATGTTGTGACTGCTAATCACGCCCACCAAAAGATGGCTAGATTCAGACAATCATAAGATCAAACCCCAGCCATAAGTACCCCTGACATATGGCCATCCAGCCTCTGCTTAAAAACCTCCAAATAAAGAGACTCTGCCACCCTCCATGGCAGCATATTCCACTGCTGGACAGCTCTAACTGTCATTAAGTTCTTCCTAATGTTCAAATGGAATCTTTGTCTATAGTTTGAAACCATTGCCCCGAGTCCTAGTCTCTGAAGCCATGGAAAACAAACCAGTCCGTCTTCAATATGACATTCTTTCAAATATTTAAACATGGCTATCATATCTCCTATCAGCCTTCTTTTTTAAGGCTAAACATTCCCAGCTCCCTAAGCCGTTCCTCATAAGACATTTCTTCTAGACCAGTGATTCTCAACCTGTGGGTCCCCAGATGTTCCTGGACTGTAACTCCCAGAAGCCTCAGTCCAGGAACATCTGGGGACCCACAGGTTGAGAACCACTGTTCTAGACCTTTAACCATCCTGGTCACCCTCATTTGGACCCATTCAAGGTTGTCAACATCCTTTTTAAATTGAGGCGCACAAGAAGTGGACACAGTACTCCAGGTGGGGTCTGACCAGAGCAGAATACAGTGGTACTGTCACCTCCCTTTCTCTAGACACTATGGTTCTGTTGATGCAACCAAGAATCGCACTGGCTTTCTTGGCCACCACATCAAACTGCTGACTCATGTTCAATTTGTGGTCCACCCAGACTCCCACATCCCTTTCACAGGTACTATTCTGCAGCCAGGTGTCTCCCATCCTATATCTGTGCAATTCCCCCCCCCCTAGATGCACCACTCTATATTTCCCTCTGTTGAACCCCATTCCGTTAGCTTTGGCCCAGCACTCTAGCCTGTCAAGGTCATTTTGGATTTTCATCCTATCCTCTAGGGAATTGGCAACCCCTCTCAATTTGGTATCATCTGCAAATTTAATCCGCATACTCTTGATTCCTTCATCCAAGTCATTAGTAAAGATATTAAATAGCACCGGACCCAGAACAGAACCCTGGGGTACTCCACTGGTCACATCTCTCCAAGCTGAAGAGAAGCCATTTGTGATCACCCTTTGGGTGTGGTCAATCAGATGTTAAATGGACAGATCAGCATGTTCAAATCCTTCCGAGGGGTAAAATGAGTACCCAGCTTGCTTGGGGGGGGGGCAATGTGTAGCCTGCACACTGTAATTAAAATTGTAAACCGCCCAGAGACTACTTGTAGTGGTATGGGGCGGTATATAAGCAGAACACTTTGCTTCTACTTTTACTGGATTTTTAAAAAACAGATGTAAATTTCTGGATCCTGGTAAACTGCGCATTTTATCTATGTATTCATGCTTTGGCCCCAAATGTCCTGAATGGAAGTATATCTTTATCATCTGAACAGTAGAATACGCTACTATTATATGCCTTTGTAGATAAAGTGCATTCTTATCGCCAAAGGAAAATGCTTCTAAAAGGGTCAAACTGCTAACCACTTGATTCCTGTTTTTACCAATTTAGACCAATATCATTTGTCATCCTGCTTATATTGAACGCAGCCCTAGCCCACAATGGTGCCAAATGGAAGGCAAAAACAAGAATAGCGGACCCTACCACCAAGTGGGACAAATGCTAAAAAGACAAAGAAGACACCTTCTTATATTGAAGCAAACTCTCAGACCTAAATACACACTTATATTTAAACACCACCATACAACAGTGATGCAAAAACACACATTAAATAGAGAACTATTATTTTTTAAATTATTAATTATAATAGTGAACATGAGTACAGAGATGTTTATGCAGACAAAAATGGATAGAGTGGAACTCAGCAGGGAGAGTGTTAATTTCATGCTGCAGTACAAAAAAATCCTCTTTTACACATGGGAGAACATAACCTTTATGTTGACAGCTAGAAATTAACACATACTGACTGGCACTATTAACAGAAATCTTTCTAGCTAAAGCTGCTACAGAGAACAATAGCACGTTGTTGTGCTGGTTAAAACACCAGTTGTTTTAACAGCACAGAAAGCCTAACAAATGTTCACTAGTTCTCAGGAAAAATAAGAAATACCTTATATGTTATAAATCCCCCGTTGAAGGGATGCAGTCACTTCTGATGTCGGAATATAGTTATACAGACTTAGTTGTGAGTTAATCCCATTAAATTCAACAGGATACATTTCTGAATAATCATATATAGGTCTGCAGTGGTTCAGGTACTGGGCTGACTCTGTCAGGTAGAATTTTGCATTCCAGAAACCTGTGTGTCGCAAAGACCAACCATACCTGAAGTTCAGCTATAGAACATAAACAGCTTATTACTTGGTGAGCCATAGGCTTCTAGAAATACACACAGGGAAACCAGCAACAGCTTTCCTGTGCTACTTTGGCTGGAAGTTGAGTCATGGCAACTGGACTTCTTTTTTTTAATAGATCAAAACATTTCACTTTCATCAGTCTGAGGAAAAGTTAGTGGTGAGGACTCCAATTTATAGTTCACCTTAATTTCACATCACTCCGGTCTCAATGGGCTCATTAGGTGGTCAATGACGAGAATAGGCTCGTAGGTGGACAATGGTCTATGGTGCGCCAAAGTCCCACCCAGGCAACTTTTCCCAACACCCATTAAGTATTAAGCAAGGACACAGCTAATGACCCATACTTAATGGGTGTCGGGAAGGGTTGCATAGGTGGCTGCATTCCATGCAGCCCCTTGCTGCCCTATGTGTGAACAAGTCCCAGAAGAGCAATGTCGTAAAGACCATCAGCCTGCCTCGGGGATCTGGCAAGGGCGGGAATGCGCTGCACTTTCCACCTTCCCTACGCTGCTCCTCCGCTCCACCACCCCAGGCAATGTCCACCTAACGAGCCTATTCAGGCCATTGTCTACCTAATGAGCCTATTCAGACCAGAGCAATGTCCACCTAACGAGCCTATTCAGGCCATTGTCTACCTAATGAGCCTATTCAGACCAGAGCAATGCGAATCAAGGTGAACTATAAATTGGAGGCCTCGCCCCCAAGCTTGCTCAGACCAACGAAGCTGCTTGGATGAGCAGCGAAACGTTTTGATCTCTCAAGAAAAGAAGTCCAGTTGCCATGACTCAACTTCCAGATAACCTCACCTGGATGACTGAGAATCTTCACAGACAGACACTACTTTGGCTGCCAATAAGCATTCTGCTTCTGAATATGGCCACTGTATGTATGTAGATGGGCTTTCACAGGTGAGTTAGACCCCACCTGGAGTACTGTGTCCAGTTCTGTGTGCCTCAATTTAAAAAGGATGCTGACAACCTTGAGCGGGTGCAGAGGAGGGCGACCAGGATGGTTGAGGGTCTGGAGGAAATGTCTTATGAGGAACAGTTTAGGGAACTGGGAATGTTTAGCCTCTCTAAAAGAAGGCTGAGGGGGATATGCCCACTATGTTTAAATATTTGAAAGGATGTCATATTGAAGAGGGAACAGGTTTGTTTTCCATGGCTTCAGAGACTAGGACTCGGGGCAATAGTTTCAAACTACAGGAAAAGAGATTTCATTTGAACATTAGGAAGAACTTCATGACGGTTAGAGTTGTTCGTCAGTAGAATATGCTGCCACAAAGGGTGGTGGAGTCTCCTTCTTTGGAGGTTTTTAAGCAGAGGCTGGATGGCCATCTGTCGGAAATATTGTGATGGGGTTCCTGCTTGGCAGGGGGTTGGACTGGATGGCCCTTGAGGTCTCTTCCAACTCTATGATTCTATGATTCTATGAAATAATCATATATTGTGTGGAAAAGTCCTATTTTATTTCATTGTATGAATATGTGCTTTACTTGTATGGTAATGTATTCATTGTTGTTAACTGCCCACAGTGGCTTTGCTGCCAGATGGGCGGTATAAAAATTCAATAAATAAATGGATAAATAAATTTTCTCAACCTGTTCCTATTATGCACTACAGGCCACATGAGATTAGAGATGGGCACGACTTGAAATTTTTTTTTTCGAGTTGTCGTTAGTCGGGCCGGTCCCGTTTTGGGTCGTTTCCGGTTTTTGCGAAAATTCGCAAAAATTAGTCAGTTCGTTTTTTCGTTTTTTCATTGTCGTTAGTACTGGTTTGGGGGGGGAGCGGGCTCCTGGAGGCACCTCTGTGGGGTGGGTGCCTCCTCTGGCCCACTATAAAGGGAAAGTGGGCTCCTGGAGGCACCCGTGGGTGCCTCCTATCCTCACCCACTAGGAAGGGGAAGCAGGCTCCAAGAGACCCCTCTACATGGGGGTCTCCCTTCCTCACCTGCTGCTGCTGCAAAATGCTATGCAATAGCCATATGGATATTGCATAACATAATGTGCAGAGAGTGACTGTGAAGACTAGTGGATGGCACTGAACCCAGAGCCATAGTGAGATGCCTAACTAAGGCTCTCGCACCACCATGTCTCACACAGAAGGGAATTGTACTTGCTGCGTGTAGTGCAATGCAAGCAAGTAGATCTGGCTTTAAGGTGGCTTAGTGCAAGGGCTAGGGTTAGGCTAGTGACGGGTAAGGTTACGGTGGGCTAGTGGGTTGCACCTCTGGGTGCCTCTCTGACCCACTAAGAAGACAGTCTGTGACGTATGGGTACGGAGTCAAGGGTTAGGGTTAGGGCTAGGGCAGGTTTTAGGGGGCTTTTTGGCACATCCCAGAAGTCTCCATGGCCAAGCGGCCATGCGACTGGTAGGATGGCTCCAAAAATTTGCATGGTCGTCCACTCCCACATGGCTTGCCACTCGGCCAGCCCATCATTGCGCAGGTGTAAAAAAAATAAAATAAAATAAAATCAATGGAGGACAGAGGAGGAGAGGAGAGACATTTTGTTGCAAGAAAAAACCCACTGCTACTGTGAAAAATCTGGCAGTTTATAAATTTTCGCGTGTTTCTGTTGTGCTTGTGTGTTTTTGGACCACGATTTCAAAAACAATATTGCGTTCGCCGCCCCTTTTTGGATCCCCCGCCCGCACCGCATGGCATGGCGAAATGGCGACTCGAGTCCGGCTGCCCAGGACGAGGGGGGGGAGGCGGGACCCCCCCTCCAGAAACCACCCCTCCGGTAGGTGCCCTGCGCCCTTAGTCAAGCAGGCATTTTTCCGCCTGCTTTTTTGGCCCGGGAATGGGTGGGGGGAGAGTTTAAAAGTTTTTTCCTGTGCCGTCCGTGCCGCTTGCTTGCGCTTTAATTGCGGCGGGCGGTGGCGAGACTGGGCTTTTTGCTGGCTGCGAGCCTGCGGCGAGTCCCACCAGAGCAGCCCAGGACGGGGGATGGGGGGGGAGGCCGGGGACCTCCAGAAACAACCCCTCTGGTAGGTGCCCTGAGGCACGGCAGGCATTTTCCGCCTGCTTTTTGGCCGGGAACCGGGTTTTTTTAACTTTTAAAAACTTTTTTTCTGTGCTGCGTGTGGCATCGCGCGATTGCGCGATGCTAGGAACGAGCACGACAAATCAGACCAAAATTGTTCGTTCGTCGGTTCGAGCTCGAAGTCTGGGGGAGTGATTCCCGTTACCATTTCCGTAGAGTAACGGAACCGAGTAACGGAAACGGAAACGGGAATACCGCTAAGTCGTGCCCATCTCTACATGAGATGTTTAACGAATGGTTTACAATTACCACCTCTCAGCAACTTTTAATGTCCAAGTGGAGATTTGCACAAACTCTATCCATTATGCCACACTGGCTCTCTGCTTCCACTTCTACTACCTACTTCTCTACTGAATAACCACTCATTTCAAGAAGAAAAATTCCTCTGTGTTCTAAGGAGAGCATTTTTCTATCCATTATTTTGTAAACTTCTGTCATTGACATTACATGACCCCATTAGACATCCTTCTTAATTTCAGTCTCTCCAACAGACTAATGTTCTTAGATTTGTTAAGAACAGTAGACAAGGCTATTTAAATTACATTATACCAGTCAGTTGGATCAGGTCTTGATGTCATGCTCTTAACCTATTTTATATTATGTATGTTGGCCTAGTTATTCCACCAAATACCATTTCTGAATTCTGCTTTCAATTTCTTACCAAGTACCCCAGGTGCTTATTATTTTACCATAGCCTAACAACACTTGGACCTAATTGTTTATACTATCAAACTACTACCTAGCTCTTCCTCTCCACAAGAGTGACATCACCATCCCTAGCAGAGTGCTGCTAACTAGTTAACTTTTTTGATTCAGGATATGTATAATTTTGGATCACTGCATAGACATTACATTCATCCTGGAATGGAAAAAGGAACCTTTTCTCAAGAAGCAATCTGTCACATTTTGTAACTTTACAGTGAGTAACAGCAGCAGCAGCAGCAAATATAAATTAAACCTAGGTGGTTCTATAAAAAACAGGCCACTAGAAGAGCTTTTCTAAACCAATACTTATGATATTAATCCAAGACGGAATGATTGCATATTGCTAAGAGTATTTCAGAGATAAATACACACACCCCAGACCTGAACAAACAAAATTATTCACTTGGGGATTCAGTAAATGTCAAAAGCCTAAGGCAGGAAAGGAGGCCCAAATAATGCAGACACATGATCAGGGCAAATCTCCAAATCTTCTTCTTCATTTTCTTTAGCGTTCGTCCCACATGGTCAAATACCAAGAAATATTCATTTGTTATCATTGGTGTACATATGCTTGATATCCAATCTCTTCCTCCACCCCCAAAAAATGTTGAGTTATGTAAGATCAACCGTTCCTAGTCACACACTATCCAGAGAAATATCATTACAATGCCCTATTTTTCTGAAATAGTTTTAACACTAAATATAGCTAAGAAAATTAAAAGTACACTTACTTTAAGAGTTCCAATGTTATTGTTCCCCGAGGCTCTGCTTCCACACTCTTCCCCCAGAACTTCAGTTTAGGATAAATTGATCCGTGAAAAATAAAATCCTGGTTTAAGCCTTCTGAATAAAATGCACTGACAGGTGGATGGTGACTGACCTGTTCAGAAATAAACCTAAAACCTAAATCCTCCCTAGAAATAAGAAGCATTATAAACAGGATAAATGAGAGTCACACAAAGACAGAAAAAGCAACTGTGAAATACTGATATATCTTTCCAAATCCCCCACCTTCCAATAGCTGAAAATAACTGTGCCCCAACCATAGAATCATAGAGTTGGAAGAGACCTCAAGGGCCATCTAGTCCAACCCCCTGCCATGCAGGAACCCCGTCACAATATTTCCAACAGATGGCCATCCAGCCTCTGCTTAAAAACCTCCAAAGAAGGAGACTCCACCACCACCCTTTGTGGCAGCATATTCCAACTAGGCTTCCTTAGCATCCTGAGTGCAAGATGTTTAAACGATCCATTTAAGCATTATCGGTAATTACCAGACTACAAATTTATATGTTGTCATTAACATGACTATAAGCATGTTTCGAGATTAACTTATGCTCAGCACTTCCAACATTATGGTCGGTAAAATCACAAACACAACAATGCTAAACACACCTATTCATTTTGTAAGGGATTTTTTTACTGTTTCGTCACATTCAGTCACATCAGAGTTTAAGTCTAGTACCCTTTACAGCAAATAGGGTGCGCACATGTGGTTTGAAGGGAATTGGAAAGCAAAAACCTTCATGCTCAAAGCCCATATAGGAATGCACTAAAAGATAGCAAAGAGAGTAATTATCGTACAGTATATTCCTCATGAGTCCACTTATGAACATCCCTTAAGATTCAAACACTTGCACTATTTATGAGCAGTCTCATGGCTTATCAATATATTATGTACATGCTGAAATCCAGTTAAAAGGGGTTTGGTGAGTCATCTCCTCCATATGTTCCATTGATTCAAAGGCCCTAGTCTTGTTTCACGTTACTAGTGGATTTCAGCTACTTATCACAGAGCAATTTAACTAGTAAATGAAGTAGTATAGATTAGCAAATGATGTGGGTACTTTACAAACACATCTTACCCAGTCAGTAGGCCGAGTCCATGCCAAAGTGAAAATGAAATAAAGCAAAACAAAAAAACTGCTTCTATAATGGCTGTTCTCACCTGATTAATTCATATGTTTCTCCAAGGAGAGGGTTAAATGGTTTGCCAGTTCTCTCCCATTGAGAGGCTACAGCAGAAACAGCAAAAGCAGCAACAGCCTGCAAGATTAACAGCAGAAAGGGGTCCGAGACTGTGAAAATGACAAATACTTTACTGCTTATTTTCATATTTTGTAATCAGTCTCAATTTAGGCCACAATTCTGAAAGTGTGAGGAAAGATTCCTTGAGCCCATCTTACAATTTGCTCATGGGTAGGCCTTTTTTCTAATCCATGTTGAATCAGATATTTGTGTGACTCTCATGGCTGTGTTAAGTAAGCGTTTCTCACTCCACATTAAGTAATCAAACACTGTTTGGGGGTAGTATCCTTTCCCATTTATATTTACAAAAGTTATCTCTGCATTCTGGCATACTGCAATTTAATTGTATTGAAAATACTGTAGGTGTTTCAGAACAAAAATAGCAAGAACAGATACGTTTTTAAAAACTGTTCAACTTGCTTTTTCCTTGTAGAATCTCCTAGATGCAATTTGCCACTGTTACACAGTGTGAAGTTGCTTCCAACATATGGCTATCCTATCAATGAACAATCTCCAAAATATCCAGTCCTCAAGAGTGTTGCTCAGCTCTTATAACTCAAGCCTGTGGCTTCCTTTTGCAGTGGTTCCCAACCTGGGGGGTCAGGACCCCTTTGGGGGTCTAATGACCATTTCACAGGGGTCACCATGAGCCAGTGAAGAAAAAAGCACAAATGGCTTGAGTCTGGAGGAGGTGGGAGAGGAAGGGGGGGGAGAGTGAGTTACAGCTTGATAGGTTGGAAGGGATGTCAGTCAATGGCACCGGAGGCTGTGATTGGCTGAGGGTGCCTGTAGAGGGAATTTCTCTATGACATCTGCGCCAGTGGCCTGCCAAAGGGGGCTGGTGGCCTCTTCCAAGCAGGGCAAGGGGTCACCACAACATGAGGAACTGTATTAAAGGGTCGTGGCATTAAGAAGGCTGGGAAACACTGCTTTAGGGAGTTAATCCACCTTCTACTTGGTCTTCCTTTTTTCCTGCTGTCTTCAACTTTACCTGACATTAATGTCTTTTCCAGAGATCTTGCTTTCTTATGACGTGCCCAAAGTATGACAGGCTCAGTTTTGTCGTGTTATCCAAACATAATTCAGACTCAACTTGGAACATTAGATTGCCCCATCCAGCAAAGCTAGAGCCCAGATGCCATTTAAAAAACAAAACAAAATGGTGCTGCTTATAATCTGGCCCGTAGCATTTAAATCACTCTCTGGGTGGTTTACAAGTAATTATACCGGCTACACACTATCCCTCCACCAAGCTGGGTACATTTATTTTAATCACCATGGAAGGATGGAAGGCTGCGTGAATTTTGAGCTGGCCACAGGGTTGTGGGCACATTTGGCTGCAGTACAGCAGTTTAACCACTGTGCCATGAAGCTCCATTTAATGCTTAACGTGCCTATAATTACTTTACTACAATCTATAAAACAAAGATTGATCTTCTAAAATTGTTTGCTGCACTCTAGCAACCAGCAAATATTTGCAACTTTACAAGTGCCTTTTCCATTTAGGAATCCAGCTTTGACATCAGGAATTTCCTCACTGTATATAAGGTAAAAAGCTTTGTTGCAACACCTTGAACATCTTTCCTTGCCTGAGAAATTAAAGCAATGATCCGATAGCTACTGAACTCCTTGGTATCTCTTTTACTGGGGACTTGAAGGTATATTGAACTTGTCCAGTCTGGGCCATTGTTTTGTTTTTCATTTGTTGACATATATTCGTTAGGATTTTGACAGATTCAGTATCTGCGGCTTGAAATAGTTCCACTGGCATCCTATCTATAACAAATGATTTATCTTCTCCTGGTGCTTTCACAGAAGCTTTCACTTCACTTTCTAGGATTACAGGTTCTTCATCACAGAATTCCTCTTCCAAGGAGCTGGTCATCCTTTTATCTCTTCTGCACAAGTCTTCAGTATACATCGTACTTGATACTACACTTGTTCTTAGCCAAAAGGCTGAGAAGTATACTATCTCCACTGTCTCTTTGTTTTCTCTTGGTCAAACAGTGAGTTGCATTGCTGGTCTTTTAGCACTACAACAGGGTCTTGCACTGGTCTCTGAACACGAGTGGTGAATAAACAAATAGCTATACTTTTCAGAACAAAAGGGAACAATATACAAATGAAGCAGTGGCAAAAACTGCCACTTCTTCACATGTGAACAAAGGTGCCTTATACTAAGTCAAAACAATCTTCAATCTGACCCTATATTTCAGTTCTCACTAACTGCAAATGTATGAGTTTTTGGACAGATTTCTTTCCCAGTGCTACCCAGAGATCCTCTATTAACCCAAACCAACCCTGTTAAGCTTCCAAAATCAAAATAAGATTAGGTGCCTTTAGAGTGAAACAGTAAGTGGACAAGCATATTATAAGTACATTGTTTTCTGAAGGCTTCTGGGAATGTGACTTCCTTAAAGTGGCGCAGTGGTTAAATGCCTGTACTGCAGGTAAAACTGTGCTCATGACCTGGGTTCAATCCCTGGTAGCAGGCTCAAGGTTCACTCAGCCTTCCATCCTTCCAAGGTCGGTAAAATGAGTACCCAGCTTGCTGGGGGGGTGTGTGCAATGTGTAGCCTGCACACTGTAATTAAAATTGTAAACCGCCCAGAGACTACTTGTAGTGGTATGGGGTGGTATATAAGCAGAACACTTTGCAGAACACTTTAAAATAAGGCACATAAAAGCAGAAAAATTTGCATCACGTTAAGTAGGCAAGTAGCCATAATAATACACATAAGAACAAAAAGAAATCATGCCACAGAAAAAAGTGGAAAAAATACCTGCATTCTTTCTAGAGGATCTGAATGAGAGCATGCTTTATTAATGAGGTATGTGTGTTCCATATATTCTGTTATTCGCTGGAGGAAGCTCAGGGGTTCATTGAAGGCAATGGGCATCGTAATCTTTGACAACTCCTGAATAGCGAGGGGGGAAAACATAACAATATAAAAGCAAGGCTTATCTGACTACAAAAAAAATGTGCACAAATGATAGATAATGGAATTAAATGACATAGGATGGAACTCATCCCACCTAACTACCAAAGATATGGGGAACATATGTAAAACAATTTATACTGTAATTTATAATGTAATTATACAAGTCAAATAAAAACTATTTATGTAGTCTAGTTTCCGGCATTTGGGGTCAGCAAACCTGGAGTACAAAATATGAGCTTCATCAAGAGTTGCATATAATTCCCGGGGATGCAGTGTAATAGGTGGGAATAGTAGTCATATATATAAGATCTTTTTGGATTTCTATCTTGGACGAAATTTAATGGGCAATACTCTGATCCATGACTACATTTCTGCTCTGTTATAGCACTAGTGGCAGCAGATGAAGAATTAACTCTACACTGATTATTCGTAGCTTGAATATGCATTTCTAATAACTAAGTATTTTTCTCCATTGAAAAAACAATGGTTACGCTGGATATGGGGCATAACCTATATGGTATAGTTGACGTTATTAGAGTTTGGGAAAGTAAACCAGAAAAAAAACAATTTTATAGAAAAATAGCAATTTTAATATGTATTAGGAGTGACCAAGACCCAAACTAAACTGATCTGTAAAAGCCAAGTAAAGATTTCAGGTCTTTGCTTCATTGGCCATGCCATATTTCTTAGTAGCCTGTATACTGGGACTTTGACGTACCAGAAGTAAAAGCAAATAAACAAAATCACTTCCAGCAAGATGACTGTTATCAGTGTATTCATGAAAACAACTGTCTTGGAACCTTAAAGCTTAATAAGCTATTTGGCATAAGTGTTCTTCATCTGCAAGACAAAGTTCTAAAGTGAAGAGCCCACTGCCTCATCATCAGCCACATCAAAACAAAAAGAATGAAATGAAAATTGTAGGCTAAATGTGCATAGCCACTGGTATGAAATATACATTCTGCAGCAGAAATGTATTACTCGCTAAATATTTCAGTAGCTCCAACGCACCTGGAACACATTACAGATGTATGTTATTTTAACTGAAATAACAAAATTGAACGACAGCGAGCAGCTGTGTCAATATACATAGTTATGACAAAATGCTAGATTAATTAAACCAAGATTAACAGCTTCAAAATTGCCAGAATTTGTTCCTTTATTAAAAAATTTACTTTTCTAATTTGCAGTCGCAAACCCACATCACAATGCAACACTTAACCACAAGTATTGCGGCAATACAAACTGAATGTGACCGTAACTTACCAGTCCAATGCATTTTTTTAAGATACTCCAAACACTGAAATCGCTTCTACTAAACATTGGGGCAGGTAAGGACATTCTGTTGGAAGAACAAATCAACAAATTAATACAGTAATATCTTAGTTTAAGAGTACCTTGGTTTAAGTGTGTTTTGCAAGCCAAGCAAACATTTCTTCTAAATTTTGTCTTATCAACAAAGAATGTCTTGCAATACAAGCACTGGAGCAGGTCACACGATCACAAGGGAGCCAATGGTGGTTTTCTCTCTCTCTCCCTGCTGGATTGAGGGGGACTTTATGGAACGTTCTGCTTCAGGCAGCCTCCAAAACAGAAGAAGGAGAGAAGAACGGAGGTCTCCCTTGCACCAGACAAGGACATTTTCAAAGGAGAATGCAGGTTTTTCTTTTTATTTCTATTTTTATTTAATTTGTTTTCAAAATTATTTCTTCTTTTTAAAACCATTTCTAGTCATGGGGCAGCTAATCAAGTGTGTGTAGGGCTACAAATTTCAGTTCATTATTGTTACATTAAAAACATAGAGTAAAAAGCAGAGCAGATTCTGCAGGAAGGTACCTAAACCAAAGTGTGGACGTGGACTTGTAACCAAATTCTGTTGTGTGTTTTTGCATTTTGTGCGTAAAATATGTGGTCTATGGGACCCCAAAATGAATAATCTGAATTTCCATTATTTCTCATGGGGAAATTTGCTTTGATATACGAGTGTTTTCGTTACAAGCATGTTTCTGGAACAATGTATGCTCATAAACCAAGATATTACTTTACCACTATTTAAAACCTCTGTGAAGGCATTCTGCTGTAATGGTGACTGTCCAGTCCAAATCTGAATATATTTGCTCATGCAGACAAAGGACAAATACAAATACAACTGCCTGTTGCAAAACTTGCCATAATTTGCTCTATGGCACCTGCGATAGTGGCCTGCCAGAGGGGGCTTGTGGCCTCTTCCAAGCAGGGCAAGGGGTCACCACAAAATGAAGAACTGTATTGAAGGGTCATAGCATTAGGAAGGTTGAGAACCACTTATGTAATGAAAGCAAATTCTGGCTTGCCAGTTTTGAAATCAGGCAATCATTTCTCTGTTTACAGGAGGTAACAACTGTTTTCAGAGGCAAGCCAATCAGTTTTGGCAAATATCAAAGACTCAATTTTGTTATTTCATAATAGAATAGATGATACTCCCATTCATCCCTAATGTCTATCCCTTCCAGGTACTCTTACATAAACTTTAAAATGAACAGTGGTCACCTGACTTTTTTTCTCATTGTCTTCTGTTTTGTGTTCTTTTCATAGAGTCCTTAATAGAGATGGGCACGAATAAAAAAAATGACGTTTTGTTTGTCGTTTGTAGGGTCCGTTTCAGTTCATTTCTGTTTTTCACGAATTTTTGCAAAAAAATCATTTTCGTTTTTGTTCGTTTTGTTACCGTTTATTTCCATTTTTTGTGATTTTTTTTAGCATTTAAAGCAGTTCACTGTATTGCAGTAATGGAAATGAAATGCATGACAAAATTTCCAGTGTTTCTGTTCGTTTCGTTTCATTTTGGAGACAAAATTCGTTTGTCGTTTCGTTGCGTAACAAAACGAAAAAATGAAAACGGAAACAAAAATTGTTCGTTTCGTGCCCATCTCTAGTCCTTAAGTTGAACTCTAACAGTGTCTAATACTAGCGCTGCCAGCCAGTGTGTTCTAGAGAATACCTGTGTTTCTTGATTCCATTCTGTTGCACTGGCCCATCTCCATCATGTCTTCCTCTCGTATGGCTTTGGTGAGCATCAACATCAACTTTATGAACTGCTTCTGAAAATTCCCCTGAAGAATTATCAGAATCAAAGCCTGCAGAGTAATAAACAAGCAAACACATTATCTTTTGTAACTGATTAATACGGGAGGATGTATGTATGCATGTGTGAGAGAGTGAGGAGAGTTAATCCACTGATTAACACAGTGTTTTTCAAGCTTTTTTGGGCAAAGGCACACTTGTTTCATGAAAAAAATCACGAGGCACACCACCATTAGAAAATGTTAAAAAATTTAACTCTGTGCCTATATTGACTATATATAAAGTAATTCTCTTGAATAGGAATCAAATAAACACAAAGAAAGTATTTTATAATTACTTTATTATGAAATAGTAAGTAAACAGAAATATGAAAAATTATAAAATACTTTATTCAGTGCGCAACCTGGGCCTGTTTGGCTGAACACAAAGGTGATATTCTTCAGCTTTTCCAACGGCACACCAGGCAACATCTCGCGGCACACTAGTGTGCCGCGGAACAGTGGTTGAAAAACACTGGATTAACAGACGCGCTTGTCTATTTCACTGGCTAGCACTAAGGACAAAATCAAACCTTCGACGGAACAATTTCCCTTTCTGAAAGAGATTCATTGCATAAGTAACCTAACACAGTATACAGTACTGTATCTGAATAGGACATACAGTGGACCCTTGTATAGCAAACAGTTTGTATAACATAAAATCTGTACAACATGAAAAATCCGGAGATAGGGGGAAATTACTTAACATAATCGCCTATGGGGAGAATCCGTACAACATAAAAATGGAATTACTCCGTTTTCAATGCATTCCTTTGGGAATTTGTATAAAGGAAAATTTGCTTAACATAATTTCATCTGGAATGAATTAATTCCTTTATACAAGGTACCACTGTACATCCATTTTCACTGTGATCATTTCAATTATCTTACAGAGCCTGCAGTTCTGGAATTGAAGCTGAAGTTTGAAAATATTTTTGACTTATAAGAAGTGAACTATTGTCAGCCTCCTATTGTCAGGTAACCAGTGAATATTATTCCAAAATGAGGACAACAGCAGCAAGAACAAAAAGTAAAGACATTCTCCCCTCTCTAAAATATTCCAGGTGAACCCCGTGTGCAAGAACTAGGAGATCTTCCCTTCACATGCTATTACAACTACAAAGCTCAGTTTAAAGATCTTAAATTACTATCCCCTTACAAAGAAAATTCACAGGACTCAGCCAGAACCAACCATGTTAGTACTTTCACTTCAAGCTATGAATGTTAGAACAAAAATCATTTTCCCAGACCTGAGCTGGACAGCAAGGCTGCAACAGATAATTTGGAAAACACTCATTAAACTACCCAGAAACCACAATGGGCACAATGGTAGTTTGAATGTGTGATCAGTCTCCCTACGTCCTGTCTTCAGAATAACTCTCAATGGTCTTTCTTTTAAATCTGTATTTGTAAGGAATAACAGCGTTGTTTCAAGCATAATACTGAATTATTATGGTATGGAAATAATCAATGAATAATTATAGGATAGTAATAATCTCTAGTGGCTTCAGAAGAGAACAAATTCAGCTGAACAAACTGCCTTTCCAAATATATGCCTTCCAAACATATGCACACGTACACACACACACACACACACACACACACACACACACACACACACACACACACACACACACACACAAAATAATTAAGTAGTATACAGTGGTATCTTTATAAAGGAATTAATTCATTCCAAATGAAATTATGTTAAGCAAAATTTCCTTTATACAAATTTCCCATAAGAATGCATTGGAAACAGAGTAATCTCTAATTGTGACTATTTTTATGTTGTACGGATTTGCCCCATAGACGATTCTATTAAGCAAATTTTCCCTATATCCGGAAATTTTTATGTTGTAGATCAGTGATGGCGAATCTTTTAGAGACCGAGTGCCCAAACTGCAATTCAAAACCTACTAATTTTTTTGCAAAGTGCCAAAAGAGTAATTGAACGTGTATACAGGTGGCTATGATGTGCCCACAGGAAGGGCTCCGAGTGCCACCTTTGGCACCCGTGCCATAGGTTCGCCATCACTGTTGTAGATTTTATGTTATACAAACCATTTGTTATACGAGGGTCCACTGTACTTTATTTTCCTTTTGTATAACACCCATAATTGAATGCCTAGTTCATACCACTTTTACTATTTATTAAAAGTTTTAAGAACAATATTGAGCATTTTAAGAACAAAATTGCCCGAAACTCAGGAATGTATTTTCCCTTTGAAAAGCTATTCCTGGCATAGCACTATAAAGCATATTGAAACACATATTTAAAAAAAAACCAAATGTTCACTTTACTTATTCATATTCCAGATGTCTGAAAGAACGTCAAGAATGCATCTAGTTACTTCAAAGTATACTTCAAATATATTCCAGCTAAGCCTGTTCTCTGAAACTATTTTCCATATATGATAGCTCCAAAGGAACATCAGTACCATTCAGCATTTAAGAGATGGGTTTTTAAAATGTAGTCTGATGTAAAAAGTGGATGACTGGTACATGAAAAAGGAAAGTATATAGCCTCCTCTAGAAAACTGACTGTTTCTGTAGTGGGAGAACGTGGCGGAACAAAACATGCGGTTCAATAAAATGCTTCCATGGGAACGGGATATGCCCATCTTAAGTCACGTGATCTTTCTCAGAGAAAAAGTGCTTCTAAATATCCACATTTTCCGTCGTGCAATGGCAGCCCAAGTCTAGCTATTTCACTCACTCTCACCTACCAAACATACTCCATGCAAACATCAGTGTTTCCAAATTTAAAGACATGCAGTGGTACCTTGTATAAAGAAATTAATTCGTTCCAAATGAAATTCTGTTAAGCAAATTTTCCTTTATACAAATTTCCCATAGGAATGCATTGAAAACGGAGTAATCCCTAATTGCGACCATTTTTTGTTGTACGGATCGCCCCATAGGCGATTCTGTTAAGCAAATTTCCCCTATCTCTGGAATTTTTTATGTTGTAGATTTTATGTTATACAAACCATGTGTTATACGAGGGTCCACTGTAATTCTATTTAACTTATTTTTACCCTGTCTTTCATTTAACAAGGAAGCCAAGACAGCTTACATGATTAAAAAAGTTGAACACTAACAGTTAATTATTAAATATATTTTTAAAAATCAGCCTCAGGTAATCATCTGGCTGTGGTGTTTTGGATCTGCTGAAGTTTCTGAGCACATTCTAGGACACCAGTTCCTAAACCTTTCAGTATCATGACGGCCATCTACCTCTCCTTTAATTTAAAATTTAATTTTGTAATTTAAAATAAAAAATAAACATGAGTACGTACTGTATTAACATTTATTTTAAAGGGAAAATAAGCACAGATTTTCTTCTCAAAACAAAAGTAATAAAAATACTTTTTATTCAAAAATATTTTGAATAAAGTATGGGTGATACACAAGCCTCCTCCTACTGAGTTCAGTAGTGAGACGTTTGCAGCTTTTTTAGATCAAAGATAGAGGCCATAAGGAACCGGTCTCGACTCCAGTTGCTCTAGTCCACCCTTGGCACCACCGGACGCTGCCGGTCTCCTCGCATGGTCGAGTTTGGGCCTGTTTCCTCTTCGGAGGCCTCCAGGGCAATTGCCCACTGTCGGCCCGCGTCCACACCCTTCAACCCTTGCCCCTCTTGGCTTATAAAAGCAGCTGGAGGGAGTATGCCAGAATGGGCATCTACCATCACCACGGCCTCCTTCGGCGAGGGGGTCTTTCCCTCTCGCCTGAAGGAGACCGTGGTAAAGCCCATTCTCAAAAAACCAGGCATGGCGTCGGACGTATTGGCCAACTATTGCCCGATCGCCTACATCCCCTTCATGGGCAAGGTTCTCGAGAGGGTGGCCGCAATCCGACTTCAGACTTTTTGGAGGAACATCAGCTTCTTGACCCTTGTCAGTCTGGGTTCAGGCCTGGCCGGGGAACTGAGACAGCTTTGGTCGCGCTGCAGGATGACCTCATCCGGGGGGGCCGACAGGGGTTGCTCTACCCTGTTGGTTCTCCTGGATTTGTCAGCGGCCTTCGATACCGTCGACTATGGTATCCTACTGGATCAGCTCTCCGAGGTAGGTATCAGGGGCACTGATCGCAGTTGGCTCCGGTCCTTCTTGGAGTGCCGTCCCCAGTACGTGCAGCAGGGGGGCGAGTTGTCGGCCCCGTGGACACTCCCTTGTGGGGTTCCGCAGGGCTCATCACTCTCCCCCATGCTGTCCAACATCTATGTGAGGCCGCTGGCAGGGGTCATCAGGAGATTTGGAGTCTGCTGTCACCAGTACGCTGATGACATGCAGCTCTATCTCTCCTTTTCCACCTCTGCAGATGAAGCTGTCCAGATCCTCGACCAGTGCCTGGATGCAGTCATGGCTTGGACCAAGGCTAACAGGCTCAAACTCAACTCCGAGAAGACCGAGGTGCTGTTCTTCGGGTGTTCACCTTCTGGCTATGGAGGCCCTCTCCCCAGCATGGAGGGTGTTTCCCTCTGGCTGGCAGACAGGGTTCGGAATCTGGGCGTGGTCCTGGATCCGGCCCTCACCATGGAGGCCCAGGTGGTGGCCATGTCCAGAACTGCTATTTTCCCACCTCCGCTAAATCGCCCAGATTCGCCTGCATGGGGACTCCCTGAGAACAGTCGTGGAAGCCCTGGTGGTCTCGAGGTTGGATTTTTGCAACGAGCTCTACATGGGGTTGCCCTTGAATCTTCTCCGGCGTCTGCAGCAGGTGCAAAATGCGGTGGCCAGGCTGGTGGCGGGTGTGCATCGTTTCGACCACATCACCCCGGTTCTGGCTCGCCTGCATTGGCTACCCGTTGCATCCCAGATTAGATTCAAGGTCATGGTTTTAGTTTATAAAACCCTCCATGGCTTGGGACCTGACTACCTGGCAGAGCGAATCACCCAGCGGTCAACTTCGGCCCGTCTTACGAGGATGTCGCGGGCGCACTCACTTCAGGTGCCTACGCTCAGAGAGGCCCGGAAAACCTCAACTCGGAACCGGGCCTTTTCTGTGGCGGCTCCCTCTCTTTGGAACCACCTCCCCTGCGAAGTGCGCCTTGCAGAGTCCCTGCAGGCCTTCCGGAGGGCGCTAAAGACCTGGCTCTTCCGGGAAGCCTTTGGTGACCTAGAGTAGTTTTTTTTCTTTTTTCCCCCGCCATCCATCAGAATAATTAGCCATATGCATTGCCAGAGTTAGATTTTCTTTTAACTTTCACATTTTAATATTGTATGTGTATTGCTGTTGTAGTTCTGTGTTGTCGGCTGGCTGAATCTCCTCAGTTTATGTAAACCGCCCTATGTAAAGTTCCCTTTGGGAAGATGGGCGGTATAGAAGCCTAATAAATAAAATAAATAAATAAAAGTCTTTCTATGCATTCACAGGTATGTGCAATACTGCAGAGGCTAATCTCAGGTTTTCTTGTATAATGCTCCATATTTTAGAGCACTCCAAGTAGTTTACCTTGGTAATACTGTATTATAACAACCATATAAGAATTTTATGAATACAGTATATGAAGACAGTAGAGTACAGCCAAAAGAGTATTTACAGCCAAAAGCAGAATTTGACCTAGAAACTTTCCCGTACATACTGACCTCCCTGTTTATTCAATCAGATAACTAGTGCCAATAACTGTAGAATTTTTCTCTAAATGTAATCAAAATCAAATCCAGAGAAGAAGTCACAGTCACATTTCACTTGCTCCTTTTTCCCCAGTGTAAAGGTCCTTGTAAAGGCCTGACCGGTTCACTTATATTACACAATAAAGAAACTTCTGGATTAACCAACAAATGTTCTTTTATTGACTTCTCATCAGAAAATAACTTTTGGAACCAACAACTCTGTAGACAGTGTTGTCTTTTCAGGAACTATAAAAGGATTCTTGTCACTCAATGGGAGATTAACAGTCCAACTGTCCAAGTCAGTATTAAGTTTTACTCTTGAGCTGTCAGGGGTTTCCCATATCAAGGGGCCGGCCCAATCTAACTTCTCCAACCCGAGTTCCCTAGGTTCACTGTGGAACGGGTTTGGATTCCACATCTTTCTCTTGATCCAAGGCCCCTTCTTTCGTTACTATAGTATCCCCTTCTCTCTCCCCCCCGCCCTTTCCTCTCTCAGCTTCCACCCCCCACACACTCCCTCGATTCTCTTTCACCCCAATAGGAACAGCCTTCTCTTCTTTGGGTAGCCCTCCTTTTCTCTTCCTCTTCTTTAGGCATCATTAACTTTTCCCATCTCTGGGTGTCAGGGTTCTCCATCCACACCCATTCCCAACCAGAAGGCAAGATTCGGGTCTGTCTTCTTTTGTTTCCCTCAGCCTTCTCAGGCACCCCTGGTTCCCCCTTTTCTATCTTCATTTCACCAATCCCCTTCTCTAAACTTCCTGCCTTTTCTTCTGACCCAATTATTGTCTCTCCCCCCCTTAACGACCCCTGTTGGTGAAGAAAGGATCACTTAGCAACTGACCCTCTCTTCCCTCGTTTCTTCTTTTTCATCATTTCCTTCCGTCTCTTTCTTTAAAGGGTCCCAGCTGTTATAATTACAGCGGTCCCCCACCCTTTTGCAGTTCATATACTGCGGTCCCGCTATATCGCAGGACCACAATATATGAAAAAAAGCTCCCTGGTTTAAGGGGGGAAAGGCCTGTTTCAGGTCTCCCATACTTACCCCCAACCTGGCACTGTCCCAAATGGGCCTGTGAGGGCCTTCCAAAGCCTTCTGGAGGCCCCAAAAGGACCTCTCTGTGAACCAAGTGACTTCCGGATCACCAAAAATCATTTCTGAGGCCTCCGGTAAGTACAAGAGCCACCAGCTAGGCGCCCCAGGGCCAACCTGACCTGCATCTGCATATCATGGATTTTCAATTATCGCGGGTCAGGTCAGGTCCCTAACCCCTGCAATAGGCGGAGGGGTCACTGTATCAGGGCGAGGGGAGGCGGCACTCTGGCGAAGGCAGGGTCCTGTTTGCCAGTTCCTTTACACCCAGCTCATTCCCCCAACTTCTCTTGGTCCTTGACCAAACCAGGTCAGCAGCGAATGGTGACGGGCAAATGGAGGCAGGAACTCTGGCTCTCAGAAGCTTACCTGTTCTCTTTCTTCCTACCTGTGCATCAATTTCCCATGGCGTGTCCGCAAAAGAGAGCATAACGCATGTCCAGGGCTACTACCTGCTGTTTCCCCACTGACAGCCACCACAGCAGGGAACCAAATCTTACAAAGGACAGAGCGGGAGACAAAAGGAAAAAGGACCGCCAAAGTATTTTAAAGCTACCTGTTTAGAGGCTACTTCTTTACTGTGCCTCCATGTTATTTGATCCACCTTGTCACACACACCCCTTTGAATGCCTTTGGGCTCCCCAGGGCAGTCCCTCCATCTGGGAAGCAGTGTTTCAGAAGATAGCTCCAAGCTCCACACAGCTTGTCATGGAAAGAGACCTTATCAATGTTCTATGAGCACTTCTATGAGGGACACATTTTTAGAGCGCTCCATGGAGTTATATGGAGCTCAAGTGTGTTCACTGCCAGAAGCACCTTGTTAGTTTACCAGCTGTGGCCCAGCCATAGAGACACTTTTGTTATGTCCAGGTTTAGTTACTGTATTATGATCTGCACAGAGCCTCCTTAAAGGGAGCAGTTGGCCCTGCTTTTTAATCCACCAGAAACAGCTAACACACACACAAGAATACCATTTTCTTGAGAAACACAGTGGGAAGACAATAAATTGCCATGAAGAAATAATTAAGTTCATTATTTGCTATCAGCTAAATCTACCCCCCCCCCAAAAAAAAACCCTAGATATCCATTAACAACACCAGCAACATCCAAAGACTAATGGCAAAAAAAATCTGCAGATAGCCTGTTCTTCTCAGGCAGTTTAGCAGGATCAAGTGGGATGAAAGGACAGCATTTGATTGCAGTGAACACAACGACTGGCAATTTGTCTGGGGTTAATAGGTGATGAATGACTGTACTGTATAATACTCAGCTTTAAGGGGGAAGAAGAGAGAAGAGCAACTGGTATTAATCACCTGTTTCTTTGAAAGTACTTTTCATTCTCCAGAAGCAGAAAGAAAAACATCCTTATATCTATGCCAGGCCTGCCAAACAGCTCGACTGCAGGTCCCTGCTGGAACCACTGCTGCCCCCGACACCCCCACCGCCACTGGCGGCGTCCCGCCACACCTGACCCCAACCCCGCTGCCATCCCTGCCATCGCCCCTGCCACCGTCGCCCCTGCCACCCCACCACCATAGTCACTGCCCCTGCCACCACCGTGCCCCGGCACCCCCCCCCCCCGGCACCATCGCCATCAGCATAGCCGCTGCCACCACCACCACCCCTTTTGTGGCAGCAAAAGTAAAAACAGTTTCAACACACTTTTAAAGTGCGGCCAGGTTGTAAAATACTTTTTACTATTAAACTCTTCTCTTTCCCCATACCAATATGCCTTAAGGCCACCTTAGAGGCAAACCTAAAAGGAAGAGGTTCAGAACATTTTAACTACAGTAATACCTTGGTTTATGAGCATAAACAATTCCAGAAACATGCTTGTAAACCAAAACACTCTTATATCAAAGCAAATTTCCCCATAAGAAATAATGGAAACTCAGATGATTCATTCTGGGCTCCCATAGACCACATATTGTACACACAAAATGCTAAAACTCACAAAAGAAGTTGGTTAGAAGTCCGTGCCCACACCATGGTTTAGGTACCTGGCTCTGGAATCTGCTCTGCTTGGGACTAACAACTGGATTTTACTCTTGTGTTTTTAATGTGACAATAATAAAGAGCTATTTGTAGCCATATACACACTTGACTAGCTGTCCTATGATTAGAAATGGTTTGAAAGATAAGAATGGATGTTGAAAACTTAAATAAAATATAAATACTGTATAAAGAAAAATAAAACAATCCCCTAACCTGCACTCTCCTTTGAAAATCTTCGTGGCTGGTCCAAGGGAAACTTCCCTTCCTCTACCCCCCCACCCCATTTTTGAGGCTTGCCTAAGATGGAACATTCCAGACAATGGCCCACAATCCAGTAGAGGGAGAGCCACCACTGGCTCACTAGTGATCATGTGATCTGCTCCAGTGCTTGTATATCAAGACGCTTCTTGTTGATAAAGGCAAAATTTAGAAGAAAGTTTTGCTTGTCTTGCAAAATGCTCTTAAACCAAGTTACTCTTAAACCACGGTATTTACTGTACTTTAAATTAAATGCTTCCAGTGTCCAATCTGGGTTACACAGTGCAAACTAATGCAAACAGGATTTTGCCCACTGATTCCTTCCCATGCCCATAAGCCTCCCTCAGTATATATGAACACAAGACAATTGCATTCCATGCCCTATACAGAAATGACAGGTGCCTTGAAAGCTGAATGGACAACATGAGACTCCAGCAATAATTCAGTCCGAGGGCAAAAGGTTACCATATGAAGCACGTGGGCTTGTAAGGATGTGACCAGCTCCCTCCATCACATAAAAATCCCATGTGACGCAAGCAACATTTGCACGGTTTCCTTGCATGTTCACATTTGAAATATAATAGGCTGAAGCAGGATTAAGATTAAGAGCCAATGGTGTATTCTAGTCCAGAAGCCCAATGGGCCAAGGTTGTCCTTCCACTCCCCTTCCAGCCACATGTGGCGCCAAAAACCCACTCCTGCTTCCCCAGTGGTTTTTAGGGTGTGCATGGAGTAGCAGTAGGCATTGGCCATTGGGATGAAAACAGAAACACATCATGGGACTCTGGCCTTAGGCCAGTCCATATTATGTAAGCTCCAAAGGTAAACATGAAGGACAGCACTGACAAAACAAAAGAGCCATAGATCTTAAAACTGAAACCAGATAAATGGTTGAATTAGATCAGGGGTCCTCAACCTAAGGCCCCGGGGCCGGATGCGCCCCCCCCCCCAAGGTCCTGAATCCGGCCCCTGGGACCAATTGCAACCCCCCCACCTACCCCCTGTTTTGTGAGTAAGCAAGCCTCCGCAGCTGCTTTTGGACTGTGATCCGGCCCCCAGTGGTGTCTGGGTGGTGGTGGACCGGCCCGCTGTTTGAAAACTTTGAGGATCCCTGAATTAGATGATCCATGGATTCAAATGAGAAAAAAAATGTGATCACTGACAAGAGAAATCTATTTTTAAATCACAAGAATCAGTGTTATAGTTTCAACCAACCTTTCCTCCAAAAGTTATTTTGCAGCATGCCTTAGAATTCTCTTCATCCCTCTTTAAACCATGAGGTAACACGAGCTAAGTAACATGTAGGGACCCAAAGTCAACCAATGCCTTTGGTGGCCCAGTAGAGCATGATGTTCAGTCTGTCTGATTCAAGTCAAACACAATGTTACAGGAGGACTCTCATATTCACAGGATTGGTATTTGTAGTTTCAGTAGTCACCCTTTTATTGCAGCATTTTATACAACATCAAAGGAAGCTGCCTTGTGGCTCCCCTTGTATGTTGTATATAGAAATCTCTTGTACAGTATATGCAGCTTCAGGCATCCATCGGAGATCATGGAACAGATCCTTGTGGATGGATACAGGGGTCCTTCTGTACAACATGGCCACTGTGGTGTTTGTGGACTAAAATACGGGTTAGAAGAGACCAGGATGCAAATCCTCTCTCAGCCATGGGGTTCAGCAGAGGGGTAGAACTAGTCGGCATCTCCTGAAACATCTCACTTACCTTCAAATCCTCCTACCAAGGGATTTGAGTGGTACGTACCATCAGTTCCAAAATGATCGTATGTACCACTCAAGCCTCATTGTATTTCCCTTACTCAAGCTTCATAAATATACTTCAGTTGTGTGAAAGCTTTTTTAAAAAAATCAGGAGAACAAAGGATATATCCTACATATCAACTTTAAAATAGACATAACAGGCAATATGAATCTTGTGGGGTTTTTTTATGTCTTTCTCAGGCAAGGAAAAAACATGATGTCACTCACTAATCCACGTTGCTGCACCAGAACATTCCCATCAGTGTAATTACCCAAAGAGAACCAGATCCCATGGTGTCACAACACCTAATTTGGCAACATTTACAGCTGTGTTCACGGAAAGCCTAAGTGATTAAACTGAGGAGCTACTTTTTGTGCATGTCAATATGAGAGGCAATCTAAAATGTAGCCATTACACTGTATACGAGAGTGGCAGGTCTTCAGCAACCAATTCAGAAAGGATATTTTTAAAAATCTAAGAACTTACTTTAATATTACAGAAGCCAAAAGAATACCTGTTTTCCACTTAGTTAAGATTACACTGTAGTTCTTTGCTCCAATCAAACCAGACTTCAGATTCAGACAAGTGTCTCAGTGAAAACAGTCATTTTCCTCCCAAAGCTAAATTTGAAAAACTATTCTGACATACTACAAATTCTCAAAGACATTTTGTACTTTGCTGGAACTTTTGGTTCTTAAACTAATTGTTCTAAATTGTTCTACGTGAAACTAAATAAGACAGAGTGTAACTAGAAAGACTGGGTGATGTCATACAGCTAAAATGTAGGTGGTGGAAATGTTATTCAAATAAGAATCCACTTATCCCCCTCTTGTAGGCATACACCGCACACAGACATATACGCATGCACATACACTTCAGCCTCAAATAGACACAACTAGTTAAATGAAAGCTTTTACTTCTCCTGTTTCCCTTCTTCCAAGATCTTCACCACTTACACCAGTTTTGACAGAGTACATGGTTTTGAAAATACTAATCAGTGCTCCCAGTTCTTGAAGCAGAACTTGGCCTACTTATGAAAAATTAAGAATAGCTAAGGAGGGAGAAAGAACTATGCAAGAGAGAGAGAAAAACATCACCCTAGAGATCCATCTGTATTCAACAGAACAAAGAAAAATCAAAATCAGAAAGTTTTGTTTCTAGAGTGGCCTTACTACCCATCCCTAGAGCAATACTATTTTTAACTCCTGAATACTTCGCAAACCAATTTTACACAAGTATGCACAGAAATAAGTAGCACTGTATTTAATGAGGCTTCCTCCTAGGACCTATGTAAACAAACAATTCTAGTCTAAGTCAAAGAAGCAATCCAGAAGTATCCAGTGACTTTTTAAAAAAATGCAGACTTTACCACTAGCAAAAATGAGGAACATAAACTTTATCACAACCAAAACTTACTAGCAACCTTGTTTTTAGAAGTCTTCTTCTTCTTCTTCCACATCTTGCTAAGTAAACCCAAACTCCATTGAGTAAGCTTCACCTCTTTGAAATTCAAGAGAGCTAATGTAGTCTGAGTCAGAGCACAAAAGGTATGAAACCGCCCCTTTATATATTAGTCATTTGTTTTTACACACCAGGTAATAATCAATGGGGAAAAACATTGCACCACAAAAGATTAACCAAGAAAATTTAGAACAGGGAAGTCTAGGAGAAAACCACATAACATTAACACAGAATTGGGAAATGAATCCTTTCACAAACTGTGTTTTCATCAGTAGACGCTTACAGTTTTCCGCAGCAAAAGAATATATGCTTTGGGAAGAAGCAGTTTGCTAATTAAAATGTAAAACAGTTGGAATGTAGAATGAATAATCCCAGGAGTCTCCATTTCCATCATATGAGGAAATATGCAAATAGTTAAGAGTAAACAAAGAAAGAGTGTTGTCAAAAACAGCATGTGCTCTCCTCACATTTTAAGAAGCCAATAACAAAGCTTGGAAAGTTCCTTTTTACAAGTATTCTTCCTGTTATGGATAAAGTGTTTACAAAATAAACAGTAATATTGTATTCAAACACCCACTACATTCCCTTCATGAGGAGAGAATTTTGAAATGGTAAGAGAATGGTATAAAATTTGACTATCATTATTTGCATTGCTTTTGAAATATGACTTCATTGTGACTTCTTCATCAAAGAAGACTCAAGGATCCAAAAGGAATATACAGTAGCTTTACACAGCTACAGACCTACTAGTATGGATACATCAAGACTACAACAAAACAATTACAGTTTTTTTAATTGGGTACAGCAGCTTAGTAGTTTCTTAACACAACATGCACACACGGCACACACCACCACAAAACACCTGTGTGTTTTACCTGAGTGTGTTTGACACTTATTATCACATTTTATGGTACAGTAGTACCTCGGATAATGAATGCCCCTGATAATGAATAATTCGGATAGCGGATGGAAATTTCCGGTAATAGGGATGTTTCAGATAACGAATTTTCCATCATGCATAGTGAAAAAGAGTGTACCCAGGTTGCATCGCGTCTCCATTCTTTTTGGGTTGTACGAGGCATGGAGTGTGAAGGTGTATGGCAGAGAGTGCTGGGTTTCAAAGTGATTTTTTGAAAGATTTGGAGTGATTTTTGCAGCATTTTTCAAATTTTTGGATTTTTTTTAAAAATTTCTTGGAGCCTTCCGGAGGAAAGATAGGCAGCAGAGTCATTTGCAGGCCTTTTACTATGTTCCATGTGTTGGGAGGGGTCCATCTTAGTGGTTTGGGGCTTTTTAAAAAAATGGCAGGCGTTTTTTCTTGCACGTGGGGGTGTTTTAATTGTTTTATTTATTTATTTTTATTTATTTATTTTTACAACTTCTATGCCGCCCACTACCGAAAGGTCTCTGGGCGGCTTCCAATCAAAGAATTAAAACAGTAAAAACATCAAACAACAATAAATAAGTAAAACAATAATAAAAACCTTATACTAAAATCATCAAACTAAAATTGCCACCAGAAGACCCACAATCTAAACTGTATCAATTAAAAAACTTCTGGAACAGGAAGGTTTTTACCTGGCGCCGAAATGTCATCAGGCAGATCTCACTTGGGAGGGCATTCCATAGCTTGGGGGCAGGTGTCGAGAAGGCCCTGTGTCTGCACGCCATCCCTCTTACCTCCTTGAGGGATGGCTCTTTCAAGAGGGCCCCCTGGCTCGATCTTAATTCAAGAGGGCCCCCTGGCTTGATCTTTTATGCCTTTTATTGCAGTGGTTTGGTGCTTTTATTAATGGCTGGCTAGTTTTTTATTGCATGTAGGGGTGCTTTATGTGGTTTATATGTGTTCTTCAAGTGGTTAGGGGCTTTTATTAATGACTGGTCTTTTTTCCTTGCATGTGGGGGGCAGCCAGCATGCGAGCAAGTGGGTGGGCAAGGGGAAAGAGAGTTGCTGGCTGGCTGTGGCCGCTTCTCCTCCTCAGTCCGTCCGTCAGTCAGTCCCTCCCAGTGGAGGCCTCCCAAGGGCCTCCGTCACCAAAGTGGAGGGGGAAGGAGGCAGATCCTGCAATATAGCGGGACCGCACTATTTGAGGTGCAATATGGCAGGGGACTACTGTACATTTGGAACGGGGTTTTTTTTTGTCTTGCAAAGCATCCCACATGGAATTTGTCATGCAAAGAATGACTATTCCTGAAAACTTTTTTCTTCCTACGAATTTTCTGTCTTACGAGTCACTTGTCTTAAGAGGTGCCACTGTACATACTTATGTTTGGACTGCTAAATATTGATTGTGTAGGGGCCACCACCACCACAGGCACTCTGTGGATATCTGAGCAGTTTATATGAGAATTCTTAAAGCAGAGCCTGGCATTAGCTATGGTGGTCCAAGTGGCAGTGAGAAAGGTTTAAACAGATGCATGCACAAAAGCAAGGAAGAAGTACTGAAAAAATAGAGTATAGTAAGAAAAAATTAAAGACTTCGAAGTATTTCTAAAAGCTTCTTGGCACCGTATCATGTACAAATGCAAGAATTCTACAGAAGTAATTTTTATTTTCATATCCATGGGCTGTTAATGAACCAGAAAAATGCAGTTGGAAGCATGGAATGGAAGATATTATCAAGGCTCACTTCATGGAACCAGTTTCTGGCCTGAAATGTTTAGTGAGTTGAACAATTGCCTTCAGATTCCTGAGCATTCACTCCAACCGGTTAGTAAAGGCATACACATTGTCAGGTGAATAACCTGAATGGGAGGAACTGCCATCCAACTAGAAACTCAAGCATGGCACTTGTTACATAAATTAGCACTTCTGGGTGCCTCCCTGCCTGGATTTACACCGCCCTGTCGGTTACTAGATATATACGTAGACACGGCCCCGGAACTGAGGCTTTTGTCAGTGTGCTAGATAAGCGCTATGCCATCGCCACATAGGCACTGCCAAGGAAATTTGGTCTCGAGATGTTGCAATCTATAAAACTCAAACTTGATGACATTACCAAAGCTTTGTCTATTCTTTTCTGTACAAGATTTTTTCCTTACTATAATGAACTACAGGTTCATCCCCCCCCCAATGTACTGTATGCATTTCTGTATTCATAGATTCATACATTGAAGCATGTTTCTACATATTTTAGAATGGTATGCTTTTTGACAATACAGTGGAACCTTGACTTACATACTGCTTGACTTGCATCATATTTGACTTGCAGCAAGAAGGAGCCTGTTTGACTTAAGTCGCAGGCTTTGACTTACATCTCGGAGCCCCGGCGCAAGGCACCGGAATTGGGCAGCAGCCACAACCCAGCATCGCGGCTGCCGCCTCCAAACTGCTCCTGCCTTCTTCCCCTGCTCCGGCAGCGGCGGCTTTGGCGAGGCCAGCTCAGAGCACCTGGAGCTGGTCCTCGGCCTCACCGAAGCCGCCGCTGCTGCCGGAGAAGAAGGGCCGGGAGCTCGGGGCTGGCCTCGCTGGTTAGACAGTTGGCTCAGTCTTGTAAAAAATCTGGCTGCAGAAGTTTGGTCCACAATGGAAGCATTTTAGTTGGGGAGCTGTAAAGTTGTGGGACTCTAATGGTAAGCATAGAGTTGATCAGAACTTGGAACGTCAGGTTACAAATTAGTAAAACTTAAATGTTAGACATTGTTGCTATGAACATTAAAAAGTGTAGGCATATAACTTGTGGACTATAATTCCACTGCCTCCTCCTCTCTTTGAAGAGACATTTCATTTACATCCCCAGAAGGAATCTCCTATCCCTGTCAAATTTGTGTTAAATTGCTGTTTTCCGGGGTCTTTTTCATCATCTGGAACGGATTAATCCGCTTTCCCATTGCTTTCTATGGGAAATGTTCATTTGACTTAAGTCATGTTTGACTTAAGTCTAGACCACTGGAACGGATTAATGACGTAAGTCAAGGTTCCACTGTATAATGATGCTTTCAATGTTTTAAAAAGTAACTATAGAGATGTGGACGTACATCTGGCAGCCTGACAAAAAACTTTAGCCCTCTGATGAGGTGGACACTACTCATGAAGCTTTATATACCATAATAAACTGGGAGTTGAGTCATGGCTACTGGACTTCTTTTTTGAGAGATAGAAACGTTTCGCTGTTCATCCAAACAGCTTCATCGGTCTGACCGATGAAGCTGTTTGGATGAACAGCGAAACGTTTCTATCTCTCAAAAAAGAAGTCCAGTAGCCATGACTCAACTCCCAGTTAAACGAACCTGGATGACGTATGCCATAATAAAGTTTTACAGCTATGTCTAGGTGCCCCCAAATGACTGATACTTGTTAAATCAACACTCATGCAAGACCCATTAACTAAATGGTTCTACTTTAACTATGTCTAACTGATTTCAACCCTCATTATTTAAAGTGCTACAGAACTCTTTCATCGTCGCCACATCAGACTTCCTCACTGGAAACTGAATTCACTCTATATCTATCACCCATGTGCATTGTGCCTTTTTCAGTGACATGAGGTAGATGAGCACAAACTTAAACATAAAGATATAAAGTCCTCATTATTATTAATGCCTATTTCTTTTAACAGACAAAGCAACGAGTAGCCTACTGAACCTTCAGCTTCTGTCTGTAAGCCATTTTATTACCTGATTGCTTACTTGGCTTACAAGAATGATAGATGGTACAGAGTCAGAGCATAATCCTTCATTTTGTATGGAAATATCAATTTAAATACTATTTTCATAGGAAATAGATAAAATAAACCAATCTTGAAATTTGGTTTATCAATGTATGCCCTTCAGATTACAAGTTTGCCCTCTAACTCTTTACTCAACATGAAACAAAGTGTACAGTACCCTATTATAGGAACAGCTACTGCAATGTTTCCTACTTCATTTTGTTGGCAAGCCATGGGAGCTCAGCACAGCATTCCACATTCCCTAATCCAAAAACTCATCCCACATTCCCTAATCCAAAAACTAAAATATGTGAAGAGACATAATCAAAGACCTCTACCTAAATCTGGTATGCATTAAAATTGCAGAGTTTAATGATTTCTTTCTGCAGTGTGTAACTTTAAATGAGGCACACATTCAGCTACTCATTCTAAGAACAACTGTCAAGAAGATATGTAATACAGTACTGATGTAGGCATGCTATTCACATGCCACTTCATAACAGAAATTTTGCACACAGTAAAAAGATAAAATTTTTAAAACTATTACAAAATGGCAACTAGAACACACATCACTTAAAATAAATTAAACACAGGAGCAGAGAAAGAAAGCCACAAAATAGAACAATACTCTGATCCAAAACATTAAAAAAGGCCTATACTGTACTGTATTTCTTTTTAAAGTGTTTGCCTTGCACCAAAAAGACATCAATAATGGAACGCACTAGGACACTCCTCAAAGGGCAAATCATTACTGAGAAGACCTTCTGCACACGCCATGTGCTCAATATTGTTCTAAGCCAGTCAGTAATGCTATGGAAGAGATGAAGGGTCTTGAACATTTTTTCCATTTCTCAAACTAATATCCATTGCTAATTTAAATTAAGAAACATGGGTGTCAAACACTGAAGGCATGCTGGAAGAATAAGCAAAATAAAGGTTGAAACAACCAGCACCAATGTGTTGCTATGCTCACTATGGCTCAAGAAACGCAGTACATCACAGATTACTACCAGCAGAAAGAAATCTGGAGCTGTCCTTGTAAAGTGGAGCAAGTGAGGGCTGTCCCATAATAGTTAGAATCAAAAGCAGGATATCAGACATTCATACATTCCTAGACACAGGGCTGGCGCTAGGGTTTTTTTGCGCCCTAGGCGAGGGGCGGGGCGCGGGGCGCGGCAGGGGGCGGGCGGCAGCGGCGGCAGGGGCGGGCCGCGGTGGCAGCGGCAGGGGGCGGATGGCAGGGGACGGCGACAGGTACGGGGGTAGTGGTCGGCAATGGACACGGGGGCAGCGGATGGGCGGCGGTGGCCAGCGGCCGGGGGGCGGCAGGGGGGCAGCAGGCTGGGCAATGTCCTCTGTCCATTTTGGCACCCTAGGCAACTGCCTAGTTCGCCTTAATGGACGCGCCAGCCCTGCCTAGACATAATCTTTATGAGAAGAACCAGTTATCCAGACTGACTACAAACATTCAGAGATCTGGCATTATTAGATGATTTTCATTAACTGGATTTTTATTTTTATTTTAAGTCTACAAATAAAGATAGGACTTGTCCGACTAACGATGGCGGGGGGTGAGAAGCGGTGCTTCCCTTGGTGGATAAAAGTCATAGCATGCCTTTCCTCCGTGCTGCAGGGGGGTCGGGAGAAGTGGCGTGCAAGCATTGAAAGGACTTTTAGGCATGGAGGCAAGCTCTTGCCTCTGTGACTAAAAGTACTTTCAAATTTCGTGTGCTGCTTCTCCACCCCCACGGGTCCTGGGTGATCAGCGCCAAGGGTTTAAAGGAGTTTTATCCACCAATGCAAGCGCTTGCATCGGTGGATAAAAGTCCTTTCAAACCTTGCCGTTGATCCCTTGAGGATGCAGGGGGTGTGCAGAAGCAGCGCGCGAAGTTTGAAAGGACTTTTAGACACGGACGGAAGTGCTTCCCTCCAAGCCTAAAAGTCCTTTCAAACCTTGCATGCCGCTTCTCCTCACCCCACCGCCGTCTCGAGGGAATGGTCTGGGAGGTTTGAAAGGACTATTATCCACCAATGCAATTGCTTGCATCGATAGATAAAAGTCCTTTCAAAGCTCGGCACTGATCCCCCGGCATTGGGGGGTGGGGGGTGGAGCAGAGGAGCACATAGTTTCAAACTCCATGACTAAAAGTCATTACAAACATCGCCCGCCACTTTTCCCAACCTCCCTGCGATGGGAAAAGCGGTGGGTGATGCTTAAAGCGGTTTCCCACACGAATGCATTGAAATCCGTTCCCTCTGGAACGGATTAATTACTTTTCAATGCATTCCTATGGGAAACTACTCCCCAACCCATGAGATTAGCGACTTATGAGCATTCTCTTGGAACACATTAATCTCATAAATTGGGGTTCCACTGTATATAGGACAGGTCAAAACTATCTGTAATTAGCAGAGATTACAGTGTCGTAGCAGCACCAACCAACGTCCTTTGAATGCCTATCAATCTCTAAGTTTTCTAGACATAATCATGTATGCAATATAAACTTTCCCGGGCCAAAGCAAATTTTAAAACTGCAAGTCTGAAGTTGCTAAATTCCATATCTCCTCTGAATTTTCAGTTAAGTTTGGAAAATCTGACTATAACAATGTCATAAATTCTCTTAACTCATGGCTTTGACATCTATAATGATGTAACTGCCACTACAATTGAGAATTCCATTTTGCTAAGGTAGGAAGAATCAGAAAATTAGTCATATTATTTAAACACATTTTATTATATTTGAAGACATATCTGCTCTCTTTATAAAAAGATCTCCAATTAAATGTAGCATATCCTCTCACAGGAGTGCTTATTTCAAGGTTCTATCAGCCATGACATCCTGAAGGACTCAATGGTCATGAATCCCTTGGTCAAAACTTGCTTTGGCCCAAGGGATTCAGGATTCCCTGAGAACTAAGGAAATTCATACATGGATACTCTCCTCACTCCTTGGTTTTTCATTTTGGTTTTCCGGTGACACAGAATCCACCCACTCTAACATTCTGCTCAGCATGGCCATTCCTTTATGCATTACCTGGAAGACAGGTTCCCTCATATATATTTTTTGTTCCTTCCTAAGCACAATACCTCCCTCTCATTCTTCTTCATTCAAGAAATAATGTGAAAGTATAATACTTCTATGTGCCATCAAGAAGGAACTGACTTACAGTGACACTAACAGGGCTTTCAAGGTTAAGTGAAATATTTGAGATGTGATTTTACCAGTTCTACATCCCATGAGGAGCCTCATGGTGCAGTGGTTAAACTACTGAACTACAGATTTAAAAAAAAAAACTGCACTGAAGACCTGGAGTTCAATCCCAGGTAGCCAGCTTGTGGTTGACTCAGGCTTCTATCCTTCTGAGGTCGGTAAAATGAGTGTCCAGTTTGCTGGGAGCCATGTGTAGCCTGCATAATTAAATTGTAAACCACCCAGAGTGTGTTTTAAGGCCTATGGGGTGATATATAAGCCGAACACTGCTTTTTAATTTAATTTAATTTAATTTAATTTAATTTAATTTAATTTAGTTTAGTTTAATTTAATTTAATTGCTTTATATCTATCAGTTTCCATTACTGAGTGGGAATTTGGGCTCAGACCTCTTGAATCCTTTTTTAAATCCTTGTTTGTTACTCCAACTACTATAACACACTGGGTATCAAAAGTACAATATACAGGTTCTGTTATTTAAGAATATACTAAAAGTCTCTGCACTTAGACACGTACGCACCCCATCACTATACAGTAGGACTTCCGTATCTGCAGGGAATCGGTTCTGGGATACCCACCTCACCGCCGATGGCGGCAGCGGCCAGCCGCCTTCCCGGAGGGGTGGGGTGGTGACTCTTGGGACCCACCTCGCCAACTGGCCTTTAAACTTCCTGCTCATGTCCTGAGTGGAGGACCAGAAGTTTGAACTCGAGTGGGAAGTTCAAAACTTCCTGTCCTCTGCCCAGGAACCAAGCGCAAAGTTCAAAGGCCGGTTGACCAGGCAGGTCCTCTTAAGTCACCACCCCACCCTTCTGGAAGGAGGCTGGCCGGCGGTGGCAGCAGCAGCAAGGAGGGTGGCTGGCCGGCATCAGTGGAGGTCAGTTTTCTTTCTTTCTTTTTCTCCTCCTCGCCGCCGCTTGAAGCACCCCTGCACGTGCTGGTCACCAACCGTGGATAACTGAATCCACAGTTGGTGAATCAGCGGATGCGGGGGTCATACTGTAATTTGATTCTATGTGTTATGAATTCCTTGATAAGAAATTGATGCTGTTTGAAGCAGCCTTGTAAAAAACACGCTTGAGAATTTAACATAAGGTACACCATGCCTACTCACCCGTTACGGCATCATAAAATTCCTCTTCACTGTTCATCCTTTAAATCGTAATTTATTTTCCGTACCAGGAGTTTTTTTATCTCTAATGCATAGCTGCTCTTAATGTTACAGACTTTTTCGTAAGAAGCAAAATCTTTCCAGATAATCTGTTAGGAGAGACAGAAAAACAAAATGGTTAAGCTTCTATTTATCTGGGATAATTCAAAGTCAAATCCTTCATTTCTGGCAAATGAGTACTAAATAATGAATACCTAAATTTATGTAAATATGCAAAGCAGTGTTAAACAAGTTTAAAGATCTAAATACTTTTAACAGTACGAACAGTATGAACAGTGGTGGCTCAGCAGACTAAGGCTCTGGAAACTGTCAGCTGCAAAGTCAGCAGCTCCGCAGTTCGAATCCCGGGTGCCACGCAGCGGAGTGAGCTCCTGCTGTTAACCCCAGCTCCTGCCAACCTAGCAGTTCGAAAGCATGTAAAATGCAAGTAGATAAACAGGCACTGCCGTAAAAAGCGGGAAGGTAAAACAGTGTTTCCTTGCAGCCATGCTGGCCACATGGACATGGCCTTGCACAACACTGGCTCTTTGGCTTGAATATGGAGATGAGCACCACCCCTAGAGTTGGACATGACTAGCATGTACGTGCAGGGAGAACTTTTACCTTTACCTTACTTTATAATAATTATTCAGTTTATAACATCTTGCAGATTTATGCCAATATGATGTATACCACCATTTATCAACAACTCCCACAAAATGTCCACAAAACATTATGCCGAATAACTTTTTTAAGATGACTCAAGACTCCCTGGTTTTGTATGGTATGATGTTAGTGTTTCTACCAACACTGTTTTGTTGATGGCCACTAAAGAGTTTATACATAGCTAAGTTTCAATGTACGGTAATTATCAATATATATTTCTTGCATTTCATTATCACTATCACACGTTCCACACACACACATAGGATCACATGTATACATAATAGTTAACTTAGGATAGTTAATGCACCGGATGAAATGGATGCTGGTTCATGAAAGTCAATGCCATAATCAATCTGATAGTCTTTGAATAACAAAATTGTTCTTTTCTTCTTTTTTGCAAACATCTATTAGCAAGAATTTCTAAAAAAATGTGGTTTGGAGGGGGTTGAAGATACACTGATTTTCACAACACATAATAGTTTTCAAGATTATTTTTGATCAAATTAGATGTCAGTGAGGTAACTGGGACTCAAGAATCATGCACAAACTGAGCCAAAATTTGGCTGTGAGACATGATGGTGCTAATGTCTGGCAGATAGGAAAAATGCAGAACCAGACATTAGAATTCAAAGATTTTACAGCAATCTTGTAGACTAATTAATATCCTTGCCGTAGCATGCTTCAGTATCATCTTCCTTCTTTCCAGAGCTTGATTATTTGAAACACTACCTTCACACCCTTTTCTGGAAGGAAGCCTGGAACATGCCGAGCTTTCCTTTACTTAAAAAAAATCTTCCAGTTTGATATTAGGCTTCAACAGACTCCTTATTTATTGGACCTACCAAAATAAAGGCATTTTCTTCAACTATCACTTTTAAAACTCTGATCTAAAAATTGTGTATTTTGATCAAGTGTTATCAGCAGTATCAGTTATCAGATATACCTCACCCCACTCTTCAATTATAGGCATTGAAAAGGGAGATGCTTTACTTTAAACCAAAATTACCCTCTATGGTGATTGTGATTTCCACACGCTGCCACCACCAAATTATTGAATTCACTAGTTTAAAATACAGACTGAGACAGACACCAGGTTTACAGCTTTAAAAATGAAAACGGATTAAGTTTATTGAGATACAAGTTTGCATTTCAGATTAAAGTGTTGCTGACGTTGTTACATTTTAAATAAAAAGCAAAGCAAAAGCAAAGTGTTCTGTTATATACTGCCCCATAGTGATTAAAACACTCTCTGGGTGGCTCACCATTTAATTATACAGGGTAGACATTGCCCCCTCCCAGCAACCTAGGTACTCATTTTACTGACCTCAGAAGAATGGAAAACTGAGTGAACTTTGAGCCTGCTACCTGGATTTGAACCCCAGGTCATGAGCACAGTTTTGGCTGCAGAACAGCAAGTTTACCAATTCTGGTAAACTTGCTAACCAGGCTCCTCAATGTAATAAAACCTTATTACAAAATATCTTTATGCTTGGTAATGCTAATAGATCAAGATTAACTTTCTCCAGGCCCTAACCATTCACTAAACCAGTGTGGGCGAACCTAGGGTACGGGTGCCAAAGGGCACCCAACATTGCCCCTTTACAGCCTACTGTATTCAAGTTAAATTGCTTTATTGGCACTTTGCAAAAAAATAGTGGGTTTTGATTCGCAGTTTGGGCACTCAGTATCTAAAAGGCACTCAGTTCACCATCGCTACACTACACAATTCACTGGACAAACTGTCAACAACAAAGTTGACAAATTTCCTTCATCAGCCTATGTCCCTGTCTGCCCTATCTCCCCGCTATCCCCCAGTTATTTTAAACAGACATTCATTTTATATGCCTCCTGCCTCCGCCTACAAACCACTCTATTGTCTATCAGAAACATCACACTGAATACACTATGTATGAAGCGATCCCCCTTCCGTTACAACCTCCCAAGAAGTATTTTCAATGATTACTACTAAAACATCATGCAATTATGTAAGAATTTATGTTAAATTTCCTTAGATTAAATACAAAGTGACCAACTGCACAGTAATTGTTCCAACAGAATAACAAGCATCCCATTGTGCTCCTGCAGCTACAGGCAACCAAAAGTGAAAAGCAGGATCAGACATAAATAGAGGAGAAATATAAAGAGCTTATGAGCAAGATAACCAGTGCTAACCACACTGATGCCCTGGTTGCACACATGTTCATCTCCCAAAACATTTCCGAGTTTCCTCCCACCTGTCTCCTTGCAAGTCCCAAAGAGTTTGCTAATTATCACTGCTTCTGAAAAAGCAGTTAGGCCAGGCATGTCCAAACTTTGGCCCTCCAGATGTTTTGGACCACAACTCCCACAGTCCTTTGTCATTAGCAATCTAAGCTTAGAATTTTGGGAGTTGTGATCCAAAACATCAGGAGGGCCGAAGTTTTGACATGCCTGAGTTAGGCACATGAGTTGCTGAAAATATTTGCTATTATCCTGTTGATGGTAAATGCATTGCGGAACAGGGTCACTTCTGCATGCAGTTCCTCTTTCCATACTGTTTACACAGGGGTAGGCGAGTGATGGTCCAGCTATGTCTTGCATTTTTAAAGCAACTGGATGACATTTGTATAACTTCAAGCTGAGATGTACAAAATTATGAAGCGCATGAGTAAAGTGGATAGAGGGAAGCTCTTCTCCCTCTCACAAAATACAAGAACAAGGGGACATCCATTCAAATTGAGGGTTGTGAGAGTGAGAACAGACAAAAGAAAATACTTATGGTATTTACCCAGCATGCTGTTAGTCTTTGGAACTCCCTGCCACAAGATGTGGTGATGGCATCTAGCCTGGATGCCTTCAAAAGGGGATTGAACAGATTACTGTAGTTAAAGTCCATCATAGGTTACAAGCCATGATGGTGATGTGTCATCTCCAGGCTTTAAAAACAGGGTACTTCAAAGGCCAGATGCAGGGGAGTGGTATCAGGAGACAGATATCTATTATTGTGAGCTCCCAGAGGCATTTGGTGGGGCCACTGTGAGATACAGGAAACTGGACTAGATGGGCCTTTGGCTTCATCCAGCATGGCTCTTCTTATGTTCTTATGTTTTTACGCTGGAGATCAGCAGCATTCAGTGTTTCATCTGTCTACTTAGGCACTACATTTTACAAAGATGAAGAGGATACTAGCCACTATTTGAGGGAAAACAACATGTGCTCAGAAGCTGCTGTTTTATTTTAAGCTGCCATCAATCAAAGGGGATTAAAAATAAAATTGGGTGTCTACACAGGCATTCTTTTTATAAATCATTTTAGGAGTCCTCTAGGTCATACAATGAGCCAAAACTTGTCCTATTTTAGGGTCTATAACTAAATTAGCAGGATCTGTAAGAGCAAAAGGTGGGAAACACCTAGAGTTACGGTCCTGGCCTACCTGCCTTTTCAGAATGAATGTAGGATCACTCGATAGAACAGCTGACAAAGACACATGGAAAGGCTGTTGAACACACCCTAAAATACTGACAAGTATCCTGTTCATGCCCCCTCTCCAACATGATCAAGTGAAATAATGTAAAGTTACATCAGCATAAATGTGCCAGGCATTACATCCAGCAATGTGAACTGTGATATAAAATTGTACCATCTGTTGCTTCCTCAGCAGGATCAGTTGCATAATGCACTAGCGGAAGTACTTCAGCAATAGCACGTTGGCCTCAATTCTAGTGCAACTACGGCACATGCAACCTGAGGTTGTGCGTGTGCAGTTGCATGATAGGATTTTGATCCCTAATCCTAATGAAAGCCATGCTGGTGTTTAATAGTGTTTACATCACCAAAACTGAATCTAGTACTGTACTCAAAGAAGGCTATAAAATACTTCCTCAGCTTCATGCAAAACAGATGGTGATAAGCATTGCTGGATACTGTTCCTACCCACCTTTTGTGGGCAATTTGAGGACAGTCCTCCTCACTCAAGTGGAATAACACAAGTAACTTTATGGCCTCAGCCATTCCTCTCACCCCTCCAGAGAAGCAGCACATTATTGTTTCAACAATATATGTAAGAGGCACCAGGAATCCCTCCAATTTTAAAATAGAACCAAGCATAGAAATACAGTACTATGCTTCCATGTTAATATTAGAAAGGACAGGTTCCTTAGCTGTCACTGTGGTGCTTTAAGTGATCATCTGTGAACCCTGTGCCTGTATACAGCAGCATTCAGAACCTTCTAGAGCAGGGGTCCTCAAAGTTTTCAAACAGTGGGCCGGTCCACCACCGCCCAGGCACCACTGGGGGCCGGATCACAGTCCAAAAGCAGCTGCAGAGGCTGGCTTGCTCACAAAACAGGGGGTAGGTGGGTGGGGGTTGCAATTGGTCCCAGGGGCCGGATTCAGGACCTTGGGGGGGGGCGCATCCGGCCCCGGGGCCTTAGGTTGAGGACCCCTGTTCTAGAGCATTACAGCTTTAACAATCTTTCATCACCCCCACAACCCCTGCCATCTGATCAGGAATCCTCTGAAAGACCTTTGATCTATAACCACGCGTCTTGGATCTGTTTCACTGCCAAGGTGTGTGTCTCCGGATGGAAGGTCAAAACGAACACTCTTATATCTTCTGGTAAACGTGCTAACAAGGTTTGCAATCTCCCCTAGATGAATGGTTGATATGCCACCATTACCTGCAATACTAACATTCTGTACACATGTCTTTCTTCCCAAATTCAAAGGAACTATGTAAAATCCGCCTTTAGTTTTTGCCTGTGTTGCCTTTACAGTTACTGAGCCAGGAAGAGGATACTGTATTCAAAGAGAAAATTAATATTGCACATTGTTCCAAAACTCCAAGTCTTCAGTGCTACAAGAAGTAGGTGCAGTTGCAGATGACAATTGTTTTATTAGACCTATTGAAGCTAGCAAGTAAGGTAGCTGAAGAAAACAATGAACAGGATGAGCACTATAAAAGCAGATTGCAATTGTAAAAAGTTTAAGATTTTTAAAAAGTTTAAGTAAGCTATGCTGAGGGAAAGTCAGCATGGCTTCTGTAAAGCAAAAAGCAAAGTGTTCTAATTATATACCACCCCATACCCCTTCCAGTAGTCTCTGGGCGGTTTGCAGTTTAATTATAGTATGCAGGCTACATACTAGATTCCAAATGCTGCTCTGCACAAGTGCAGAAGCCATATAGTTGATTCACAGAGACGATGAAGAAGAGCACTTCATAGGCAACAGTACTGTTAAGAACATAAGAACATATGAACAGCCATGCTGGGTCAGGCCAAAGGCCCATCTAGTCCAGCTTCCTGTATCTCACAGTGGCCCCACCAAATGCCTCTGGAAACTCACAAGACTAGATGTCTGTCTCCTGATACCACTCCCCTACATCTGGCCTTTGAAGTACCCTGTTTTTAAGCCTGAAGATTACACATCTCCATCATGGTTTGTAACCTGTGATGGACTTTTCCTCCAAGAATCTTCCTAATCCCCTTTTGAAGGCATCTAGGCCAGATGCCATCACCACACCCTGTGGCAGGGAGTTCCACAGACTAATAACACGCTGGGTAACAAAAATATTTTCTTTTGTCTGTTCTCACTCTCCCAACCCTCAATTTGAGTGGATGTCCCCTAGTTCTGGTATTTTGTGAGAGGGAGAAGAGTGCCGCTCTATCCACTTTACTCATACCCTGCATTATTTTGTACGTCTCAATCATATCCCCCCTCAGGCACCTTTTTTCCAAACTGAAGAGCCCCAAATGTTTTAGCCTTTCCTCATAAATGAGATCCCCCAACCCAGTAATCACTTTAGTCACTCTCTTCTTCACCTTTTCCAGTTCCACTATGTCTTTTTTGAGATGTGGTGACCAGAATTGTACACAATACTCCAGGTGCAGCCTTACTATTGTTTTGTACAATGGCATTATAATGCCATTTTGTACAATGGCTGCATTCATTTCTGCATGCATGACAGACCAATATCATGGTGATGAGTAAATGGAACCTGAATAAATTAGGTGCCATGTGTTTACAGGATCACAAACCATCTTTGACAAAACATGACAATTATTTAACATTTGAAATTAACTAAAAGGTAATAAAGGTGGCTCCACTAGAGATATCACAAATTTAGGGAGAATTGTCATATTCCCAGAGTATGGAAAGGCATTTTTCTCTGTTACAACTCCCGGAATGTCACAGCTAGAATGATCAGATTTTTAAAAGCTCTGCTGACTCTTGTGTTCTATTCCAGACACCACATACGAAGCTTCCCATCTGCCCTGGAAAGTAAATTCAGATTCTTTGGAATCCACGCTGGAATCAGTAAGTTCGAAAGTGGAAGGAAAAGAAAACCTACTTATATAGTAAAAGCAAAATACGTTTTAAGGGGTAGGTGAGGGGGTCAGGTTTTTCAAAAATCCATTTAACTATTTATTTACTCATTTATTTGGAAGTAGAGTCATGGCAACTAGACTTCTTTCCTTGACAGATTGAAACATTTCACTGCTCATCCAAGCAGCTTTGTCAGTTTGAGCAAGGTTAGCCGCGAGAGTACTCCATGTTATAGTTCACTTTAATTTCGATTCACACGCCCACCAAGGCGACAGCTAATGACCCATACTTAATGGGTGTTGGGAAAGGTTGAAAAGGGGGAACTTGCACACACTGGCCTAGGCCATTATCCTCCTAACAAGCCTATTCAGATCATGATCCACCTATGAACCTATTCAGGCGACCTAATCAGCCTATTCAGGCCATTGTTCAACTTATGAGCCTATTCATACCAGGGTGATTGAAATCAAGGTGAACTATAAAACCTTCCTTAGGTCAATGAAGCTACTTGGATGAGCAGCAAAATGCTTCAATTTTTCAAGAAAAGCCCAGTTGCCATGACTCAACTTCCAAATAAACCCACCTGGATGACTGAAACTCACAGACATATTTCCTTACTCCAAAGCTAAGAGCATGGATGGGATAGCGAGAAGTTACATCATGGATGGGATTTTTCCATCCTTTTTCTGGCAAGGTTTTATTAATCAGCAAACACATGCCTCCTCCAACTTAATTGAATCAGATTTTTTGTTTCACTAGTAGCAAACTAGATCAATAACCTTTTTCAATATTCCCGTATTTGGTTTTTTGTTGTTGTTATTCATTCTATTTATTGCATGTTAAAACATTAAAAGCTCCTGGATGCAACTTCTTTCCCAATCACAGACTTGTTGTTCAGCAAGCTTTCAGAGTTTCAAGTCATGCCAAATTTTCTTTTGAACAGAACCAGGTAGAAATGGCCAAAAGATTCAACAATACAAGATAATGAACAACTCTACTTTAACCACTAAAGGAACATCCTGATCCAGGACCAGAATCTAATGGATAGAGGAAGAACAGCATAGTTTTTCTTGTTCATGAATCTTAGGACAAAAACAAACCTTACAGGCCTTTGAACACATTAATAATATTTTTTGTTCTGCTTTAATAGTCCCTAAAGAATAATCCATGGGTGTAATAATGCTGAAGCATTTTACCAAGAAGTTGTAAATAACAAGATGCCCTAGAAATCCTGCGCAATGCAAATAATCCATCCCAAGATACAAATTCCTCCATTTGCTACAAGAAGGTAATAAAAAAAAGTATTCAAATCTAAGTTGATGTCTACATATACTAAAGACAACTGCATTAAAATTATGTCAGTCAGATAGTGCCTGGACTTAATGACAGAAATGTCAGGACAAAACTTTACTTTCCAATGTGAGGGTAATACCAGAGTCTTAGTGTAGAGATTGTCAAAGACAAATTGAACGTGAGAGGAGCTGTCATTAGACTTGACAAAGATAGAAGACCTAAACTACAGCTTTAAAATGGCACGTCAAATGCTTCTGAGTTCAACTGATATTGAAAGAAATGATGAGACAGATCACTCATTAGATTGTTCACAACTTTAAGAACATCCACCTAAAACAGATAGTAACACCACCACATTCAATCACTTTTCACATCTTAAAGCTAGGAAGTCGAGACAAAATCTCACAGTTACTTTGCTATGGCAAAACACTTCATACTTAGGCACCTTAAGAGAAGGTACATTCATCATTAATATTTCTCAAGAGTTGTGGTACTGGGGCCAAAAATATCTGTTCATGCCCTTAAAAATCTAGTAAAATCGCTTGAGCAAAGGAAAAGAACTGCTGCAGCAAACAAAGAAAAATTACTGTTATTCACTGGAGACTTCCCCTCTGTGGTTTTCTTGTGACTTACTCCAAATAGGAATCATTCAAAAGGCTTTTTGTTAGATTTCAGGTTGGCTAGTTTACTCAAACTATCATGTGATTTTTCTGAACTAGTGAGCTATTTGTACTTTTCATACTTTACATCTGTTCTTATGTTCAGATAAGGAAACGCCTAATAATTGGGGTTATATACCTTCCCCACCAATCTGTGGTGTTCTTTTTTTAAGTACAGCTCTTACATTTTCCATCTTCCAGATTCTATTCCTGCTCTACAAGTTGTACATGATCATTATTTTTACAAACCCCATTCCCCACCTTTAAAAACAAACAGTAGCCTAACCAGCAAGTATTTGTTTTATTATTCATTAAATTCCAAGAGAGCAAGTGCATATTTACAGGGACTAGGTTCAATACTAGGAAAGCAAAAATCTGTATGACTTGGTAAGAGGTTGCTAAATGGTACAGAAATGATTAAACCTGTTCCTTATTGATTTCCCACTTTTAAACAGCAAATGAAAACAGTGTGCAGTAGTGGACACAGCATCAGACAAAGACCTAGGAGATGAGGGTTCAAATCCCCACTTGCTGTAGTTTCCAAAGTAGTTATGTCTGTTTCTGCAAGCATCAGACAAATCAACAACATAACATCAAGAGACAAAAACACTGTGGCACCTTAAAAGACTAACTGATGCATTTAAGTGTGAACTTTAGTGCAGGCATGTCCAAACTTCAGCCCTCCAGATGTTTTGGACCACAACTCCCACAGTCCTTTGTCATTGGCAATACAAGCTTGGAATTCTGGGAGTTGTGGTCCGAAACATCAGGAGGGCCAAAGTTTGGACATGCCTGCTTTAGTGCAGCGTTTTTCAACCACTGTTCCGCGGCACACTAGTGTGCCGCGAGATGTTGCCTGGTGTGCCGTGGGAAAAATTGAAAAATTCTAAAGAAATTCAACCCAGGGCCGGCGGGCGGCCCACAGCTGGGAGGCGCTATAAATAGCGTCCAAGGGCCAGCTTGGCTCCTCCCCCCCGAGGCCCGCAACGCTGGCGTCACTTCCTCCCCGGCCGGACCTGGCCCCGCTCATTCTCTTAGTGTTTGCCCTGTGCCTGCCGCCGCCGCCGCAACTCGCTCGCTTCCCTCTCCCCCCTCCTTTTTTTACCCTGGACCACCACCACCCCTTTCCTGGGAGCTACCAATGGACTGAGCCGCCCGACAGCCCGCCCGCCAACACAAGCCGGACCGGGAGCCCCAGCCCAGAACAAACCACCAGGCGAGGGGAAGGGGAGGAGGGGCGCCCGGCTGCCCCACGAGCACTGCGGCATGGCTGCGAGGAGGAGGGGATGGAGGAGGCCTCCGTCGGGCCTGGGCTGAGGAGGCGGGCGGGCGGGCGGGGCTACTGGCACGGCTGGACGACCGGCCTTTAGGGTCCGGGAGGGGAACAGCCGTCTCTGAGGGGCCCCGCGATGGGTTCCTTGAAGTCTTGCCCCTTTCTTTCTGTCTTGGGTCGCCCTCTTCTCTCTCTCTCTGTCTTTTCTTTCTTTTCCCCCACCTCTCTCTTTCCATTCATACCCTTTCCCCTCTTCATAGAAATGTGCTGATTTCTAGCCTGCATATGTGTATGTCTAGCAGCCTGCCTACTGTAATTAAAACTGTAAACCACCCAGAGACTCCTTGAAGTGGTATGGGGCGGTATACAAGCAGAACACTTTCTGCCTTCTTTCCTTCCTGCCTTCCTTCATCCTCCCCCCTCCTGTCGCTGGACTTGCTGAAGGCATCTGCCTTGGCCACAGTGTGGAGAGCAAGATGGGCTTTTGGGTCTTATTTGTGTTCCTGGAGAGTCAGTGCCCCTTCTCAGGTCTCCACTGGACACAGAAGTCCATGCAGGGCAAAATGTCTTTAAAAAACAACACAGGTAAGTGGGAACTGGGTGCTAGAGAGCGGGCTGCCTCAATCTGGCCCCTCTGTCCTGCTTCTCCCTACACCAGCAATGGCGAACCTTTTAGAGACTGATATAGGCACAGAGTTAAATTTTTTAACATTTTCTAATGGTGGTGTGCCTCGTGATTTTTTTCATGAAACAAGTGTGCCTTTGCCCAAAAAAGGTTGAAAAACACTGCTTTAGTGGATCATATCAGTGAGATTGTATGAGTGTCATATTTATGCATGGCCCCATGACCAGGTGAGGATACATATAACAGACAAAGTGGCAATGGTTTGTTACTAAGCAAGTAGGCTATCAGGCTGTGAATAATTTCAAATAGCAAAGTTAACAAAAGAGGCAAACTATGGAAATCAACATATGAATTCACACTTGATGATGGTTTAAAATAAGAAGGTAAGATTTGCTGGCAGAGACAATAATGCTGGGGAAAGTTGAAGGCAGCAGGAAAAGAGGAAGACCCAATTAAGATGGTCTGACTCCATAAAGAAAACCACAGGCTATGGTTTGCAAGAGCTGAGCAGAACTGTTAAAGACAGGGCATTCTAGGGGTCACTCCACAGGACTGCCACAAATTTGAAGTGACTTGGTGGCATGTAACAGCAATCCTTGATTGACGAGCAATCCTTGTGGGTTTCCAGCATCCACATATACCATATTTTCCCATCTATAAGATGCTGCCATGTAGACGCCTCCCCCTTTAAGACCTCAAATTAATACAATTAATAAATCCTCCTTGAGTTCTTAACTGGGACCTCCCTCTTATGTCTGAACCAGGGGAATCTGGCTTATTTTTATGACTTGTTAATAGACCTCTAGAGCTCTGTCTAAGGAGGTGAGGGGGTGCATAAAGGGATACTCTCACATCATAGTCTTCAATAATTCTAAAGCCTGGTTAGGCTTTTGCTCAGATGGCGGAAAAAGCAGTCCGGTTGTTTATTGTCGCCTTCATTCCTACAGGGCTTTTCAACCATTTGCAACAGTTGTACACGGTGCTCCAGATGCTGTCTGACTGCTCTAACGGCCAGTAAAGATAATGGGAGCTATAGCTGAAAAACATCTTGAAGGCCAGATCTTTCCACCCCACTGTTGGTTTGCAAAAGAATGTTCAGCTTTTGTGAGTGATGCGAAGGAATTTACTTGACTAGATCTGCTGCATTCCTATCTGAGTAGAGGCGTAATTGGGAAGAGAGGGCTCTGAATCCAGCAGAACTGTGTCCTAAACATCATCCTAGCCTCTGTCATCCTGAAGATACTTGTTTCAATAACTTTCTAAGATCAGACTTCTACCCAGTAGGGGAAGGGCTATCTCAGAAACATCTGTTGTGGTTAAGAATTGCCTTTTCCCATCAGCTGTTCAATCCCTATAACTCACAGATGAACTATGCAATGTTTGGGGATGGCTATTGATTGAGAATTAGTCTGACATATAATGTGCGAAATTATTTTTAATTGTCACATTCCAATTGGTCATAATAGGGAAATGTTCAAAAATGACATTTCTGAAAAAAAAATCACTGTACTACAACTAAAATAAAATGTAATTATGTAGTGGAGAAACCTAAACAAAATGCAAAGTCCTCTGGTGAGCCTGTAGAAAAGTTTTCTTTGTGTAGCCTGCGCACTGTAATTAAAATTGTAAAACCACCCAGAGACTACTTGTAGTGGTATGGGGCGGTATATAAGCAGAACACTTTTTGTATTTAGGGGCAGCCATAAATGCAAATTGGTTGTTATGTTGGACTGTACATAATTTATTATGTGATGGGTGGATTTATTGTACCAGGTTCTCTTTGAAAGTTAATAGTCCTACCAGTTAATGCATCAATTTTCCAGGCCTTAAAAACAGAGCCAGAATGTTCAGATATTTTTCTTCACTTTTGACAGTGCTGTCAAGCAGTTTAGAGACTACGCTGCCCCAACTACATCAACTGACGAGTTGTCTAGTAAATAATTGATCTAGGTCTGTGAAGTGGAGGTTTGAAAGAAAATGCATTTAGAAAGGATGTGATTATTCTTCTCCCTGCCCAATTTTTCTGTCTAGAATTTTCAAAGGTAAATTAAAGCAGAATAGTTTAGTATAGAATTTTTGGATTTTGCTCACTCAAATGATACAATGCGTGAATGTCATATGAAGGAGTTAGGAAGCAGAAAAAACTAGGTTCTAATAAGCAACTGATCATTTTATTTTTAATTACCGTATTTATTGGCGTATAACACACACTTTCCCCCCCTGAAAATAGGGGGCAAATGATGTATGCGTGTTATACCCCGATATGCAGTCTGGGACCTAGGGAGGGAGGGAGGCAGGCAGGCAGAGCCAACCCCCCCCAATTCCCGGTGTGGGGCGAGGGGGCGGGGGGAAGTCCAAGCGGCGGAGGCGGCGCTGGTGCTGGAGGTGGCGCGGGTGAGGGGGGGAAGCGCTGAGGGAGGCAGGCAGGCAGGAAGGGCGGCGGCGGCGGCGCCTTCCCTTCCTTAACCACCTCAGTCGGGGAGAGAGGCGACTCCCGCTTTCCCCCCCTCAGCGACCGCTCGAGAACGGGGGGAAGGCAGGCCTCTCTCACAGGGAGAGGCCGCCGCCACCGTGCCAGACCCAGAAGCGAGGACACCCTTTTTCCTTTCTCCCCCCCCCGCCCTTCCCGGTTGGGGTTGGGGGGGTCTCTCTCCCTCCCTCTCTCTCCCCCTCCCTCCCTCTTGAGCCCCACGCGCCTTCCCGGCCCAGGCTGTGCTTCTACTACCTGAGGAGGAGGGGGTGGGTGGGGGGAGGCTCCCCGGTGGCTCCTTTCCCGATCCTGTCACGGGGCCCAAAACTCTGGCGGCGGGGCGGGTCTTAGAAGGAGGCGCGTCCACGCTTCCCTTTCCTCCCCCACCTCTGCTCCCTGCAAAACGGAGCGCGCGCGCGCCCGATGGCACCCCCCCTCCGCACGCCCCGCAATCTATTTGCAAACAGGGTGAAAACTTTCCCGGCAGCCAGGGTGGGAGCCTCTTGGGCATCGGCCCAGGGTGCGGGCAGGCAGGCAGGCAGGCAGGCATGGGACCGGAGGCACGGGAGGTACTGGGGCCAGTCGCTTGCCACCTGTCGCCTAGCTGTACTTTTAGAGGCCCCTTCCCTCCGTTTTTTTTTCCCGTGGGAGAGGCACCCGCCACGGGGTTGCCTTCAAAGGCACAAAGGAATCTGCGAGGAGGACTCGGCGGCGAGGTGGAGGAGGTGTTAAAAAACGAGTTTTAAAAAATCGGATGCATCGCAGGTAGATGCGGGTTGGGTTGGGTTGGGTGGGGAGGGGAAGGGAGGGGAGGGGTGGGGTGGGGTGGGGTGGAGAGTCGGGGGGAAAATATACAATATTTGTGCAGTATCCTCAGGAAACCTCCCGGTTAAACGATCAAAGGAAATGCAGTCTGTCCGGTGAAAAGAATGAGACATTAATAAAAAAAAGTTCTGAGCTACCCTTATTTTGCTTCAAAGTTCTTTATTTGAAATTTAATTTTTTCCCCTGAAATTTCCCTCTTAAAATGAGGATGCGTGTTATACGCCTGTGCGTGTTATACGCCAATAAATACGGTAGTTGAAAAGCTACATAGAAGACTTTAGAATAAGCTCTAGATGTCTATTAACAAGCTATTAAAATAAGCCAGACTCCCCTGATTCAAATATAATAGAGGGGCCCTAGTAAATATATATCAGGATTTTTGCATAGAAATTGGTATGTAAGTGAAAGACGGCATGTATCCAGTCATAATGCATTCCTGGCAACAGAATGCCTTGATTATGAAGCTTTAAATGCATTATAATGCCAGGGCAATAACAATATTCTATCTATTAACAAAAAAGTACAGACTTGGATAATACCATTGAACACGATATGTTTAAACAATATTTCTTCAACAAAGCCACTCCTTACCTCCATATTCACTTCACTGTTGTACCTGTTTATTATATTTTCTGCCTCTCAACACTTTGACAATTGTGCACTACTGTTTAGAATATAATTCTAAGACTGCATGTTAGAATTATATTAATATATATTTTCACTGCATAGCAGCCCAACCTCAGAACAGATGAAAAGTGTATTTAAAATAGTTTAATACATAAAATTAAACTGCAGGAAGATAATGTGGTGCAAAAGATTTAATTGTAACATTTAACTGTCATTGACCAGATTATGCCACTATTTAAAAAAAAGTAAAGTGTGCTGCTTCTATACTGCCCCATGGCACTTAAAGCATTTTCTGGGTAGTTTACAAGTAATTATATAGGCTACACATCGTCGCCACCCCCAGCAAGTACTCATTTTACTAACCTTGGAAGGACAGAAGGCTGAATGAACCTTGAGTTCTACCTGAAATTGAACCCCAGGTTGTGAACAGCTACTATAGCCCAAGAGTGCCCACTTTTAGAACAGCTGAGGTCATTTTGTGATTTTTCTACCAGCTATACGTTCTCAATCCCAAGGATGGTGGCAGAGGCCAAAGGGCTCGTGTGCAAGTTTTATAAAAATCACCGCAATGGTTTTTGCTAACTTAAAATGCATATTACCAACAAAAAAGCTTTGTTTTTTTATTACTGAAAACTTGTACAATGCATTGATGACAATTTTGAAAACAGAAAATACTCTGCGATGGTGGAGCCAGCTGGAGGATACTCAAAACATAGCAAAATTGTTCTCAGACACCCTTGAGGAGACAAGACTTCCTGAGTAAGACACATGTTAAAAGAAGGAAAGACTATAAAATTTGGGATAGGGCAGGTCTTACAAGGCCAGACCTGCGGAGGCTGCAAAATGCCCCTAAGCCACTTGCAGCCAGAGGGCAATGTGCTGCCTATTCCTGGTACAGACTGTAGGTTACGTTGGTATACGTCAGACCTAAAACATGTTACCTCAAATGGAAAACAGGTACTAGTTCTTGATAGGCACCCATTAACTAATCAGGCTGCAGAGCCAAAATCTGAATCCCCTCTGTGCTTCCTAGGATCAGGGTCAGCTAAAATCACCAAGTGCATGTACAATAGATGTTGTTAGGTGCTCTCCCCGCGTTTCACCTTCAGAAAATAATGCATGCTTTGAAAACACCACTAGAAGTTGGGACTAGTGTACTATGTGTGAGTATTTTGTACCTAGATACACCTTGGAGGGCTGCCATTGGTCAGAATCAATTTGACAGCACATGATTATTTATTCAAGTTCAATAACTAAATAAAGAATACATTTTAGAGATATATTTTCAAAAGCTTTCAGAGCCAGGATCTGATAGCTGTTGTGAGTTTTTTGGGCTGTTTGGCCATGTTCTAGAGGCTCCTGATGTTTTGCCAGTCTGTGGCTGGCATCTTCAGAGGGCAAGGAGCTCAGAAGTTCTCCCTGTGCTCTAGTTCCCTGAGCTCCTTGCCTCCTGAAGATGCTGGCCACAGAGTCTGGCAAAACATCAGGAAGAAAAACTTCCAGAAAAATGGCCAAATAGCCTGAAAAACTCACAACAGCTATCATTTTAGAGATGCAGCATTCAACAAAGCCATAGTCATCCAAGGATACCACCATCTCTTCAGATTACAAAAATGCCAGTAGCTCAGAAGGAGACCAAGAGACCATTTTCAGTATTTGCTGCCTCAAGTCTAATGAATTATTGTTAAATACTATGACACAAAAATGAGCTGACTGCTCTTCAGCATTAGTGGAGGTTCGTCCATTGGGTCAAATGGGGTCTCAGATATTCAACCAGCCTACTTCCATCCCATCTATATTCTACCTCTGCTGAAATTACATAATCTCCACATTTTATCATAGCGTGTATGACAGGGAGAGATATAGAGAGAAAATGAGACAATTAATGTAACTCAATCGACCAGTTTTGAAACCAGGCAAGAGAAATTACAACAAATAAGAACATATAGCATCTATTTGGGGCAAAAGTGCATTCCCACCACCATCACCTCAATTGTGGTATGAAGGAATGTGGTTATTGGTGATATAGACATAAAGATAATACTTGCTTACCTGTATATGTATGTGTATGACTACCTACCTACTTTTGCCCCTGCCTCTACCTGATAGGGTAGTCGTTTTAGGTACCTGTATTTTTCCATCTATAAGATGCTCCCATGTATAAGACAACCCCAACTTTTCCAACCCAAAATTAGTTTCACAACCACACGGTTCTCTCCTTGGCTTACTTATGTATATAAGGTGACTCTCAACTTTAGAGAAAAATATAGTCTTATACCGTCATCCCTCGCCATTTCGCGTTTCGTATACTGTGGTCTCGGTATATCGGGGTACCGCAGTATATGAAACAAAGGGCTCCTGGGGCAAACTGCACAGACCCATTTGAGGCCTTCTGCTGCCCCGAACAGACCTCCAACAGGCTTCCCAAGCCTGTTGGAAGTCCCAGAAGTGGTTTCTGGTGAACTGGAAGTGACTTCCAAAAAACTGGAAGTGCCTTCTGGATCGCCCCAAACCACTTCTGGGGTCTCCGACAGGCCTAGGAAGCCTGTTGGAGGGTTGTTCAAGGCAGTGCCAGGCCTCAGGTAAGTGTAGGAGGCCCGAGATAGGCCTCCCAGTTCCGACCCTACCCAGCATCCGTATATCACAGATTTCCCGTTATCGCAGGTTGGGTCCCAAACCCCTGTGATGGCAGGGTATTACTGTACACGTAAAAATACTGTATATGGCTGTACAGTCAGAAGTTGAGCGTCTGATTCCCCACTATGCCTTCTGCGAGTATAGCCAGCCTGATTAGCCATGGGCAAAGAGTCCCAGGATGCCTGTAGAAAAAGGGAATGAGAAACCACTTCCGTGTCCTCTGTACCTGAACAACACTGAAAAGGGTTGCCATAAGTCAGAATTGCTTTGGCGGCTCATAATGATTCCATCCTACCAGCCAAAATGAGCACAACAGCTCAGTACTGTGACTTAAGCTTCCATTCTATTCTATGGTTTATATTCTCTGTTATGAAACACTAATCTTATAGGATACTGTCATGCCTTCAATTCTTCCTTCTTTTTCATTTGACCTGTATAGTTCTAGAAAAAGGGTAAGATGACATTGGGTTTGGCACTTCTCCCAATGTGCACACTTGATCTGGAATAGCTTAATATTTTAAATTTTGTAGCCCATACCCATTCTACTCTACTGTACAAAGAAAATCTAAAAATGAGGAAAATGTTTCTATGTGACTGCACATAAATCTGCCACCAACCCCCATATGTTCTTGTGTTTGGTGCATTAATATTATTAATTATGATTTATCTTTCAAAATGACATCCAAGAACATGCCAATCCTTTTGAGATACCCATTCTATTTCTGTTGTGGTAAGTTGCATAGTTAAAAAATTACACTACAGAGTTATCCAAATACTGTATGTTTTTAATCTGAAATCTTGAAGTGAGGTAAATGAACAAGAGTACACAGAATGGCAATTAAATGCATATACTGCAGTGCATCCAACTTCAGAAAATATAATGAAAGCCCATATATTTATAAACCTAACACTGTCATGCTAAGGATAGATGTTTTATTAAAATTTGTCAGCAAACATATGCACCATTATGAGTTCAAATTCATTTAAGAAATCCATAGCAACCAAGATGCATAATACAAAAAAAATCCTGAAATCAGTTTCTCAGTGAGCAACAAATGCTGAAATAAAATTGTCTCCAGCAAATAAACGTTATAATATTTAAAAGTCATTTTACAAAGAGAGCATAAGAGGAATCACATTTAGTGTGAATTGTAAAGTACAGTCTAGCATATTAATTTATTTCCATGGTTGGGATGCCCTCAGATGACCCTATCCTGTTGATGGTGTAGAATAGGTTCAATGAACAAAATTTTTTTCTTTATTTTGTTTTATGTAACTGGTATGCTGGGCAGACTGCCATAAATTACAACATCATCCACATTATCTGACTGCAAAGAGAGACCCTGAGTAAATACTAATCTGACTGCAACTAGAAAGCTTAAACCTAATCTGACACCTTTCAGTTTCCCTCAGGCTTGCAAATGAATGCGGTAAAGGTTAAATGCAGGTTAGTGAAGGAGTAATCACTCAACACTAGGCACATAATGAAAGTGAACTCTATGGTACTGTATTACCGTGGCTTATATAGCTGGCTTATTTTAACTAGGAAATGTTTGATCAGAAACAGCTTCATGGGATAAACTCATGATAAGTGAAGACTGATGAAGCTGCTTGGATGAACATTGAAACATTTTAACCTCTCAAGAAAAGAAGTCCAGTTGCCATGACTCAACTTCCAGATGAAGCTACAAATACACATTTAAAAGTTTAGAAACTGAATTGACAATAAGACTGTCAAATGCCTAGCTAAGACCCTAGTAGCGAAAAGGCATGCAAGGTATCCCACCTCCCTGACTCACTTCTAAGATCCTGTTTCTGAAATTTCATTCATTTATACATTTCCAGACAACATACACAAATATTCTTGTCTTGTGTATTGCTGCGTGTAAAGAATGGTAAACACCATTCTGCTTTGACAGGCCATTCACTTCTGATTTAGAACCACTTTTGCCACTTTTAGTCCCCACTAAATTATATTGAACTAAAAATCCTGAAATCAAGTGGTTCAACATAAATACTATTCCCAACAATCAAACAAACTACATAATTGGAAGTAATTGATGGAAAAGCTGTATTCAATCTGCCAAAACAAGACAGGAGCTAATTATGGCACTAATCATTGAGCTGTTAATATACAAAATGAGAGTAAAGTTAAAGAACACAAAAAGAATATTTTAAAAATCGTTTTATTTAAAATATGATTTAAATAAAATTTCTGATGAATTTGAAATCCATAAAATGAACAGATTTTCATGACTCAAGTCAATTAGCTGTGAACAAGAAGAACTGTGGATTGAAACTAAATATATTAGCAGGGAAGAATGTTGAAAGAAAATTCTGGTAGCCAGAAGAGAAGAAAAGCCTAGGTGGGTGATCAATGAAACTTTCAAAACTCTTAAGGATAATCAAGAAGCAAAAGTAGGAGGTGATAGAAATAGGGTCAGAATCCCAAATGCAACCTTTCAACAACTGACAGGTAGATACAAAGAGAACTGTTACATTAATCGGTGAAAAGAAATAAAAGAAAACAATACAAAAGGATAAACAAAAGATCTCTTCCATGAAACACAGCAAATCAAAAGGAAATTTAAATCATTCTAGAATATCGATCTTGAAAGATTGAACAGGGGGAAATACTATCTGCTAGGGTAAATAAAATAAAGAGAAGGTAAAAACAATATACCTCTACTAAATAAAGAATAGTAAAGCAAAGATGCAAAGATGACAGCTTCCTTTGAAAAATCCTGTGATGAAAAAAATGCAGTTTTACAAAGCAAGGGAAAAGATGCTCTCAAAGCGCTAAGAAGAAACAAATGGCTAATAACAAATCGGGCACTGATAGACCTATATATCTCTAGCTCCCAAGAAAGCAGATTTCAAGGAGTGCCGTAACTATAGGACCACAGCATTAATTTCCCAAACAAGCAAAATTATGTTACAAGAAAGACTTTAACCATCTATGGACCAAGATATGCCGTACATTTAAGCTGCATTCAGAAGAAGAGGCATTAAATTATGGTGTTGGAGGAGACTTTATAAATGCCATGGTCTGCCAAAAAGATAAATATGTTCTAAACAAAGTCAAGCCAGAACTCTCCCTAGAAGGAAAAATCAATAAACTGAAGCTATTGTAGTTTAGACACATTGTGAAAAGAAAAGACTCATTGGAAAAGGCAATAATGATGGGAAAGGTTGAAAGCAGCAGTAAAATAGAAAGACCAAACCAGATGGAGCATCTCAGCAAAGGAAACTATGGTGTCACATTTGGAGACCACTACCTCATAGGATCTTAGAAGATGGAAGAAGCTTGGTAACACATAACCACACATACACAATAATTTGTAGACATGCTGAATTACGCAGACACCTTCCACAAAGTTCTGTGACACTCCTCTGTTTAGTTTTTGCATCTCTGTATCTCTCATGATACAACAGATTAATTAGTCTGTAAAGAAATAACTTTGAGCAGACTTGCTAAAAATCACAAAACCACTTCCCTTTGGGAAGAAAGATTTAGCAGTGAAAACTAATATAGTACTGTACATTATTTGCACAGATCCTTCCTTTCATCATACACCAAGACTCAGATGGTACATTAAAGTTGTACATGCTCAAATGCCCAGATACATGAGCATTTCATACTATTGTCACAAAAATAGTTTTAATGGAGTTCAGAGGCACCTGGGGCATATCAACTTTCAGAAAGGACTTAATAAATCTTAGTTATGTTAATAAGTAAGTTTTAAAATCCACACTGAATTGTAAAATCCAGTACTTTCCATTTCCTATAGGATTAGCCAACTGCACTCTCTAGGTTCCAAAGCTTTTCACTTATGCATGTTTCAAAGACTCATTCATCTGCATACATTAATGGACCAACATCGCCAGTAGAGTTTAGTATGGACAACTTAAAGCCTTTAGAATCACAAAGTCCCCACTCATTTACCATTTCAAACCATGATACCTGAAGCTGATTCATTTAGATTAACCATATCTAACACTAATCATAGGCCCATGATGCAAAAAAAAGTTAAACTGTGATTAATAAAAGAAAACACTTCTGACTTTCTCCTCCTAGCCACACAAGAGGAAGAATGAAGGATGCATGAAAGCACCAAGCATGCTCTGGGTCATTCTTACTTCTGATAAACCACAATTTATGGTAACAAGTGAACCCAACAATTCAAACATAATGCTAAAGTGTGTTTTTAACAAGCCTCAGCTGAAAATGCAAGACCACATTTTCTTTTCTTTTAAACAACCATAAATTAGCATCCTGCCTTAGAAAACCATTACTGCATTAAGATAAGTTACAGTTGGTTAAAACAAGTCAAATTAATTATGTTGTATGAAGACTTCTTTCAATAAACCACAGTTAACCACAATTTAGGGTCCAAGAATAAATATGAACTGTGATTGATAAAAGAATCCAGAAGAGGGGGAAATAGATGTTTGTATAGCATTAAATCACTGTTCAACATTAAAATCTGTTCATGATATACTAGTATTAATATGTTCACAACACTACTTGTACAGGAGTACAAACAATATTATGCCAAATATGTGATTTGAACCCTAGTTTGATTATCCACAGGGTAACTTTTTGCCTCAGGTATTCTTATCACATACCACAAAAGAAATCTTTGTCTGTTCACAATTAGTATATGTGCAAGTATAAGTTTTGACTGATTCTATGTACAAGAGCAGCAGAAATAAAGGTGCAAAATAGTTACTTGCTATGGAACCCATACGTCTTCACTGAACAATGAAGGCTGGGAGGTCCATTCAAACTTTGCAATAGTAATGATCCAGTATGGGGAGGACAGGGATACATACGTATGCCCTATCAGCAGTCCATCAAGATCAAACCCAGGATTCACACAACCTACCCAGCCTCCCAGTGAGCCTACCATAGGGTCGCCAGTGCAGAAAGCAAAGGAAGGACACTCCACCATACATTATGCCCCAGAAGGCAGGACACAAATGGAGACTGGTATAGTCATGTCAGCCCTAGGAAATAGAGAGTACCCTGTAAGAGACGGGGACTAGTTAATTTACCCCTGGCACATGACAGATATAAAGGCTGTCTTGCTGCAGGAGGTGGGGAAGGGGGATGAAGAGGAACCTAAAATAGAGGAAGCAGTGTCAGACCAATTATCAGGAATGAATGAGACCTGAGGAAGTACTACTTCTTCATATCCAATCGGCAGTGTTCTACTCACAATCTGGGATGAAGATGGGCGCATGAAGCATCATAGCCCTATTTCACGCAGCTATATAGTATATGTCTCTGGCAAGATTTGAATTGAACCATGTCTTGAATCTTAACAAATTGGAACTATTGGATAATTGAACTTTTTAAAAAAATATTTAATTTTAATTGCAATTTAAACCTATTATTTTAAATCATTATTTTCATCCACCCCGGCCTGTGAAACCAGAGGTTTGGCGTTTGATTCTCCACTGTGCCTCCCAGGAAAAGAATCAGATTCTGCAATCTTGGCTAAGCTCCACATAGCACAACCTTAAGAATGGAATGGTAAACCATTTGAGCACAGTGGTACCTCTTAAGACAGGCATGTCCAACGTCAGGCCCAGGGGCCAAATGTGGCCCATTTTCAAATTCTGAGCGGCCCGCAGTTTCTTCTCCCCACCTACTTAGCCTGTCACGCATCCCTGCCAGCTGGCCCCTCCTCATACTGGATGGAGGTGTTCACTTGCTGCTTTATGTTTTGCCTGCCCTCCCTGCCTCTGTCCATCCCCCCAGCCACCTGCCCAGCCTACCCACCCCCAGCTCCGTTACTAGAGCATTCCTCCTGCCTCCTTGCATGTTATAGAAACTTGTCCAAAATCTGGCCCGGGGGCCTGGGTCACCCCCCCACACACACACACACACATTTTCACCTCACCAAATCTGGCCCTTCTTGCAAAAAGTTTGGACACCACTGTCTTAAGACAAATGCCTCATAAGACAAAAAACTTGTGGGAAGAAAACAATTTCCGTGAATAGGCATGATTCACATGATAAAAAATTCCCTATGGGAAGCTTCCCAAGCAGAAAAAAAGTTCCACATGTACCCAGGGGGAAAAAACTCAGTTAGCCTCTGGGACAGATTAATCTGTTCCAAATGCATTCCTATGTGAAACTGCATTTCATACAACAAAATTTTCATAAAACAAAGCAACCCATAGCCTCCAGAATGGATTAATCCATTTTCAATGTATTCCTATGGGAAACTGTGTTTTGTAAGACAAAATTTTCTTAAAACAAATTGACCTGTAAAACCAATTAAATGTGTACTCTATACCTGCAAAGGGTCACCATAAGTAAGAATTGCTTGTTATAGTGAGTGAGGAATCTGACCATGAAGTGAAAAATTGGGAGCTTTATTACTTACTTTGCCTCTTGAGAGAAGAGCCAGCCTATATAGCTTTGGACAAATTCCTAAATGGTAAGCCACTTTTGAGTACTCTATAAGTAAAATGCACTGGAAAGATTGCCGCAAATCAGAATTTATTTAAGAGAACGTGATTATTATCACATAGTAAATGCCATCCTACATGTTCTATTACAAAATAATAATGCTTTATCAATAATTATTATGATGTAGTAATACCCTCACTGAAGGGACATCACAGTAGCTTGTGTATCTAGCTGTGAAGCCAAAGGTTGGGAGTTCAGTTCCCCATTGTGCCAGCTGAGAGGCCTTGAGCAAGATGCACAGTCACAGGGCACCTTCAGAAAGGAATGTTAAACCACTTCTGAGTATTCTCTACCTGAAAAAGTTGTCTTAAGGACACATGATTATTCTATTATTAAATGCCTTCAGCTGCTGATGTGCTGGTTTTGAATCAATTATCCAGAAGTGTAGATGAAAAACGTTTGCCTTGATCAAGTTAGAGCTACATTTGGTGCAGGGATGATCAACTATTTATGCAAACAAGAACCAAACCACCAGCTTGTTGTTACTTTCTACCCCTAAGCAAAAACAAAAAAGCAAAGTGTTCTGCTTATATACCAGCCCAAACCACTTCAAGTAGTCCCTGAGTGGTTTACAGTTTAATAACAGTATGCAGGCTACACAAGCAGTCTCTAAGGCAGGTGTGTCCAAACTTGTTGCAAGGAGGGCCAGATTTGGCGAGGTGAAAACATTCAGCTGCATTTGGCCCCCGGGCAGGACTTTGCGCAAGCCTCTAAGACATGCAAAGAAGCGGGAAGGATGCTGCAGCAACACAGCGGGGGGGGGGCAGATAGGCTGGGCAGGTGGCTGGGGGGATGGACAGAGGCAGGGAGGGCAGGCAAACCGTAAAAGTGCAAGATGACATCTCCATCCAGTATGGGGAGGGGCCAGCTGGCAGGGAGGCATGACAGGCTGAGCCTGCGGGGAAAAGAGGCTGCATTTGCCCCCCACCCCCACCCCCGGACCTGACTTGGGACATGCCTGCTCTAAGGTGAATGGGAAAAGAAATTCCCCCACCCCAATATTGAAATACATAGAAACAGCTAGATTACATATCCCTACTGTAAATTGAATAAGTACAAGAAAGAGAGTAGGCGATCCTACCATCCCCTATAGTGGTCTACTACAGGATATTATCCCCTACAGTACTATAAGCTATACCTGAGGTAGATACCAGTAGTTCTCATCACGGGAAGGAAGCAATTTGTGTTGTTAATCGCACCTCAAGTTATACTCTTTATTAGGCTAGATAAGTTATCATAAATGGAAAGAAAGGGAGAGTCCTGCAAGCAGTAATCACTCCTGCCTCCAGCAATACAATCTTACTACCGGAGGCTACACGAAAGTCATGCCAGAAGCCACCATATAACCCACTCCCTCATATCTGCAGATCCATCTGGTGTTAGGGCCAGGAGAAAAGGTTCCGGACTAAGAAAAAGACTGCATTAACCTAAGATGGCAATCGTACAGTTGCAGCCAACCCACAGGCCAGGCAAGAGTGTTGTGCAAGGGCCTCGTCGTGGGTTACATGGAAAGCAAGCCTCGGGCACACTTTGAGGGCTAAGGATATTATCCCCTACAGTACTATAATATATATATATATATATATATATATATATAATCTGCTCTCACCCCCATGCTTCAGCCCCCACCCCCAAAGGCCCTTGAACGGGACTTTACTTCTGGGAGAAAACTTGCCTCTGTGTGGGGGGGATATTTGGCATCTAGGAAAGCTGCTTCCCCCCTCCCCTTTTCAAGCCCCCAAAGCCCATCCCATTCCACCAGCGTTGACAAGGACTACAACCCGTCCTCGGGCGGAGGGCGGGGGTGAGGTGGGGGGGGGAGGAATGTCCTGGACTGAATGGCAAAGAGAGAGCAGCGAAGGGAGGACATTTTGCAAGCCCAGCATCCGCCGCAGCCACGGCCCGGAGAGAGGACTCAGTCCCCAATCATCCCCCCCCCCTGCCAACCGAAGCTCCCTCTAAATCTCTCTTTCTCTCTCTGCGCGGGGGGGGGGGACGGGGACGAAGACCCTTCTCCGCCTCCCCTGAGGAAGGAAAGGGGTCGGCAGAGAGGACCTTCCTCCTCCTCAGAAAACCTCTGTGAGGTGGGGGGGGGGCGCAATGCCTCGACCCAAATCCCCTCAGGGACCCGCCCAGGATGAGGGGGGGGGGAAGAGAAGTAGGCTCAACTCTGGGTCTTTCTCCCCCCACCACCATGACACACACACACCTCCTCAGAGAGGGCCCGGGGTGGGGGGTGTCCCGTCGCTTATCCTCGTTGGCACCCAGGGGGGGGGTGGGGGGGGGAAGTAGGCTCAATTCTGGGTCTCTCCCCCCCCCCGAAAAAAAATTACACCTCCTCAGAGAGGGCGGCGGCGGGGGAGTGTTATCGCGTCGCGTGTCCCTCCTTGCCGGGCTCGTGGGCTTCCGTTTCCCCCTCCGTGCCAGGCGGCGCGCCGGCTGAGGGGGGGGGGGCAAGGGGATGCCTGTGGAAGGGGTTACCTGTCACCCGGCGCTCCTCAGCACCTCCCGCGGGGTGTGCTGCGCAGGCGCGCGCGCGTCCCAGCCGGCGAAGCCCCGGACGAGACCCGTGGAGCCGCCGCCCCCCCCCTCCTTCCTAAGGCGGAAGTGGGGACCCTCGCTGTTGTTGTTGTCGTCGTCGTCTGTCCACCCGGCCTACCCTCTTCTGCGCTCCCCTCTGACAGACAAGCCGAACCTGCCAATCGCCAGGCGTGGGGCGTGGTGACGAAAGAACGGCACCTTCCCACCCCCACCCCCTCCTTTTCCTGGACGCTCTCCTCGCGCTCTGCGTCTCTTTCAATCCGCCTCGTCGCCTCGTCGGCTCCTCCTTCCCCCCGGACCAATAGGGACGCGAGGGGAGGGCGGAGCCGCACGCGGAGGACGACGACGACGACGGGTTGCCGCAGGGCGGCCGCCGAAGAGCTCCGACGGCCTGGCCACGCCCACATCCCTTTTCGTCCGTCCGTCCGTCCCCCCCCTCCTCCCAGTTACGGGTGGAGCGCTTTGGACCAATGGCGTGGGCGCTGAGGGGGCGTGGCCACGCCGCGCTTGAAAGAAGGGCCTCGCGCGGCTGTCGGGTGTGTTTAGAAGCGCGCGGGAGGGGAAGCGGGGTGGAAGTGGTGCTGGGCGTGTGGCCTCGTAACGCTTGCTGCGGGTGGTGGGATGACATCTTTTCCTCACTGGCAAGCTTGGCATGATTCTTGGGACAGCAAAGGAGAAAATAACCACCAGCAGCGACACCTTCCGCATCCAATAGAAGGGTTGCCACTTTCTGGAAAGTCAGGGAAATTGAAATTGGCAGGGATAGATCTCAACAAACAAATCAGGCTGAGGGTGGAGCCGGGGAAGGGCATCATTAAATTTTACTGTATAGTGGTACCTTGTATAAAGGAATTAATTCGTCCCAAATGAAATTATATGTTAAGCAAATTTTTCCTTTATACAAATTCCCCATAGGAATGCATTGAAAACAGAGGGATCCCATTGTTATGTGGTACAGATTCGCCCCGTAGGCGATTATGTTAAGCAGGTTTCCCCTATCTCTGAAATTTTTTTATGTTGTACACATTTTCTGTTACACAAACCGTTTGTTATACAAGGTTCCACAGTACTTGTGTTCTTATACTTTTCTATTCCACTTGCCCCAAGAGCAGCTCATGCTTTTGCAGTAGCAGGTCAAAAATGCACTGCTTGAATCTACAGTGGACCCTTGTATAACAAACGGTTTGTATAACATAAAATCTGTACAACATAAAAAAATTCCAGAGATAGGGGAAATTTGCTTAACGGAATCGCCTATGGGGCCAATCTGTACAACACAAAAATGGTCGTGATTAAGGATTACTCTGTTTTCAATGCATTCCTATAGGAAATTTGTATAAAGGAAAATTTGCTTAACATAATTTCATTTTGAATGAATTAATTCCTTTATACAAGGTGCCACTGTATGTTAATCACAACTTCCCTGATTTTCAATTTCCCTGACTTTCCAGAAAGTGGCAACCTTTCTATTGGATGCAGAAGGTGTTGCTGGTGATAGTCTTTTCTCCTTTGCTGTCCCAATAATAGTGCCTCCCCCCAATTCATTTGCAGAAATATCGGGAAAAGGCCAGGTGGTGGTTCAAACAATATAAATGCAGGAATGGGATGCCTTTAGTTGATCTTTAAGAATATAAAGCAAACTGAGCTTTCGATGACAGATCATCTAGGATAGGCAGTAGGCGGTACCTTTATAGGAGCAAAAAGAACTACTAGACCATCCAATGTGGCAGGCAAGCAAGAAGAGACAAGGTCTTAGAATGCTATATAAAGAGGTAATGTGTTTATTAAAAAGAAGCCAAACATGTTTTGGTTGAAGATTTTAGAAAGCCTTCAGGGCTTGTGTTCACCAGGATTTAAAAATTTCACAGAGGTTTCTGAGGGTAAAAACCATTCCATCTAAACTTGCTATAGTGGGTTAAGAAGAAATGGTTTTAACCCTCTTAGAAACCTCTGCGCTACGTTTATAGGCCATTGATATTTAATAAATTATTTAAAATTATTTAATAAGTTATCTAAAAGCACTGTAATTCAATAGGCCAGCTTTCGTGGGTAAATCCCACTTTTTCAAAGCGAGTATCAAACATCCAAACATGACAAGTTGGGTTTTACTAGGAGGTTAATCTTAGATGACAAATTTTTTGGCAAGAAAACTTGTCAAAGTTTTCTTCCCAAAAGAAAACAGTCTTAGATAAGGCACAAAGCAGCGAGGTTGTTCTTTTAAAAAGCCGTGACTGCGTATCAAGTTCCAAAACGGTGTGCTGTTGTTAATGACCCAAAACCACATGGCAGATGTTTAGGCCTGGTTAGCTTTTTAGCTGGAAATAGCGGCTGTCTGCAAGTGGTCTATGGAAGGAGCACAAGGTGCTTTCACGCCTCTCCTTAGCAAGCACTTTGGAATTTGTAGCCCATCTGTTTTTGTTTTTGTTTTAAAGATAGTCAGGCCAACTGAGCGCTCCCGCCCCCCCCCTTTCTGCCTTTTTTCAGAGTTAGAGAAAGTTTTTTTTTTAACATTATGGATTTGCCTGTGTATTTTCTTAAAGCCTACTGATCCCTTAACATGGTGCAGCCGGCTCAATGTGTACTTAGGGAGACTTCTTTCAAAATGGTAGCCCAACAGGGCAAAGGCACACCTGTTTGCTCAAAGGAGGAGCCCCACAGAACTGAATGGACCTTCTGATCAGGCATGTGTGCACTGATTTCTTCAAACTGTAGCCTTGGAGGATTTGCTGCACAGGCATCCTGGCTTGTCAAAAAAGCAAACAAGTGAGTTCTAGATTAAATGCAAGCTTTCACTACAAACTGAAATGACTTAGCTATTTTTTTAACCTTGGCAGCTGATACTGACAACAAAAGCTGTGGCATTGAATTCCACCCCCAGCCCATCCCCAAATCCCAATATTTCTCTGTGTGTAACTGGATTGGTCTGTTAAAAACACAACTTCGCACAGTATATAAAGTGCAAGATAAATGTTTCATTTATCAGCTCTGCCTCTATAGGACTTTACAACAGGGCTTGCATGCAAATACACCTACATACAACAGCCAATGAATATTTGGTATGAAACATATATTTAATTACATATTATATTGCATGCCTCAATCTGCTGCTATATGTCTGAAGAAGTGGACATGTCCACAAAACATTACATTAAAATATGAAAGTTAATCTTTAAGGTGCCACATGTCTTTTTGTTTTTTCATTTCTTTTGTTTTTCTTTGATTTGTTTGGCTGGAATTCATTTCTTGCATGGTTGTAATGAGAAGTGAAACGGCTGGGTGTAATTAAGTATGCCCTATACATGTTGAGGTGTCTGAATAACTCAGTGGCTTAGGTTTCTGGTGGGATGCCTCCTCCAAGTAGACCCAACCTGATTAGGCTTGGGCAAGAAGCACAATCACAGGGTGCCCACCCCCCACCCCCACCCCCACAGAAGCTGTGAGGGTTCGAATCTGGGACATCTTGGTTCCGAGTGTAAATGAAGATTGTCAAAGTCACTTATGTTATCTTGAAATAAAATTTTATTCTCAAACATAAACTTCTCTTTACTTCTCACAACATCAATTGGTTTATCTTTCACTTGTGTTCCGCTGTCTTGACTTCCCGTCAACAAATAGTTTTTAACATTTAAACCGTCAAGCAACATGCCTGGAACCGTCTCGTCAGGTGGACGTAACGGAAGTCCTGTGTACCCCGGCCGTAACATGGGCTCCCACAACACGGGTGCCGAGCCCATTGCACCACTGGATTCTCTTGGGGAGGTACCCTCCCTCTCTCCCTGATCCTCTCGGTGTTCCCCGGCCATAGTCCTGATTTTGATTTTCAAAACTCTCCACGGCTTGGGACCAGAGTACCTGTCGGAGCGTATCTCCCAGAGGCCAACTGGGGTCAGGGCCACTAGAATGGCGCAGGCGCGCTCACTTAGGGTGGCCACACCCATGGAGGGGAGGAAATCGCTCACGCGTAACCACGCCTTCTCTGTGGTGGGCCCCACGCTGTGGAATCATCTTCCTAGTAAGCTGCGCCTAGCAGAGTCCCTGCCCACCTTTAAGGCTCTGGAAACTCTCCTTTTTAAAGAGGCATATGGCGACCTTTTTACTTTTTTTTATCTTTTAACCACCCTCTTCACCTTCTGTGGAGGGTTTCCCCCTCCTTATTTTACCAGTTGTTGTTGTTGTGTGTGTGTGTGTGTGTGTGTGTGTGTGTGTGAACCCTGTTTTATTGCATTTTATTGTAAACAGCCCAGAGTTCCATTCCGGAAGATGGGCGGTCTAGAAATATAACAAATAAATAAATAAATAAATAAATAAATAAATAGCAGCAGTCGCACCTGCACTGGTCATGATACGGGCTCCATCGGCCTCCATTCTCCTCCTCTCCCCTGATCTAACTGCGGGTCCCTCTCCGTCTGAACCCCAATGCTTTTTCCCAACGGTTTTTCTCCCCTCTGTGATTGACAGCCCCCTCGTGCGCGCTCTTTTTCATCCCCGCTGTCAGTCACCCAGTATGCCTCAGCCACATATCCCGTCTTTTCCACCTTTTCCTCCTCTATCTTTACATTGGCCATTCCCTGTATCATTGTTTTATCTCCTGTCTACTCCTCTCATTCTTCTATTTTTTTTGTCCGCAGATGGCACACTCTTTTGTTTTTCCTCCTTTTCCTTCTCGTCCTCACAGAAGGGAATGGTAAACCACTTCTGTGTACATACTCTGTTCCTGGGAAACCCTGATAAAGGATTGCCATAACTCAGAGACGACTGGATGGCACACAATTCTTTTTCAAGTTTACTCAGAAGTGAGTCATATTTTCATTGTAGCTTGTTTGCAGGTGTGTGCAGTCCCTGACAACCACTAAGATCCACAAAATGGACTGTTGGATAAATATTTATAGGTTTAGATAACTCTTTGCCCTGACATTGATACCAAGGGGTTTTTTTTTCCATTGACTCTCTCCATTTTATTTTCATACCAACATTGTAAAGTAGGTTATGTTGAGATAAGCTGAATGTCCCCAGGAACATCCAGTGATTTCCATGGAAAACTGAAACTACAGTGGTACCTCAGATAACGACTTTAATTTGTTCTCTGAGGTTAATCGTTATCCGAAACACGCCATTATCCGAAATGCAGTTTCCCATAGGAATGAATAGGAAACTGATTAATCCATTCCGGAGCCTAGGAAAAAGGCACAAACACCTGATTTTTTGCTCAAAACTCTTTATAAAGTGCACTTTAAAGGTACAGATGCAATGCCACCCAGGAAAACTCTTTTTTATTGATGCATGCTGGAAATTCGTTATCCGAGGCAGCCCATAGAGAAAATTCGTTATCTGAGGCAGACCTATACCTAGAAATTGCAATTCGTTATCTGAGGTAGCCCATAGGGAAAATTCGTTATCAGAGGCAGTCCTATACCCGGAAAATTGCAGTTGTTATCCGAAAAATTCATTATCTGGGGCAGTCGTTATCCGAGGTACCACTGTATCTGGAGAGCTGAAATTAAGTGAAGCTGTGGTCCAGCAGAGCAAGGATGCCAGAACCTGGGGACCAGCATTTCAGAAGACAGTCATGTCTTCCCCAGTCATTCTGTCGACTGGGGTATTGTTAGTAAGAAGTCTTTTATTTCCTCCAACTCTTCTTCCCTCCTATCCATCTTGAAGAAGGCTTCTTATCCTGCTTCTCTTAGCTGTTGTAAAACCTTAATCACAGCCTCTTTTATACCTTCCCTGTTATCTGCAAAATATTATGAAAGTTTATGGGGAAACATACACTTGGCTGCATTTTTTTCTGGCTTAAAGGGTACTCGGTGCCTTTCTGAAGTCAAATCAGAACTGAATACATGGCCACTAACGCTACGAACTTTCATCAATCCTGTACCATGCATTCAAACTTCTGTTTGCAGCTCCAAGATATGAGGTCAATCAAACTGTTTTCCTCTCATCAAATTACAGGAAATCCTGCTTCTCCTGTCTTGGATGAATCTTCATAGGGAAGGGGATTTACTTCTTCTACCAAATAGCAGAACAGAGACTATATGTTTCTTGCCCCTTTAGGAACATAGGCGGTTACTTCACGTCCTTGTTCTGTGACTAGTTTTGTACCATGACAGCGTTGGTCGCGATCATGTGGTTTTGTCCCTGTTTAGTCCCTGTTTCCGTTTTCTCACGGTCATGATAACTGGTCTCATGACAACTGTTACTTCACAGTCTTGTTCTGTGACAAATTCTGAATTTATCTTGCTTTCATAACCCATTTTAAATATAGTAAATAAAACTTTTTCAATATTTCGATTTACTGGTCTTCCGGGATTTACACGTAATGCTACAGAATTTTCAGTACTTTCTTTAATAAACATTTGCGCTGCATGGTGTTTCCCATAGGGAAACTAATATTGAATGCCGCTTCAGCCGCTGACCACTAGGTGGAAACTAGTTGTTGCATTACAGTTGTTACCACACAGTCCCTTGTCTCAGAACAGGAACCGGGAACAAACAGTGACAAGAGAATACCCCAGGCCAGCGCCAGGTACAGTTTGTCACACTCTGATCCTGCTCCGGGGCGTGGTCAAGACAAATTTCAGCTGTTGTGCGACAGACGTGAAGTAAGATTTTTTTGTACCGGTCTGAAGTGCAACACTTACAGAGACAAAATGGACGTGAAGTAACCGCCAAAGTTATACTGCTCATCTGCAGAGTTCAGAAACACCCACCCACCCCCACCCATCTTGTAATCCCTTCTGTTTTGAACTTGAAATATTTGCTCTTTGTCTTTATAAACACATTTACTTACTGGCCTGTTTCTTTACCTTTCTGCACATCAAGACTTTTTTTTTTTGCCTTGCTTATTTGGAAGGTAGCTCTCTTTTTGAGAGGGCCATAAAGCCACACAGGTGCAAAGGCTCCACCAAACAGGCTCCCTCAAAGATAACTGAAATGCTTTTTATGAACAGGAATCGATAAGGTCCAGATTAAAAAGCCACGTGTGCATGAAGGATACGCTGATTTTAAACCACTTTGGTTAATCTGTAAACTTTATATTGTTTGACAGGAAGCTACTTTCATAGGTTGAACAGCTAATAATAAATAAAGCCTTTCTCAATGCACCTGGTCCGGATATTTTCACCTGCTCCTTGATCCTCTTGGGGTTCCGAAGGCTCCTAGCCCACTCCCCGCTCACCTATCTTGCTTCAGTCCTCTTAATCCTGAATATTGGGTGCTAACTGCCCCGGACATGACAGTTGGCAAGCAGAGAGTTATGATGAACTTAAAAAGGGAGAAAACTCCCACCCATGGCAATTGCTAGATTCTCTGCCAGGATTAACTTTCTTGGAATTCAGGTCATTGTTTAAATATACACACTTGCAATTGTTTCATTTTTTTTCTTCTTTTTATTAAAAACTTAGAAACAATCTCTACATAAGAAAATATATGAATATGCAGTAGGCAGAATTAATTTTTTAAAAAACCAACCCCACCAATCGAAATGTGCACTCAAGCCCAGCAAAGCTCCAGTATAAAATCAATAGAATAAGAAGTACTAGCACAATATTATTCACTCTGTCAAGCTGCCATGATGATGTTTTGAAAAAGTTTCTTTTTATGGAGGACGGGATACTGTGGACTTTTCCCCTCTCTCGTCTGGAAGGATGGGTGTTCCATGTTGTACACGACGGGATTATTCCCTAACCAGCTCACTCCACACTGGGTCCCTTTGGGCTCGGTCTGGCTCCAGGGCAGTGGCGGTGGTGGCTCCCCTGCTCCGCAATTGGCATTTCCCTGTCACGGAGGTGTGCGGGGACCTGACAGGGATTTCACCAGACTTTGGCACCTTTGCCTCTGACCAGTCCATTCCATTTCTATGATGGCACCACGGCCAAAGTTCAATGCTGAGCCACCCGCACCCAACCTCGCAGGAAGCGATGCTCCTACCATCGCTGTGCTCCCCATGGAACAGGAGGAGGAAGAGGTGAGATGGGGGGCGGAGAGAGGAACAAGGGGGACCCCCAGCACCCACCCCTCCCACCAGGCCCACCAAGGCCTGGGAAGAAAGGGAAGAAACCCCTGGCCCACATGACTGGCAGCCCCTCACTTCTCACCTACCGGGGGTGGGGTGCCTTGAGGTTACTAATTATGGAGACAGCCAGCTTCCATTCCAGTCTAGGAATGTCTATCTGCCCACCAGGCAACCCACCAGGCCCAAAACATCAGGGCATCCATCTGCTCGGTCAGCCTTCCAGCCTCAATTCCGGTCCAGGTGCCACTCTTCCTTTCCACCTGTCGAGCAACATCAGGCCATGTTGCCAAGCCAGTCTGCCTCCCATCCATCTGCTCAGTCCGTCAGCCTCCATTCCGGTCCAGATGCCACTCTGCCAGCCCACCAGGCCAGCAACATCCAGCCATCCACCAAGGCCAGTCTGCCTACCATCCATCCGCTCCATCAGCCTTCCAGCCTCCATTCCAGTCCAAGTGCCACTCTGCCTCCCATCCATCCGCTTCGTCAGCCTTCCAGGCTCCATTCCAGTCCACGTGCCAGTCTGCTTACCATCCATCCGCTCCATCAGCCTTCCAGCCTCCATTCCGATCCAAGTGCCAGTCTGCCTACCATCCAGCCGCTTCGTAAGCCTCCCAGCTTCCATTCCGGTCCAGGTGCCAGTCTGCCTGCCCACAAGGCCAGCAACAGCAGGCCATCCACCCAAGCCACTCTGCCTCCCATCCATCCACTCCGTCAGCCTTCCAGCCTCCATTCCAGTCCAGGTGCCAGTCTGCCTACCATCCATCCGCTCAGTCTACCTTCCAGCCTCCATTCCGGTCCAGGTGCCAGTCTGCCTGCCCACAAGGCCAGCAACATCAGGCCATCCACCCAAGCCAGTCTGCCTCCCATCCATCCACTCTGTCAGCCTTCCAGCCTCCATTCCAGTCCAGGTGCCAGTCTGCCTCCCATCCATCTGCTCAATCAGCCTTCCAGCCTCCAGTCCAGTCCAGGTGCCAGTCTGCCTCCCATCCATCTGCTCCATCAGCCTTCCAGCCTCCAGTCCAGTCCAGGTGCCAGTCTGCCTACCATCCAGCCACTCCGTTAGCCTTCCAGCTTCCATTCTGGTCCAGGTGCCAGTCTGCCTCCCATCCATCCGCTCCGTCTGCCTTCCAGCCTCCATTCCGGTCAAGGTGCCAGTCTGCCTGCCCACCAGGCCAGCAACGTCCAGCCATCCACCCAGGCCAGTCTGCCTACCATCCATCCGCTTCATCAGCCTTCCAGCCTCCATTCCATTCCAGGTGCCACTCTGCCTACCATCCATCCGCTTCGTCAGCCTTCCAGCTTCCATTCCGGTCCAGGTGCCAGTCTGCCTACAATCCATCTGCTCTGTCAGCCTTCCAGCCTCCATTCCAGTCCAGGTGCAAGTCTGCCTACCATCTATCCACTCAGTCTACCTTCCAGCCTCCATTCTGGTCCAGGTGCCAGTATGCCTGCCCACAAGGCCAGCAACATCAGGCCATCCACCCAAGCCAGTCTGCCTCCCATCCATCTGCTCAATCAGCCTTCCAGCCTCCAGTCCAGTCCAGGTGCCAGTCTGCCTACCATCCAGCCGCTTCGTCAGCCTTCCAGCCTCCAGTCTAGTCCAGGTGCCAGTCTGCCTACCATCCAGCCGCTTCGTCAGCGTTCCAGCCTCCAGTCCAGTCCAGGTGCCAGTCTGCCTACCATCCAGTCGCTCCGTTACCCTTCCAGCTTCCATTCTGGTCCAGGTGCCAGTCTGCCTCCCATCCATCTGCTCCATAAGCCTTCCAGCCTCCAGTCCAGTCCAGGTGCCAGTCTGCCTACCATCCAGCCACTCCTTTAGCCTTCCAACTTCCATTCTGGTCCAGGTGCCAGTCTGCCTACAATCCATCCGCTCTGTCAGCCTTCCAGCCTCCATTCCAGTCCAGGTGCCAGTCTGCCTACCATCCAGCCGCTCCATTAGCCTTCCAGCTTCCATTCCGTTCCAGGTGCCAGTCTGCCTGCCCACAAGGCCAGCAACATCAGGCCATCCACCCAAGCAAGTCTGCCTCCCATCCATCCACTCTGTCAGCCTTCCAGCCTCCATTCCAGTCCAGGGGCCAGTCTGCCTACCATCCAGTCGCTCCGTTAGCCTTCCAGCTTCCATTCTGGTCCAGGTGCCAGTCTGCCTCCCATACATCTGCTCCATCAGCCTTCCAGCCTCCAGTCCAGTCCAGGTGCCAGTCTGCCTACCATCCAGCCACTCCGTTAGCCTTCCAACTTCCATTCTGGTCCAGGTGCCAGTTTGCCTACAATCCATCCGCTCTGTCAGCCTTCCAGCCTCCATTCAAGTCCAGGTGCCAGTCTGCCTACCATCTATCCACTCAGTCTACCTTCCAGCCTCCATTCCAGTCCAGGTGCCAGTCTGCCTACCATCTATCCACTCAGTCTACCTTCCAGCCTCCATTCCGGTCAAGGTGCCAGTCTGCCTGCCCACCAGGCCAGCAACGTCCAGCCATCCACCCAGGCCAGTCTGCCTACCATCCATCCGCTCCATCAGCCTTCCAGCCTCCATTCCATTCCAAGTGCCACTCTGCCTACCATCCATCCGCTTCGTCAGCCTTCCAGCTTCCATTCCGGTCCAGGTGCCAGTCTGCCTACAATCCATTCGCTCCATCAGCCTTCCAGCCTCCATTCCAGTCCAAGTGCCACTCTGCCTACCATCTATCCACTCAGTCTACCTTCCAGCCTCCATTCTGGTCCAGGTGCCAGTCTGCCTGCCCACAAGGCCAGAAACATCAGGCCATCCACCCAAGCCAGTCTGCCTCCCATCCATCTGCTCCATCAGCCTTCCAGCCTCCATTCCAGTCCAGGTGCCTGTCTTCCTACCATCCAGTCGCTTCGTCAGCCTTCCAGCCTCCATTCCGGTCCAGGTGCCAATCTGTGCGCCATCCATCCGCTCGGTCTACCTTCCAGCCTCCATTCCGGTCCAGGTGCCAGTCTGCCTGCCCACAAGGCCAGCAATATCAGGCCATCCACCAAAGCCAGTCTGCCTCCCATCCATCCACTCTGTCAGCCTTCCAGCTTCCATTCCAGTCCAGGTGCCAGTCTGCCTGCCATCCAGCCGCTCCATTAGCCTTCCAGCTTCTATTCCGGTCCAGGTGCCAGTCTGCCTACCATCCATCTGCTCCATCAGCCTTCCAGCCTCCATTCCATTCCAAGTGCCACTCCATCTACCATCTCCATCCATCAGCTTCGTCAGCCTTCCAGCTTCCATTCCAGTCCAGGTGCCAGTCTGCCTACAATCCATCCGCTCTGTCAGCCTTCCAGCCTCCATTCCAGTCCAGGTGCCAGTCTGCCTCCCATCCATCTGCTCAGTCCGTCAGCCTCCATTCCGGTCCAGATGCCAGTCTGCCTGCCCACAAGGCCAGCAACATCAGGCCATCCACCCAAGCCAGTGTGCCTCCCATCCATCCACTCCGTCAGCCTTCCAGCCTCCATTCCAGTCCAGGTGCCATTCTGCCTCCCATCCATCTGCTCCAACAGCCTTCCAGCCTCCATTCCAGTCCAGGTGCCAATAGCCTACCATCCAGCCACTTCGTCAGCCTTCCAGCCTCCATTCTGGTCCAGGTGCCAGTCTGCCTACCATCCATCCGCTCAGTCTGCCTTCCAGCCTCCATTCCAGTCCAGGTGCCAGTCTGCCTACCATCCATCTGCTCCATCAGCCTTCCAGCCTCCATTCCGGTCCAGGTGCCAGTCTGCCTACCATCCATCCACTCCGTCAGCCTTCCATCCTCCATTCCAGTCCAGGTGCCAGTCTGCCTACCATCTATCCACTCAGTCTACCTTCCAGCCTCCATTCCAGTCCAGGTGCCAGTCTGCCTACCATCTATCCATTCAGTCTACCTTCCAGCCTCCATTCCGGTCAAGGTGCCAGTCTGCCTGCCCACCAGGCCAGCAACGTCCAGCCATCCACCCAGGCCAGTCTGCCTACCATCCATCCGCTCCATCAGCCTTCCAGCCTCCATTCCATTCCAAGTGCCACTCTGCCTACCATCCATCCGCTTCGTCAGCCTTCCAGCTTCCATTCCGGTCCAGGTGCCAGTCTGCCTACAATCCATTCGCTCCATCAGCCTTCCAGCCTCCATTCCAGTCCAAGTGCCACTCTGCCTACCATCTATCCACTCAGTCTACCTTCCAGCCTCCATTCTGGTCCAGGTGCCAGTCTGCCTGCCCACAAGGCCAGAAACATCAGGCCATCCACCCAAGCCAGTCTGCCTCCCATCCATCTGCTCCATCAGCCTTCCAGCCTCCATTCCAGTCCAGGTGCCTGTCATCCTACCATCCAGTCGCTTCGTCAGCCTTCCAGCCTCCATTCCGGTCCAGGTGCCAATCTGTGCGCCATCCATCCGCTCGGTCTACCTTCCAGCCTCCATTCCGGTCCAGGTGCCAGTCTGCCTGCCCACAAGGCCAGCAATATCAGGCCATCCACCAAAGCCAGTCTGCCTCCCATCCATCCACTCTGTCAGCCTTCCAGCTTCCATTCCAGTCCAGGTGCCAGTCTGCCTGCCATCCAGCCGCTCCATTAGCCTTCCAGCTTCCATTCCGGTCCAGGTGCCAGTCTGCCTACCATCCATCTGCTCCATCAGCCTTCCAGCCTCCATTCCATTCCAAGTGCCACTCTGCCTACCATCCATCAGCTTCGTCAGCCTTCCAGCTTCCATTCCGGTCCAGGTGCCAGTCTGCCTACAATCCATCCGCTCTGTCAGCCTTCCAGCCTCCATTCCAGTCCAGGTGCCAGTCTGCCTACCATCCAGCCGCTCCGTTACCCTTCCAGCTTCCATTCCGTTCCAGGTGCCAGTCTGCCTGCCCACAAGGCCAGCAACATCAGGCCATCCACCCAAGCCAGTGTGCCTCCCATCCATCCACTCCGTCAGCCTTCCAGCCTCCATTCCAGTCCAGGTGCCATTCTGCCTCCCATCCATCTGCTCCAACAGCCTTCCAGCCTCCATTCCAGTCCAGGTGCCAATCTAGCCTACCATCCATCCACTTCGTCAGCCTTCCAGCCTCCATTCTGGTCCAGGTGCCAGTCTGCCTACCATCCATCCGCTCAGTCTGCCTTCCAGCCTCCATTCCAGTCCAGGTGCCAGTCTGCCTACCATCCATCTGCTCCATCAGCCTTCCAGCTTCCATTCCGTTCCAGGTGCCAGTCTGCCTGCCCACAAAGCCAGCAACATCAGGCCATCCATCCAAGCCAGTGTGCCTCCCATCCATCCGATCCGTCAGCCTTCCAGCCTCCATTCCAGTCCAGGTGCCATTCTGCCTCCAATCCATCTGCTCCAACAGCCTTCCAGCCTCCATTCCAGTCCAGGTGCCAATCTGCCTACCATCCAGCCGCTTCGTCAGCCTTCCAGCCTCCATTCTGGTCCAGGTGCCAGTCTGCCTACCATCCATCCACTCCGTCAGCCTTCCATCCTCCATTCCAGTCCAGGTGCCAGTCTGCCTACCATCCATCTGCTCAGTCTGCCTTCCAGCCTCCATTCCGGTCCAAGTGCCAGTCTGCCTGTCCACCAGGCCATGTTTTTTCCTTCACTCAACCTGTGCAATTGTGTGTTGTTTAGTGTTGTCATTTGTGTTGTTGTTGTTTTTTCCTTTGGCCATTCTGGCCTCGGGGCGGGAAGAATATCTCAAGTGAGATTTTAGCCATGACAGCCTAACTCATGAATTGATACTGATTCATGATTTACAATAAAATTAGGCAACATGCTATCTTGTTAATTTGAATTTAGGTGGTGAAAGTCTGTGAAGAAGGAGAAATTAGTGGTTACTACTGAGAAGGACTAATGAAAGAGATATAAAATATGTGAAAGGTAAGTGTCAATAGTACAAGTAACTAAAGCAAGGTAGACTTATAGGAAGGAAAGGTAAAGCAAGGTATATGGAAAGTTGATGAGGGTTTGAGTATGTGCTTGAAGGAAATTGTGTTACGGAGTATGGGTTTTTTAGCTAGAATTTTAGTCTACCACAAAGAATCTTTTCAGTCTAAGTAAAGACGGGCGGTATATAAGTATTAAAATAAATAAATAAATAAATAAATAAATAAATCGTAGACATTTTAAGTGCTTAAATCCTAAAAATGCAAATGAACAAGATACTATGTAATTTTTGGACTCTTCTGGAAATAATGTTCTTTGAATGGTGTCCTGTAGTCATTTTACGATGGATGGCTAGACAACTTCATAACTTGTTTAAAACAGTCCAACCCAGCCATCCATTTCTTTAAAATGATTAAAAATGCTAAATAGAAAAGGGTTGTTAAACAGAAATTGCTTGCTTGACACTGCCACAAGCAATCAGCTTTTTTCTATTGGGAATGCAATGATTTATTTCATGGAGGCGTTGAATGGCTGGCCTGTTTGGTCACTGAAAAGGCGCCTCCAGCTGCCACATTAACCAAATTGCCATCATATTGCCATTGTCTTCATTTGGTCAAGGCCGTGTCCATAAAAGCTTCTGCTTACTTATATTTTGTGCATACAATCAGAGATATATTCAATTTTAGACAAGGCACATATCTGAATGCCACCACAGTTGATTAGCATTGTTAAACGTTTGAATGAGTTCACGTAGAAAATGTACTCCTGAAATATAGTCTGTTAAATTAAGATACCATCTAGTAGATTTGAAATTCAGTGCTTTTATTGGGGATTTTCTGTTGTTTGTATTATCCCTATCAGAGTTCCCAATCTTTCAGCTTGTCGTTTGGGTTTTGTTTTTTTTCCTGAATCTGGCTTCCGGGCCCACTCTAACTTTAATCAATTGCCCTGATGTTTATTCTGATGTCCTATGCCCATCAATTAGCGTTGTGTCCCCCCCCAAAAAAAAATCAATTGAAAGATGAACATCAGATACTTGATTTTGTGTACTTAAATTTAAATTCTTTTTAAAGGATCACCGTTTGTCATATTCTGAGGCAATTTTTCTCTGCCTCAGGGGCATGGTTATGTGTAACAAAATATGGTTTTGCATCCATATTTAGAAATTTCTCTCATTATGAAGAAAGATGTCAATTTTCCTACCCAATTCCTGTTATGCATCTTCAAAAGCTGCTGCCAGCCTTCAGTTTCTCAGCATCCCATCTGCTAATCATTGCAAGAATGACAGCTCCTAATGCTCCTGAGGTGAAAGACAAATTGTATTTAATTTACTTAGAATTAAAATAATAACATATATAGTCCAGTACATTTAATTTGTATAAGAGTTTCTATTGTAAGCCATGTTAACTTTTGAGTAAGCTTCCCTAGAAGATATGCCCTAGAACAGGGCTGTTCAACTCTGAACAGGCCAAGGTCTACTTTTTCCAGCTGAAAGTGCCTGAGGGCTACTACACTAAAACCTCTACTTACAAATTTTATATGTTTCAAACACATGCTCATAAGTAAAAACGTTTGTAAGTAGAGCAGTGGTTTCACATAGGAATGCATTGAAAACTAATTAATCTGTTCTGGAGGGAACAGGTTTCAATGCGCCATGGCCCTTGAACTGCCCCGCTCAGCTGAGACAGTGGGCTGGCAGACCCAGAACTTTGCTGGGGCAGTGGTGGTCTTTGGGGTGGGGGAGGGAGGGGTGGAGAACTTATCCCCTCACTTCTTTTATTGATGGCCGGCAGGCTACTTTTGAACCCTTCACGGGCTACCAGTAGCCCGCGGTCTACCTGTTGGGCAGGCCTGCCCTAGAAGATAAAAGAAACCCATTTGAACTTTAGTAGAGACTTTTGTTAAGCTAAAAGGCCATCCTCTATGGTCATTATTTCATGTCTTTATGAATTTGTCATTTTTGCATATGTGCCACTAGGTGTCAAAGTATGTACAGCATAATAAATTTTCTTCCAATCTTTGTAACACAGTTTTTTAAAAAAAATGCCGTTGGTAAAGATCTTAAATCACCAACAGTGAAAAGTTTTTGCTATGAATATCTAATCACAAGCACTTGCATATTTTAATTTCCCTTTGGGGAGAATGGCAGCATAAAAATAAAGTTATTATTATTATTATTATTATTATTATTATTATTATTATTATTATTATTATTATTATTATTATTATTATTATTATTTCACTAAAAAGAGAAGTGGGAATGGACCACTGTCAGCATCACCCAAATTCTGAGACCCTAAATATATTTATATTTATCTTTACAGAGCTCTAAATCTGCTTGTGTGTGTAAATCTGTGTTCTGTTTTAACTCTGATTGCTATTCAATAAACCTTTAATGTTTTAACTTTTATCTGGTGCATGGCAGTCACATTATTGGTACCACAGTAACCACAAAACCTTTCACCAGGCAGCCCAATCAGGCAAGCCATCCAAGTCTGATTGCCAGCCCTTTCGCTCCCCATGGTCACCCCACAGAGAATCTGGAAATGGGACTTTCTTCAGTGCCTTCCATTCACTGCTTCCACCTGTTTAAAAACACCTCGCCACACACCCACACACATACACAAAGCCAAGAAGCAATGAAGAATTTTAAATAAACCCTGTGTTTTTTTAAAAAACAGGTTTGGGGGGGGTCTTTGGTTTGGTACATAGAATTTCAGTGGGTTGCTCTAAAGACCTGGACGTGCCATTGTTCGATGGGGCAGGAACCTTTAAATAGGAAAAAAAAAACTTGTGGGCTACCTGAGACCCCACCCCAGAGATTGCCGGCTGGGACCTCTTTGAGAGAGGCTGGGAGAAGAACCAGCCTGGGTGGCCCTGACCAAGCTGCGCCATCCCCGGGAGCCCTCGGAAGAAGGGAAACAGTAAATCTGAATTCTTCATCTAGAAAGCCTGAAAAGGGTCACCGGAAGTTGGAATTGACTTGAGAGAGAGAGAGAGAGAGAGAGAGAGAGAGAGAGAGAGAGAGAGAGAGAGAGAGAGAGAGAGAGAGAGTATAAACTAGAATAGAACTGTATCTGCCACAACCACGGATAGACATCTCTATTTATTTATTTATTTATTCATTTTATTCATTTATATAGCTTGTATGCCGCCCACTACCCAAAGGTCTCTGGGCAGCTCAAAATCAAAGTAAACAATTTAGACAATTAAAACATCAAATTGCAATAAAATTAGAACAATAAAATATTTAAATACAATAAATACAATATATTAAAACACTGCACTAATATCGCCATCAGGACCCACAATAATCAGTTAAAAAGACTTCTTGATCAGGAATTCTATGATCTTTGTTCCCTATTGGGGTTATTTTTCTTGGGGGGGAGCGTAATGTGTTTGCATATCATACCAGGTAGAAACATTATCCAGAGTTCAACATTTTTTCTTGAAACAAACAAACAGACAGACAGACAGACACAGATGACATGGTCCTGGTTCTGATGTCCTGCTCCCTTTCCTGTGAGAAGGAGTCCAGAAGAGGAAGACTCCCCCCCCCTCCCCGGCTGAATTGCAGCACAACTGCAGCTCCCAATTTGGGGAGGGGGCTGGGGCTGGTCCTAAAAGTTACGTTTTCTCGAGTGGCCCACCGAGGAGGGTGGCTCCAGCTTGGCATTCCGACGGAAGGCAGGCACATGAGGAGCGGCGTAGGCGGGCGGGCTGTGCCAGGGTGGGAGAGGGCAAAGCTGCTGGTGTAGCGTCCCATCGTAAGAGGCCGGGCAGTGGATGAAGCTGGTGCCCAGCGGTGGGCAGACGCCCGAGGGCTGCACAACTACTTCCAAACATCTTATCTGAAACTAAACTTTCAGGCATTTATCTGTGTATTCCACTTGTTATCAAACAGGTAGTTGTGGATAACACCCACACATATGCAAGCAGTATGCTATTGCTATCCTATATTGGAAGCAGTGGGGCAAACAGTAAAAGGATCATGTATTTGCTATCATCACTCCTCCTTTGAAGTAATACTTTTGAAGTTGTATAAAATACATGCATGCCATGTTCTATACAATTGTTTCTTAGAATGTTGTGACTGCAAGTTAGTCAGTGGTCTGGGACAGCAGGTCAGACTGCTTTTAAAGTATCCCTATAATACTTAGTGATTTTCACATTAACCATTATGCATGCTGTTCCAGTATTCTAAGTGTTAACTGCATTTGATATGAAATAAGTTTTGTATGTTTGGAAGTAGTTGTGGATAATACCCACATATATGCAAGCATATGTACGCTACCTTATATGATAAGCAGTGGGGCAAACAGTTAAAAGGTTCATGTATCTGCTATTATCACTCCTCCTTTGAAGTAATACCTTTGAAGTTGTATAAAATATGTGCATGCCATGTTCTATACGGTTTTTTCCTTACAGCATAATTTGTAAAAAGCCTAGAATGTTATGAGTGCAAGTTAGTCAGTGGTCTGAGACAGTAGGTCAGACTGCTTTTAAAGTATCCCTATAATACTTAGTGTCTTCCACATTGACCATCATTATATGCTGTTTCAGTATTCTGTTAACTATGCATTTGATAAGAAATGTTTTTGTTTGTTGTTCGTATATAGTATACTCTGATCCCATGCCTTTTAAATGTTACCTTTTTCTACAGTGAAAAATCCCTGAAGAAGGCCATTCTGGCCGAAACGCGTTGGGCTCTTTTAATAAACTTTTATTCAGCATCCTGAGAGTGCTCTCTCCCATACTACCATTGACTGTAGATGCTCCAGTCCTTTCACCTGAGTCAACCATGAGCCAGCTACCTGGGATTGAACCCCAGGTCACGAATACAGTTTTAGCTGCAGTACAGGCTCTGTTCTGGTAGGTAAGGTAAACATTCCCGCCACACATACGTGCTAGTCGTTTCTGACTCTAGGGGCAGTATTCATCTCCACATTCAAGCTGAAGAGCCAGTGTTGTACAAGTCCATGGCCATTTGGCCAGCATGGCTGCAAGAAAAAACTGTTTTACCTTCCCACTTTTTACGGCAGTACCTATTTATCTACTTGCATTTAGCTTTTGAACGGCTAGGTTGGCAGCAGTAGTAATCACACCTCAAAAACAATGTTGTAGAGCTGGAAACTGTGCCTAAAAGGGGTACAGAAAGGACCAGGGGCCTCAAGCAATGTCTCTGTGAAGAAAGGTTCCAAATCTTTTTTAGCTTACAGAGCCGATGATTATGTACATGGCATATAGAAAGTGGAGGGGGGAATTCTTTTTGCTCTTTATGATGGCGCTAGGTGAGCCCATAGGGATGTGGTTTGATAATGCTCAACTTATACCCAGGCAGGGCTTATCCAAGGAAGCTGAGTGATGGGAGGTTCAGAGACATATAAGAAAGCATTTATCACATGGCACATAGTTAAACACTATGATTTGTTATCCTTGAAATTGTACTGAGTGGGTGTTGGGAACAGTTGCATAGGTGGGGCTTTCATGTACCCCAGGCGTTGTACATCTAATAAGCCTAAGGCCATTGCCCACCTAATGAGCTTGTTCAGGCCATTGGCCACCTAATTTACCTAGTCAGACCAGGGTGATATGAAATCAAGGTGAGAGGCTTCACCACTAACTTTCCTCAGACTGATGAAGCTGCTTGGATGAGTAGCAAAATGTTTTGATCTCACAAGAAAAAAGAAGGTGCAGTTGCCATGACTCGACTACCAGATAAACTCATCTGGATGACTGAGAATCTTCACAGACACCCTGAAATAATGTTTCTGTTCACTCTAGTCCATATACCTCAAATATTACGGTATAAGGATCCATGCCTTTGTTTTACATTTTTTATTTATTTTATTTTATTTTATTTTATTTATTTTTACAACTTATATGCCACCCACTACCCAAAGGTCTCTGGGCGGCTTACAATCAAGAGAATTAAAACAGTAAATAGAATATCAATAAATAATCAAAACAATAATAAAAAACCTTACACTAAAATCATTTTGTTACTTCTTACATTCCATGTTCGACTTGTATGTACCAAAACTGACTTCTAACACCATACACATCTTTCCAGCTTTGACTCTAGTTGTTCTATTGCTATTCTTACATATCCCTAGCACTACTTGAACAGATTCATAGCTTTTATTCTCCCACATTGTTTCATTTTGAATTGTCTCATCATATCATATTTGAGGCATAAAGGATTCAGCAGTTACTTACCATTGCTTTTTTCTGCACAGCACTAACAAGAGTTAGCTTAATTGTCATTTTAACTGCCATTTCCCATGAAAAGCCATCCGCCAGTGTCACCTCACTTTACTGCAACTGCCATGTAGCTGTCCTTCAAAGACGTCTCTGCTCCCACCTTTGCTGGAACTACAAATTATCAGATGCACCTGTTAATTCCAGAAGATTGACAGGGCATGAGTAAAGTGGATAGAGGGACACTCTTCTCCCTCTCACAAAATACCAGAACTAGGGGACATCCACAAAAATTGGGAGCTGGGAGAGTAAGAAAAGACAAAAGAAAATATTTTTTTCACCCAGCGTGTTGTTAGTCTGTGGAACTCCCTGCCACAGGAGGTGGTGATGGCATCTGGCCCGGATGCCTTCAAAAGGGGATTGGGCAGATTCCTGGAGGAAAAGTCCATCACAGGTTACCAACCATGAGGGAGATGTGTAACCTCCAGACTTAAAACCGGGGTACTTCAAGGGCCAGATGCAGGGGAGTGGTATCAGGAGACAGATATCTAGTCTCATGCGCTCCCAGACGCATCTGGTGGGGCCACTGTGAGATACAGGAAGCTGGACTAGATGGGCCTTTGGCCTGATCCAGCATGTCTCTTCTTATGTTCTTATGTATGTTGCAGTTGCAGTTTCTACCATTCTGCTCCGGTCATCCCTACTAGCAGTCTAGATCCGTAACAAACTCCAGCCTTCTGGCAGAATTGCTCTTACCTTCCCTGACACGCTCAATTGCCCTTGCCACATTAAGGTGTACATCCAAGGTGGGAGGAACAATGCAATATACTGATGAAAATAAAGTTGAATCCCATTTTCAGCGAACCATGAAGCAATAAAGCAGAAGTGATTGGCTGTGGTTTTGGTACATCAGCCTCATTCTGGAGATGTGAAAATTTCTTCCATGGCAAGGGAGCCTTTGAAATAAAACATTTTGTTTTATGTCATCCTATAATGTGTTACCTACCAGAGACCTAGGCCAAAGTCCTCTATAGAATGGATTCCTGATTACTGACTACAGGTGTGAAAGCTGGTCACAGAAGAAAGCTGACAGGAAAAATAGGATGGATTCATTCAAAATGAAGTGCTGAAAGAGTCCTCTACAGCTTATCTATGCTAATAATAATAATAATAATAATAATAATAATAATAATAATAATAATAATAATAATAATAATAATAATAATAATAATAATAATAATAATAATAATAAAAGAGACAGAAGCCCTGATATTCGCAGCTCAAGAACAAGCTATTAGAACAAATGCAGTTAAGGCTAGAATAGAAAAATCTGCTGAGTCCCCCACATGTAGACTCTGTAAAGAGATGGATGAAACTATCCACCATATATTGAGTTGTTGCAAGAAAATTGCTCAGACTGATTACAAACAGGAGTCCTCTCTCCAGAATGTAGTTGCTCAAATGGTCCACTGGAATTTGTGTCACAACTATCATCTGTCCGTAGGAAAGAACTGGTGGGATCATAAGCCTGAAAAAGTGATTGAAAATGAGCATGCAAAATTACTTTGGGACTTCCGAATATACAGACAGGGTTTTGGAGCATAATACCCTGGATATTATGATTGTGGAGAAGTAAAAAGTGTGGATCATCGATATTGCTATACCAGGTGATAGTAGAGTCACTGAGAAACAACTTGAAAAATTACCTGATATCAGGATCTGAAAATTGAACTTCAGAGACTCTGGCATAAACCGGTACAGGTGGTCCCAGTGGTAATCGGCATGCTGGGTGGGGTACCTAAAGAGCTAAGCAAGTATTTAGAAGAAATTGGAATTGACAAAATCCTTACTGGGATCTGCTCGCATAATTTGCTGATACATCAGGTAGTCCTAAACGCTTCGGAAGCATTCGACTTTGTAATACAAAATCCAGCATTGTTATCTTGTCTTCTGTGTGATGATGATGATGATGATGATGATGATGATGATGATGATGACGACGACGATGATAATAATAATAATTATAATAATTTATTTTTAATATTAATATTAATATTAATATTAATATTAATATTAATATTAATAATATTTGTAGACTCTGCAAAGAGGCAGATGAAACTATTGAACATATATTGAGTTGTTGCAAGAAAATTGCTCAGACTGATTACAAACAGCGTCATAATGTAGTTGCTCAAATGGTCCACTGGAATTTGTGTCAGAACTATCATCTGCCCATAACAAAGAACTGGTGGGACCATAAGCCTGAAAAAGTGACTGAAAATGAGCATGCAAAATTACTTTGGGACTTCCGAATACAGACAGACAGGGTTTTGGAGCATAATACCCCAGATATTATGATTGTGGAGAAGAAAAAAGTGTGGATCATTGAAGTTGCTATACCAGGAGATGGTAGAGTCACTGAGAAACAACTTGAAAAAATTACCCGATATCAGGATCTCAAAACTGAACTTCAGAGACTCTGGCATAAACCAGTACGGGTGGTCCCAGTGGTAATTGGCACACTGGGTGCGGTGCCCAAAGACCTAAGCAAGTATCTAAAAGAAATTGGAGTGGACAAAGTCACCATCAGTCAGCTGCAGAAAGCCACCTTACTGGGATCTGCTCGCATAATTCGCCGATACATCACTGAGTCCTAAACGCTTGGGAAGCGTTCGACTAGTGATTGGTAATATAAAATCCAGTGTAGATAGCTGTGTGGTTAAATAATAATAATAATAATAATAATAATAATAATAATAATAATAATAATAATAATAATAATAATAATAATAATAATAATAATAATAATAATAATGTGCATGAGATTTCAGCCCATCAGTGCAAATTAAAGGATATGTTTGCTCAAAGGAAAACCCCCATGGAATTCAGTGTTGGAGAAAAATGAAAACACGGATTGCCAAAAAGTCGTAATTTGATTCTATATGAGATCTTCCCTTAAAGTCTCACTAGAAGCTGAAATTACCAAACTGAGGCTTTTGTACCTTGACACATCACAAGGCAGGGCTTGCAGGAAAAGTCAGTAATGCCAGGAAAAGTGGAAGGCAGTGGAAGAGGAGAAAGATCTAACATGAGATGGCTTGGCTGAATCAAGGAAGCCATGGCCTTTAGTTTTTAATACAGTAACCCCCCCCCCCGACTAGCGTGGGGGTTAGGGACCCAACCCGACCCGCGATAATTGAAAATCTGTGATATGCGGATGCAGGTCGGGTAAAAAGTCTTTAAGCAAAAAAGTCTTTTTCCATTATGGAAAATGGAGCGATATAGAAGTGTATCAAATAAATAAATAAATAAATAAATAAATAAATAAATAAATAAATAAATAAATAAATAAATAAATAAATAGATAAATAAATAAATAAATAAATAAATATTGCCCACCACTTCTTCCAAACCCCGGGGTGTGGGGAGTGGCACACAATACCTCTATGGAAGCAAGCCCCGAGCTCCAGCTGATTGGCGCTGGGATGGGGGAGAAAAACCTTTTGTTTCCCCACCCCGGCGCCAATCAGCTGGAGCCAGGGGCTTGGGGAAGGGGAGGGGAAAGCTTTGAAAAGCCCGGGCTAACCTCAAGCCCTTTCAGGGTACTGTACCACTTTACTGCGGTCCCGTGATATAGCGGGACTGCAGTATATGAACCGCAAAAGGGCGGGGGACCACTGTATTTGAGCAGGGCTGTTAATGGTAGACCTTTTGAAAATAATGAATTAACAGAGTTGCCATAAAACAGAAGCAACCTATGGCACATAACAACCTTTTATTTCTCTTTTGTTCTATCTTGTGTTTCCCAGCTGTAATGGCTTGGAAGAGGTACAGTTGTTTCTGTACACACGAACACCTCTTTTGCATATGTATTGGAATTTTCAGTGCAATCAGGGAATAGCCCATTGCTGACACAGTGCAGTTTATTTCTCTCAGCACAGACAGGTTAAATCGAGTAGCCACTTAAACTCTAAAAGCTAACTAAGGTGGATGCAGTTGGCACCTCTAAATTATGGATGATTTAATGAGCTCCAGTGGAACTTTAAGGGGTAACCAAGTTCAGCTTGGAATCTGTGCAGATAAAAATGCTCTCAGTGCCAAAAATGTATTAACAAAATTAGAGAGGGAATTGTGAGCATGAAGCCCATTTAAACTCTCATAGTTCTAAATCTGACCTTGCCAATTCCATCCTGGTACTGTACTGCATGGACAGCATGATGGTATCTCCATCTACTCTTGTCATGACTTATCTCAGTCCCATTTTTGTTGTTCAATTGTTCAGTCATGTCCCACTCTTTGTGACCCCATGGACCAGGGCTCGCCAAGCCTTCCTGAACTATCTCATTCTCTGCCATCCCCTTTTCCTTTAGCCTTCAATCTTTTTGTTGACTTTTCCAAGGAGTCCTCTCAATTGTGGCCAAAGTACGGGAGCCTCAGCTTCATCTGTCCTTCCAGTGAACATTTCTGATTTTGTGAGGTTTAATTTCCTTGCAGTCCAGGGGACTCCAGAGTCTCCTCGCCAAAAGCATCAATTTGCGGCTGCCTTCTTTAACAGCTCTATCCTACATCACTCTAGAAAAACCTAGCCATCTGGACCCTTCTCTGCCTTTAGCCTTCTAAGTTTGCTATTAAAAAACTGGCTCCAGATAATTCCTAGCTGTCTATGGCAGACTTTTTTGCACAAAGGAGAGTTTGTCCTCTGATTACACTCCCAGAATTCTTCACTTGCTGGTGAGTTATCACTAGAGAAGTACGGTATTTCCGAGCCTCAGCGTTTCTACGGAAACGGTAACGGGAATTGTCCCCCAGACTTCGAGCTCGAACCGAGAACAAACAATTTGGGGCTGATTTTTCTCGTTTCATCGCGAGATCGCGCGAACACGCGGCACAGAAAAAAAGTTTTTTAAGTTTCCTTTCCCAGTCCAGGGGAAAATGCCTGCCGTGCCTCACCTACCAGAGTCTCCTCCCCCCCCCCTCATCCCCCGTCCTCGGCTGCACCACAGCTCAAAAGCATCAATTCTGCGGCAATCAGGAAAAAACTTTTCTTTCCCGGGCCAAAAAAGCAGGCGGAAAAACTAGACTAAGGGCACCCGGAGGCCAGCTCTCACTTCCATACATCACTCCCAGAAAAACCAGTCTCGCCGCCGGCCGCCGCAATTAAAGTGCAACTACGGCACAGGAAAAAACTTTTAAACTCTTTGTTCCCGGGCCAAAAAAAGTGAAAAATGCCTGCTTGACTCCCTACCAGAGGGGTGGTTTCTGGAGGGGGGGCTCCCGCCTCCCCCCCGTCCTGGGCAGCCGGACTTAAGATGCCATGCTGCGGGGGATCCAAAATGGGGCGGCAAAACGCAATAGTTTTTGAAATCGTGGTCCAAAAACACACATGCACAACAGAAACACCTAAAAACACAGGCTCTTGCAACAAAATCTCCTCCTCCTCTGTCTCCCATTGGCATTTTATTTACACCTGCGCAATTGAGCTACATGGCCACATGTGGGATGACAACCACAATTTTTGGAGCCATCCCACCAGTCGAGCCACTTGGCCATGGAGAGTTTGGGAAAAAATAAAAGCTTTCTTGCCCTTAACCCTTGACTTACCCAGTCACAATGTCTTCTTAGTGGGTCAGAGAGGCACCCAGAGGTGCAACCCACTGGCCCACCGTTTACGAGCCTAACCCTATCTCTTACTAAAGGGCTACTTGCTTTTCCAAAGTTCTGGGGGAAATCAAGAGAGGGGAATCTCTCTTTGAATCTCACTGTTCCATGAGTGGACATCTCACTTTGGACACTGGTCATGGTTTCAGTTTAAACACATATGTTGACATGTCCCAAACCACTGGCAGTGTTCCAGATTTGGTTATTTCCTGTCAGAAACAGGGTTTGGATTTTGCTCAGCCTACAAACACACATGCACTTCACCTTGTTTGGGGGCGGGAGGTGGGGGTGGAATTATCTGCAAACCCAAACTACTTCTGTCTGCAAAATGAAGGACTTTCGAACACCTCTTCCTAGTTGAATTACAGCATTCAGCATCTGCCCACTTACTGAGATATTTGCCATTGGGTGGGTCACTATATCAGACAATGGTACACTCTGGGCAGGGATGTTGGCTAGTCTTTGGGGTGGCGTTCAGAGTCCGAGTCCAAGTCCTCAGACCCAAGTCTCAAGGGTCATGTCCAAATCTTTAGTCCTTTTGCCCCACCCTCCTGGACAGACATATGCTCATGCGCAAAGACAGCATGCTGACTCAATCATCCCCGAGTGCATGACAGGTAATAATGGGCACAAGTTACAGGAAGCCAGATTTCGGCTGAATATCAGAAAAAACTTGCTAACTGTTAGAGCAGTATGACAATGGAACCAACGACCTTGACAGGTAGTGACTGCTCCAACACTAGAGGGATTCTACAGTAGAGCAGTATGACAATGGAACCAATTACCTAGAGAGACTGTGAATGCTCCAACGCTGGAGGCATTCAAGAGAAATCTAGGAAGCCACCTGGCAGATATCCTTTCATTTGTATTCCTGCCTTGAGCAGGGGGTTGGACCCTTACAGGCCCCTTCCAACTTCATGATTACATGACTTCCTTTCGCAGAGCTCGCTCCTGCCCCTGTCCATGCCCAGACCTATCAGCTGGGCAGTGAATGCATGGGTGGAGGCAGCAGCTGGCTCCTGGAAAGAAAGCTGGGTCCGATGGATGATGGCAGTAGCAGGTAGGAAGGCCCATCCCTAGTAGGGACATAAATACGTGACTCAGTAAAATGGGTCTGTATCATGAGTCGAGTCTGTGTCCCCAAAATACCTCCGTCAAGTCTGGGTCAAGTAATCAGGGCGCTTTTACACGACCCCTAAGATCCGCTGGTCACTTAAATTCGGACCAGAGATCTTAGGGGTTTGTCGCTCTTCCTGCGTCCCCACCCCTCCGCACTTCCTGGCTGCTGGCTGCATGAGGGGAGGGAGAAAAAAAGGGACAAAAGAATGCAGGCTTACCTCCAGTGCCGGTGGACGCTGCCCCGTCGTTGTGATTCCTTCTCTTAAAGGGGCGGGAGGCAAAAAACAACAGCAAAAAGAAGCGAGGAGAGCCCGGCACATCCGCATTAAGATTTTTCACCCTTGGAGAGCAGGTACCTGAAAAGTGCGCTGGGACGCGCTTAGGTGGGTGTGGTCGCACTTAATTTTCAGTAAACTCCGGAGCTGGTGGGTAAACAATTTTAAGCTCCGGAGCTGGGAGCCATTTGCGGCGGAGTTTAGGGGTCGTGTAAAAAGGCCCTCAGTGGCACTTAAGTCAGACTCAACAGCGAGTCATGACTTGCAAATCCCCATCGGTGCCTATGGCACTGTGCCTTTTAATGCAACAAGTATGACTGGTGCTACTTTCCTTCATATACAGTGGACCCTCGTATAACAAATTGTTTGTATAACATAAAATCTGTACAACATAAAAAATTCCAGAGATAGGAGAAATTTGCTTAAGAATTGCCTATGGAGCAAATGCGTACAACATAAAAATGTTGTGATTAGGGATTACTCCGTTTTCAATGCATTCCTATGGGAAATTTGTATAAAGGAAAATTTGCTTAATATAATTTCATCTGGAACGAATTAATTCCTTTATACAAGGTATCACTATACCGTACTTCGTAAAGAACGGAAGGTGTGGGTTATACTCCCACATGAAGAACAATCCTGTTTTGATCATTTTTAAATGTGAAATTGCCAAGCTGTCAGTTTCCAAATCAATATTGAACTGAAATGTAATTATGCTGTGAAATTTGCTCTTTTCTGAATCTCACGGTGCATTTCTCCAATCAATGAATACATACAAAGGGGGGGTGTTGTTAGAATAAATATCCCACCTATAAGAGAGCATGTAAATAACATACAAAACACAGGCTGAATCCCATTGTTAGTCTTAGTAGACCCATTAACTGAATGAGACTTGTCAGGTCAGCATTTATATAACTTTCATAAATGCAGTGGCCAAAATAATCTTACACAGCTATGCCAATGGCACAACCTTTGGATGCATTTTGGCCCAAGTTGAGAAATTGCCGTAGAGACATTACCAGTTACACATTGAGTCATCTAGTGCAATATGCAACTTAAAATGGCTGTGATGGTTTCTTAACTTGGGTCAGCTCTCCTCTGAAAATTATGCTGTTTTGATATGCCTCTACCTTGGTTAGAAGATTCTCTAACTAGATAAGAGGAAATGAGCCAATAAACCCATTCTTGATGGATTTACAATTAGCACATAATATTTGGGGAAACTGCTTTAAAAAGCATGGAGAACATGAGGTATCATATATGTATATTAGAAAAAAATGCTGACAGTAATGTCTGTAGCTTCTGCAGGAACTATAAACGTATGCAGACAAAGCTCCTGGTCTTTAGTAGCTGCTTAAGAGTGAAGGATTTGATCAATGTTGCTTGCATTGCATATGCTGTTTGTTAAAGATTCGAAGCAATTTTAAACATGCAACATGTAGAAGCAGCACATTCAGCAGTGCTCAGAAAAGAACTGTTAACTAACATGGATTTAAAAATGGACCAGAATTGTGTGCTCCATATAGATAGTTCCAAGGCTAAGTAGCAGCTCTTTGGAGCAACAGAATTTTCTAGAAACTCCACAGGCATTTTCTGTAGGTGCCGTGCCATATGTTTCAATGAACGATCCTTTTCTGCCGAGGAGAAGGAATTAACAGACATTCCTGTGAAACACTGTGGATTTATCAGCATGCACAGAAAGTCTGGTTCATGAACTGTATTTGTGAAGTGTTGAGTATTTCTCCTGCTTGCTTCTGTAGTTAAACAGCCCAGCTATTGCTGTCTCACTGTAAGATTATGATTTTTTATTGGAATGGTTGAGTCCTGTATATTAAAATGTCTGTGTAGAGAAATTGTTATACCATGTCTGCAGAAGTATGTTAACGTGGTTGTGGATGTATACATTTGACTTATCTGGTTCCTGTATTTATTTTATTTATTTATTTTTTATTTATTTATTTATTTATTTATTTATATAGCTTGTATGCAGCCCACTACCCAAAGGTCTCTGGGCGGCTCACAATCAAAATGGACAATTAAAACATCAAAATACAATAAAAGTAGAACAATAAAAACATGTAAATGCAATAAATACGATACATTAAAAAGACACCACTAAAATTGCCATCAGGACCCACAATCATTAGTTTAAAAACTTCTGGAACACGAAGGTTTTTACCTGGCACCGAAATGTTATCAACGTCGGCGCCAGGCGAGTCTCATTTGGGAGGGCATTCCATAGTCTGGGGGCAGTTGCTGAAAAAGCCCTATTCCTGTAAGCCATCCCCTTCACCTCCGTAAGGGATGGCTCTTTATGATATTCTTTCTCCTTGTATTCTCTCTGAAACACATTATGCCCCATACTATGTTTTAATTTCTTTTTAACAGTACAAGAAAAATATTTAGAAATGGGAGCGAAAAGCCAGTCACAACTGTAACGAGTAAGGACACAACATACACAAACAACTGCAACAGAATTGTGCATTCTAGTTTCTTATGTTGTAACATGAAGCATCCTTCATGTTTTCCAAGAATGTTTCTCTAAGAACGTTACCCCCCCCCCTTTCCTTAGTTACCCCACCACTCTGCATGCAGTAGTTTATATGCCTGGCGCTCAGCATGCTTTGTATCCCATTAGCTTTCCCTTGGCAAGTTCTTAGTGCCAAATGTACAAGCCAGACTTAGGGATTTGCAGCCAATTAGAATGCCCGGAGTTCAGCTTCAGAATATTAATGGTCCGCTCTAGTAAGTTAGCAATGGGCTCCTAGGACCACATTCAAACTAGCAGGCATAATACCTCTTGAAATTTGCTGCACAATGAAAACACCTGCTATTAATCTAGAGCTTCCCATGTTTCCATATTTTTGAAAGCAGAGATCAAAGCAGATTAGGGAGCTGGCACACGATCCAGACAGCTACTTTAGAACAGCTATTAAAGCTGACTTTAAAGTTACTAATTTTTCCTTCCCAGTTGAAAATATATACACCACCATTATTAGATTTCAGGGCAGCGTTCAATCCAAAATGCTGTAAGAGCAGCTAAGAACAATCAAGTGTAGGTGAAATTTTTAACATAAATTTACAATGTTTGGGTGACTGAGAATGTCATCTGGCTTGGTGACTAAAGGATTGTAAAACAGGCATCAAGAGAGGCTTGTTTAGAAAAATATTCCACAACTGGAATGTTTACATATAGAGATGGGCACAAACCAATGGTTCAAAAAAGCAAAGCAAAGTGTTCTGCCTACATACCACCCCATAGCACTTCAAGCATTCTCTGGGCAGTTTACAATTTAAATATGCAAGCTATACATTCCCCCCGCCCCCGGGGAGCTGGGTACTCATTTTACCGACCTCAGAAGGATGGAAGGCTGAGTGAACCTTGAACCAGCTCCCTGGGATTGAACCCCAGGCCGTGCGCACAGTTTTAGCTGCAGTACAGGCATTTAACCACAGCACCACGGGGCTCCTAATGACTAAACAGGTCCAATGACTGAACAGGTTTTCCACAGTTCAGTGCCATGCCCCTCCAGCAGGCACCCCCTCGGAGGCAGCACCCTGGCTTCCCTGCCCTGTCTCAAGAGGGGTGGCATTAACTGATGAGACAATTTCATTTATTTACTTATTTGATTTATATGCTCCCCGTCTGGCAGGAGGGGCACTCAGGACGATTCACAACAATGCAATTAAACCACATATTAAGACAACAACAAATGAATACATTGAAATCCAATAAAACAATATATAGACTACAGAACAATATAAAACAGATTTTTTAAAAAAAATCAGGAAGAGAACAAAGGCACTAATAGGGCTTATGTAGGAATTAGGGATGGGCATTTCGTTTTGGAACCAGTAGATTACAAAACAAACCGTGGTAGCCCAGGTGGTCCTCGGAACCGGCTGATACATGCAGATCCAATTGCTTTACCTTTATCTGTCTCGCGCAGGGTTAAAATCCAACAAGGAAGCACGCTGCAACATCATCTTTCCTGCTTCGTGCTGGTGGCCAATCAGAGAAAGAGGTGGGATGATGCCTGTCCCTGCACAGCTCCTGATTGGCCAGCATCATAGATCTAGCACAGATGACATCGCAGCATGCAAATACAACCCTGTGATGTAGTAGGTGGCTTGTGCCATTAAAAGGGAGTGTGGAAAAACTCTCTCTTCTTTTTTCATTTTAATTTTTTTTAATATTTCCTAAATGACACAGTGAAATTCTAAAACCACGCCAAGTCGATGCACTGATATTTCAATATACAGTAATACCTTGGTTTATGAGCATAATTTGTTCCAGAAACATGCTTGCAAACCAAAACATTTATATCAAAGCAAATTTTCCCATAAGAAATAACGGAAACTCAGACGATTCATTCAGGGGTCCCACTGACCACATACTGTACACACAAAATGCCAAAACTCACAAAAGAAGTTGGCTAGAAGTCCACATCCACACCATGGTTTAGGTACCTGGATACAGAATCTGCTCTGCTTGGGGCTAACAACTGGATATTACTGTATATCGTTAATATGACAATAATAAAATGCAGTTTGTAGCCATATACACACTTAACTAGCTGCCCCATGAGTAGAAATGATTTGAAAAATAAGGATGTTGAAAACAAATTAAAGAAAAATATAAAGAAAAATAAAACAAACCCCTAAATTGCACTCCCCTTTGAAAACATTCCTGACTGGTGCAAGGGAAACCTCCATTCCTCTCTCATCCCTCTACAGTACTATGGAAGCTTCCTGAAACAGAATGTTCTAGGAAATCACCCACAAACTGGGGGCAGAGGGAGCCACCATTGCCTTACTTACAATCATGTGACCTGCTCCAGTTACTTGTATTGCAAGACATTGCTTGTTGATCAAGGCAAAATTAAGAAGAAATGTTTGCTTGTCTTGCAAAAAGCTCTTAAACCAAGTTACTCGTAAACCAAGGTATTACTGTACTACTTTTTCAACAAACAAAAAGGAAAAGTTGTTAACCCACCCTGCTGAATGAGCTGTTAGAGAAAAGGGTTGATGTGGACTGCATGGCTTTTCCCCACAAAGAAGCACAGCCTCAGTAGAGCCCTGGTGGAGGAAAAAGGCGAGAAAAGGAGGTTCCCTCCCTTCTGTTTGCACAATCTTCACCCCAGTATTCTCCACTCCTATTGCAGCTGCCCTTGGCTGCTGTTGCTACTGCCTTCTTACTAGTGAGCAAATGGGATAAACTTACATGTAAACCGGGTAAACCTTGCTTTGTCTGACTCAGTAGCATGGGAGAAGCGGATCTGTAGCACCACCTCCACTGTGGAGAGAAGGATTTCTCAAGTAAGAGTTAAAATAAGTTTGCATATAAAATAAGAACTAGAGATGGGCACAAATCAGTTCGTCAAGGCAGCAGCACAGGTGCTACTGGTCCTCTCCCCAGCCTTGTCTGGCCAGTCACCGGGTCCAGCCTCTGTGTTATCCAATGGATTTTCCACTCCCAGCTATGGATGGGTATGAAATGGGAAAATAGTCTTTTGTTTCATTTTGTTTTTTTAAATGAATAATTGTAATGAAACAAAACAATAATGAACAGTTTGTTACTCTCCTAGAGACACCAACTTTGGTGTGTAGCTTTTTACAAGGGAGCCATTTTATAGAGCAATGGGGTGTTTCATTTTCAAAGGAAAAAAACCTTTTCTGTTTTGTTTTGTAACGAAATGCTGTTTCTCGTTTTGTTTTGTTTTGTAGCATTTTGAAAGCTTATGAAACGACGAAACAGCATGTGGTTTTTTTGTAAGGTGCCCACCTCTACTCCCAGCTATGGCTCGGGCTTCTCTTCCCCACCCTCTTGGCTGATCTCCTGCTCAGACAAAATGGCAGGGCAGAGAAGTTCGTGCTTTAGTGAAAGAACAGTTGAGGAGGTGCTTCGGGCCAATAAACTGGGCCAGGTGAGTGGCCATCTTGGCTTGAGGAGGTTGCCTTTCTGAACTGGAATGAACCGCTTCGTGCCCATCTGTAATAAGAACCTTTTGAATGCAGACTGGGCTGCACCAAATCCCCCAGTGTAGACTGGCCAAATAATACCAGTAATAGGAACTCTCTCCAAATTAGATGCTAGAGGGAGACAAGGAGTTATGTGCATGTGTTCCATGTGCAGACACAGTACCACAGCAGTAGTAACAATAAAGGCCTCTCTAATCTAAAATTGTGAGGGACCAAATCTCAAGACCATTAATGCTTTCATAGTCTAGGCTAGGATTATGACCACACAGCAGTCCAGCCGTTGCCTAATGGGGCCCTCACCAGCAAGGTGAAAATCCTGCTATGCCTTCTATACAGGCTAAGAACAGAGGTTTAAGATAGCTTTGCTTTGCTTTTATCCCTTCCAATGGACATGGGACTAAGTGTTCTGCTGATATACCACCCCAATAGTGCTTAAAGCACTTTCTGGGTGGTTTGCAGCTTATTTATGCAGGCTACACATTACCCTCCGCAGCAAGCTGGGTACTCATTTTACGGACCTCGGAAGGATGGAAGGCTGAGTCAATCACAAGGTGGCTCCCCGGAATTGAACCCCAGGTTGTGAGCACAGTTATAGCTGAAGTACAGCACTTTACCCATTGCACCACAAGGATGTCATAGAATACTCTCTTTTAAAATGCCCTCTGGGGCTGTCCAGCCTGAGTTTGTTTAAAAGACTGCTCACTGTTAGGGAGCAGATTAGAAGCCTTGAAGCTGTTAGCACCAAGGGGCAGTTTTCACAGGTTTACAGTTCATTGGTCTTTCAAATTTGGCAAGAGATATTGCAAGTCATTTTAAACAAACAAACAAACAACATGTTCTAATTTTGCTTCTGTGCCTATAAATTAACACATACATTTAAAATTCAAATTAGCACCCTCTTTGTTGGTGACATGTAAATGACTCCCTCTGTGCATAGACTTGCAGACTCAACCCAACCTCTAGGCCCAGTCAGGACATTAAAGGCAATCTAAAGTTACCTGGTCAAATTGAAAGAAGATATTAAAGTATATAACCCTTTTATGCAGATAGGGATTTTTTATGTTCAAGGAAATATAAATCACTAGCAGAGATTAGCAGCGTTGTGGAAGAATAAATGTACTTAGTGATTATGGAGCTAGGAGACAATTGAACAAGGCAATAGAACTTAGTACAAAACTTATATCACATATGTACACATGACAAAGAGTAATATACAATAACAATATACAAAGCACAGCATATAGAAAAAAATACAACAGAGTGTTGGGAAAGCTGCCTAGGCAGTCCCAATTTACACTGGTTTGCTTGATACCTATATACACAAAGCAATATGGTATAAGCCAATCACACACTACATGGGATGAGGTGATTTAGCTATACCACCTGTGCCTAATCATCCTGACCTTGCAGTACTGATGATTCTTTACACCTGTGACCTAGCTCATGACATAGCATTTTACACAGGATCCATTTCGTAATCTGTTAAATATATATTACAGACATTTTGTCAAAACCACAATCCTTGACAGAAGAGGGTTGGATAAAGATAATGGAGGTCATTCTTCAATAGCTACAGTTTCCCCATGTATACCTTGCTTCTGTCCTTAAAGAACTTTCTCATACTTAAATAAATCCCTTAAAGTGGATACGTTTAGAAGAGCAAGTCTGCAAGGATTCTTTAGTCATAACAAGGAAGAGGTGGGGGAGCTGTTTTCTTTTCTTTTTCTAACCTTTGCATCTCCTGCTGTACTTTTTTTGTTGAGTGGTGTATCTGCAGAATCTCGGCTTGCCTTGTTAGTAATTCAGGTGGAATGCTATCAAATTCAAGACGACGCCCATCATGACTTTTCTTGCAGCGTTCACCAGCAGCTCTCTGTCTCCCGAGAAGGCTTTTTAAGAAAGATAAAATAGTATTTCTCGTGGTTGTTATTCCTATCAACTGGGAGTTGAGTCATGGCTACTGGACTTCTTTTTTTGAGAGATATAAACGTTTCGCTGTTCATTCCTATCAACACTTGCATACTTTTCCCAAGGTGTAGCTTTTTCTCCTGCAGAATTGTTTCGTGACAGCACACATGGATTGGTTGAGACTGTCAGATGAGAAGCTGCGGCAACCTGAAGACCACCCCACCTCAACCCCACACATTAAAAACTAAGGAGCTCATAATAGATTATAGGAAGAAGAAAACAGATCTTCAACCACTATTCATCAGTGGGGACTGTGTAGAAAGGGTGACCGACCTCCGTTTGTTGGGAGTCCATATTGAGGAGAATTTAACCTGGAGTGTAAACACCTCTGAGCTACTGAAAAAGGCCCAACAGAGACTGTACTTTCTGAGAGTGCTCAGAAAGAATAACATCACTCAGAGACTATTGGTGTCTTTTTATCATTGTGTAATAGAAAGTGTACCGACATACTGCATATGTGTGTGGTATGCCAGTTGCACGGTGGCTCAGAGGAAATCACTCCAGCGGGTTATCAATATGGCACAGAAGATCATCGGATGCCCACTCCTCACATTGGAGGAATTACACAGATCCCGCTGTCTTAAGAAAGCTCAGAATATTGTAGGAGATATTTCTCATCCTGGTCACTCTCTGTTTGTACCACTACCATCAGGCAGAAGGTATAGATCTATTAGAACAAGGACGGAAAGATTCAAAAATAGTTTTTACCCAATAGCATTATCCATGCTAAATTCTGTTAAAAATTAAGTTGACGGGTAATATTGGGTTGAATGTGTTACATATATATCGTATGGGTGTATGGCTGTTGTTGTTTTTTTAAATTGTAGTTTTTATGGATTGTGTAGGAATGTTGCTAGGTGAAAGAGTGTAGGGATGTGGGTGTGTTTGGTTTTTATGTCAGTTTTAAATGAGTGTAAGTGATGTTTTGGCATGTGAATGTTGGAGTATGTGTATGGATGGTTTGTTTTTAAATTGTAGATTTTACGTCTTGGATTTTTATGCTGGGTTGTGTGAATGACTGACTGGATGGCACTTTTAATCTCGTTGTATTTATACAATGACAATAAATTGCATTCCTATTCCTATTCCTATTCCTTTCCAGTTGGGGGTGAATGCCTGTATCCCTCCAGCAAGGGTGAGGCCCTTGGCTGGAGCCAACATAAACACCTCTCCAGTATGCTGACATCCAGATCTGTGGCCTGAAGGTTTCCTGCTTCTCAAGCTGATGTGAAGAGCTGCAGAGAAGTGAAGATCAAGCTTGAACCAAGAATGAAAAACCATATGTGCCTTCTGGATATTGTTCACACACAACTTTCTTGACACTGGGATACGAGAACAGGAGCTGTGAATGTTTATTGATCTGACCTGTGTTATTGAGGGCTTGGATGTGGACAAAGAGCCGAGGGAGGTGAAAATTCCACCTTAAACAGGGGTTGACTTGAAGCTCCTGGCCAATGTACCTTCAAGGGAATCTTTGATTTGCAGACCATCAACGTTTCCTGAAGATAACCAGAATGAACAAAGGGGGAGAAAAGTCATGCAGTACAGCAGGCATGTCCAAACTTCAGTCCTCCAGATGTTTTGGACAACTCCCACAGTCCTTTGTCATTGGCAATCTAAGCTTAGAATTCTGGGAGTTGTGGTCCAAAATATCAGGAGGGCTGAAGTTTGGACATGCCTGCAGTAGAGTGATTAATTGCCTGCCTCCGTAATTAGAAAGTGGGGAAGTGGATTAGGACCTCAGGCAGCAGCAAACCTGTAGGCTGAAGCAGTTTTCTATATAATTTTGATTTTAAATATGGCTTTATGTTTTATATGTTGGAATTAACCTTGTCCTACTGTGGGCACAGTCATAATAAGAAATGAGGATTCTCTCGAGAAGACAATAATGCTGGGAAAGGTGGAAAGCAGCAGGAAAAGAAGAAGACCAAATATGAGATGGATCAACTCCCTAAAGGAAGCCCAGTCTTGAGTCTATAAGAGCTGAGTAGACTGTTGAGGACTAGAGATGGGTACAAATCAAAAAAATGGCGTTTCGTTTGTCGTTTGTCGTTGAGAGGTCCATTTCGTTTCATTTCCGTTTTTCATGAATTTGTTTGGAAAAAATTCATTTTCATTTTTCGTTTTTCCATTTGTCGTTTCTACCCGCTGTTTGCGCAATTTTTTAAAGGATTTCCGTGCATGGGCGTCCCCCAACGCCCCAGACCAGAGGGAAAACACTAAAAAAAATTGATGCTGGCAGAGACACAGTATAGACTAGGTTCGCAGGGAGGCTGCAAAGGCAGCGGCGGGCGTTGCCCAGGGTGCAAGGCAGCTGCAGAGTGACTGCACTGCGGGGCAGGGGAGGGTACTCACCAAGAGGTACGCACACATGCACACAGGGAGGCTGCAGGACTGAAGCTAGAGTCGCAGAGACAGCAATCCCACCCTAACTCCCACTGGAGACTGCAAGGAGGACAGGGGCTGCCAGAGCTTTTTATGCCCTCTGTTGCTGCCAGACCTGCCCAGTCTGCCACCTGGGCATGCTATTGGTTGAAGTTGTCCAAGAATTTACATTATCCCATCACATGGCTTGCCTCCATGTTGTGGCTGGAGTGGTGACATCCATTTTGTCATCCATAAAGGGAAAAGAAAAATACATTGCGATGGGAGAAGACAAAAACAAACGTTTTAAGAACCCCTACCCCCTGGTAGGTAATAATTTCAAATAATTATCGCATTATCGCTGCATTTTTATGGATGTCCAGGGCGTTTTAATACCCAAGAAATCAATATTAGGTATCTGGGAGCCATTTTGGGTCGATGTCCCCTAACTCCCCTTAAAGGAAAAAAATACAGCGATCTGAGAAAAGACATAAATGCACGTTTTAAGGACCCCACCCCCCCGGTAGGTATTATCAGACAGTATGAATAATTATCGCTGCGTTTTTATGGATGTCCAGGGCGTTTTTTAACATTTAAAACAGCTCATTTCATTGCACGCCGCCAGTAATGGAAACGAAACGTAATGAACATAATTTTCGTGGTTCTGTTCATTTCGTTTCATTTTCATCACAATTGTCATTTGTCTTTTCGTTACGTAACGAAACGACAAACGAATAACGGAAATGAAAAATTGTTCATTTCGTGCCCATCTCTATTGAGGACCAAACATGTTGGAGACTACTCATTCATAGGGCCACCATAGACAGAGGTGACTTGACAGCACAAAACAACTACACTAGTGGCTCCATGTAGCTCATTCATGATGGTTGTCACTGTTATTACAGTAGATTGATTTGTTGCAGTGTTTGATACCATACCTTTTCTCTCTGGACTGATTTCAAAAACAAAATCCATCTATTTGGAGGTGTGTTATCTCAAGTTTAAAAATTACCAGATATTGATAGATTTTGTCCACTGTGTGATGAATGGTAAAAGACTCATTATGCACCAGATAGTGGCTGCAATCCTGTTGCCTGACATACTGAGTCGTACCTCGATGCATTATCCATTTTTAATGCTGGTTTACTTATGCAAAAGGATTTAGTTAGTTTATTTTTTCCTTCCAATATAACTGGATAACACAACGTCCCTGTTTTTCTTCTTACTCTTTTGAGATGCTTAAGTTTGTAGTTGTCTTACCTCCCAACTGGATGCGGACCTCTTTCCCCCCCAATTACCGCAGTCTGTCTGCATAACCTATCTCCAAATGATGTTTAGTTTTCATGTCAGATTCACTAAACTTTACTTTGCTGGCCTGGAGGGAGAGAAATTTGGAGACTGGACGAGTAGAGAGCAGGGAGAACCTTCATTGCTATTCTCAGCGCTGTTCCACAAGTTCAGCATTTATTTTTGTCTGTGTGAGTTACTTTTAGAACGTGAGAGGAAATAAGTTATTATTAGATGGCCGAATGGCTGTCAAGAGCAAAGAAAGGGTTTCCGGAAGGAGTGGGACGTTTAGATGCATTAATTAAGCCTCTAGGAGCCCAGTTAGCTGCCATGCATTCATCTGGTGATCCAAAAGTTTAAAAGACAGAGCCAGCTCATTAGGAAGAGAAGGAAAAGTTGACCAGGGATGGCATTAGGAGAGGTTGGATTTATTTTGGCAGTAACCTCCATTGGGTCTATTGAGGTGGTGGCAGTGGCGGCGATCAGAAACGGTTGCAATCCCAGCCAAATTATGGGCTAATACAAAGTTTTTAAAAAATCAAAGCAAAGTGTTCTGCTTATATACTGCCCCATACCACTTCAAGTAGTCTCTGGGCGGTTTACAGTTTTAATTACAGTATGCAGACTACACAGTGCCCCACCCAACAAGCTGAGTACTCATTTTACTGACCTCAGAAGGATGGTAGGCTGAGTCAACCATGAGCCTGCTACCTGGGATTGAACCCCAGGTCGTGAGCATAGTTTTAGCTGCAGTACAGGCATTTAACTACTAAGCCACAGGGCTATACCCTTTAAACAACATTTCATTTTCCATGATTCATTAGATGGGTTTGTGTCATGACCAAGGGTAGGCATTTCTGCCTCACCTTTCAAGAAATCACAGTACAGTAACCCACATCTGTTGCGGGGGGTTAGGGACCCACCTGACCCACGATGACTGAAAATCTGCAATATGTGGATGCAGGTCGGGTGGGGCCTGGGTTGGAGGCGGTGGCGCGTGAAGTTTAAAATTCCTTAAAGCAACAGAGCCAAGCGCTTGGCCTCATTGCTTAAAGACATTTTAAACATTGCATGCCGCTCCCCCATGTGGGGGGGAGAGGTCAGGAGAAGACGTGTGCAACAGAGCCAAGCTATGCTCCCTGCGTATAGCCACACCTGAAAAAAATAACATCATGCCAGAAGGGGTCCTCCTCACAAGTGGAAATTCTGATCAGTCCCATGGCGATTCCAGATGTTAGCCAGAGAGAAATTGCCGCCTCTGGTGGAGGAGCTCTGAGGACAATGATGGAGATGCTAGTTCCTTCCATTGTCCATTATCTGAACTGTCCACCACTGGCCTCTTCCTATAGCCACTGCTACAAGCTTGAGGCCATTACTGTATGTGGAACAGTGACTTTTGTAGCCAGGCATCACACACACAGGTGGCCAAGCAACATCTGTGCCATGGAGGTAATTAAGAGAAAGAAGGAACTGCTGGACTGCCCGTACCTTTGCCATCCTCATCAAGCATGGCACCATGATGGGGCGAAGTGGATGCTGATCTGTACCTCAAGAAAGGAGTCTGTGTACTCATGTAGTCTATCCCAATAATGCTGAATGATTAGATGTTTTCCAGATGTTCTTGAAAGGCAGTTTGAAGACCTGTGGAGTAAATAGAACTGTTTTCATAGAATCATAGAGTTGGAAGAGACCTCAAGGGCCATCCAGTCCAACCCCGTGCCATGCAGGAACCCCCATCACAGTATTTCCAACAGATGGCCATCCAGCCTCTGCTTAAAAACCTCCAAAGAAGGAGACTTCCACCACCCTTTGTGGCAGCATATTCCACTGCCGAACAGCTCATTGCAGTACATCCATTGGAGCTTTGTAATTTCATTTCTTGCAACTTAGGGGAAAAGATGAAAAAGCGTCTCTCCAGAACTTATAAATCAGCTTAGAAGATTCAGGGAGATGCATAACAAACATGCAAGAGTAATATGCTATGCAAATCAATCCTGCAGTGTGGGACAGTATGCCTGTGATAAAGTATGTGCAAAACTAGAAAGCCAAAATTTCACGGTGATATAAATTTGTGGTTTCAGTTAATTTACAGGTTTTTGTCTCCATAATGAAGTGATGTCAAAAGTTATGGTTTTTGATTTTAGCTTGTCTTCCTCTTTAAAAAAAATCCTATACAAGGCTAATCACAGTCTTGACAGAAGCTGGTTTTACAGTGAAAAAGAAGGCAGGAGGCAGGATTCTCAGAGGGCCTTTTCACACGACCCCTCAGATCCGCTGGTCCCTTAAATTCGGACCAGCGATCTTGAGGGTTCGTTGCTGTTCCTCCGTCCCCACCCCCTCCGCACTTCCTTGTTCTGTCTGCGGGAGGGGAGGGAGGGGAAAAAAGCCTTAGACATGGACAAAAGAAGAAACCCTTACCTCCCGTGCGTGGAAGCTTGCTCCGAGCCCCGGTTTTACTTCCTGGTTGCTCTTAAAGGGGCGGAGGCGAAAGAAAAACAACAAAAAGAAGCAAGGAGAGCTCAGGCACTCTCCGCATCAAATATTTTTCACCTCCCAAAAGCAAGTACAAGAAAGTGCAGCTGGGTCGCGCTTAGGTGGGCGGGGTCGCACTTAATTGTCTGCAAACTCCGGACCTGGTGGGAAAACATTTTTAAGGTCCGGAGCTTGCAGCCCTTTGCCGCGGAGCTTAGGGGTCATGTATAAACGCCCTTAATTTAAAGCAAACAGCACAGTTGAATAGTCTGGCTGCAAAGATCTTGCATCTACATCCTTCTCAGCTCAGGAATACACTTCATAGCAGTGGCACAGTAATACACTTCATAGCAGTGGCACAATCTTAGGCCTGTTTAATTAGAGCTAGAGTTTGGAAAATGTATGGAGGGAATGAGTATGGTAGGTCATATAGAGTGGGTCTAGTGAATGAGCCAGGATTCAATTTCTTTGTAAGACAGACTTTTAAAAGTGTGCTTAAAATGCTTTAAACTTTGTTTTTAAGCTTGATACACAAGGTGGTGTAGAGTGATAGACTGGGACTCTGGAGTCCGGGGTTCGAATCCCCACTCAGCCACATAAATTCTTTGCAGGAATGGAGCTGGTAAAAGTGTCTCACTTATCTTGCAAGTCCTATTCCGGGAATTACAAATTGGTTCCAACTTGTCAGCACGTAACAACAGCAATCGTAATTAATGTAACTTTTAACAAAATGTTTGTAATATAATATTTAACAGATTCAAAATGGTTTCTGTAAATGCATAGTCATTTGTCAAGACACAGATGAATAGTGTAATCACATGAAAAGGTCAGATTATATCCAGTTGCCATGGATAACTGCTTAACATTGTCTGCCTATGTGTACTCATGTGATTGGTTTATATGATGTCTGCCATATGTATAAAAGGCAGGATTGTAACCCATTTTACTTTGGCACTGCCTTTTGGTGAGATGAGCAGTTTCCCCACTACTCTGTAATATATATGCGGTCGTGTTTTATCTCATTGTGTATTTGTGTATGTTTTTGTAATACAAGCTTTTATGCTTAAGTTTACTTCTATCTCCCAGCTTCAAATTTGTGCTTAGCAATTATCTTTCCACGCCACTGTACAACTCTGCTAATCTTTGAAACATTTTAAAACCAACCACTTTTTAACAGTTTCATCTATTGTAATATATGTAGTATTTGAAACCTATTACCGTTGTACAGTTTAAATTGTTGTGAGCTGCCTTGGGTTTCCCAATGGGGAAATCCATACATATAAAATACATACATATATCCCATTGATTCCAATGGGGCCTACTCTGTTTGTGACTTTTAGCACAGGAATGTCAATTACTATGCTGAATAGGATTTTAGCAAGAATGGGCAACATCATTGGATTTGGTGACCTGACTTGAGCTGCCATGTTCAACTGTGAACCGTACCAACTACCTTAAATGGCTGCTTTCAGGAAAGTAGGAAGGAAGGAACAACTGAGCACAGATAGGTACTTCCAGTTCTGTTTTGAGGGTTGGGGGGTCTTTATTAGACCTCCTGGGAGTCCACAGTGCAAATTTCTTTTAAAAGCATAATGAAACAAACAAGCAAATAACCTTGAGCAGGGACAGAGGAGGGCAACCAGGATGATTGAAGGTCTGGAAGAAATGTCTTATGAGGAACGGCTTAGGGAACTGGAAATATTCAGCCTTTCAAAAGGAAGGCCAAGGGGAGATATGATAGCTATGTTTAAATATTTGAAAGGATGTCATAATGAAGAGGGAACAGGTTTGTTTTCCATGGCTTCAGAGACTAGGACTTGGAGCAATGGTTTCAAACTACAGGAAAAGAGATTCCATTTGAACATTAGGAAGAACTTCATGATGGTTAGAGCTGTTCTGTTGAATTTAAAATAAAGTTAAAATTATATTTCAGTCAGGCTAGCCCTGCTGAGTTCCGTTGGACCCCAGTAGCCCAATGAAGAATCCAACGAGAGAGAGATCCTGAAGGAAATACTGCGTTTATTAGGCCTAATAAAGGTCAGCAGGTGGACACAAAGCCAGAGACAGAGCAAAGATGTCCGACCCTGAACACAAAGAGAACCACATTTTTATTAGTTTCCCCCCTCTTCCCTCCCCCGAGTGGCGCCGCCCAGGGGTGGGCAGGGGATGGTTCTTCAGATAGTCCAATCGGTGTGGTCCAGGGGCTGGCCAGGGGCGTTCCTGGGCGGCCTCTGGTAAGCCGGAATCGGATGCCTGCCCAGGTGTTGATGAGTCCAAAGTGTCCTTTAATTAGGCCATCAGGGTATGACTATGAAAAAGGGGAAACAGGGTATTGTTCTTGGGACTGGGTAAACTGAGGAAATTGGAAAGTCAATAGAAGGTTGGGGAAGGTCAATACAGAAGTCAATGGGGAGCCGGAAAGCTGATGAAATCATCCGGAGGTGGCTGGACAGTCCTTTTGTGGATGCAGAGATGTGATAATGAAGAGCCTCCAGGCTGTGGTATAATCCGGTAAACATCGGTGGTGGACGTGCCAGGAACTTTGTAGAAGATGGATCCCTTCTGGAAGATGTAACTTGCCTCGTGGGACCGCCATGATGTCTGTCTCCTTGTGCCATAACCCCCTTTGCCCCAGATTATAGGTACAGAAGCCATAGAATAGAGCAGGAACATGTTTAAGCACACCCAGGGAAGAAGGAGTGGGAGGAGAAGGAGAGAGAGAGAAAAGGAGAAAGAAAGTAAGAGAGAGAGAGAGAGAGAGAGAGAGAGAGAGAGAGAGAGAGAGAGAGAGAGAGAGAGAGAGAGAGAGAGAGAGAGAGAGGATGGGGGCACCTTTGAGTCAGGAGTCTTGGGTCTGTCATAGGCAGAGGCAGGGGAACTAAGTTTCTGAGGGTAAGGGAGTCTCTGATCCTTGAGAATGATTGCTCGGAATCATTCCCTTGCAAGCCAGAGCATGGAGGAAAATAATTCATCAGTTCAGGAAGAATTCCGCCTGAACTGCGTCTCTGGCTGAGATTTCAGGGTTGGGAGAATAAGGGAAGAGGGGGCAGGAAAGGGTTAACTGATACACTAGTAAGGGACATTTCTTATTCCCTGGCAGGAACCCCTGGAACCGGGAAAGCCGGATTTTCAGGGGTTTTCACAAGAAGGGAAACCCTGTCTGGTCGATTTGGGAGCGAGGGGTAGTCTACTGTCATAGAGAAATATGGCAAGCGGAGAAAAAGTGAAAAAGGGGGTTGGTCTACCGCTATAGGAATGAATGGCCGGGAGGAGGTATGAATTCTGTGGAACTGCAGCTCGGGTAAGAGGTAGTGAGAGGAGTCGCTACCCTTGGCTGCCTTCCCTGAGTTCGTGGAACTGAGAGTTGGGTAGGAAGGGTGGATTTGTACCGCTGGTGCTGCCGGAAGGTTGGCCGCCTCTCTGGAACCCGAAGCGGCTAGAGTTTTCAAATTTCCCCGGGGAAGCGCTATGGTTCTTTTTGGTGGGGGCGGTCTACTCAGCCAATTCAATGGAATAGGGTTCCCTGCTGTGCACCCCCATCCGTCCGTAATTAATAAAACATTGATTGATGGCAGGGGCGCTGATTGGTTAATACGCGCAGACGGGCTTATCTTCGCCCTCCTGCTGTTTTATGGAGTCTCCGCGGAAATGAACTGCCGCGGCAAACTAGATACTATGTAAATGGACAAATTAGGTGTAAATTGGAGGTTTCCGCTTGCCGAGTCCCTGCTCGCAAGGCCTCTCAGTCGGCAAAAAGTGGCGGTTTTGTATTTTTCTCGATATCTCGGGAACGGTTTGGAATTTTTGAGCGGGGAGAAAAGTGTTGTGCTTGTGACGGTGTGGGGTGTATTTGGGCGGTTCCGATGGGTCTCGGAACCACTCCAATTATTATTTATGAAATTTATTTCTCCATTATAACTCTTCAGTTCGGCAGTGGAATATGCTGCCACAAAGGGTGGTGGAGTCTCCTTCTTTGGAGATTTTTAAGCAGAGGCTGGATGGCCTTCTGTTGGAAATATTGTGATGGGGTTTCTGCATGGCAGGGGGTTGGACTGGATGGCCCTTGAGGTCTCTTCCAACTCTTTGATTCTATGATTCTATGAACCTTTTCAATGGGAAGCCTTAGGTGGGCTTTTAAAAAACAAAAACAAATAAGTGGCCCTGGAGTTTGATCCAGCCCGTGGCCCACACACTGCTCACCTCTCATGTGCCCAGGTTTACAACGTATTTGCTTTTTGTTTTTTAAAAGGATGATCTTTGGAAGCATAAATGAACGAACATACCGTATCACATCCATTTCATGAGCAAAAGGCAGACATTCTTTGTTAAGCACGGTAGGTGGATCACTGGCAGCTTGCATAGCGTTTGATTTATGCATGCATGCAAGGAATAGAAGCTGGAAGGATAGGCTTCGCACAGCAGGTTAAGCACCTGCTGCGACAACTGTATAAATATTAAATTTGCCTTTACCTGGGTTTTCACAGGCACACGCGACCTGGAAGATCTGAAGGCACCAGGTTCCCAGCAGGCTAGCTAGTGGTGGGGAAATGCTGCAAAAGTGTGTGGGGTTGGATGGTGGTTAAAGGAAGGGAACGATGAAAAATAAAATTGTAGCTTCCTGAAACTGCATTAAAGCTTTCCTCCTCCCCATAACAGCTGTCCCATGATGTCATGTGTCCATACGGAAAGCAACCAAGGGTGTCTGAAGCCACCAAAGGAAAGGCTTGCAGAACCCAGGACTAGCCACACATTTTGGCCTATGAGGCACAACGTCACATAAACACCTTTTCCCTTGATGGGGCATGAAACCTACAACGATAAGAAATGACTGGCAATTGGTTGCACTTTTCTACAGGGGCTTAGTCAAGCTGCATAGTCCCAGAGAACCCCCAAGAAAAAAACAGACATGAGACACCAGTGGGAACGGTGACCATAATCTCAGAATACTTTTATTGGCTAAGTGTGGTTGGACACACCCAGAATTTGTTTTGGTAAAATATGCTCTCCATATATAAAAGGAAATATAAGAATCACATAGTCAAAAATAAAAAACACAGCACAACAATACAATATAACCTATTATTTAAAAAGGAAGAAGAGAAGTAAAAATTAATTATTCAACAGTTTGATAGCACTTGGAAAGAAACTATCTTTATATCTAGTTGTCCTAGTGTGTCTCCTGAGGGTATCTGAAAGTTGAGTCATGGCAACTGGACTTCTTTTCTTGTGAGATCGCTACTCATCCATTCAGCTACCTCATTTTGAAGAACCTTGGTAGGAATCCTCACCTCTATAGTTCACCTTGCTTTCACACCACCCTGGTCTGAAGAAGCTCATTAGGTGGACAGTGGTCTCAATAGACTCGTTAGGTGGGCAGTGGTCCAAATAGGCTCATTAGATGTACAATGGCCTGGGGTGTGTGAAAGCCCCACCTATTCAAACCTTTCCAACACCCAGTAAGTTTGGGTCATTAGCCATAGCCTTCCTGGTGAAGATGTAAAGTGCTTCTGATTTTGTCTGAGGATTGATGAAAGGACAGCATGATAGGTGGCAGACAGGTTGTGCCTCAGTCCCTCAATTCTGTTGAGAGAGGGGTTTTCAATACACATATTAATGGCTTTCTTCACCCTTCTCTCAAACCACCTGTCTAATATGTCTACATCCTTATATTTGAATGAGTGTCCTTTGTTCCTCAAAAGGAGGCATACCGCTGATTCTAGTCCTCTGCTTGACCATCCTCCTGTTTAATGGATATTTGGTTTCTCCATTGTAGAGCTCTGCACACTCCTCACTGCATTTGACCGCAAATACTTCATTGCTCCTCTTGTGTTTTGGTGCCGTGTCTTTTCAGTGGATGAGTCTCTAAGCAAGACAAGAATACATTCCATTCCTTGTGTTAAGCTACAAGAATGCACTAAAAAGACTCCACTATGCAACATGCACACATTATTTTTATGCCAGTGTAACAATTAGTGTGAAGACACTGGCGTAACTAGGGAAGGGTGGAAGAGTGCATTTGCCCCAGGGCATGCAGCAATCTGGGGGGGCCTGGAGGGGGAGCAGGAGGAGGAAGCCATGCACCATTCCACCAGCAGTCCTCCTTTCGCCCTGCTAAGGCTTGGTGATCCTTAGTCGAGGAAAGGAGGAGAGGGAATCAGGCGATGCTTTTTCCCCCCGAGCAGCACCTCCTTCAATTGTTCCCCCCTCATCCTTCCCCCCACCCCACCCCGCTAAGGCTTGGCAACTGTTAACCTGGGGAAAGGAGCAAAGGGAGGCATGGGATGGAGGTGCTGCTTGGGGGGGGAAACCCATCGCCTGCTTCCCTCTCCTCCTTTCCCTGGGATAACGATTGCCAAGCCTAAGTCAGGGGAAAGGAGAAGAGGGAAGTGTGCTACTGAGGTGATGCTTGAAAAAAAATCACCTGCTTGGCACTATCCAACACACTGTGTGGTTTGCACAAGAGAGCTTTAACTGGAAAGGAGACCCACAAAGAAGGCATGAGAAGGAGAGACCCTTCTTCCTCTAACCCAATGTTCCTTCAAGATCTGTCCCCCCCCCACCTTGCAGGGGGGGTGAGACATGGCTGGGGGGGAGGAGAGGGCACAAAAACTGACTTTGTCCCTGGGCGCTCCAAACTCTAGCTACACCACAGTGTGAAGAATCCTGGGAATTATAGTTTAGTGAGGGTCAAAGCTTGGGAAGGTGGCTTTTTAGATCTCCATTTCCTAAGGCCTTCACATTAGGATGGTTTGATGTACACCGTGAGCTCTTGCCCTTCCAGAGATCCAGTTCCCTAGAAGAAAGAATTGCTCAAAAGCTCAGTGGTGAGAGCCAGAGGTTGTGAGTTCCGTTAGACTCAATAATCCATAGGGTTCCTTCTAGCTCTGCAGTTCCAATGTTATTATTATTATATTATTATATATTATTAATTAATTAATTAATTGTTTTAATTTATTTATTTATTTATTTATTTATTTATTTATTTATTTATTTATTTATTTATTTATTTGGCTTATATACAGCCTGTCTTCCTGAAGGAACTCCGGGCGGTTTACAACAGGAAAGAAAACATAACAATATCAGAAAATTAAATAAAACAATTTTAAAAAACAAGCGACAAAACCAAACAACTGGTAAATAGCAAATGGCGGGGGGGGGGACATTTTTAGTCTCCAAACGCCTCTCGGAAAAGGAGAGTTTTTAATGCCTTCCAAAAGGCTGGCAGGGACTCTGCTAGGCGCACTTCGCTGGGGAGGTGGTTCCACAAAGTAGGGCCAGCCACAGAGAAGGCCCGTGTACGGGTAGATGTTTTTTGAGCTTCCCTGGGCATGGCCACCTGCAGCATGTGCGCCCGCGACAACCTAGTCCAGGGGTCCTCAAAGTTTTCAAACAGCGGGCCGGTCCACCATGCCCCAGACACCACTGGGGGCCGGACCACAGTCCAAAAAAAAGGCCGACATGGAAAAAAGGGGAAGGGGGCAAGTGGGCGGAGCCCCCCATGATTGGTCCATGATCATTGTGTCTCCAGGGCCCCAGCAATGCCTCCTGCTCCAGATCACCACCCTGAGGTGACACCACTGGGATCCTCTGCTACGCCTCTTCCTCCTCCTCCTCCAGTGGCAGCGGCTCAAGCGGCTCTCCTTCCTTCCTTCCTTCCTTATGTCAGGAAGGAGGCTTGCTTGCTCGCAAAGCAGGGGGTAGGTGGTGGTGGTAGGGTTGCAATTGGTCCCGGGGGCCGGATTCAGGACCTTGGGGGGCCGCATCCGGCCCTGGGGCCTTAGGTTGAGGACCCCTGACCTAGTCGGTTGAGCCGATGTTTGAGTCTTAAAGTTTCAAAGTGTCTTCATTGGTAACCAACAGGGTCTTTGAATCTCTCTGCTGTGCACATAAATGCTGCTAGTATGTCACTACAGCAGAAGAATACTGTAGTTGCTAAAGCCATCCTGCCTTCTTGCTGGGGTAAGTGTTGTAACCTAGAGACAGATTACAGGAAATGCAAAACTATATTCTGGCAGAACAGGTGAAAATGGCCTCAGGCTGAAGAAGTCTGATGACTCCTCAAACAAAAGCCTCATCATCTTCCAGCTTTTCTGCATTCCTAACGCTCCTGGAATTCAGGAACTAAATAGGGCAGGAAAAACAAGCAAAGGATAGGAAACAGAGAAGCTTGGGCAGTCTTTAAAAAATCCTGGTGGACAGGTCCATTTGGCCAGACTTTTAGATTTGTGGCCTTTAGCTCTCCTTCACCATTTAGCATCCTTCCTCCAGATATATTAGACTGCTTCTCATTCTCTCCGTCAATCAGTTCCCCTTCTCTATTTACTGCTGCACCACAGCTGCTGCTTAAGTTCCCCTGCAGTGGCAGACAGAACTAGGACATTATTGTACAGTAGTTCATTTGCTGATTTCATTTGGTTTATGGCACCAACATCACCCTTTCTGTTATAGCTTAGTTACTTTGTTGATTAAGATTAAAGCCCTCTTCAGTCACCCAGGATTTCCAACACAGAAAGGGAGAAGCTCTTCCCACTCCCTTTTTCCACATCAGCAGGAATGAGTATAAAGAGGGGGGAAAGTCCTGCTTGCATGTAGGTTCTAAACACGAACCAGAACTGAGATGTTCTCTGCAGTTCTGAAATCCAGCACACCAACACAGACAGAGTCTTAAGTTCCTTTGTTCAGTGAGCAGAGACAGGTGTGAAGAATATTAAGTAAGGTAACACCTGAATAGGGTTAATTGCATATGCCATTTTCATTTTGACAGAGTAAAAAGAAACAGAAAGGGAGAAAGAAAGGAAAGGAAACAAGACTTACAAAATCATAACAAAATATCATGAATTCAGTTCATGCTACCATAGGAAAAAAGAGATGAACTAAGTCATAATAACCAGAAGGAGTCAGTCATGTTAATTATGAAAACACCAGGAGGTAGAAGTATACATTAGAAAGAGCACAACACAGAGATGATAACAACTTGGGATGATAATTGCTTGGAAAATGTCTGAAAGCATGTGGGCTTGGAGGTTTGGCTGTATCTTAGAATTGCCAGCAATATTTCTTTAAAACAAAGGAATTGAACACTGTTTCTTGCAGGATTTAAAGAGACTGTTTGGGGGAGGAGTTTTCAGATTGCTGAGAAAATTCCTGAGAGCACGTGGGCTTGGAAGTTTGGCTATATCTTAGTATTGCCAGCAGTGTGCACCTGACGTCACACAAATTTGACCAGTGGGGTGCCCCAGTGTTCTGTTCTGGATCCGGTGCTATTCAATGTTTATTAATGACTTGGAGGAAGGACTAGAGAGTAGGCTGATCAAATCTGCAGATGGTACCAAATTGGGTGGGGTTGCTAATTCCCTAGCTTAGAGGATAGGATGAAAATCCAAAAGGACCTTGACAGATTAGAGTCCTGGGCCAAAGCTAACAGAATGGGGTTCAACAGAGGGAAATGTAGGGTGGTGCATCTAGGTAAAAAGAATGAATTGCACAGATATAGGATGGGAGACACCTGGCTGGAAAATAGTACCTGTGAAAGGGATCTGGGAGTTTTGGTGGTCCACAAATTGAACATGAGTCAGCAGAGTGAAGTGGTGGCCAGGAATCCCAACTCGATTCTTGGTTGCATCAACAGAAGCATAGTGTCTAGATCAAGGGAAGTGATAGTACCACTCTATTCTGCTCTGCTCAGCCCCTATCTGGAGTGCTGTGTTCAGTTCTGTGTGCCTCAATTTACAAAGGATGTTGACAACCTTGAGCAGGTCCAGAGGAGGGTGACCAAGATGATTGAGGGTCTGGAAGAAATGTCTTATGAGGAACGGCTTAGGGAGCTAGGAATGTTTAGTCTTGCAAAAAGAAGGTTGAGAGGGGATATGATAGCCATGTTTAAATATTTGAAAGGATGTCATATCAAAGAGGGGGCTGGCTTGTTTTCCATGGCTTCAGAGACTAGGACTCAGAGCAATCGTTTCAAACTACAGGAAAAGAGATTCAATTCAAACATTAGGTAGAACTTCCTGACAGTTACAGCTGTTCAGCACTGGAATATGCTGTCACGGAGGGTGGTGGAGTCTCCTTCTCTGGAGGTTCTTAAGTAGAGGCTGGATGGCCATCTATCGGGAGTCCTGTGATGGAGGTTCCTGCACGGCAGGGGGTTGGACTAGATTGCCCTTGAGGTCTCTTCCAACTCTATGATTCCATGGGTTTTTCAGTGGTTTAGGTATCTGTCTGCAGGGCCAAAGATTGGGAGTTACATTCCCCTCTCTGCCTCCTGGGAGAAAAGCCATCCTGTGTGGCCTTGGGCAAGCTGCACCGTCCCTGAAAAGAAGGGGATGGTAAGTCACTCCTCAGGCTTCTCCACATGGAGGACCCTGAAAAATGTTGCATTAAATTAGGACTGACTTGATGGCACATGATTATAATTAGGAAGAAGGTTTAGTTTATCACACCAAAAATTTAAATGTCCAGTGGCATTCTAAAGAGCTAACAAGTTTTATTTAGCATAAATGTATGTGAACACAACAAAACAAAAGCATTGCTACTTATTAAAATCATGGCACACAAGAGCAACATCTGGTTTTAAAGAAACCTAGAATTGAATAGGTGCAGGATTATCCTGATGTTTGAAAAACTCAAATGCTCTTTATGGCTTCCTCTAAAGACACCATTGCTTTCTAGGATTCCCATGTTAGCAATACTACTACTACTACTACTACTACTACTACTACTACTACTACTACTACTAATAATAATAATAATAATAATAATAATAATAATAATAATAATAATAATAATAATAATAATAATAATAATACATTTATTTATTTATTTATTTATTTATTTATTTATTTGATTTATACTCCGCCCATCTGGCCATCTAATTCCCAGGATTCTTCACACTAATTGTTACAGTGGTATAAAGCAATACCCTATATCCTGATATTTCAGGACCAAAACCAGGAGACAAATCTATGTGATATAAAGGAGGCGGGTTTGATGCCTTCAGATATAAAAACTGCTCAAGTCAAAGTTCTCCAAACAAGTTCCAGGGCTGAGTGGAACATGCTCAGAAAACTTTGTTTGTGAATCCACACACTGCACATAGCCTGTCACTCAACATACTGCTTCAAGGTCTGCTTTAAGGAATAAAGAACAGAGGTATACCCGTCTTTCTTGGGGAAGGATAAAAGGATTGGAAAGGCCTATGTTCTTGGTTTATAAGAAATAGGTCCAAGATGACCGAAGCTGGAACAGCAAGTTGAAAGATGACAGGAGGAAACGGGTGGTGGTGGTTAAAGAAATATTTATAACCTTGGGGGCACGGGGAAACAGAATAATTCTCACCCGCTCAGACATAGACTCCTTAAGGAAGAAGATTTGTGAATGTATTTTCTTTATTCTTGGAAGTTGTTCTGTGAACTTTTTCCAGTGAGGAAGAACTATATTTCACACTGCCTTAAGCAATAATCCTTTTAAAACAAAAACTGCTCCCTATTGATTTGACTACAGGATTTTCTTTTGAGAATGTTTTTGAGAATATATTTTTTCATAGCTTGTGATCCTTGAAGTAATGTTTCAAATTGTAGGAGATTTGATAGTTGTGAGTTTTTCGGACTCTTTGGCCGTGTTTTGGACGTTTTTCTTCCTGACGTTTTGCCAGACTCCGTGGCCAGAGCCTCCACCGAACCACCTCGGTCTTGGGCGCGGGAGATGAAGACGGGCGACGCGCGACAATTGCCGCCAGGTCTCCATGAGGGCGATGCGCCGGCGGCGAGCATCTTCAGAGGTCAAGGAGCTCAGAGAACTAGGAGTTCTCTCTGTGCTCTGGGGTATAGAGTGGCAAGACTGGAACCGGAGGTCTAGCTTTTCTTTCTTATGAAGGCACTTGTCTAACAAATGGGCCATTTCTCACCTGGGTAATTTTATACCAGTTCAGTGCTTGCATTATTAAAAGTGGTACTTGGCAATAGCTTCGCTCACTGTTAGTGCCGGACTGGTTTATTCCCGTGAAGCACAGCCTACTTTTTGAAATCTAAAATACGTCCTTTGAATTTATCACTTGCTGCTGGGACACTCTGACATCAAAAGGTGTTACACTTCCTCTGTTGAGGGCTTAATTGGTTCAAGTGCGCCGTTACAGAAGGTATTCTGTCAACTCCTGTAACACATGTTCTAAGAACGGTTGTTATCTGGGACGCCTGCAGCCTGACTTCCCATGGTCTTGGGTGGGGGCAAGACCATCTGTGTGAAAGGTGCACTCCACACATGCTCAGATTTCTTTTCCCTGTATGTCAAAACCTGGGAGAAAAGGGAAAAAAATCAGCTGGCATGCAACGTCCTTTTCCTGGGATCTATATTACCATTATGGCCTGTTCCTCACAACAGTATTGATAACCTGAAAGGGAGGAGTATGCGTGCTTCTCCAACAGTGGTTCCCCAGCTTGGTTAACCCAGGTGTTCTTGGGTGACAATTCCCAGAAGGCTTCGCCACCAGCTGTGCTTCCTGGGGTTTCTGGGAGTTGTAGTCCTGGCACACTGGGGTTAAGCAAGGTTGGGAAACTGCTGTTCTAGAAGATAAAGACATAAAACAAGTTAAAGAGCCGTGTAGCCATCACAAAAACCAAATACAAAAGTAGAACAGGTGATAACTTTAGGCTACTAGAAAAATAACAAAACAGTTGCTAATATTTCAAGGGCAAAATCCCTCTTCCTCAGAGCTGTACCAAAAGGTTAAAACGTGGCAAAAGATGGAGTTGCTTGCCAGGAGTTATTTCTTAGATATAAAAAGTACTTGGCAAGATGGAAAATAAGCAACTTTTTTGTTATTTTTCTACTAGCCTAAAGATAACAACATGGAATCAAAGGTTATGTCCCCTGCAGTTATGCAGTCTAAGACATAGTATGTATGGGTATCTTATCTTATCTATCTATCTATCTATCTATCTATCTATCTATCTATCTATCTATCTATCTATCTATCTATCTATCTATCTATCTATCTATCTATCTATCTATCTATCTATCTATCTTGAAGCAGGAACTGGTGTTGCCAAGTGCTCACTGGAGAAACAGCCTGTCAGGCATGTCCAAACTTCGGCCCTCCAGATGTTTTGGACCACAATTCCCACAATCATTTGCTATTGGAAATACAGGGTTGGAATTCTGGGAGATGTGGTCCAAAACATCAGGAGGGATGAAGTTTGGACATGCCTGGCCTAAGTTGAAGAGCCACTCCCTTCATACACCAAAGAGGGCTGTGCTTCGCGTATTACCCCTGTCTTGGCCGCTCTGCACTGGCTGCCTATCCGCTACCGCATTGACTTCAAGGTTTTGGTATTAACATACAAAGCCCTAAACGGTTTGGGACCTCAGTATCTGAAAGAACGGCTCCTCCCAAAAAGAACTGCCAGGATCACTCGTTCAAGCCAGGCGGGCTATATGCAGGTACCGACCCCAAGGGATGCCCAGAAAGTATCAACAAGGAAACAAGCCTTCTTGGTGGTCGCACCTCACCTGTGGAACCAGGTTCCACAAGAGATTTGCCTGGCGCCCTCACTACAAGCCTTCAAGAAATTACTGAAAACCTGGCTTTATAGGTTAGCCTATCCTGATAATTCTGTTTCAACCACCTTATATAAATAAGACGCTATTATTTCCCCCCGCCTTATGATAATTTTCTTTATTTTTTCCCATCGGTTCTTATTTTGAATTGTTAAATCATATTGATTTATTGTATTTGTGCTTATTTGCTTATTTGTTCTTCTTATTATGATGATTTGATTATTTGGTCTGCTTGATTAGTTTTTATTTACTATTTTAAGTTGTTTAATCTGTTTTTGTATTTTGTATATGTTTGTAAACTGCCCAGAGTAGCTTTTTTCTCTTTGCTAGATGGTTGCGGTATAAATCAAATCAAATAAATAAATAAATAAATAAATGTCATTCCAGTGTTTTCCATCTGTCAGATCTTGGCCCTGACAGGTATTGCAGTTCATTTTGGTGAGTCTCAATGTTGAGGCCTGAAAGCTCCAGGAATGGGATGTTGAGGACTGGCAATCCTGGGACAGTTTCAATATTGGTAATACAGAAAATAATCCAGAAGCCAGCAGACAATTTAAATTTACAGTGGTACCCCGGTTAACAAACACCTCGGTTAACATACTTTTCGGTTTAAATGTAAATCCATTTGAAAATTCATACAAATGAAAATCCATTGAAAATAATGCCTTGGTTTAGCGCCACCCCCATGCATGCTGGAGTCTGCGTTTCAGTTATATATATATATATTCAATGGATTTTCATTGAATATATATATATTTGCAATATACAACATCCCAGAGAATGCATTAAATTCATAAACTGAGGTACTGCTCTACTGTTGTCCTATTTGTGGTTCAGAATACACTGTCCCTTTCCCTCTTAAAAATGTGCTCGTTCTAGTTATATGTTAAGACACCCTCTTGAATGTACATCTTGATACCCAGTAATATAATGTTGCAAATAGAGTGGCAGACTATTTTGATTCTCCACTCCGCTATGAAAGCTCACTGGTGATGTGGAACTGGCAAACCACTCCTTAAATATCTCTATTGCCTTGAAAACCCTGTCAGTGTTGCTACGAGTTGGTTCGGACTTGAAAACAGATATCAACAATAGACACCTCGAGATTGTGAAGGGATTTGGCTGTGTCAGATAGCTGAGAATAATACTCCCAAGAGGCTAGACTCCATTATGAATGTCCTAGGAAGTGGAGGATTCAAGCTGGAATGGTAAAAACCAAGAAAGGAGATTTAAATGGAGACAGCCTCCCGAAGAACTGATAGCCACAGGCCAAGAATAGAGTCAAGGGTTCCAACTAGAGATGGGCACGACTTGAAAAAATTTTTTTTCGAGTTGTCGTTAGTCGGGCCGGTCCCGTTTCGGGTCGTTTCCGGTTTTCGCGAAAATTCGCAAAAATTAGTCGGTTCGTTTTTTCGTTTTTTAATTGTCGTTAGTACTGGTTTTGGGGGGGGAGCGGGCTCCTGGAGGCACCTCTGTGGGGTGGGTGCCTCCTCTGGCCCGCTATAAAGGGAAAGTGGGCTCCTGGAGGCACCCGTGGGTGCCTCCTGCCACTAGGAAGGGGAAGCAGGCTCCAAGAGAGACCCCTCTACATGGGGGTCTCCCCTCCTCACCTGCTGCTGCTGCAAAATGCTATGCAATAGCCATATGGATATTGCATAACAGAATGTGCAGACAGTGAGACCAGTGAGAGTGATAGAGTCATGCCCGCCCTTCACAAGGCTCTGGCACCACCATGTCTCACACAGAAGGGAATTGTACTTGCTGCGTGTAGTGCAATGCAAGCAAGTAGATCTGGCTTTAAGGTGGCTTAGTGCAATGGCTAGGGTTAGGCTAGTGACGGGTAAGGTTACGGTGGGCTAGTGGGTTGCACCTCTGGGTGCCTCTCTGACCCACTAAGAAGACAGTCTGTGACATATGAGTACGGAGTCAAGGGTTAGGGCTAGGGCTAGGGCAGGTTTTAGGGGGCTTTTTGGCACATCCCAGAAGTCTCCATGGCCAAGTGGCCATGCGACTGGTGGGATGGCTCCAAAAATTTGCATGGTTGTCCACTCCCACATGGCTGGCCACTCGGCCAGCCCATCATTGCACACTGCGCAGGTGTAAAAAAAAATTAAAATAAAATAAAATCAATGGAGGACAGAGGAGGAGAGGAGAGACATTTTGTTGCAAGAAAAAACCCACTGCTACTGTGAAAAATCTGGCAGTTTATAAATTTTCGCGTGTTTCTCTTGTGCTTGTGTGTTCTTGGACCACGATTTCAAAAACAATATTGCGTTTGCCGCCCCATTTTGGATCCCCCGCCCGCACCGCATGGCATGGCGAAATGGCAACTCGAGTCCGGCTGCCCAGGACGGGGGGGAGACGGGACCCCCCCCTCCAGAAACCACCCCTCCGGTAGGTGCCCTGCGCCCTTAGTCAAGCAGGCATTTTTCCGCCTGCTTTTTTGGCCCGGGAATGGGTGGGGGGAGAGTTTAAAAGTTTTTTCCTGTGCCGTCCGTGCCGCTTGCTTGCGCTTTAATTGCGGGCGGCCGGCGGCGAGACTGGGCTTTTTGCTGGCTGCGAGCCTGCGGCGAGTCCCACCAGAGCAGCCCAGGACGGGGGATGAGGGGGGAGGCCGGGGACCTCCAGAAAACAACCCCTCTGGTAGGTGCCCTGAGGCACGGCAGGCATTTTTCCGCCTGCTTTTTGGCCGGGAACCGGGTTTTTTTAACTTTTAAAAACTTTTATTCTGTGCCGCGTGTGGCATCGCGCAATCGCGCGATGCAAGGAACGAGCACGACAAATCAGACCAAAATTGTTCGTTCGTCGGTTCGAGCTCGAAGTCTGGCGGAGTAATTCCCGTTACCGTTTCCGTAGAGTAACGGAACCGAGTAACGGAAACGGAAACGGGAATACCGCTAAGTCGTGCCCATCTCTAGTTCCAACTTTGATGATATTCTTAAGCCAGTAATTGGGCATCAGTAAAAGTAGAAAGTGATACCAGAGGAAGATTTGTCACGGAAGCTAATTCTTGTTAGTATTGCACATAAAAAGACAATGGCACGGTACTTCTTAATGTTTAGAATACCAAAACCCTATGATGAAACAACTCAAAACAAAACAATAGATAATGTTGAAAGATTCCCCGATCAGGAAACATTCAATCACCTTCTAGAGAAAGGTAAATAAGAAGTACAAATGTACCATGTTGCTCATGAAGCCATTGGATGAATGCCGAGAGTCCAGTTCTTGAACCGGGCGGGGGCCATCCACTCAATCTGAGGGTTGGGAGGGTGAGAAGAGACAAGAGAAAAGATTTCTTTACCCAAGGTGTCATTAGTCTGTGGAACTCCTTGCTGCAGGATGTGGTGATAGCATCTGGCCCTGATGGCTTTAAAGGGGGAGTGGACAGATTTGGGAAGGAAAAGTCCATCACAGGTTACAAGCCATGATGGAGATATATATTAACTCTGAGCTAAAAAGGAGGGTATCTCAAAGTGCCAGACACAGGGGAGTGGCATCAGGAGACAGGTATCTAGTTGTCTCATGTGCTCCCAGAGGCATCTGATGGGGTCACTGTTTGGTATTTATTTATTTATTTATTTGACTTATATACCACACCATCTGGCAAAAAAGCCATATAAGATGAAATGTGTTATGAGGACTGGCTTAGGGAACGGGGAATGTTTAGCCGTTCAAAAAGAAGGCTGAGGGGGGATATGATAGCTATGTTTAAATATTTGAAAGGATGTCATATTGAAGAGGGAACAAGTTTGTTTTCCATGCCTTCAGAGACTAGGACTTGGGGCAATGGTTTCAAACCATTTTTTTACCCCTGCCATCTGCTCTCTGTTTTTATAATTAGTTTTTATTTTTATATTGTATGTTAAATTGTTGTTGATTAGTTGCTGTTGACTTAGGCCCTTTGTACACGACCCCTAAACTCCGCCGCAAATGGCTCCCAGCTCCGAAGCTTAAAATTGTTTCCCCACCAGCTCCGGAGTTTACAGATAATTAAGTGCGACCACGCCCACCTAAGTGCGTCCCAGCGCACTTTTCAGGTACCTGATCTCTGGAGGTGAAAATTCCTGATGCGAATATAACATAGTGACTGCCCGGCTCTCCTTGCTTCTGTTTGTTCTTTTTTTGCCCCCCGCCCCTTTAAGAGATCTGAACGCAGTGCCGGGATGGCAGAACGGAGGTGAGCGGCATTCGTTTCTTCCTTTTTTTCTCCCTCCCCTCACGCAGCCAGCAGCCAGGAGTGCGGAGGGGGTGGGAACGCATGAACAGCGACAAACCCCTAAGATCCCTGGTCCGAATTTAAGTGGCCAGCGGATCTTAGGGGTCATGTGAAAAGGCCCTTATATTGTTGTGAACCGCCTGGAGTTCCTTCGGGAAGATGGGTGGTATACAAGCCTAAAATAAATAAATAAATAAATAAATAAATAAGTAAATTACAGCAAAAGAGATTCCATTTGAACATTAGGAAGAACTTCATGACAGTTAGAGATGTTCGGCAGTGAAATATGCTGCCACAAAGGGTGGTGGAGTCTCCTTCTTTGGAGGTTTTTCAAGCAGAGGCTGGATGGCCATCTGTCTAAAATATTGTGATGGGGTTCCTGCAATGCAGGGGGTTGGACTGGATGGTCCTTGAGGTCTCTTTCAACTCTATGATTCTGTGATACTAAGCTGGGCTAGATTGGCCCTTGACCTGATCCAGCAAAGCTCTTCTTATGTTCTTATGATGTGCACAGAAGTTAAAGGGAAGCCCGAGGCTGCCTGACATATATAATTGGAACATGGAATGTGAATAGTACAATTCAAGCTTAGCATGAAATTGTAAAACAAGAAATTGAATGTTTAAAGATGTCAATACTTGGGATGAGTGAAAAATTGTGGACTGGACTATGACATTTTTTCGGTCAGATAGGTCAGATAATTGCAAAACTCTCAAACAGACACACACACACACACACACACACACACACACACACACACACACACACACACACACACACACACAAACCTGATCTATTTGGAATGGAGTGTGGAAGGGGACCTTTAGTACAAGTTGAAATATTTAGACGATCTGAAGAGAAACCAGGCTATTGGAAGGGGAGCTTTCTTTATTGATTTGATTTTGATTTTTATACCACCGAGCTTTACAGATCTGCCAAAAAGATTAACAAGTGGGTGCTAAATCAGAGCAAGCCACAACTAAGTCTGTAACTTAGAAATAAGTAGAAGTTTCTTGAAAGTGAAAGCCATTAAACAGTGGAACAGCTTCCCTTCGATGTTGTGGGTGCCCCATTGCTAGAGGTTTTCAAGAAAAAGATTGGACAACCATCTGTCCTGGACGGTGTGGGGCCTCCTGCCTTGGGCAGGGGATTGGACTAGAAGACCTCCAAGGTCCCTTCCAACCCTGTGATGATTCGACGATTCTAAGTTGAAATGATTGAACTGAGGCTGTTATACTTCAGAGCCATCATGAGAAGAGGAGACTCAGTGGAGAAGACAACAATGCTAGGAAAAGTGGAAGGCAGTAGGAAAAGCAGAAGACCTAACATGAGATGGATTTACTCAGCAGAAGAAGATAACTTCCTTAGTGTGCAAGATCTGAGCAAGGCTGTTAATTAGAGGTCCTTCTGGAGATCACCCATTCATCAGGTTGCCATAAGATGGAGATGAATTGATGGCATGAAGCAAAAGACTGCATGTCCCTCCAAATTATGTGTTGTAGCCTTCAATCTGCAAATCCTTCCCGGTGGACTCTAGAAGGCCAAGTCTTGTTAGCTCTCATTCATTGGCCTTTAAAAACACACTCGTGTCTCCAGATTCTCAGAACCACAAGCCACAAGGACATCTCTCCCTCACCAGGTTTCAGATGTTGACCTTGAAATTTCAAGGAATGGAATGCTACTGATTTGGTAATCTTATCAACAGAGCCATTATGCGCTTTTTAAAGGGCAGTTAACTCTCTCTCTTTCTCTCTCTCTCTCTCTCTCTCTCTCTCTCTCTCTCTCTCTCTCTGTGTGTGTGTGTGTGTGTGTGTGTGTGTGTGTGTGTGTGTGTGTTTGTGTGTGTGTGTGTGTGTGTGTGTGTGTGTGTGTTTTTGCGGAAACCAACAAATGCACGTGCAGGCAGTTATAACTGAACAGTAACAGAGGTAGCCATCTTGCACAATCAGTTTGAAGCTCTTTCCCTCAGCACACCTCATGAGGCACACATAGAGGAAGAATTGGTTCCACCGGAGGATCTCTCCCTCATCACTATTGATGAGATACAAGATCAGGTACATGTTGAAGACCAGGCTGCAGGAGAGAAGCTCATTGTACTAGGGGATTCTATAATTAGAAATACGGAGGGATGGATTTGTGAGGAGCATGATAACCGTATGGTCACTTGCCTGCCGGGTGCAAAGGTTGCAGACATCACCAGAAATATAGATAGCTTGTTAGAGAGAACTGGGAAGGAGCCAGTGGTCATGGTACACGTCGGTACCAATGATGTCAGGAAGGCCAAGCGGTCAGTCTTGGAAGCCAAATTCAGGTTGCTAGGTAGAAGATTGAAGACCCAGGCTTCCAAGGTAGCATTTTCAGAAGTGCTACCTGTTCCTCGTGCAGGACCCGCCAGACAGGCAGAACTCAGAAGCCTCAATGCGTGGATGAGGCGATGGTGTCAAGAGGAGGGCTTTAGATTTGTCAGGAACTGGAGAACATTTTGGGACAAGCCAAACCTGTTCAGGAGGGATGGGTTGCACTTGAATCATGATGGGACCAGATTGCTGGCACTCAACCTCAAAAACGCAGCAGAGCAGCTTTTAAACTGATAACTGGGGGAAAGCCGACAGGAGCTGAGTGGCATCCGGTTCGGAACACCTCATCCTCGGGGAATGAGGTTGGAGAGGGTAGAGAATCACATAGAGAAGACATAGCAGGTATAGGTATTAGCACCGGGAGAATAACGGAATGTGACAGTTCATCTACTGAAAATAAAAGCTGTGAGGCGAATAGAACAAGGCAGCAGCTGTTGTTGCGGGACCCACTGTACAGGTGCTTCTACGCCAATGCTCGAAGCCTCCGAGCAAAGATGGGAGAACTTGAACATTTGGCAGCTAGGGATAACATTGATATAATAGCCATAACAGAAACCTGGTGGAATGCGGAGAACCAGTGGGATACAGCAATCCCAGGCTATAAACTCTATAGAAGAGATAGAGGGGGGCGGGTTGGAGGAGGAGTAGCCATCTATGTCAAAGAAGGGGTAAAATCCAGCAGAATGGAGATTGACAGAGGGTCTGACTCCACCATAGAATCACTTTGGGTTAAACTACCAGGTCCAAGGAGTGATGTGATCGTTGGAGTATTCTATCGTCCACCAGATCAGAAACTTGAGGGGGACCTTGAAATGAGGAGAGAAATCATGGAAGTGGCTAAAAGGGATAGGATAGTAATCATGGGGGACTTCAATTATCCCCACATTGACTGGGGCAATGCGAGCTCCGGGCAAGAAAGAGAAACTGAGTTTCTCGACTTGCTGAATGACTGTGCCTTAGAGCAACTTGTCACGGAGCCCACCCGAGAACAGGCAACTCTGGATCTAATATTGTGTGATACTCAGGACCTGGTCAGAGGTGTGAATGTCACTGAGCCTCTGGGGAACAGTGACCATGCTGCTATTACCTTTGCCATGCATGTCGGAGGAAGAGTGTCAACCAAATCAGACATAAAAACCCTTGATTTTCGAAGGGCAAACTTCCCTCAGATGAGGAAACTAGTTAGAGAGAAACTGAAGGGGAAGGTTAGAAGAATCCAATCTCTTCAGAGTGCATGGAGCCTGTTTAAAAAACAACAATAATAGAGGCCCAGCACAAGTGCATACCACAAAGAAAGAAGAGCTCATTTAAGTCCAAGAGGACACCGGCATGGTTAACGAGTGGAGTTAGAGAGGCTCTAAAGCGCAAGGAGAGGTCCTTCTGTAAATGGAAATCCTCCCCAAATGAGGAAAATAAAAAGGATCACAAACTCTGGCAAAAGAAATGTAAGAAGATGATAAGGGAGGCAAAGAAAGACTTTGAGGAACGAATGGCTAGCAATATAAAGGGTAATAATAAAAGCTTCTTTAAATATGTTAGAAGTAGAAAACCTGCCAGAGAACCAGTTGGCCCTCTGAATGGTGAGGGAGGAAAAGGGGAGGTTAAGGAAGACTTGGACATTGCAGAGAAATTGAATGAGTTCTTTGCGTCTGTCTTCACGACAGAGGACCTTGAGCGGATTCCGCTGCCTGAGCCGCCCCTCTTGACTAAAGAATTAAATCAAATACAGGTTTAAAAGAGAGGAGGTTTTAGGACTAATTGATAAATTGAGGATTAACAAGTCACCTGGCCCAGATGGCATCCACCCAAGGGTTATTAGGGAACTGAGAAATGAAATTGCAGATCTCTTAACGGTTATATGCAACTTGTCTCTTAAAACGGCCACAGTGCCGGAGGACTGGAGGATAGCAGATGTCACACCAATTTTTAAAAAAGGAAGGAGGGGGGACCCAGGAAACTACAGGCCGGTTAGCCTTACATCTGTCCCAGGGAAGATGGTGGAAAGCCTCATCCAAGAGAAAATCTTAAAACACATAAAAGAACAAACCTTGCTGAGAGAAAATCAGCATGGCTTCTGTAAGGGTAAATCTTGTCTGACAAACCTCTTAGAATTTTTTGAAAAGGTCAACAGGCACGTGGATTTGGGTGAACCGGTTGATATAGTCTATCTGGATTTTCAAAAGGCTTTTGACACAGTCCCTCACCAAAGGCTGCTGAGAAAATTGCACAGTCAGGGGATAAGAGGGCAGGTCCTCTTATGGATTGAGAACTGGTTGAGATCCCGGAAACAAAGAGTAGGTGTCAATGGGAAATTTTCACAATGGAGAGAAGTGAAAAGCGGTGTGCCCCAGGGCTCTGTCCTGGGACCGGTGCTTTTCAATCTGTTCATAAATGACCTGGAGACAGGGATAAACAGTGAGGTGGCCAAGTTTGCCGATGACACAAAACTTTTCCATGTGGTAAAAACCAGAGAAGATTGTGAAGAGCTCCAGAAGGATCTCTCCAAACTGGGGGAATGGGCTGAGAAATGGCAAATGCGTTTTAATGTAACCAAATGTAAAGTAATGCATATTGGGCAAAAAATCCAAACTTCATCTATCAACTCATGGGCTCTGAGTTATCCGTGATGGATCAGGAAAGAGATCTTGGTGTGTTGGTGGACAGCTCCATGAAGGTGTCTCTCCAATGTGTGGCAGCGGTGAAGAAGGCCAATTCCATGCTAGGGATTATCAAAAAGGGGATTGAAAATAAAACAGCCAACATTATAATGCCATTATACAAAACAATAGTAAGGCCCCACCTGGAGTATTGTGTACAATTCTGGTCACCGCATCTCAAGAAAGACATAGTGGAACTGGAAAAGGTGCAGAAGAGAGCGACTAAAATGATTACTGGCCTGGGTCACCTCCCTTATGAAGAAAGGCTAAAACATTTGGGCCTCTTTAGTCTGGAAAAAAGGCGGTTGAGGGGGGATATGATTGAGACATACAAAATAATGCAGGGCATGAGTAAAGTGGATAGAGGGAAGCTCTTCTCCCTCTCACAAAATACCAGAACTAGGGGACATACACTCAAATTGAGGGCTGGGAGAGTAAGAACTGACAAAAGAAAATATTTTTTTCACCCAGCGCGTTGTAAGTCTATGGAACTCCCTGCCACACAATGTGGTGATGGCATCTGACCTGGATGCCTTCAAAAGGGGATTGGACAGATTCCTGGAGGAAAAGTCCATCACAGGTTACAAACCATGATGGAGATGTGTAACCTCCAGGGTTTAAACCAGGGTACTTCAAGGGCCAGATGCAGGAGAGTGGTATCAGGAGACAGATATCTAGTCTCATGCACTCCCAAACACATCTGGTGGGGCCGCTGTGAGATACAGGAAGCTGGACTAGATGGGCCTTTGGCCTGATCCAGCATGGCTCTTCTTATGTTCTTATGTTCTTATGTATTTCCTTGTGCATTCTGATTTAATGCTGCCGTCGAACCCAATGAGTTACTCTTTTTATCAGTGTTTTGCTTACATCTCAAGATATCCTAATCAGCTGCACAGCTGATATAGCCACTTGTAAGTTGTCAAAAGAAGAAAGTGCATTAAAAAAAAGATAAAGAAGTCGGCTCTTGAGATTGAGTCAGATTCTAATTAATACACAAAGGCACACATTTAGAAATAAAAACGCATTTTAGGTAGGTATTTAATACCTTTTCACTAAACAGTAATGGAGAACAGCATCATTAAGTGACCCCTGAGGCCAAAGGTTGATGGACAACTTCAAAGCACTTCCCTCTCTTGCTTCTAATGCTTCCTTCTAATGCTTCTTTATTATAAAATGAAGCTTGGCTCAGGCCCACCTTGAAAGAAGATAATATTCTCCATAAAGTAGCATGCAGAATACCTTGTACTCGTTCCTACAGTATCTCACTGGAGCTCTCTACCATCTCTCTCTGTTGCTATGGATTCCTTTGTTTAGTCAGATTTTCGAGATCCACTCATATTTGACACTTAAATTATAAGGGGCAGTCCCCCTGCTCTCGGCCTTCTTCCATGTGTTCTAGACAACAACAAAGATGACAGCTTCCACTCCGCTTAGTTTGGCGCCAAAAACTGAGGGGGAAGCTTTGTCACAGTGGCAGGGAGACAAACATTGAGAGGGAGAATAGAAGTATTTTGGGGCAACTGAGTGTGCAGATGAAGGCGATGGGAATAAATGCGTCCAGAAACTAGGTAACAAATAACAGCCCAGGTAATATGCTAATCTGAAGTCATGGGGTAGGAGCCCTTTCACTGTGGCACAGCAGATGGTGAAACATGCCCCAGCTTCAGTTAAGGTAAAAGGTAAAGGTTCCTCCTGCACATGTGTGCTAGTCATGTGTAACTCTAGGGGTAGTGCTCATCTCTGTTTTCAAGCCAAAAAGCCAGTGTTGTGCAAGTTTGTGGCTGAACACATTTCTGTGCATGGAACACTGCTTACCTTCCCACGTTTTATGGCAGTACCTATTTATCTACTTGCATTCATATGCTTATGAACTGCTAGGTTGGCAAGAGCTGGGGTTAACAGCGGGAGCTCACTTCGCTGCGTGGCACCTGGGATTTGAACTGCCAAGCTGCCGGCTTTGCAGCTGACAGTTTCGGTGTCCTAGCCTACTGAGCAACCACGCCCCGGTAGCTGCCCCCATTCCTACTAGGATACACATCTGATGCAATTCTGCCATGAGAGACACCTGACACATGCAGACTTTTTCCTGTGCCCTACATTCCTGTGGCATTAGGTCTTGAGGAAACCTGACCACCAGCCCATGGAGAGTTCCTAGTCTTAGGACATATACAACTGACAAGTCCCATAGCTTCTGCATCAAGGAGGCTCACAAGTTGCAATGCTGGGATGCCACTCCCTCTCTTGCAATTTTGAGTTCAGCCAGCAGGCACTGGAGGCAGCTAAGAAGAGTTAGGCGGTTACTTCACGTCCATTTTGTCTCTGGTACTGTAGCACTTAGGAGCAGTACAAAAATGTTACTTCACGTCCGTTGCACAACTACTGAAATTTGTCTCGACCACGCCTCTGGAACGGGTGCTAAGTGTGACAATACTGTACCTGGTGCTGGGGTAGGGTTTTGCCTTGTCACTCTTTGTTCCCACTTTCTGTTCCAAGACAAGACACCGTATAGTAACGACTGTCACGCAACAAAACATTTGTTTCTCTCAGAAAACTGTGTCCAAGGTTTTTTTTTATATTTTGACTTTTCTGAAGTGAAATATCGAAAAAGAATTTTAAAGTCCCCCCCCCAAAAGGAAGAAGGAAGCTAGACAAATTCAGTGTTTGTCACGGTACAAGACCGTGAGGTAACACCTGTCACGAGACAAGTTATCACAACCATGGGAACACTGAAACAGGTACAAAACCTAATATTGTGACCAACGCTGTCATAATTAGAGATGGGCACGACTTGGAAAAAAAAATTTCGAGTTGTCGTTAGTTGGGCCAGTCCCATTTCGGGTCGTTTCCGGTTTTCGCGAAAATTCGCAAAAATTAGTCGGTTCGTTTTTTCGTTTTTTCGTTGTCGTTAGTACTGGTTTTTTGGGGGGGAGCGGGCTCCTGGAGGCACCTCTGTGGGGTGGGTGCCTCCTCTGGCCCGCTATAAAGGGAAAGTGGGCTCCTGGAGGCACCCGTGGGTGCCTCCTGCCACTAGGAAGGGGAAGCAGGCTCCACGAGAGACCCCTCTACATGGGGGTCTCCCTTCCTCACCTGCTGCTGCTGCAAAATGCTATGCAATAGCCATATGGATATTGCATAACATAATGTGCAGATGTGAGACCAGTGTGAGAGTGATAGGGTCATGCCCGCCCTTCACAAGGCTCCCGCACCACCATGTCTCACACAGAAGGGAATTGTACTTGCTGCGTGTAGTGCAATGCAAGCAAGTAGATCTGGCTTTAAGGTGGCTTAGTGCAAGAGCTAGGGTTAGGCTAGTGACGGGTAAGGTTACGGTGGGCTAGTGGGTTGCACCTCTGGGTGCCTCTCTGACCCACTAAGAAGACAGTCTGTGACGTATGGGTACGGAGTCAAGGGTTAGGGCTAGGGCTAGGGCAGGTTTTAGGGGGCTTTTTGGCACATCCCAGAAGTCTCCATGGCCAAGTGGCCATGCGACTGGTGGGATGGCTCCAAAAATTTGCATGGTTGTCCACTCCCACATGGCTGGCCACTTGGCCAGCCCATCATTGCGCAGGTGTAAATAAAATAAAATAAAATAAAATCAATGGAGGACAGAGGAGGAGAGAGAGGAGAGACATTTTGTTGCAAGAAAAAACCCACTGCTACTGTGAAAAATCTGGCAGTTTATACATTTTCGCGTGTTTCTGTTGTGCTTGTGTGTTTTTGGACCACGATTTCAAAAACAATATTGCGTTTTTGCCGCCCCATTTTGGATCCCCCGCCCGCACCGCATGGCATGGCGATGGCGACTCGCGAGTCCGGCTGCCCAGGACGGGGGGGAGGCGGGACCCCCCCTCCAGAAACCACCCCTCCGGTAGGTGCCCTGCGCCCTTAGTCAAGCAGGCATTTTTCCGCCTGCTTTTTTGGCCCGGGAATGGGGGGGGGGGAGAGTTTAAAAGTTTTTTCCTGTGCCGTCCGTGCCGCTTGCTTGCGCTTTAATTGCGGCGGCCGGCGGCGAGACTGGGCTTTTTGCTGGCTGCAAGCCTGCGGCGAGTCCCACCAGAGCAGCCCAGGACGGGGGATGAGGGGGGAGGCCGGGGACCTCCAGAAACAACCCCTCTGGTAGGTGCCCTGAGGCACGGCAGGCATTTTCCCGCCTGCTTTTTGGCCGGGAACCGGGTTTTTTTAACTTTTAAAAACTTTTTTTCTGTGCCGCGTGTGGCATCGCGCGATCTCGCGATGCAAGGAATGAGCACGACAAATCAGACCAAAATTGTTCGTTCGTCGGTTCGAGCTCGAAGTCTGGGGGAGTAATTCCCGTTACCGTTTCCGTAGAGTAACGGAACCGAGTAACGGAAACGGAAACGGGAATACCGCTAAGTCGTGCCCATCTCTAGTCATAATACAAAACTAGTTGCGGAACAAAGAAGGACGTGAAGTAATTGCCTTGGAAAGTGGTGCCCAGCCTTCAAATCCACCTCACACACACACACACACACACACACACACACACACACACACACACACACACACACACACACACACACACACAAATCAATCTTAGTGCTTGCCCATAGCTGAACTGTTTGTCCTGTGTTTATCTGGAAGTTGAGTCATGGCAACTGGACTTCTTATTCTTGAGAAAAATGTTTGTCCTGAGAACTGCCTATTCACCCAGAAAGCTGGAAAAACATAACCATTCACTACAACTTCCACCAGCTTGTTGGACAGCTCTGTAGTTAGGTATGTGGCTGTGGAGCTAGAGGTTGGGAGTTCGATTCACCAGTGCACCTCCTGCGAAGCAGAGCCAGCCTGAGTGGCCTCGGGCAAGTTGCCCAGCTCTAGAAGCACCCGGAAGAAGAGAACGGTAAACTGCTCAGGTATTCCCTACCTCGAAAACCCTGAACAGGGGCACCATAAGTCAGAATTGACTTGATGGCATATTATTATTGTAACGAAACTCAGGGTAGGAGCGTCTGTGGCCGAGAATTACTTGAGTTCTTGTGGGTTCTTTTAAAGAAAACAAATGGCCTGAGAGCTATTCTAAGTTACAAAAATGAAAAAAAAAACACCTCATAAAATCAATGGAAACCAATGGAAAATATAAAAATGGTTATCAGATGCAATCATATAATATTGCCTGAAAATAATAAAGTCTATGATATTCTCACTATCTTAATACTATGGAAATTACAATTCCTAGGCTGGCTAGGACTAACTCTAGCTAACTATATCTTGAAGCCGGATTCTTAGCCAATCTCTCTCTCATAGCCTTAAGTATAAACTTTTCTTTTTCCCAGCTCTGAGAATCTTCAAGATGTCACGTGAAACAATTGTCCAATGGTAGCTGTCCAATTTGTCTCTAACTTGGCTTATTATGGCTAGGTTGTTGCATTCCTTAGATAAGCGTTTGGTGAAAATTTGGAAATGTGCAGTTAATATTGAGCCTTATAAATCACACTATGTCCCATCATCCTAATTCCGTTAAGACTTCCACCAAATACTGTATATACTCAAATATAAGTTGAGTTTTTCAGCCCTTATTTTTGCTGGAAAAAAGGCCCTTGAACTTATATTCGGGTGAAGGAGAAGCGGCGGGATTTTGAAACTTTTTTTCCTCTCCCAAAGCAAGAGCCGATAGTGGACATTGGCGCTTGCTTTGGGAGAGAAAAAAACTTTTTAAAAACCCGCCGCTTCTCTCCCCCCCCCCCCCATCGAAAGCAAAGAAGAGGAGGAGGAGGAGGAAGGGATGGGGAACGAACACAGCGGTTATACTCGAGACAATCAATGTTCCCACTTTTAAAAGTCAAAATTAGGGCCCTCGACTTATACTAGGGTCGACTTATACTTGAATATATATGGTACCCTGAGACCTGGTGGCCACCCAGCTTGGGGGCATATTTTGGCTTCAGCTCAAAGGAATCCTCATTTCCTCTCATATATTTCATTATTCCCATCCCTGCCCCTTTCTTCCCCTTGACCCATCGATTCAACCAGTTCTACTGGTAGGTTTCAGGCCCCTTATTGCTATTAAACATTGAAAAGGAGGTAGCAGGCTGTCAGAGAGAAAGAGAAAGGGGAACCACAATGCAATTTAAAAGAGACACATGCAAGTAAAAGAAGATCCTAATTTCCCATTTAGTAGCAATATTCAACAACACGTCTTGAAGATGAAAGGCATAGCTTGGTTTACTTAGGCGTATGACTACTTAATAGTAGTCATAATAGTAATAATAAAATATTACCAATGGTTTGGTAAAATATCTGTATTTGAGTACCTTTGAGCTCCTCCTATATGGGACTACACAAAGATAAATTTACATATAATTTTACTCTCCTTTTAAACTGCTCACATTCTCTTGGAGCTTTAATGTAATATCTTTTAAAGCTAAGATGTCCCTCAATTCCCTGTTATCAATACTGTAAGCTGCCTTGGGTCCTTTTCCAAGAAAAAAGGTGGGGTAAAAATACTCTAAAATAAATTAATACATAAATAAATAAGAAGTGCCCTGTAGGTGCCCAGCGTACACAGAAATAACGTTCAGTCTCTAGCCAAGTGCAACGGAGCTAATTCTTTTGCAAACAAGCTTTCAAAGCTCTACATTGACCTGACATATGAGGTACTAATTGGGGTGCTGGGGGTGAGGCCTCCCTGGGATGTGTTTTTATACACTCCTTGATCAACAATTTAGAAACTTAACCTTCTCCTCCAGTGTATTCCACTGCCTGGTGTGCAGAACGGTGTCACATCATCATTTACCTTGAGATATAATAATTCTAGGCACATTCGGAACAATCTCATTTCAATAGCTGATGCAATAGTAAGTTTCATTCTAATAAGCCACATCATTGTCCGTTGTCTGAAAGGGGACGCTTAAGCAGATGAGGCCCAGAGATCTGCGCGCCTGCAAATGATACCCAAGGAGTTTTTCTTTTAGTCTCCTTTTGTTGGTTCCTTGCCATTTCGCTTTCATCCAGATATCACATTTGAAATTACATATGCAGCAGAAAATACGAGTTTTTGTCTGCCATGCAAGAGTGGAGAATAGCCAGCCCGTGTGGATTTTTGCATATCAAGATGTTCCTGATTTCAAAATGATTGTAACTGCTTGTTGACTGCCCTGGGGATTCAATACAGGCCTGCAACACAAGAATGACTTGGTCTTAGGACAATCTATTTTCCACCAAGGAATCAATCAAGTCTGCCGACAATCTTTTACGTCTTTTGTAATTCCTGGCAAAGCGGATGTATCAGTAGGTCCTGAGAAGGAAACTAGCTTTCTCTCTCTCTCTCTCTCTCTCTCTCTCTCTCTCTCTCTCTCTCTCTCTCTCTCTCTCTCTCTCTCTCTCTCTCTCTCTGTTTTAAAATATACATAAAGTGAATTAAATGGCACATCCCCACGGTCAATAATATGATCTCCCCAGTCTGTGGGTGATCAAGATTTAAAATCATTTTGCATTCATTCCCTGATGGTTTTGTGTGATGGTGTGAGGGTGGTGACAGTAGCACCAGCAACCCTGTGAGTGGGCTGTCTCTCTTCCTCCCAGGACCCCACTGGGTTACAGACAACCAGCACCCCAGGTTTCCTCACCCCTTCTGGAAAGGGCATGAAACAGACAACTCAATTATGCATTCCCCATTTTAGGAATAGATTCTAAATTGTTTGGAAATGCACACTGAGTATCAGATTATATGATGCATTCAGTATGGTTTTTCAGAAGTGCCCTTTGAAGTGGTGAAGCGTTTGGGTTTTTTCCCCGTCTTGCCTTTTAGTTTTTTTCTATCTATGACTTGTCATTGGAAGGTAAACACGGGCTTAATTTGATTCTTTTTATTTTTATTGTAAGCCCCCCAGAGTTCCCTTTTGGGAAGATGGGCCGGGTATAAGACTAACAAATAAATAAACAAACAAATAAATAAATAAGCAAAACAAGTTGAGCTGTATAGCCATTACAAAAACCAAATACAAAAATGGAACAGGTGATAGATACCTTTAGGCTACTTAGAAAAATAACAAAAAGTTGCTAATATTTTGAGGGCAAAATCTCTCTTCTTCAGAACTGTACCAACAGGTTAAAACATGGCAAAAGATGGAGTTGCCAGGAGTTATTTCTGAGATGAGTCTTTGGCAAGATGGAAAATATGCCAGGTAGTTTCTTAGTTGAGGCCCAGAGCTAGCTAAGAAACTACTTAACGTATTTTCCATCTTGCCAAGGATTTTACATCAAAGAAATAACTCCTGACAACTTCATCTTTTGCCATGTTTTAACCTGTTGGTACAGCTCTGAAGAAGAGAGATTTTGCCCTCGAAATATTGCAACTTTTTGTTATTTTTCTAGTAGCCTAAAGGTATCACCTGCTCTACTTTTGTAATGGGTTAATTTGCAACTCTGATTACTAAGGCATGTATCTCAGTGGGAATCCCTCTGTGGGAAGTGTTGTGTATTGATCTGTATTCCTATTGGTATCTGTTCCTGTTCCAAAGGGAACAGGCCTATTGGTTTATTCAAGTTGCTGCATTTGGATCCTCAATCCTATTGGCCTCTGCCAAAAGGCAGCTTTGTGATTGGTTGTAATTGTTCCCTCCAAAATGTATCTTTTCCTAGCCAGTCCTGGCTCCTATAAATGTAGCTCCCTCTCCCCAGTCCCCAGTCTTGTTCTCTCCCTGAGTAAAGAGCTGTTACTAGAAGCTGTCTCCAGCCTGCTATGTCTAAGAGCAGGAATCACTGCTGAAATTACTAAAACCCACGCTACTACAGGAAGGGAAGAGGGTAAACCATGCAGAACACATGACAACTAGGGTGCCTAGCATGACCCTAATTTCTGCCCATGGAACACTGTTTACCTTCCTGCTTTTTATGGCGGTACCTATTTATCTACTTGCATTTACATGCTTTTGAACTGCTAGGTTGGCAAGAGCTAGGGTTAACTGCGGGAGCTCGCTGTGCTGCTCACCGAGGATTTGAACCACCAAGCTGTTGACTTTGCAGCTGACAGTTTCAGCACTCTAGCCCACTGAGCCACCATACCCCTAGCTATGCTGCAGAACCTAGCCTTTTAAAAAAGCATCCTGTTACTTTGGTGAAGCGTTGAAGCAAAGAGTTACGCTTTAAAAATACTGTTTTTTAAAACTGCAATGATACTGACAAGCCAACTACTTTCTGATGCTTCCAACCTATAAACACAGTCATTCCAGGCTGACAGGTTTCACATGCCTAGGTAAAAATTTGGCCTTAGCCATGTAAGACACCTGGCTTTGTCTGGCAGGTGTTCTTGTGCGGGGACTGCTCTCTCATTAAAAAACAAATAACCCCCCCAAAAGCGCTCACCCACTCCTCTTTGAATGTGCCAATGCCAGCTTCGTTTCAAGGACTACGGCACGCTAGCAGCCTTTAATTACCTCTGCTGATCTCCCGTTTGCAGCTGGCAGGTTTCCAAGTATGCTGTCGGGGCACACACACCCCCTCCTGACATGAGCATGTTAAGTCTGGCTGACAGTAGGAGGAAGGCGACCAGGTGGCATCACAGACTCGTTACACTTTTGATATTTTGGGATAACATGCCAAATCCAGACAATAAATATTGGGGTATTTTTTTCTCTCCTGCTGATGTAGACCAGTGAGATAAAAGCTGAGGTTGTGGTCATAAAACTACTTTCCAACAAAGATGCTAGCTGGGAATTTTAAGATATACACACGTCTGGCAGAGCTGAATGCTGCTATTGCACTTTTATTTCCATGCACTGACATCCTGTTGTTTGGAACATTACATTGCAGTAGAGTCGGCCCATTGAGTCAGTTGGAATTTGGTGCATCTTGTCCTCCTTAAATTCTTCTCATTCAATTGTGCTTATTTATTTATTTGTTTATTTATTTATTAGACTTATATATTGCACCATCTAGCAACAAGGACACTCTGGGCGGTTACTTTCACTATGAGTCACAGATAGAGTAGGGCCATGTGAGTCAATGAAACCTATAGAGGAGTTGATGGACCCTAATCCCCATTAGGGCATTAAACCATTAGAGGAATGCTAAGCAAAAAGATGTGGAGCATTGTTACCAAACAGGCAGGCCATGAGAGGGCGAGGCTAGACTCAATGTATAGGAGATCTGAGCCAGAAGAAATATTTTTTAGTTTCCTTTTCCAAAGTTCAGAGGCAGCTGCTGGATCTTCACACTGGTTCAGAACTGTAGTGGTAGGAGAGCAAGAATTACACGTAGCTGGTACAGAGATAAACATATGCAAGAAAGGGGCAGTTAGTAGTGCTGGCTCAAAGACGGCTTCCGAATTAGAAATATTCCACTTGTACAAACCTATAACAGGAAATGTAAGTGATTCAGCTTCTTTTTTTTGGGGGGGGGGAGCTTTCATAATATTCAAGCAGGAAGAGGTTGGGAGAGTTGCTTAATAGACTGCAATACTCCTAGTGTCCTGGCCAACATAGCTGCTGGACTGATGATATGAACTGGGATACAGTGGTCCCCCGCCCGTTCGCAGTTAGTTCGCACTATATCGCGTAACCACATTATGTGAAAAAGGCCCCCTGTGGTAAAGGGGGAAGGCCCCAGGACTGGTGCTGCCCCAAATGGGCCTACAAGGGCCTTCCCGGGCCTTCTGGAGGCCTGAAAATGGCTTCCCTGTGAACCGGAAGCCACTTCCGGTTCGCAGAAAATCATTTCTGAAGCCTCTGAGCGCACTTTCGGTTCGCAGGAAGGCTCTTTTGGGGCCTCCAGAAGGCCCGGTAAGGCCCTCGTAGGCCTGTTCAGGGCAGCGCCAGGCTGGGGGTAAATACAAGGGCCTCCAGCTAGCCCCCCCCCCAGGCCCGGCTCAACCTGCATCCACATATAGTGGATTTTCAATTATCGCAGGTTGTGTTGGGTCCCTAACTCCCGTGATAGGTCGGGGGGTCACTGTACTAAGAACTCTGGTTTTCCAGCCTGTGGACAGGTTTGATGTGAATAGCAGGATCCTGTCTGACCTTTGCCTGGTTGGAAATATGCTTCTTCTCGGCTAAACAATACACTACAATCCTTGCCTATATCCAGATTTTAGTTCCACCTTCAGCAACTGATTCCAGGAACTCCAGATTGGAAAGATACAATTCCTTTACAGATTTTCTTCTCACTTACCACCTGGTGTGCCACCGTCGCCAATGATCACATGAAAATAAATATAAGAACTGGGCCTTCTTGGTGGTTGTGCCAAATGCTTTCAAATGCCCTGTGGATAAAGGTGTGTGTAGATTGGTGTTTTTGGACTACACGTCTCAGAATTCCCCAAGCAGCACTTTCCCCCTGTTGCCATTCAAGCAGGAAGTAGAAACCTTATGACTCAAGAAGGAGGCTTCTGAATCTCTAGTTCTGGTCCTGTAGTCATTGTTACTGTTCGTGTTTGTCTTTAGCTCTGTGGTTTTTGATATCATATCTCTATTCATTAATCATTAAGACCTTGGGCCTCTTCCAATGCACGGCCACAGGGCGACATTCCACCCACAGTATTCTTCAACCTCCAGCTTCCAGTTTTACAAACCATGGGTTGCCCTTTCCTCCAGTGATTTCAGTTTCATAAAGGCTGATGTTTAGACATCACTTGTCAGTGCTCAAGTGCTGTGATTAAAATATTATAGGCTGCCAAGTAAAAATCTTCCAGTTCTCGCAGATCTGAAGTTTCCTCTCTGTATCGCTCTCATGTGTGTGTGTGTGTGTGTGTGTGTGTGTGTGTGTGTGTGCACATGCATGCATGCATGCTTGTTGCATCCCCAGGTATTGCTGCTACAGAAGGCACCCTACATAATGCATTATGCACAGATGGTGTTACAGATAGAGGGATGAAATGAACACAGCATAGAGGATGTTAGTTTCAATAAAGACAGCGTTGTCATTTCAATTTGACAAGGCAGCTTCTACTGGAGCAAACAAATCATTTTGATGCTGTGCCTCTCTCCCCTTTTGCCCTTGTGCTACCCGATAGTGCAATACACAATGGAGTATGTTATTATGGAATGAAATTATTTGGGGACAGTAGGGAGAACAGAAAGGAATATCACTATTTCCCACAGTAAGATCTAAAATTTGTCAAGGTTCCCAACTTTCTGCTTCCTGTGAGACAATTGTAATGAGCTTGCAATAAAATTACGACAGCCTTTAGCTGGAGGTAAGCAAATTTGACTGGGGGCTTGGAAACACCTGCAAGATGCTCCAAAGGCTAATGAATAAATCACTAGGGTAATCTGATACTGAGTGGGGATAGTGATGATTCCTTTTTTGCCTTCCAAAATAGAACTAGAGGATTTGTTTTTCATTTTTTAAAATTTAATTTTGATCAATAAAGAAGCAAGAATAGTTACGGCTTGTAAACAGGAAAGATGTTTGGGCCAAGAGAAAAATCCCAACCTCTTTGGAAGACTGAAGCTTTTCTTTCTTTCTTTCTTTCTTTCTTTCTTTCTTTCTTTCTTTCTTTCTTTCTTTCTTTCTTTCTTTCTTTCTTTCTTTCTTTCTTTCTTTCTTTCTTTCTGTCTGTCTGTCTGTCTGTCTGTCTGTCTGTCTGTCTGTCTGTCTCTGTCTCTCTGTCTGTAGGGCTGGACTTTGCTGTCCCTCCTCTATCAGCTCCCAGTTTGGTTATAATCTTTGTTCTGTCTTTTTGGGGGGGGGTTGTAATTTGTGCAGGCTCCAATAGAGATACAGTAGGAACCCCAACCCATCTCATATCCATGGGGGATTGGTTCCAGGGCCACCCACGGATACTGAGGCTTGCGGATGGTAGCAAATACTAACTATATAGTATAGTAAGGGGGGGATGTGGCATTTTACCCCTTCATCATGAATAATTTATGAGCTATATGTCTCTGTCGATTTGTTGTTTGTTGACCAAGGGGATAGTTTGGGAGGTGGAGCCTGATTGGTTTTGAGGCTCAGCCCATCACTGAATTGGTCAGATAGGGAAATGAGAGAGAAACAGATAGCGGACATAGAGAGGGATCAAATAAGGAACTGAGAGAGAAGAGATAGGACTTTAGAAACTTTTAAGAGAACATTTAAGTGTTGAGTGTCTATAAACATAAGAACAGGGCATGCAAGTAACCAATTTCATTTATAACCTAACCTAATTGTATTTAAGCTATATTCCTTTTGTTTGTGCCTGAACAAGTTACCCTTTATGCTTCTACTTATACTTTGTTATAAATAAACTTCCTTTACCTTTATTCAATTTAAATCAGTCTGTTAAGCATTAATTTACTAGAGAAGCTAGTTGGTGGCAGCAGAAGAGCGAATTAATGGCAGTGCTTGTCAATAGCCTGTGAAACTGCCCAGAGTAACCTCACTGCCAAATGGGCAGAAGAGATGGGCACGAAACGAACAATTTTTCATTTCCGTTTTTGTTTTTTCGTTTCATTACGCAATGAAACAACAAACGAATTTTGTCTCTAAAATGAAACAAAACACCAGAAATTTTGTCGTCTGTTTCGTTTTCGTTACAGCAATACATTGAACTGCTTTAAATGCTAAAAAAACACAAAAATTGAAATAAATGGTAATGAAACGGTAACAAATGAATGAAAACGAAAACAAATTTTTTGCAAAAATTCGCGAAAAACGGAAACGAACCGAAACGGACCCCCTAAACGATAAACGACAAATGAAATGCCATTTTTTATTCGTGCCCATCTCTAATGGGCAGTATAGAAATCCAATGAATAAATAAATAACATAACATAACATAATACATTAATTCCCCCACCTATCGCAGGGGTTAGGGACCCGACCCTACCCACAATAATTGAAAATCCATGATATGCAGATGCTGGGCTGGGTTGGGACTTGTGGGCCCTCTCTGTGGCCTCCTACACTTACCTGAGGCCTGGCACTGCTTTCAACAGGCCTCTAATGGGCTTCCCAGGCCTGTCAGGCCCCCCAGAAGTGGTTTCCGGTGATCCAGAAGTCACTTTTGGTTCACCGGAAACCACTTCGGGGGCCTTCGACAGGCCTGGGAAGCCTGTCAGAGGCCCATTTGGGGCAGCGCAATGGCCTGGGGTAAGTGCAGGAAGCCTCAAACAGGCCCAAGCAGCTTGCCCCAGGGGGCCTTGCATTTTGTATACTGCAGTCCCGTGATATACCGGGACTGCAGTATATGAACCGCAAAATGGTGGGGGATGACTGTAAATAAAGGGCATAGCATAGGGACATCAAAGGGGAAAACATAGAAAAATATTTTAACATGCATTACCAGACCTGTTGACTAGACAGAATCAGAAATCATGCTATGTATGACCTTTTCAGACCCCTGTATCTCCAGGGGATTGGTTCTGGGGCCACCTACAGATACTGAGGTTTGCGGATAATAGTGAATGCTAAATATATAGTATATTAAAAGGGGGGGCAGAGAAATTTTTTTAACTTGCATGACTAGACCTGCCGACCAGAGGGAAGCAGATACCAGACTGCGGATAAGTGCATTGGGAATTACCACTTTTCACCAGTCAGCCAGGCAAGTGCCTGTTTACAAGCCTGTTGTCTAGAAAGGCTTACCTCTTTTTTCAAAACCATGAGCTCCAACATTGAAGGTGTTTAAGCAAAAATTAGACCACCGTTTTTTAGATATACTTAACTTGAATTCCTAATTGAGAGGGCCTTGTAGGCCCCTTCCAACTCCCTTATTCTTTCACTCTTTCCCCATTTATTTTTTTCACTTTATTAATACCTTGTGTTTGTCCCTAGGAAGGGACTCAAAGTGGCATCTGACAGCTAAAAACCCCATGTTTGTGACCACAATAAATTAAGATATTAATATTAAAACAGGGTTAAATCTATATAATGTTAGAAAAGCCTGTTAGTTAGAAGAAATTAGAACAAATTTAAGCAATAATCAAATGGTGTTGCTTGATTCCTTTTCTTTCTCCCATGCACTGCCAGCAGATACTGTAAATAAAGCTTAAAAACCAACCATGTAAATATACTTTTCCTTCCTAAAGTGTTGGACAATATACATTTCAATACAATGTGCAGTCCAATGTAATTAAGACATATTCAAGTATTGAGAGCAGGGAATTGAGGGACATCTGACTTACAGCATTAACAGACAACATTACTGCCAGCAACCTCATCAAAAACTGCATTTCCCTAATCACCTCAATGAAATGTTGTGATGTTTTCCTAGGGAACCTGATATGCCAGCTTAAAAGTAGGGAAAGAGATTAAAACTGAGATAAGAAGATCTTTTAATTTGGTCCCCAACTGATAATTTCAGTAGAGATGCCGGTTCCAAGTTAAAGAACTCAAGTTATTTATTTCATTCCATATCCTACAAGTGAATGCTTAAGCCAAAGCATTTATCTTTTCCTTCACACCTGCCTGACCTTCATGTGGCATCATCATTTGGGCATGCTGTGCACCTGACTTTATGGGTTTGTCTGAGATTAATTCCAAGCATGCTCCATCCCATGTGATCAACGCAGGAAAGGATAGGCGAACAAGAGAGAGAGAGAGAGAGAGAGAGAGAGAGAGAGAGAGAGAGAGAGAGAGAGAGAGAGAGAGAGAGATATTGGGGCGGAATTATATCTGACGGAGCTGTTCCCACCTAATAGGCAATGTTCTACAGTGCTGATTGAAGCAAAGCTTACGGGAAATGACAAAAATAAGAATCCTTTGTATTTGCTAGACACCAGACTGCGGGTTCTTGTCTTCGGTGGTTGAGCCCAGCGCAGCACTGTAGCTGGGAGACTGCTTTGCCCTGCTATCCACGTTTGGTGTAGAAAATAACCATAACTATCTGCTCTTCAGGAGACTACAAAAGAAACTGTGCTATTCTGTGCTACAGGATGTTGTTGCAATGGTGGAGGCGGATGCTGCTAACTGAGAGAAGGACCACAGATCAGGGGTAGGAAGTGTCTAGTAAGTTGCCCTCTGAAACAGCCCAGATTCAACCCTCAACATCTTTAATTTAAAAGTTCTAACGTACTAAGTGATAAGCCTGAGGATATGAAGCGCCACTGCAGAGAACTAGAAAGAAGGTGTCAAAAATTATGTTTTAGACTACAGTTCCCAGCATCTTCCTGTTAGGGGGATTCTGAGCACTGTAATCAAAAAACATGTATTGTGGGAACTTCCAAAGCTTTCAATATTCCTTAGATGAGGTGTGTGGCTTTCCCTTATATTGCAGCCCACTGCAGGTTTGCTTGGCGGTTACTCCCACCATATATGCTAATGAGTTTATTTCCTAATAGACTTATATAAGACAGAGTTGGGAAACCTTCAGGGTGGTCCTTGGAAGACTACAACTGCTCCTATGCATACACTTTTCCTTCTAAAGTTTTTATTTATTATTTTATTTTAGAGTATTTTTACCACACCTTTTTCCTTGAAAAGGGACTCAAGGCAGCTTACAGTAATGAGGGACAATATGCAATCCAATACAATTAAGACATATTCAAGTATTGAGAGCAGGGAATTGAGGGACATCTGACTTACAGCATTAACAGACAACATTACATTAATGCAATCACAAAGTTTCTAAACACAAAGTTTATGTGATAATGTATGGTAGATAAAAGTCACATAATGGTAGTTCATCATTCAGGAAAAGCTTGCCTGAAGAGAAAGGTCATTGCCTGCCTGTTTCCAGAAAGACAGCAGAGATGGGGCAGTCCTGGCCTCTAGTGGGAGGGAGTTCCAGAGTTTGGGTGCAGCAGCCGAGAAGGCTCTTTTATGTGTTCCCACAAGATGTACCTGTGAGGGTGGCGGGATGGAGACAAAGGCCTCTCCTGATGACCTAAACACCCAAGCCAGTTCATACTGTGAGATTCAGCCTTGAGGTAGCTAGTACCCAGGTCGTACAGTGCTTTGTAGATTAACGTCATCAGTTTGAATTGTGTCCAATAGTTGATTTGTAGACAGTAGAGCTGCTTTAATAGGGTTGTAATGTGATCTCTATAACTTGCCCCAGTCAGCAATCTGGCTGCTGCATTTTGGACCTGTTGAAGTTTCCTGAGACTTTTCATCAGTAGCCCCACATAGAGCGCATTACAATAGTCTAGCCGAGACATCACTAGGGCATGTGTCACTGTGGCCACCATGGTAGGAAAGGGGGCCACCATTACTGCCAACAACAGGGGACTCGGTAAGCCCAAGACCCACTTCCTGGAGACAAAGAGCAGTGCAGTATTTACTGAATATTTAACTATTGAATATTTAAAAGTGTTTTAACATCAATTTTATTTACCACTTTAAATATAATGCTTGCTTAATTCTTTTTAAATGTTTATATTATAGTACCTACTCTTTTTAGTGTTTGATTGAAGGTTGATTTTCAATGATGCAACCCGCCTTGGGTTCTGGTTAAGGAGAAAGGTGGGATAAAAATATCTGAAATAAATAAATTCAATCATGATATTTATTTCTTTATTTATTAAAATCCTTTGTGGAGAAGTATCCATTACAAAGGAGCACTCATTACTGATTGGAAGACAACCTGAAGGGCTGGTTGGGTTTTTTTTTTTTTTTTTGACAAAATCTAGGTACCAAAAGAAAATAAATGAGAAACAAAAATAAGAGAAGAGGAAGAGAAGAGGAAGAGGAAGAGGAAGAGGAAGAGGAAGATTAGAGTAGAGTAGAGTAGAGCAGAGTAAAGAAGAGAGAGAAGAGAGAGAAGAGTAGAGAAGAGAAGAGAAGAGCAGAGCAGAGCAGAGCAGAGAAGAGAAGAGAAGAGAAGAGAAGAGAAGAGAAGAGAAGAAGAGAAGAGAAGAGAAGAGAAGAGAAGAGAAGATAAAATGGTGGCTGTTGGGAAGGAGAGTAGAACTCCATAGCAGCGCGTCTTCAGCATGGGCAGGCTGTTTAGCCTCCCTGCTTTTGCTTGAAGTCTGCTTCCGTTTCCAGAATGCCTCTCTGAATCTTGTCAGCCACTTCACTTCCTTTTCATTATAATTTCCCCCTACTCCTCTTTTTTTTTTTTTTTTTGCTCCTGGATGTGCTTTCCTTCCCCTGCTTTCCTCTCTCTCTGTCTCAGCCCAGCAGGTTCAAGACTTCAAAGGGGAACCTGAATAGATGAAGAATCAAAGATCATAACCCAGAGCAATAGCTCAGAGAAAAAACGTACATTAAGTAGAGGCACAGAAGCCCAATATGAAATAATTATCTCCCTTCCATTTGTTAGATAGACAGATCTAAAGCTGAGCACCATGCTTTCATTAGCTGGCAAGAGAAAGGCCTTTGAAAGGGACTTCATTAAAGAAGTCAAGAGACAGGAAAATCCTCCACGCAGTAAGTGTTTACTCTGAGTTAAAGAGTTGCAGAGACAGAGGAAGCAGCCCTGGCTGCATCTGCAGCAGGGGAAATAGCTGTAGTTCATATGCACATTATGTTTTAGAGATGCATTTTCATTCTTTCCCTGTTCCGGCACAGCCTCGTACCATCAGTTACCTTCTGGGGCCTCTATCCAGCAAATATTGTATCAGGCTCTATCTATCTATCTATCTATCTATCTATCTATCTATCTATCTATCTATCTATCTATCTATCTATCTATCTATCTATCTATCTATATTGCAGAATCTGAGGACAGATTACAACACCATTTAAAACAATTTTAGAATTCAAGAGAATTAAAACCATTTAAAACAAAACAGCACAAAATAAAAACATTCAGGCATCAGAAACATTGAAACAAAACCTATTTCCGCATCTTCTTTTCTTCTACAGTTTCTTTGTTCTTCCTCTTAATTCAGGAGGTCCGCAGTGGCCAGCTGACCACTACCACCACCACCACCACCTGGCATTATAGGCTGGCTGTTTTTTTTGTTCCAGTTAACGCATGGGTCTGGATTTCTCTTAAAAGCCAAGATGTTCCAGGAAGGGTGAGCAACCGTCTATGCCTTTGAAAAATTGCCCATAGCAGCTGCAGAGATCTGTACACTCCTGGACTGCATATGCTATATTGCGCCTCTTGTGTTTTGGTATCGGGTTCTTTGGGTGGACAAGTCTCTGCCTTAGTGTGTTTGTGGGTTTTAAGTTTGCTGAAGTTCCCATGACTACCAACCAGGAAGTAGTAAAGCCCCCTCGTTACTGAAAGACCTCCAGTCCAACAGTGAGATCTGTTTGATATCTGATAAGTAGAGATGGGCACGACTCAAAAATGGTGTTTCGTTTGTCGTTTGGTCGTTTAGGGGTCCGTTTCGGTTCGTTTTCGTTTTCGTGACATTTTTTGAAAAAAAAATCGTTTTCGTTTCGTTAGGTAATGAAACGAAAAAAATGAAAACGAAAATGAAAAATTGCTGTTTCGTTAGCGTTCTTTTTAGTTCAGTGCATTTGCTGCAACGAAAACGAAAAACACGGCAAATTTGGTCGTTTCGTTTTCATTTTCGTTTTGGTTTTTTAAAAAAAATTGTTTCGCTTTCGTTGCGTAACGAAACGAAAAAACGAAAACGAAAACAAAAAATCGCTCATTTCGTGCCTATCTCTACTGATAAGCATGGAAAGATATTGGAAGCATTGACCCCTTGCAAGAATGCCAGGAAAGTCAGATGCTCAGTCAAAGATCTGCGGCCGCATGGAGGTCAAAGGAGAAGAAGCTCTAAACCAAATTGGGAAGTGATTCAACATTCATTCGGTCTTGTGTTTCATTGTCTGTGGTTCTCAGTTTCTCTAGATGAGACTCTCCTGTATTGGTAAAGTTTATATTTGAGTCAACCGACACAATCCCTCAGTACTGTCTGCTCTTTAGTGTTCTGGAATAAACTGGGTAAGCTGGCAAAATCAGCCTTCAATTTCATGCAACTGATATTAAAATAAGGGAGAGTTGTATACCAGTTGAAAGACATTTGCGATTGCAAATTAAAAACAAAACAAAACCCTCAGCTGTGTGGTTCATGGATTTCTATTTGAATCCAAATTCAAAAGGACACTTGAAGTTACAAGCAACTTCTTTATTGGTGCTCATGCCAAGGACTTGGGTACACAAATTGTAGCATTTTGTTGTTATAATTGCTCGTGTTGTGTGTTATATAACCGTGAATAAGAAGAGACTCATTTTATGAAATTCTGTTTGCAAAGTTCACCCATAGAGACTGAGGTAAACAAACAGCCCCATAGAACTTAAAAGTGTTACACTAGCACATCACAGGTTTAATGTGGTTTCGTCCAAATCCTGAAATCCTTCAGCTATCAGATTCGAGTATAGGTTTGCACAGTGTTAATTACGTTTATTTAGCTCAGAAGAAGATGAATTAACCATCACATTAGATTATTTTCTAATTTATTCCACTAAGAATAAATTTCTCCTCTGATAGCTGCATTACATAAAGGTTGAGTATGGCCCTGAGGTTTTGAGTGGCAGCAGGAATTTAATCACAATTAAAATTTGATATGCCGAAGGGATAGATGAGAGACTAAAGTGAATCATTTGCTTAATTTCTTCAGGAAGTGCTTTAAATATTTTATGGACACTGAGGAGGTTTGTATTTCTTGACATTCCTCATGTAATGGAATCCCCAGGGAGGCCAGGCCCTGGCCTTTTACATTATGTTTCCTATATGTTCTTTCCTCTCATTATTAGCCATTCAGGACATTCACTGGATAAAGTTTCACATTGTTTTGCTTTTTTTTCAAATATATCTAAATTCTGGGTTATTTACAGAACTGGACTTATTTTTCCTTAAAGAAAGCTGCTTTAGATCTATATTTGCCTCTGTGCAATAATGTGAGATTAAAATGTACCTTTGCATAATTATAGCACTTCCAGGATTAGATTACATACAACCTTTTTAGGGCTTCCATGGTTGTATAGGTTGCCATCAGTATAGACAAATGCTGGATGTGGAACATAGCAAATACTTGTTCCGTTTTTTGCTATACTACTCTTACCGTTCTTTGCGTTCCAGCTGCTTTTTAAATTTCCTTCAAGCTCCAAGCCATCGATTCTTCTCCATCCCACATGAAAACTGGTATTCCAATTACACCAAGAGATGCGTTTGTTTGTGCACTTTTCCTAATGTATTCAGTTCTCTGCACTTTCATCCCATTGACTGGAGGATGTCAATACGGAGCAATAAATAAGTACACTGTACAGTCCTTTTTCCATTGTGTGCCCTTAAAGCCATTCACTTTTTTAAAAAGGTGTGTGCGATTTCACATGTGCAGAAAGTCAGCAAGCTCCATAAATGTGCGAATGTCTCAGACAAGATGCCATTTCTTTTGGAATGGCTCCGGGGAGGTGTGAAGTGGCTCATTTCAGCAAGCAGGTTCTGTCTTTGGCTAGCCAAGATCTTTGCTCTGCAAAAGCTTTCTTTTGCCTGAAAACCCTCCACCACCCACCCCACCCAAGTCCATGCAGTAGGAACCCCTGGACCCTCTAAGTAACTTTTTTTGGGGGGGGGATACTATGGTACGGAACGGTGGGAGAAATGTCACTTCTGCCAGCCGAACTGCACAGAGCTGCATCTGGATCAGATCCACTGTATTCTTTTATCAGTTAAGAAGTCATAGCCGGATAATATTCATAAAAATAAGTTGAGCTAACAGTCAGGATCAACATATTTGTTTTGTGGGTGCCGTTTTCCTTATCTGGCTTGTGCATCCCTCCCTCTCCTCTTGAGCAGAATAAACAGAAACCCTCTTCAGTCCCTTTTATTGAAACTGAAACATAGGACTTTAAAATGTCAAGACTGCCTTCAAGCCAAAAGGGGGTGAAAATAATGCTGCAGTTATTTTCTTCTTGCTGTTTGGTGTATTGGAAGCAGACTGCCCCCACCCTCCGAATAAGAGTGAATGTGATGCAAAGAACAGCACTGGCTTACCAACCCAGTAAAACCAAGCAACCAGGTAAAAACGGTCTGGCTTAACACCACAATCATCTCTCTCTCTCTCCATTACACAGTTATCACCGTTGGATACTGCCGTGGCTCCGTTTGGCACAACCATCGGGTCTCGAATTTAGTTAAGTCACTTCTCTGTTTGAGATCTCGAACATTTTCCGTCTGATGAACTACAGCAGGAGAACTCTCTAGTTTGAGGTTGCCAAATCCCTCCATATCAACCCTATCATTCCATAGGCTTGACCCATGATGACTGCCGTTGGTTTGTTTTTCATGGCTTCAGAGACTAGGACTCGGGGCAATGGCTTCAAACTACAGGAAAAGAGATTCCATTTGAACATTAGGAAGAACTTCATGACAGTTAGAGCTGTTTGGCAGTGAAATATGCTGCCACAAAGGGTGGTGGAGTCTCCTTCTTTGGAGGTTTATAAGCAGAGGCTGGATGGCCATCTGTCGGAAATATTGTGATGGGGTTCCTGCATGGCAGGGGGTTGGACTAGATGGCCCTTGAGGTCTCTTCCAACTCTATGATTCTATGATTCTATGATTCTATGAACTATGTTGTGTGGATGCTTCCTGAGCTGTTCTAGGCAATCTCGTACACCGTCTTCTATAGCAGCAGCTGCAGAAATCATATTGTCCACAGCCCTCTCCAGATGAACTGCGGAAAGGAACCTCTACCTCAGAGTCCTTTTCCCTGTTCGTTTTACCTCAGTCAGGGTTCTGTGTCTATTCGAATCTGTTAGTGTTCAGTAATGTTAGACTTAGGAAATAATTAAGTAATGGCAGTGCCAGTGTTCTGAGTGCTTAATTAACCAGTCAGTTATTTAAGAAAATAATGAAGCTAATAAGTTAAGGTGAATTGCTGTATAGCTCAGTGGTTTAAGCGTCTGGCCACGGATCCACCATTTGAAAGTTTGATTCCCCACTGTGGCTCCTTGACAGGAGGTCAACTCAATGATCCATAGGGGCCCTTCCAGGTCTGCAGTTTGGAGATAATTGTTGAACTGTGTAACAAATGAATATGTTTCATTGTATTCTGATAGGAAGATTTTTCTAAGCAAAAGAGATACATTTGATGTTCTTTTTAAAACCAGAGTCTTTGCAATTCTGCAGTGAAGACTCAGCTCATGACCTGAGTTCAATCTTGGGCTCAGGTAGCCGGCTCAAGGTTGACTCAGCATTCCATCCTTCTGAGACTGGTAAATCGAGTAGCCAGTTTGCAATGTGTCACCTGCATAATCAAATTGTAGACCACCCCAGAGAGAGCTTTAAGCACTATGGATTGGTATAGAAGCAACGTACATTTCTTTTCTTTCTGTGATCCAAACCATGCACATACCATATCTAATTGCCAGTGTGGACAAGCCCTAAGTCACTTCCCTGTGTAGAAGATTATTTCTCTTTCCGTTCTTTCCCCCGCAAGGGTAAGGAAGCATTGCCTGCCTGAAGGCTTCATTCCCTTACCATAAATCTTGAAATGGGTCACAAACACACACACACACACACACACACACAACGCTGGGCATGCTAAAGCCACCGACCACCCCACTCATCCACGTGTAGCCACACAACCCATTCATTCAAATCCACCTGCCTGAGTCACACAAACAATCTAACGCCACTTGTGATTCATGCTTTGATCAGCCAAAAGCGCTAGTTCAAATTTCTCACTCCTTCCTCTTTCTCATATGTCTCTTTCCTCAGAAAAGCCAACCCATTCTTCCTGGTGTTTCTCTTCCTTGGGCAGGATGACTCAGACTAACATAAGGGGTCTGGTTCTGATATGCTCAAATCCTAAGTCCTTTGTTATTCTTTAGTGACACTAACATGGGGGGGGGACCGAAATGTCTGTCCACCGTCCAGGCTTCAGGGACTGAAAAGGGATTACAGGTGGATCTGCTATGAACCTAACGAAACCTAAGCTTCAGGAGCCCTAATCCTGGAGGGGCTCCAGAAGTGATTGTAGTTCTGATTAAAAAAAACAAAAAAAGTGGCCATCCTTTGTGGAACAACCCCATTGGAGAAGATGACAGTGCTTAAGCAGACCCCCTTCACTGGTTGGGAAGCCCTCTGCCCCCAAATGTTCAAGCTCCAGAGCCCAAAACTTTGGGTCTGCCACTGAAAGGGATTGTCCTTTAATCAATTCTGTTACAAGCAAGAACGCGGTGTTTGCCCAGCATTTAGCAGCAGTGCTAAATGGCTACTGGACACGTACAAACCCTCACACACACCCCGATGAAGAACTAGAAAACAGCTTTCATTGTCATGTGCCCTGATGATAACACCACATCCAAAATCAGATATACCTAGAGATGTAAAATTTCTGGAAATTTTGGAGCCATGGAGGGGAGAAATTTGGCAAAAAAAACAGAAAAATGGGGGGGGGGGTCCCCTGTCCCCCCCCACCCACAAAGCTTCTGGAAATTTGCATCCTTAGATATGACTAAATCATAGAATCATAGAATAGTGGAATTGGAAGGGGCCTATGAGGCCATCAAAAAACTGCTACCACACTTCTGATTTAAAACGCCTTTTCCTTTAGAACAAGGCATCTTAAAAATCACTGTCTGGTTTTCGAAACGATTTATCTCAAGAACTCCCTTGGCCACACCCATTTTTGGCCACTGTGGTGCTTTTTCTTGCAACGGCCACTGGGGGTAGTGTTGTTGTTTTTTGCATCACTTCCTGTGCCTCCCTTTGAAGCGATTTAGTGTTAGTTGCGGACATAGTAAGTCGCTTTTTCCCTCGTTGTCCCCAATTCTTAACCATTTTCCTTTCATAAAACAGCGGATTAATCAAGTGGAATCTGGAAAGTTGATTGCTAGGTACCCGCTTAAGTGCGAACTGCAGAATAGGTGTTACAACCATGTGACCCCTGGAGGAGAAAAGGTGATCCAAAATAAAAAGCGGCGGCTCACGGAAGTGCGGTAGCAGTCAAGTTCAACTCCTTGCTCCATGCAGGAATGCAAATCAAAGGATATCTGCCAGGTGGTTGTCCATATTTCTCTGGAATGCCTCCAGCGTTGGAGGACTCACTACCTCTTGAGGCCATGTGTTCCATTGCCGTACTATTCTAGCAGTTAGGAAGTTTTTCCTGATATTTATCCAAAGGCTGGGTTCTCTTAACTTGAGCCCATTGTTGCGCATCCTGTACTCTGGTACAATTGAGAACAGATCCTGCTCCTCCTCTGTATGGCAGCCTTTCAAAGAAATACCACGTTTATTTATTGTACTGCTCTGGGTAGTTCGCAACAGAATAAAACACAGCAGACATAAATTAGATAAAACTAGCAAACAACACTCAATCAGAAAACTCCAAGAGGCATAAATTACAGGCTAAAACATGGCACATGAGGCATATCACAAACATAGTAGCAAAAACAAATGAGCCAACATCAGACAGGGGTGCCAAGAAAGGCCACTCTGTAAAGCAAAGTGATCTGCTTATCTACCGCCCCATACCACTTCAAGTAGTCTCTGCGCAGTTTACAGCTTTTAATTACAGTGTGTAGGCTACACATTGCCCCCCCCTGCCCAGCAAGCTGGGTACTCATTTTACGGACCTTGGAAAGATGGAAGGCTGAGGCAACCATGAGCCTGCTACCTGGAATTGAACCCCAGGTCGTGAGCACAGTTTTACCTGCAGTACAGGTATTTAACTACTGCGCCATGAGGCCACTCTGTAAAGCAGGGGTGGGAAACTTTCAGCCCTCCAGATGTTTTGGACTCAAACTCCCATAGTCCTTTATCATTAGTAATATAGCCTCAGAATACTGGAGTTTGAGTCCAAAACATCTAGAGGGCCAAAGGTTTCCCAGTCCTGCTGTAAAGCAATGTTTTCAGGAATCCTTTAAATGCTGGGAGAGAGGGAAGGAACCAGCACAGCTCTACCTGTAGTTGGTTCCAGAGGGCTGGTGCCACAGCAAAGAAGGCCCTATTTCTGGTGGATGATTTACTGGCCTCCTATGGTGTGGCCACCCAAAAGAGTATTGCCTTTGACAATCACCTATAAAGCCCTTTGTATGTGCCAATTAACAGCCAAATTAGGAGGAAGAAAAGAGAAACAGAAGGTAACTTGTACAAGATGGTTTATTAGCAGCAACAGCTGTTAGTCATTGCAGACCAAAATCAAAGAAAAAGAAAAAGAAAAGAAAAGACACAAAACATGTGGCACCTTAACTTTCATATTTTAATGTAACGTTTCGTGGACACGTCCACTTCTTCAGATATATAGCAGTTTTTCTTTGATTTTTGCCTGCAATTCTTGAAAAGACTAACACGGCTACCCTCTCTGAAACTTCAGCTATTAGTCAGGTGGCTGGAGGATTCTTGAATCATAGCGTTAAAAAAAAAAACTTGTCCAAGCTCTGGGTGGGAAACATTTTCCAGACTCTGGCCGGCTTCGTGAGGATGTCACATAGTACAAATACTACAACTGCGAGTTTCTTGCCTTCACTTTGATACCATGCAATTCAAAAGAAGGAAGTTATTTTCATGAATGCAAAGAAACTGGCCTGAAGAAGAATGATGCCAGCCTGTAAGGCGGTTACTTCACATCCCGTTCATCCCTCCTTGCTGTCCCGTTTGGGACCGGTATAAAAAAAACTTACTTCACGTCCATAGCGCGACAGCAAAAAGTTGTCTTGACCACGCCCCCGGAACCGGGAATAGAGCGTGACAAACCGTACCTGCCCCTGGGCTCGGGAATTCCTTTGTCTCTGTTCCTGGTCCGGGACAAGGTCCCATGAGGTAACAACTGTCACGCAATGAAGGTAATCTTCCGCTCGTGAACTTGCATGTATCCATTTCTCTCGTACATTTGAGTGCTGTAGATCAACATTTCGAATAGACGAAGCACAGGGGGTGTGGTGCACCCTTTATTTTTATGTTTTTTTCTTTCAAAAAAGCAGATCTTATCACAAAACAAGGCCATGAATTGACGTCACGAGACAAGTTATCACAACCGTGAGTAAACAGAAACAGGGACTGAACAGGGACAAAACCACATGACCGTGAACAACGCTGTCACGGTACAAACGTAATCACGGAAGAAGGTAGGACGTGAAGTAACCGCCAACGAGTGACCAATTCATGGTGAAGAAGGATGAGTATGATCAAGGAAAATGTAACAGAAACATACGGGAGGCAGGGGACTAACCTCAGGTTATTTGTTGCAGTCTTGCTCATCTTCTTAATGAATAATAACCTTCCTCAGCATGACTCCATTTTCTGGGGAAAAAAATAGCAATAATCACAAACATCAACCTTTGTTCAGGTGTTGTGTTTCCCCTCTAGCTTGCTAAGTAGCAGAGACAATTCTGGTCACGCATCCATTTTTCCTGAACATTAGCTTGCCATCCAGAGATTGTCTTGAGGCTGCCTTGAGGAAACAGCAAGCCAGAGAAACTCCACTGACAAAGAGTATTTGTTTTCATTTATTTTAGAGTAATTTTACCCCACCTTTCTCCTTGGAAAAGGACCCAAGGCAGCTTATAGTAATGAGGGACAATATACCATCCAGTACAATTAAGATATGTTCAAGTATTGAGAACAGGGAATTGAGGGACATCTTATGGCATTAAAAGGCAACATTACATTAAAGCTACAAGAGAACGCAAGCAGCTAAAGAGAGACTAAAAATTCCATGTAAAAGTTATGAAAACATAGTGTCAAGGGAGAAGTCCTTGCTCCACAGCATGCAGAGAACAACACCAAACCACTAACTGAAACTATTTGTCCATTCCTCTGGTGCCATCCCAGTAGAGCTAAGAGCCCAGGAGCACTCAGTGGGGGGCAGCAATACTCTCCATGGATTCCTTATAATCCAGTGCCCAGTGAGTTTCCATGGCCAGGTGGGGGGATTTGATTCCTGGTCACCAGAGTTCTAGTCCGTCACTCTGTCCACTACAATGCACTGGGAAATTCTGAAATCGTTCAACTCATTAAAATAAAGTCCTTTTTGTCACGGGTGGGGAATGTTTGACACCTTGATTTACCAGCAATAATAGACTTCTGGGAGGCTTGTTTTTCATGTTCATTTACATTGATTTACTGTCCTCTTGACATTTTAATAAGTTCATCTGCCTATGTGCTGTTGTGGTAAAAGTAGACAGTGACACCCACTGTCCAATTTGTAACACAACGACAAGAGACTTGATCTTTCTGTTATGCTGTTGGTTCTTCGCCTTTTTCTCTGGGAAGATAGCCTGCTATATCCAGTGGACTTGACATAGGTTTCAGAGAGGCCTTTACTTCACCCAGAATCACAGTGTTCCATTCCTAGAGTCTAGCAAAGAGTTTTTAAGGAATTAAACAGCTTTGATGAAAAGGCTAATTAATTGTATATTTATACGATGCAGAAGAAGACAAAAGTGACAGAAATATGTGTTTTCCTCTCTCTAAATATAGCTTGTCTCTGTCTTTCATATTTCCCCAGTCCCCTCTCTCCCCAACACCCACACCGTTCTGTCTAAAACTGACTTTCCATTTGTCTCAGCTTTCAAAAGTCCCATTTACCTGTCCAGTGAAATTGAAACAAAAGAAGGAAAAGAGACATACTTTCTAACACAGAAGTGAATAAGCTCAGTCCCACTGAAATCAAGGGATCCGTGTGCGTGCTTGTTTCTGCACCGCTGTTTGGCCGAGATATAAGCAAAGTAAGCTATGCCGGAAGGCCTGCAATTTCATGGTCGATACACATAGTCCATCACTGCATGACAGGTGAAGAGATTAACAGCCATAAATACATAATCAAATAAGAGAAAAAACCGATGCACTGCTTTGAGTAACTGCAGCAGCAGCTGTTGTTGTCGTGGATAGGAGGTGCCCCATTCCTTCTCTTTTCAAATCGTAAATGTGATCATCGGATCCAGTTAACTCTAGTGGCTCCAACTGCTGCTACAAAGCTCTCTTGCAATTAAAAACAATGAAACATCAAGCCTGTATATACTTACGTGCAGTATTGTTGCCTCCTGCTATTGGCAACCTGGTGAATGAATGACTTCCAAAATGCCTTCTCCTCAATAAGTTCCACTCTGCTCCTTGTGAACTCAAGGCTGTGTCTTTATGATGCCCAATAGCTCTCCCTGGAAATAAGCACCCAGACAATAATCTCTACTTGTACACAGTCTCTGTGTTCTGTTTGCCTCCACTGACCTGGGAGCCACGACTATACCAGCAGGGCCAAATTGCTTCTGTTTGGCTCTCCTAAGGTTTGACTTGCTGCCTGTATTATGGTGGAAATTGCGGTCAGTGATCACACAGGTTCTGTGGATGGATTTGCGACTTCAGGGTTTACACTCAATGCAATGCAAGTTGCACTTCAACTCCCCCTTAAGAGCATAAGAAGAGCCATGCTGGATCAGGCCAAAGGCCCATCTAGTCCAGCTTCCTGTGTCTCACAGTGGCCCCACCAAATGTGTTTGGGAACACATGAGACTAGATATCTGTCTCCTGATACCACTCCCCTGCATTTGGCCCTTGAAGTACCCTGGTTTTAAGCCCGGAGATGGTTTGTAACCTGTGATGGACTTTTCCTCCAGGAATCTGTCCAATCCCCTTTTGAAGGCATCCAGGCCAGATGCCATCACCACATCCTGTGGCAGGGAGTTCCACAAACTAACAGCGCGCTGGGTGAAAAAATATTTTCTTTTGTCTGTTCTCACTTTCCCAGCCCTCAATTTGAGTGTACGTCCCCTAGTTCTGGTATTTTGTGAGAGGGAGAACAGCGTCCCTCTATCCACTTTACTCATGCCCTGCATTATTTTGTACATCTCAATCATATCCCCCATCAGGTGCCTTTTTTCCAGACTAAAGAACCCCAAACGTTTTAGCCTTTCCTCATAAGGGAGGTCCCCGAGACCAGTAATCATTTTAGTCGCGCTCTTCTTCACAATTTCCAGTTCCACTATGTTTTTTTTTAGATGCGGTGGCCAGAATTGTGCACAATACCCCAGGTGCAGCCTTACTATTGTTTTGTACAATGGCATTATAATGTTGGCTGTTTTATTTTATTTTCCCCCTTCCCACCTTCGCAGAACCTTTTAGGGTTCACTGTCAAGCTGTTTAGTTTTGGAAGGGACTATTCAGGAAAAGGTGGCAACATTCCATAGTTCTTCTCAATGTATACAGAAATGCCACATACCCCATCTGTCACTAAATTAGTATACCAGTCCTTGTGATAAGGTGATAAAGTGAAGGATTGCTAATCTCATATGTACAAATTTACAAGGAAACATAGGATGGTTGTGGAGGAGAATGTGGTAGTAGGCGATCCTGTGGTCCTAAACATTATGCCCCAAGAACCTGTATCACCAAAAACATCACTCACCAATATGCCTAGTGCCTTTACGAGAACGAATCAACAAAAAATCTGTTTGAGTCATTCTGGCTTGAACAAAAATAGAACTCCTCTGCCACTGAGAAAACCAGTTGAAATCAAGTGTTGCATTGCATGATCAGAAAAAAAAATACTGCTCTCTTGGCATTTGATCATCTAGTCACAGCCTTACTCTTAATGATTGGTGAGGAAGATATTTCTGGAGCATTTGACAAGGAGGATTTTTTTCACATGTAGGTCCTGTGATCCCTCATTCCAACTGCATGGTCACCAGTCAGAGGTATGCATTTGGGGTGGGTGGGTGAGGGTTTCCTTTGGACTACACATCCCAGAATCCACCCCCTCTGTAGGCAGTTGTAGCCAAGAAAAACACTTCCCTGCACACTTCAAAATTACCAGCCAACCTCTTTTGGAGTGACTCTTTTGCTAGGTGAAAGCGCCGGGGGGGGGGGGGACGACAGAATAAAGATTCTTCCATGAAGAATACTGATGCTTTTTTCATTTAATGTATTGGGGAAAATAAAAAGGAATCATTCATAAGGGCTTGAAAACGGCATCTAGGTTCATACGTGCCAGGATGTTGCTGCACTTTTGGTAAGCTGCCAACTGAAAGAGCCAACTCCATAGAAAAGTATCACATTTCAGGTGGTTTCAGGTCAAGGTGTGTTGTTACCATGGTTGGTTGCCCATCATGGGTCATTCATAGATGCAAGCAATCATAATGCAACAGGCAAGCGATAGCCAAATAAACCACGATGCTAGAGTTGTTGCTGGTATGTCGTTATCTGTCATGATCAAGTCCAGGAAATGCTTGATTGCTCCAAGTCAAAAGAAGATGGCGTTGCTTTGTGTGGCAGAGAAACAAATAAGTCTGTGGTTTTTTGTGTGTGGGGACTCTTATTAATATGTCCTTTAAAAGAAAGGGAAACTACCCTTGGCGAAGCAAAAACAAACTGGCTGTTCCCAATGCTTGTGGGATGAGCAAAGGTTGACATTACAAAAGCGTAGTGCAATGTAAAATATTACTTTCGTATCTACTTGCAATAAGGAATGGGAACTGGAGTTAAGGACTGGGAGGCTAATGCCGGTGAATGTACTGGAACCCAGATGCTAACTATTCCAAATGCCAGTTACTTTGTACATCAGAGGTTCTTAGCCTTGTACTCAATGCAATTCAATTCAATTCACCTTTATTGGCATAAATATTTTAAAACAGAGATGCAGTTACATAAAATGTAAGCCAATCTCAGGGTCTAAAAGGAATAAGTTAGTCTAAAGTTGAAGTAAATCTTTGGCTTGTAAAAGGAACAGGGTTATTTTTCTGATGGATCAATAATAAATATTTGGCTACTGACTCTGTCAGGCTGGGATTTTTGTCAGCAAAAAGGCGTGAAGCAATGATCTCTGGGATAGGTGGGAGTTTGGAAATATAGGGGCCAAGTAATTGTTGACGAATGGTGTGATGTGATGGACAATGTGTCAAAATATGGGAAACAGAGTCAGTTTCTAGCCGACAAAACTTGCACAGTTTATTCTTATAAGTGGTTTTAGAATATCTGCCAAGAATGACAGCAGAGAGAAAGATAAGATTTAGATCTTATACAGAAGCCTTGTACTCCTTGTGTTCAATGATAACAGTTCTCCAAGATCTCAAGGATAGTGTAGTGCAGTGGTTCTCAACTTGGGGTCCCCAGATCTACTTGGACTAAAATTCTCAGAAGCCTTCACCACCAACTGTGCTAGCTAGGTTTTCTGGGAGCTGCAATCCAAGAACATCTGGAGACCCAGGTTTGAGAATCACTTCATAAATCAGAGAGGGTTTTGAAGAAGAGCATCTCTTATAATGCAGAGTATCTGGGATGCCTTGATCTTGAATTAGCACCATTATCTTTCGGAAAGATTTTTCTTCTTCTTCTTCTAGACGTTAATACAGTTAGAACCTTCTGAGGGAGACTGTTGAGGGCAAGATGTCCTTGTTGGTCCTCTTCAATCTTGCAGCGGCCTTTGATACCACTGACTATGGTATCCTCCTGGGAGGGTCTTTGGGTTATGGATTGGAATCCTGTCTCGGGCCTGGCTTTGATCCTTCATAGAGGTTAGCCTTCAGAAGGTGCAGCTTGGTGAGATGATGTCCACCCCTTGGGCCCTCAGTTGTGAGGTTCCATTGAAGTTGATCATCTCACCAGATATACTTATCGTCTCCTCCTCCTCAGTTTTGGAGCTTTTTGTCATCTGCACACACATGATACCCAGCTCTCTTTTAATCCTTCTGCAGTGGATGTTGTCCCCTCCCTGGAGACCATGCGAGGCTGAACCCAGACAAGATGGAAGTCCTGTGGTGGGGGGCCCTAATTTCTGGGGATTGGAAACCTCCTTCTCTTTTAGGGGAGTGACCTGGAGTACCTGGATTCCCAGGTAGCATCTCTGGTCTGTTTCACCTACTTTCATCTGAGGTGGATAGCCCAGCTGCATTCCCCCCAACCCCTGACACTGTGGCCCTGGCTACACTCATCCATGCAATGGTAATCTCAAGATTAGACTAGTGCAATGGTCTCTACATGGGCCTGCCTATCATGCTGATGCAGGAGTTCCAGCAAGTCCTGAATACAGCGGCCAGATTGCTAACAGAGATGAGGAAATATCAACACATATCCCCCACTCTGGTCACCCTACATTGTTTACCTGTTCGTTTCAGCCTCAGCTTCCTCCAACTCTATGATTCTATGATTCTATGACTCTATGATTCAAGGTGATGATGTTCACATACAAAACGCTAAATGGTTTGAAACCTCCGTACTTGACAGAATATCTTCTTCCAGTGACAACTGCCTGTATCACCTATTCTTCACAGGCAGGATGGTTGAGGATCCTGACCCTGAGAGAGGCACAGAAAGAAAATACTAGTAACTGTGCCTTCTCGCTGCATGCCCTCTCCATCTGGGAACCTTCGTTTAAATGGTCATTAAATACATGGCTGTTCAGGTAGGCTTTCCTACAAACAGCTTATTGGAGTCCTGTCTTTCAGCTAAAGAACTCAGCTCTGCCCTCTGTTTTCTTTTAAATCTGTAAATCTAAATCTAAATTTAATTTAATGTTTAAAATTATGGTGTTGGTGCTGTATTTTAATATTAATGTTACTTTTTCTTTTCTTGTCCTTTGATTGTATTACTTGTGTTACTTATGTTTCTTTTTTTTTAAAATTGGTTTATAGTATTTGCATATTTTACTGTTGTTAGCTGCCCAGAGTGGCCTTTTAGGCCAGTTCAATGGGATGTAAATGCAATGATAGATAGATAGATAGATAGATAGATAGATAGATGTTGTTAGATGCTTTCTGTTATTCTTTTTTTATTTGTTTGATATCTACTCACTTAATTTTTTGCTTGTTTTGATGTTTATCTGTACTTTTATAATGCTGACCATGTGGCTTCTGGGCCGAGTCGGTGCTTTTAAATTTTTTAACAATTTTTAATTTTTAAAAAAAGTCCCCGATCAAGGGGGCTTTTTCTTTTCACAGCTGAGAGGCACTTGCTTTGCAGCCCCGAAGGTCAGGACTCCGGAGAACTCTGTTGGGACTCAAGGCAAGGTAAGTTCCAGGAACGAAAAACGAAATGAACGAAATGGAAATCTCCGTTTCATTTCATTTCGTTTTTCTTTGATGGGTTGGTTCATTATTCGTTTCACTAGCTAACAAAACGAATAATGAAACAAATTAAAAATTCATTTCGTGCCCATCTCTAGTACTAATGTAAAATGCCCAGAGTGGCCATATACATTCAATCTGTCAAACTGATTTGTCCTTCTGGATGACCAGAGCTGTTTTCATTCGTTTGTGTGCCTGCTGTGGTAAAGGGCTACACTGCATCCTTTCACAGACCATCTGAAGCTCCCCAGGGCTCAGCCCCTCCCTGCCAGAGTCTTCCTCTGAGGAAGAAAGCCAGGGCCGTTACTTCACGAGCCGCTCGCTTCGCGGCTAGCCTTCTTTTCTGTGCGAATCGATCGTTTCAGTCCGCACGCTCCTCCTTTTCGGCTGCGATGCCACCCCGACCACGCCCCCTTTACCGTGCTCCAAGCGGGGCGAGTGGTTCCCCTGGCTGCTGCCGGGAATCTTTTCGCTTCGCATCTTGCTTCGCTCCCAACATCATGTGTGGTCTCGGTTTTTGGCTTTTATTTCAAGTTTTTTAAAAAAATATTCAAACAGGGATATCGATGCATCGCTATATCGTTTCATCACTTTGCGCTGTGTTTCCTTCCTCGCTCGAGTAGGGGCGGCGGCGGCGGCGGCGGCGGCGGCGGCGGCGGCGGGAGCAGGAGGAGCCGCTGCCGCCTCACCCGGCCAGAGCAGGGCACCCGGGGCAGGCAGCGTGCAAGTGGCAGAGGGCGGGCGGCTGTGCCATGCGGGGCTCCCCCCGAGTAGCGGCGGCGGCGGGGGGGGGACTGCCAATGATGCCAGGAAACAGTTGAAATCAGTAGAGCCATTGCAACTGACAGTCCAGCATCAGTGCATCGATACGCCGTCGGTAGGAATTTTTTTTAAAGGACGGATGGGAAATAACGAACATTGAAAAGTGGCATGCGAATGCGAAGGGAGCACGTGAGGTTGTCCTCGAATCGGTCCTAAAACTGCAGCTCGTGAGTACTGAGAAACAGGGGCGGGAGCGAAGCGAGAACACGTGACCGCCACGTGACCGCCTCCGAATTCAAATCGAAGGCAATATCGCTGCGCCGCGCCTCGTGAAGTAGAAAGGGGCTTGCAGTCCCAGCAACACCCTTAGAGACACAGGGGGACAGAGGCCAGCCCTCTTGGAGAAAACCCATCATCCTTTGCAGGCGACAGGGAGGCTCCAAGGACCAAAGGCTTCCAAGCCCGAGAGAATATAAACAAGTAAAAGAGTCAGGAAACTTGAGTGCATCTGAGGCAAAGCCATCGTCTCCCTCAGGCACGGCTCAGCTGCACCAAGTCACTGAGTAGCTGCAGTGATGGAATGGGGTACACATACCACTGCTCAACAAATACAGGACACAAAAGCCAAGCTGCTGAAACCATTGGTTTTATCCCATCTGTCTTTTCTTCCTCCTTTGGGTCTTTGGCACTCATTGCCTGATTGATTACCCATCTTCGTCTGATTGATTTCCCCACCTTCATCTGATATGGAGTGGTCACTGACCTCTCTTCTGGCGGTTGCCTGTTTTATTGGCAACCCATGATTTATGGAAGGATTTTGGCTTTAACCTATGATTGTTCCTTCCCCTCCTTCCATCATTCTTATCACTTCCCCTGCATATATCAACTCAGACAGCTTCTGGACTTCAACTAAGCCTACCTTTTGGCTAATGAGAAACTGCAGCCTCATACTCGATTCAGTGATGTAGTAGAACTAGGGTTCGGGCATCTTGCACAGATTACAGGCTTTGAGGGACAATCATTTAATGTGTGATTTGACCCTCTGCCTTTCCCCCACCTCACTGCCTAAGTGCCTTAACTGAAGATGCCAGAGATTGAATCTGCATGCAAGGAATATACACTTTTGTAGAGTTTTAGCTCTTTCTGTGGCCTGCCATATTCAAAGTAGTAGTATTAAGGATACAGTGGACCCTCATATAACAAACTGTATAACATAAAATCTGTACAACATAAAAAATTCCAGAGATAGTGGAAATTTGCTTAACAGAATTGCCTATGGGGCAAATCCATACAACATAAAATGGTCGTGATTAGGAATTATCTGTTTTCAATGCATTCCTATGGGAAATTTGTATAAAGGAAAATTTGCTTAATAGAATTTCATTTGGAACAAATTAATTCCTTTATACAAGGTATCACTGTACTGTTGTCCACCTCAACAGAAACTGTCAGCAGCCTGAAGCACCTACAGCCATATGCAGTATTTTAAAAGCTTGGTGGGTAAATAAGCTACAATATCCTCTCAGATCATATATTTCTAAGAGCTCTCGGATGTCTTTGTAGGCACTATTGATATAGAATGCCTCCTTATCCATGTTACCTTTCAGATTGGGCTACTTAGAAGAACATTTCTTACATTTCCTCAAGGAGGTAAAACTGAGTGAGTCATAGGCTTGTAATCTGGCATCCAGTCTACCTAGTTCTCAAAGTGTGAAACATTTGTGTGTTAAGGATGTGCTAAATCAGCTACGAGCTGCCACAGATAAAAGTGCTAATCAGGTTGATTCCATGTCATTTTCCCCATCAGTACCAGGTGGGTGGCCGTGTCATCTATTTCCAAAGCGCTGATTGATGCTGTTGCGAATCAAGAAAGTGAAACCTTTTGTTCCATTAATTCCAGTTCATTCACTCATTCATTTTTAGTTTTCTGGGGGCCCTGCTCTTTGTTTCATGGCGTGCAGTGGGTGAATTCACAAAGAGTTGAACTACCACCAGTAATTAAAAAAGATCATGAGACAGAACTTCACCTTCACCTACTGATATTCTCCTGCCATTTTCAACTGAAGAAATTGTGAAATTAGCAGTTACTCAATGAGTCATCTTCCTCCGTCTTGTCACGAGGATGCTTCCTATGCCATGCTTTGTACAGTCTATGGTTTAACTCAACAAAATATTTACCATTCATTTTATATCCTCCCTGTATTCTGAGACATGCTAGAGTTTTTATCCCCAAAGGTAATCTACCATACATTTTGAATCCTTCCCTGGTGAGATCAGGTACCTGGAGTGCCTTATGTTTGATTCTGTGGTGGTGTAAGAAAGAGGCACTATCAAACACAAGAATCAAGTAGGAGTTAAACCTTCCCATTAGGTTGTCATTTAAGATGGTTCTGAGCAAGTTCGCCAAAGTTGTTGTGACCCTCCAAGCAGTTGATAAATTATTGGATCTACATCAGTAACAGGAATTTGCATTTTATTCTCCTCCTGCTTTCCAGGGAAAGGGCAAATGCTCAGGAAGTATCTATGACAAATGTCTAGTTGGTTTTTCCTTAATGAGAATGCAAAAGTTCAGTTTTTATTGGAGTAATAAAAGGAAAACTTAGAATCCATCTTTGTCACTTCGAGTAATGGGTTTTCCTTCATGGCAAAGAGAAATCAACACAGCTGAAACATCCATCAGTGTCACCATGAGTCCTATTTTCTGAGGAAGGAAATCTGAAAATCCATTAGTGTCACTCCTAATGCTAGCCAAGATCCATTGGTGTATTTCAATATTCAACATCAGTTGAACTGGGACACATTTCCTCCTATTCTTCCTCTTGTAGCCTTCCATGGCAACCTGAATGAATGAATGAATGAATGAATGAATGAATGAAGGAAGGAATGGAAGGAAGGAAGGAATTTCAGCTCCTTTCCAAGCAGGTTTTTAGGGGGCTGACCAATTCTAGTAGAGGCAATCTGATACTGGGAAAACACATCACTGGGCCTTGGCAAATATTTGATCTGAAACTTTGTATGGTTAATTCTGTAAAGCTGAGAGGTAGGGACACACACCCTTGTAGTTTTTTTAATGTAATCCAGATAAGAACCAAGCTGTATACCTGGAAGTTGAGTCATGGCAACTGGACTTCTTTTCTTTAAAGATTGAAACATTTTGCTGTTCATCCAAACAGCTTTCTCAGAGGAAAGCTAGTTGTGAGTCCTCCATTTTATAGTTCACTTTGACCTCATGTCATCTTGGTCTGAAATAGGCTCATAAGATGAACAGTGGCCTTTATTGTTCATCTTATGAGCCTATTTCAGACCAAGGTGACATGAAGTCAAAGTGAACTATAAAATGGGGGACTCACAACTAGCTTTCCTCAGATTGACGAAGCTGTTTAGATGAGCAGCAAAATGTTTCTAACTCTCTAGAAGTCCAGTTGCTATGACTCAACTTCCTGATAAACCTACCTAGATGACTGAGAATCCTCACAGACAAGCTGTACACACACTTCAAGGCAAATTAAAGTTATCCTCTGAATGACAGAGCCCAATTTCTAACTGCACAGCTGAAAAAAACATTGCTAGAAGGGAATCAGAGAGGATGTGGAGCAGGATTTTCAGGACTTGGAAAAGACACACACAAGGCGAGGCATGACAGCACTATGGCATTTGTTTTGAATCCCAGACAAATTGCTGCAGGAGTTGGATAGATGTTCAGTCCTTATCCCTTTAAACCGTTGCTTACCAGGTGAGATGTAAATGCAAACCAAACCAAACCAAAACACATTGCAACAGCTGACTAGACTGGCCAGCCAATCAATCAATCTGTTTTATTTTAGAACCAAAGGCCTGATAAAATAAAGTATACATTCCAACAAGTATACATTCCAAAAATTAAAGGAAATTTAAAATTAGTTAAGCACCAGAATTCTCTTTCATGTTTTTGTGGCTACGAGAAGGAATTTGGCCACAAGTTCTATAATGGACATATTTCTGTCTTCTAGAATATATCTTGTATACCACTCCAAGGATCTGCCTGGGAAACCTCTCATTACAAGGTAAAGAAGCCGGATACGTTCATCCCTGTAATAACTACATATAAAAAGAACATGCTGCAGTGTTTCTATTTCTTTATCACTGAATTAATTTATCAGTGAATTAAGCATCTGGCTGCAAAGTCAAAAGGCTGGGCAGTCAATTCCCAGGGGAGAAGGCATCCTCTGTAGCCTTACGGCAAACTGCACACAGTTCCTATCACCATCACACATAGGCAACCGTAAACCAATTCCAGGTGCTTTTTACCTAGAAAACCCTGGAAAGAGTTGCCATATGTTGAAATTGAACTCAAAGTAGCATCCTCATTGTTAGCATGATTAGGAATTTTAGAACACCTGCAGCCCTGGACCAAAAAGGTGCATCTCTAGGGAAGTCCCATGGGACACGGCCAATAACCTTAGATAGGCTGGACAGGAATCCAATGTGATTCCTGTTTAGAACTGCCCATACGGGGAACTTTGTGTTAACAAGTTCCACAGTTTAACTCTGCTTTGTAGGAGAAGGGAGCTCTTTTCAGCTGTCATGGACCTACATTTATTTATTTATTTATTTTTGAATTCCTATACCGCTCCCATTTCCCAATGGGAACTCTGGGCGGTTCACACAAAAAGTTAAAAACAAGAACATCAGTTAAAAAAAAATATATAGGAAGTATTAGGCAAGAGGCATACAACTTGACAATAAAAAGAAGAAAGAAGGAAGGAAACACCTTGGTACAATCCTAGCAATGGACCTAGCATTGGACCACTCCCCCAAATTCTACAACTATGAAAGGAGGGTGAGAGATTCTGTGGACTTTTCTCCCCATCATGCCTAATTTTATGTACCTTTAACAAGTTCCTCTTCCTTACACACTTATTTATTTTATTTATTTATTTGACTTTTATACCGCCCATCTAGACCTAGGGCTACTCTGGGCGGTTTACAACATGTGATAATATAACAATTAAACCAAGGAATACAATTGTAAAAACCAAAATACAAGGTACATAATAAAATAAAGTATAAATAAATCAACAACCAAAAAAATTAAATGAAACTAAAATGAAGCTAAAAATGGCAAGAGATTGGTAAGAGGGGGGGGTTAGAGAAGAGAAGAAAAGTGGTTTAAAAAATAGTGCCTTACTAAATGTTTGAAGAATCAGGGAACACCATTCTATACGACCAGGTCTTCAATAGTTTTTAAAAAGTTTGAAGCGAGGGTGCCATCTGAATTTCAGGGAGTAGATGGTTCCATAACTGGGGAGCAACCACCGAGAAAGCCCTACTCCTTGTTACAATGTTCCGGGCCTCCCTCGGGGTTGGGACTCCCTGGTGTCCTGCCTGGCTGGCACAGGTGATCCTGGCAGTTCTTCTTGGTAGGAGCCACTTTCCTTCCCTCATCTAAGAAGTTCCCAAGGTTGCAACTGTTCTTGCAGAGGTGTTGTTCCAGGTTTTGGACACCTTGCTTCCTCTTTTCTACCCCTACTCCAGCTCTGCTGCAGTTTTGCAGAAGAGGCAAGGTAAGGTCAAGCAGGAGAAAGCTTGCAGTGGGCTTTGTGTGTGTGTGTGTGTGTGTGTGTGTGTGTGTGTGTGGGATTAAAATGCCAGTATCAACCGGTAGGTCGTTGCAACGCTGACGTGTTAGCAAAGTGCCTTGCTTCAGCTGGAAACTCGCTCACCCCCAGTACACGCACGCACCCTCGCAGGCAGGCACACAACCCGCGTCCGCACAGTAGGTTTCCTCCACGCCTCAGCGTTATTATTGATCATTCTTGGCGCAACCCACGCTCATCATGGCCCCAAAGCAAACAGCGCCTCCTGTTTAAGCAGCGCCCGTCTTGCCCTTCGTTGCAACGCTCGTCGGAAGTTGGCAGGGCGATGTCTTTAAAAAAGCAGAAACAAGGAAGCGGGAGCGAAGTCTGAACCGCAGCTCCGGGGTTTTGGAGGCTGACAGCAGCCAAGAGCACTTTTCGGCGCCCAGCCTTCCGCGGACCGCTGGCCGCTGGCCGCTTGTCCTCCGACTACTCGCTTCTGGCTGAGCTTAGGAATAGGAAGCTTTTAGGCTCAGACGTTTGGAGGCGATCCTTCACGCTTTGCCAGGAGACGGGCCGGTTTCTTCGGACGCTGAACAGAACAACCAGCCGGGTCCAAATACCAGCTGGTGGCCACTTGCTTTCCTCTCTTCCTGCGCATCTCTCTCTCCTCTCGAAAAATAAACCAACCAAGAAGCAAACCAACCCAAAAGAAGGTGAAGGAAGGGACCCGCCGCTTCCTCGGGAAGAAGGAACGAGGCAAAGAAACCGTTTCTTTTCGGTCGTTACCCCCTACCACCACCTCTCCGTCGACATCTAAGGGCTTCAGGGAGCAAAATGCAGGAAGGGGGTTTCGACGCAGCTAGGGGGTGCGGCTGAGATTTTTTTTGGGGGGGGGAGGGGAGCGGACTTGTCTGTCTGTCTGTCTGTCTGTCTGTCTCTACAACATCACCATCCTTGACTCCGAGCCTGCCCGCTGGCGACACTGCTTGGGCAGGGGCAGCGTCCCGCGCTGGGCGGGAGAGATGGTGCGGACCCTGGTTTTGGCTCTGCCCGTTTGAGCCGCGCGGAGCGGCGTGGTGCTGAAATGGACAGCTCCTCGTTGCCCTGGCCCCTGAACGCCTCCGGCAGCCAAGAGAAGGCAGCCGGAGGGGATCCGCTGGGGGGCCGTTTCACGACCCTGTGGACCGTCGTCTTGGCGAGCCTTATGGCTTTATTGATAGTGGCCACCGTGGTCGGCAATGCCCTGGTGATGCTGGCATTCGTGGTCGACTCCAGCTTGAGGACGCAGAACAATTATTTCCTTTTGAACCTGGCCATCTCCGATTTCCTAGTAGGTAAAGTACCCCACCTCGGTTTCACCTCTCTTTATCCTCCGGTTCACACACACACACAGGCACGCACCCTCAACCTTCCATATGGTGTGAAGGAACAGGTGGCAAGGGGGGAGGCATCGTTTTAGCGGGACCTCTTGAAGAAGGCAAGAAAAAGAGGGTTGCTGACCCTCTTCTGTTCCTCAAACAGAAATACAGTATGTTTCAAATGACTTTCCGCATTTTAGAACGAACGGCGCGTTGGCTGTTGGCTTTTTCAAAGCCCCAAAAGTCATCTCCTAAGACTAAAGGCATGAACAGCAGCAGAAAGGCAAATGCTGCTATTAGGAAAGGGAGTGGGCAGGCAGGACCTACAGCTACCATAGTTGCCGAAAGTGGGTTTATATAATGGGACACTTTCCTTCCATAATGGAGCTATGGTGTAGGGGGGGGGAAATGTCACCTGCTATCCATTTCACAATCAACGTCAGCGGAATGGCTTGGATTTAAACCAGCAGGAATGCTGTTATCAGTAACCACCACCCCAATAGCTTGATGAAAAAGTAATCCCCATTTGACCCCACAAGTGCACCTTATCAAATGAGATGGAGGAGGTGGGTGTCTGTTTGTTTCCCCAGAACTTTGCATTAACTGTTCCTGCCTTGCAGGTTGTAGTTTCTAGAATAACATATGGGCTTCTATAGATGAGCTGTTATGATGTGGTATCAAGTGGTTTCTGATGCGGGGACATCTTAATAGGGTTTTTAAAGGCACCAGACATGTCTTCTCAAGGAGTGGTTTTGCACCAGGAAACCCCTTCAGTGCTTTTTCCAAGGCCAAAGTGGAGATCTGAGCCCAGGTCTGTTGAGTCTTTAGTGCAACACTCTATCTGCCACCTCATTAATTTTCAAATATGTGTGTGATTTTATGAAAAGTGCACAAACAATTGTCCAGAATCAACTAAGGGAGATTTTCCCTCTTTTCAGTTGAGGGGTCAGGGTATAAACTAGTCTGGAAGGAGACTGAAAGAACCCACACCACTATGCATGAGTCACATGAGTCAATAATTCCCCATCATGTTGAAGTTACAGTTCTGGTGCCTGTCTCTTTTTCAACCTGCAGTTTGTTTGTTTTCTGTGCTGTACTTCTTTAGAACTGGGTGCGTAATTAGCTTCCTGCTCCTGCCAGTAGGTGTGTGTGTATGTTTTAAACAAGAAAAGCATAGACCAACCCAAACCAAGCCTATTTCTCACCAAGGGCAAAAGTGCTTCTCTCTTGTCCTCACCCCATTCAAATTTTGATAAGTGGCCACTGCCACCCTCTTTGAAAACAGAGAGAACGGCCATGCTGCTTCCCCAAATTTGCATTTAGGAAGTGCCATTAGGCATTGTGGTTCCTTTGATGGATGTGGTTGACCACCTGTCACCATGGCATGACTCAGTAAGAGCAGCAATGTTTGAATGTGTGAGGGTGGGTGGATGGGTGTACTGGCAGACAGAAAATGAACATAGTGGTAAGGTAATTAATTGAATGAAATTATACAGATCTCTATTGCAGCCCTGTCAATATTGAGAGTGAAATCTGGTGTGACTTTAGATGAATTGCGTCTGCTTCCCCCCTTCCTCCTGTGCCAACAAGGAGTCATATCTCCCTTCTGATATTTCCTCCTCATGTGAACAGAGTGCATTGTAGTCCATAAAAACTCATGCTAAATAATTATTAGCTTTAAAGATACCTGAACACAACAGCATTTTGGGCTCTTTAGTCTGGAAAAAAGACTCCTGAGGAGAGATATGATTGAGATGTACAAAATAATGCAGGGCATTAATAAAGTAGATAGAGGGACGCTCTTCTCCCTCTCATGAAATACCAGAAATAGGGGACATACACTCAAATTGATGGCTGGGAGAGTGAGAACAGACAAAATAAAATATTTTTTTCACCCAGCATGTTGTTACTCTGTGGAACTCCCTGCCACAGGATGTGGTGATGGCCTGGATGCCTTCAAAAGGGAATTAGACAGATTCCTGGAGGAAAAGTCTATCACAGGTTACAAACCATGATGGAGATGTGTAATCTGCAGGCTTAAAACCGGGGTACTTCAAGGACCAGATGCAGGGGAGTGGTATCAGGAGACAGATATTTAGTCTCGTGCACTCCCAGAGGCATTTGGTGGGGCCACTGTGAGATACAGGCAGCTGGACTAGATGGGCCTTTGGCCTGATCCATCATGGCTCTTCTTATGTTCTTATGTTCTTATGGCAGTCTTTTATAAAACTTAGAATGGCAGAGCTGAAAGAGACCTTGTGGATCATCAAGTCCAGCGCTTGTGAAGGAGGCACTGCGAGGAATCAAACTCCCAATCTTTGGCTCCACAGCCAAATAGCTAAACCTACTGTGTTATCCAGAAGTTTTGGTTGCAACGCCGATGCCTATGCCTGTTGCCCCAGCTCGGATTTCACCCAATGATGATCGAGACCACGAGCAAGCTTTCCTGTGCAGCGAAGCATACTAGCGGGATGAGTCTTCTGATGCAAAACCTCTAAGCCATGGGTTGCCGGTTGTGCCAGACAGTCTGGGGGGGGGAAAGAGATTAAGCAAAGTGGATGTCCATGCAGACTTCCCTCCTGACACCAGACTAGATGATGTGCCAAAGCTCATATAATTATTGAAACTGTATGACATGGACTAACTTCTTGCCAAGTTATTTGCAATCATCAAGGGAAAGATAGATTAATAACACCGCAGAGATAGAAAAACAGGATCTCTCTTTATTGTACCAGCATCATTTTCACCCTTGAGAGGCTCGTATATTTCAGAAATGTTTCAAGTTGGCCCTGGACATTACTAAATCACATACTGTATAACTAAATCCAGGATTTGGCCAAACAATGCAGCATTTGATCCACCGACATAAATGCAACACATGATTCAGTGCTAAAATAAATCCCACTATTTTCAAATCCTGAAACTGCCATTTTAAACACACAACAGAGCATGAAACAGCAATTAAAATATCAATACTACAACGAAGCAGCCATAAAACATCAATACTACAACAAAACAGCAAGATGAAACTTTAAACAAAAATCACTTACTAAAAGTTAGGGAGAATGAAAAGTTTTCACATTAGCAAACAATAAAAAAGTGACACTACTGATCTTAATGTACAATAATGATGAAACAAGACATCCCAGACTAGAACAGCGGGAAAAACATTAGTGAAGCAGAACAATAGGTTTTAAAACCACCAACTGCTAGAGAGAATAAAATTATCTTCATCTGATGCCTGAAAGTCAAATAATTACCATTATTAGCGAAGAGTCCCTGAGAGATTATTCCACTTTCATGGCAACTCTTATATATATAATTTTAAAACAATCAAATATGCATTCCAATAGACAACACATGAATCAAGACTTATTACATGATATGTTGTTGTTGTTGTTGTTGAATCTTTTTGTCTGTTCTCACTCTCCACCCCCCTGATTGAGAATGGTTATCTTGTCCCTCTTTTTCAAGTTTACTTGTGATGAGTTGGAGAATGTTGTTGTTGTTCAATCATTCAGTCATGTCCGACTCTTTGTGACCCCATGGACCAGAGCTTGCCAGGCCTTCCTATCTTCCACTGCCTCCCGGAGTTTCGTCAAATCCATATTGGTTGCATCATGGAGCTGTCCACCAATACACCTGTTGCTTTAGCTTGTGCTATGTAAGGCTGATGACGTCTTCAGCCACAACAGTTTTTAGAAATTAAAAACGTCTCCACTGCCAAAGGTCCTGAGGCCCCCTAGGGATCCCTTTCTTTTTGCAGAGACCATAAAGGACTTCAAGGCATGAGGGCATATTTCGTTTCTGATGCTGCTGGTGGTAAAATCATTTTGCTGGTGATGATTTTCAGTACCTGTGCAGTATTTCAAGATCTTTCTTTGTCCCGTGACCAGGAAGTCCTCCCCATCTTGAAGGGAATCCCAAGGGAGCTTCTGGACTTTTGTTGATTAGTCAAATTATTTATATATTTATTTATTTATAAGCTTGTATCCCACCCATCTTCCCAGTGGGAACTCTGGGCGGCTAACAGCAGTAAAAACATATTAAAAAAGCAGTTAAAACTACAAACAATAAGGCAGCGAAGGACAAGATGGCGACGAGCCCAAAAGAAAAAAAAAACTAATTCACAAGGTCGCCGAAGGCCTCTCTAAAAAAGAGGGTCTTCAAGGCCTTTTTGAAGGCTGGCAGGGACGGCCAACATTGTTAATTTCCAACATTCATCCAACATTGTTAATTTCCGAAGAACTGCCATGGCTCATAATGTCACAGGTCATGGTTGTGGTTGTGGCCATAGTCATCTTCTTCCTTCTTCTTTCTTCTTAGTAGAAAAATTGTTACCTTGGGTTTTTTAATCCAAATCTCCTGCTCACTTGAGGGTTTCAAAGATGACAGGCATGTGCGTGAGAAAAAAAAATATCCAGACAGAGCCAGTCAGTTTAGGAAGATTATTTATAAGAACATTTTTGTAATAAGTTGATTAATATTCCATCATCTTAACATTTCATATTTCTAAGTTAATTTCTACAAAAAGTTCCAGTTGTCATTCATCATATTATCTGGGTGGCCTTAATATTAATTACATCATGTCTTAGTACCATCTAATGCATTGTTGCTTCTCTCCAACCAATAATAAAATCTATATCATGTTTGTTTGTTTGTTTGTTTATATATATACTGCCCGTCTTCCCAAGGAACTCTGGGCGGTTAACACCAAGGGTTGAAGCAACCAATTAAAATACAATACAACAATGCATCAAAAAATCAAGAAGGAATTTAAGAGAGGGAAAACAAAAATAGATTTTAAAAAAACAAAATCATCGGCAATTGGCGTCAAAAATGAGTTTAAAAAAAGATTAGATGTTGAGTAATACACAGAGTCCCATCATGATTTTTACATTTCCAACATTTGCTAGTATAAGAACATTGTTGTTGACCCAATGTAAGTAATGTTTCAATCTGAAAAAGGTTCATTATCATAGCCTTTAGCTGACACAGCCTTCAGCTTTCTGGAGGTTTTTTTCCCCCTTTTTTCTTTTTCTTTTTCTTTTTTTTTGGGGGGGGGGGCAGCTGTTTATCTAATGGAGTGCATGTGAGCAAACACAGCGAGACTTAATCCATATGAAGGAAAGTTGCTGTCAATTGGTAGGAAAGTTAATTTGGCATCATGTTCTGGTTATTCTGAGGGGGGTTACCATCCATTTGAGGGGATCGGGTTTTTTTAACACATCATGATCTAGAGTTGCTCCTGGATGCTTTTCTTATGCATTTAAAAATCATTTTAACCTTCCCCTCCCCTGCAAGGTGGCTTACAGTGTGGAAGGACAATATTTAAAGCTAAAGACAATGGGTACACAAGGGTAGCTAATAAAATTAGACATTTAGCGCTAAGAACAATGCATGGGGAGAGGCAACTCACACCACAGAGGGGCAATATTAAAGCAAAGAGCAATAAGTAAACAAATACAGAAATATGGAAAATGCAAAAAAAAATGGGAACGGCAAGATCGCTCAGTGGTTTTAAGTCTCTGCAGTAAGGCATAACCACCCAGCTCAGGCAAGAGATACGGAGTGACAAGAGCAAGAACAAACAGATTAAAATACAGTTTCTGTCCAAGAGCCATCACCATCTTAAATGGTGTGACCAAATAGTGTGACCTTGGGGAGCTGTGATGATTGTGATGGATATGTATGGGTGCTTTTAATTCTCTTTACCTTTTAAATGCTTTTATCTTTTTAATTGCCCCCAGGGATAGTATTCAATTTTGTTGTACTATGTACAATGACAATAAAGTATCTATCTATCTATCTATCTATCTATCTATCTATCTATCTATCTATCTATCTATCTATCTATCTATCTATCTATCTATCTATTCTGTCCTAGATAGAGAAGCTTACCTTTCAGGGAGGAGAGACATAGGGCCTTTTCACAAGACCCTAAGATCCGCTGGCCACTTAAATTCGGACCAGGGATATTGGGGGTTCGTTGCTCTTCCTGCGTCCCCACCCCTCCGCACTTCCTTGATCCTGTCTGCGTGAGGGGAGGGAGGAAGAAAGAGAGGAAAAAATGCAGGCTCACCTCCGAAGCCGGTCGAAGCCCCGTCGTCCTGATTCCTTCTCTTCTCTTCTGTTTTTTTTTTTTTTTTGCCTCCCGCCCCTTCTCTTAAAGGGGCGGGAAGCAAAAACAAACAAACAAACAGAAGCGAGGAGAGCCCCGCACTCACCAGATTAAATCCGGACCTGGGGATTTTCACCCTTCTAAAGCAGGTACAAGAAAAGTGCGTTGGGACGCGCTTAGGTGGGCGTGGTCGCACTTAATTTCCTGTAAACTCCGGAGCTGGTGGGGAAACAATTGTAAGCTCCGGAGCTGGCAGCCATTTGCTGCGGAGTTTAGGGGTCGTGTACAAAGGGCCATAGCAACACCACCTAGATAATAATAAGAAGCATTTTGTAAGCTGTTTTCCTGCTTGACTATGAAGATGGTTGATTGTTCCTAGACGTACAATCCTTGGAACTCATTTTGAGGAGAAATAATTGGATACAGAATCAGATAAAGGATAAGAACCAGACAAACATGGGCGGTGTGTCCTTGGAATCAGAGGAATTTGCTCCCAAAGGAGAGATAAAATTCAACAGCCATGTGGAATCTATCTATCTATCTATCTATCTATCTATCTATCTATATCTATCTATCTATCTATCTATCTATCTACCTACCTACCTACCTACCTACAAATCACATAACACATAGCTAGTTACTGGGGGAAGACTAGCCTGGAGCAAAATGTCTTTGGCTGCTTGGGGAAGGGTAGCAAAGATGAGGCCAGTCTGGCTGCCTATGGGAGAGAGTTGCAGCAGTGGCTATACATCCTTTTGAGCAGCTTCAGGTCAGGCGTTTGTTCTACTGTCTGGAAGAAGCCAGGCTCAGCCAGTTACACGTGCCATGTTTATATCCCAGTATGCTGCAAGTTGGACTTCTCATACAAATGATCACTTGCTCAAAAATCTTCTTCTTCAGATGCTATGTGCTTGTAGAACGTTGGCGATCAGTAGCACGATTGGCAAAATGCAACGGGCATAATATTGACAGAATCCGGTTTAAGGAACCTCTAAGAATCAACTTTATGAGTTCTTCTGGTTTCTTCTTCATTTCCAGAGTGCAGCATGTTGGGCATTATCCACGAAGCCCTTGGTGACTTGGGAGAAGATGAGTTGAAGAACCACATTCTCCCTTTTGAGTTTTGCCTTCCCCCCCCCACACACATTTTGTGCTGAGTATAGAGGTTTTCCCTGTGTTTCTTTGCCTTCCCAGATTCAGTTGGGAAGGATCTGTGCCAGGACCTTCTTCGTAGCTGCATCAAAATGATGCAACTTGGTCCTTTGGTGACCCTACTTTGCTCCCTCATGCTCAGCTTTTGGGTTAGTGGGGAAGACATCTCCTGTCTCACCAGCCTTGGTGTTCTCGTTATGAGCAGATACAGATGCTCTGAACATTAGCTGCGTTGTTGTTTTATGACACATGATCTTCTTTCAAAAATGTTGTACACTAATGCGAGTCTAGCTGTTGGAAAGCGGGGCAGAAATGTAAACATTAAAATAAGTAGATGTGTAGGAATTCTTATATGAGTAAATGTCTGAGAGAAGACTAGAGGTGGGCATTCAGCATACCATTGCAGGAAAATACAGTGTCATTTCTACAACTTAAAAATGTCACATATTCAGTCTACTGTATATATGTCTTGTGTGTCGTCGCGTTGATTCTGAGTCATGGCAACTCCTTCCATGGTTTTTGAGGTATAGAGAATAGACAGAAGTGGTTCACAATTCCCTTCTTTTGGGGGAGCCTTGGGACTATCCAGTTTACCCTTGAATATATGGGCTGCCTCTACTCAAAGGAGATACAGTGGGGAATCAACCCCCACCCCCACCCTTTGGCTCCACAGCCAGATAATCTAAAAGTTGAGTCATGGCAACTGGACTGCTTCTCTTGTGGGATCGAAAACTCATCTAAGCATAATAAAACTCATGCAAGCATAATAAAGGAGATGGTTTGTCTCAGAAATTTCCAGATTCAAAGCCAGAGAGTAATACCATATATATCATTTGTTGGAGATCTTTGTTGGATTGGTGGTTGCAGATGATTTTTGGTTGCTTTAATGAGAGACACCTCTCGTGTTACTATATACAGTATATAAAAACTATTTATTTAACTAGAAGGGAAGGGTACATGGGATGTTTTCTAACAATAACTATTCTAACAGCCATCTTGCTAGGCTAGGAACATGCTTCTCCTCACTCTAAGAATACAAGGCACACACACTAACTAGACTTCTACCAGAACATGCCAAGTGGTGTGATCTCAACCACCAATAGGCTTTGCTCTTCACATTAACCCTGTAATGGCTGAAATGTAAATCTTGCTAAATATTCCAACAATTATGTATTTTCTACCTCCCAAAGTGTCAAATGAAAAGCCCGTTGCAGCTTCTCTGTCCCATTGTTTCCCTACATCCTATGTCTATATTCCCTCTGTTGGTCTTGGCCAGGCAAACTTCCAGGTCCTGATCAATTGGAAGCAGTGAGTGGGTGAAGAGAAATGTTAGGGGAAGAAGGGGCTACCTTATCTCTTGCAGGTTTAAAGTACCTAAAGTTCCCTGTTGTCAATCTCGCAAGACTGTTTTGAGTTATAGAAGGTAGCTTCATGTATGACATTTCCCTTGCTGTTTTTGTTCGAGCGTTCTCAAATCGGAAGATAATCCCCGTGCTCAAGAGAGAGATGTTTTTAAAGGGGTTATCTGTGGTCTGTTATCTATTGCACATCTACTCTGCCCTTCCCCATACAACTAAGGATCATTTACAGTTGGCTACAGATCTCAGAAAGTAACCAACTGAAAGTAATGTAGCTATCTAGTAGGGATGTGTATTCAAATTCGGAAATATTTGGAATTCACAGCAATGCCTTATTCAGATACTGTCGTTCCAAATATATCTGAATCCAAATCTGATAGTACTGAATATCTGTAATAATAATTCCTAATATTTGGAGCCCCAGAGGCATGGCGGTTCAGCAGGCTAGAGCACTGAAATGTCGGCTGCAAAGTCGGCAGCTTGGCAGTTTGAATCCTGGGTGCTGTGTGGCGGAGTGAGCTCCCACTGTTAACCCCAAACTCCTGCCAACCTAGCAGTTAGAAAGCATATAAATGCAAGTAGATAAATAGGTACCACCATAAAAAGTGGGAAGGTAAACAGTGTTCTGTGGGCAGAAATGCATTCACCCATAGAATCATGCCGGCCACATGGCCACGGACTTGCACAACACTGGCTCTTTGGTTTAGAAACAGAGATGAGCACCGACCCTAGAGTCAGACATGACTATTAAGGAAGGAAGGAATCTTTATTGTCATTGCCCCTTTGCAGGAACAACGAAACTTCATTGTTGCTATATTCAACTCATATAAAACATTCCACATAGATTTAAAAACAGCTCCAGTGCATAAAATATAACATATAAAATAAGCTGACTTCAAAGTCCAGAATTGCCATTTAAGGCCAATATTGCTCTAAAAAAGAAGCTCTTTTTGAGATGGTTTGTTCTCGCCCTCAGTACTCTATATTTCCCGATGGCGGCAATTCAAAGAGGCGATGACCAGGATGTGATGGATCTCTTAATATATCTAATGCTTTACAGTGGCACCTGGTAGTATAAATTTGTTCTAGTTTGGGGAGTGAACAGCCCACAATACTCTCCGCAATTCTTATGATTCTGTGCAACACTGTCCTATCCCGATGGGTACAACTTCCATACCATACACATAACCTGTACGTAAGCACACTCTCAATTGCACAATGATAGAAGACCACCAGCAGCTTTTGCAGATGATGGTTTTTCCTTAAGGTTCTCAAGAAAAATAGTTTCCGCTGAGCCTTCTTTGCAAGCCTCCTTGTGTTGACACTCCAGGACAGATCCTCCTGTAACTCAATGCTTCCTCTAACTAGCATTCATGTTTTGGGGTGGGGGGGACCTTTACCTTTTGTTTTAGATCCTTAGAAAAGAAAAAGCGAGGGTCCTGTTTGCTGGAGGAAGAACTAAAAGTGAAACCTATCGCTCAGATACCCCGGAGTGATTTCTTGAAAAAGGAAACTCAAAAGACCCTCTGGCATCAAGGATAGTAAGGATAGAGAACTCAGTGTCCCCTGATTGGGGTTACCATGGGTTTCCCAAAGGAAAGGGCAGGTTGAGAGCAAATCCTGCAAATTATATCTGTCAACACCAAGGAAGTCTTAAAACAGGCACCAGAAGAAATCTTTTCACATTGGTTCTTTCCAATGAAAAGGTAGCTTCGTATCAATCCCCTGAGCATCGACTGTTAGGCTGTGTTCTGGTGTAAACCTGCACTGCTGCAGTTTTCTCTCTGCCATTTTCTGAACCCTCAAGTTATATCTACATCTTATCAATGTTCTTTACTCAATTTAGTTAGGAGTAAGATTTTAGATTAGTGAATTCATAGGATTAATACATTATCACTCAACAAGGAAACGTTATCTTACGTTTTAGCCCCTTTGGAAATAAGGCAGGGAATAAGATTTTGCTATATAGAGATGGGTATGTTAAGCTAATAAATCTTGCATGTGTTTATGATTTTTGCTGGAAGGGTTTATGTTCTGCTGCAGCAGAATCAGGTCCTGTTTTTCTGCCAGTAGAGTCCAGAGGCAGTATGAAACAGATATCTAGGAAACAGGGGATTTGAGGAAGCCTGCAGGATGCTGCCTGCACCCACCGCAGCGGGTTGTTGGTGTGCAGACTCTTTTTGTTTGGCACATTCACTAGGAAGGCATAAGAGGCCACAGGTGGAACTCATTTAAAATGTTTTACCTGTTGTCAGAGCCCAGGTGGTACACAGTGGATTTTAGTAACTAAACAGATGATCTCAGACCCAGCCAACAGAACAGAGTGAATCGTCCAAACCTGCTCCCAGAAAGTAGCACAGGAACTGAAGCTGCATACCAGGACTGGAACCAAACCAGCAGTGCAGGAGCACTCCATTAGAGCAGGAAGCTGACACACAGGGTCCAGGGCAAGAGAGGCATAGCAGGAAGATGAGTCAAGATCAGGAACTAGGGATAGGCATTTCATTTCAGAACCAGTAGGTTACAAAATGAACCATGCAAGCCCTGGTGGACCTCGGAACCGGCTGATACACGCAGATCCAATTGCTTTACCTTTCTCGCGCAGGATTAAAATCCAGCAAGGAAGCATGCAGCGACATCATCTGTGCTAGATCTGTGATGCTGGCCAATCAGGAGCTGTGCAGGGACAGGCATCATCCCACCTCCCTCTCTGATTGGCCAGCAGCATGAAGCAGGAAAGACGATATTGCAGCGTGCTTCCTCGTTGGATTTTAACACTGTGCGAGACAGAGAAAGGTAAAGCAATTGGATCTGCATGTATCAGCCGGGTTCTGAGGACCACCTAGGCTTGTGTGGTTCATTTTGTAACCTATTGGTTCCAAAACAAAATGCCCATCCCAGTCAGGAACTAAACAACCCCAACACAAATAAACACCATAGCCAAAGACCTATGTTGCTGAGACAACTTCCCAGAGGGATGCCCGCTCCTTAAGCAGGCCTTCCCTCAGGGTTCTCAGGTGAATCTGATGAGAACCCTGCCAGGTGCTGCCTCATCAGGGCTTGATCCTGCAAACACAAGGTGTCTCCTGGGACAAAGCTGACACCAATCCTGCAACTATTAGGGCAATGATGCGGATAAATCTCTACAGCTGCCCTGATCCTGACACCTGTTCGTGTTTATTTAAAGGGCAAAATAAATAGGATATTGTATTCCAATCAACTGTAGTGGAGTTTCAAATGTCTGGAAAGTGAATTTTTAAAATTCCAAAATCCAGATCTGAAGGGCTGTAATTCCAAATTCTGAATCCAAATTTCTGAATGCGAATTTTCATGCTAGTGCATATCCTTACTATCTAGTCATTTCAACTCCAACTTTTGGTAAATAACCAAAAGTCAGGTAACTGCCTCTGGCAAACTCTCCCAACGGGCTCAGGAAGCCAACTGCTTCCCCCCCCCTCCCAAGCATCCAGACCCTACTTTCCTGACACTGGTGCCCGACCCACTAGGCTGGAGCCCTCCCCAGGGCAGGAAGCCCTCCTTCCATTGCTGGACTCAAAGGCCCCCTCCTGCCAACCACTCTGGGAGTCCGCTGTCCGTCTGCTTGCCACAGTTCCCTGGTGCGGCTGGCCCTCTGCCTATCTGGTCTGCATGCCCACGCTTCCACTTCTCGGAATGCTGATGCACCCTGCTCTCCTCTCTGACTGCCTTGCGGAGTGCTGATGCATCCTGGTCTCCTTGCTCTCCTCTCTGGCTGCCTCCTGCAGTCTTTGGTTCCCGGGAGCACCGCAGAGGTTGCACAGCTGATTGTTGGGCCACGTGGCTTTCTGCAGCCTACATGCCAGGAGGGCGAGCAGAGGTCCACCCTTCTCGGCTGCAAGGCGTGGAGAGACCATGTGGGCTGGAGGGCCGGAGATTTAAGGCAGGCCCTTCCTCTGCCCCACTGATGCAACTTGCGATGTTTGGGGTGCCTGGGTCTCGCGCTGCTTTGCCCGAGAGGGGCAAAGCCGTCCCAGGGCCGGACAAGCCGGCATGGGACGAACCCGAGTCATCCTTGAGCCTGCTACCTGGAATGGAACCCCAAGTTGTGAGTACAGTTATAGCTGCAGTACAGCTCCTTAACCACTCTGCCCCGAGCCTCTTAAATTCTTTAATTGCTAAGTGACAAGGGAGGTATACAGTACTGTAGTTCCATTTGTCTTCTGCATTTTTGCATGGTTAAGATGCAGTATCAGAAATGCCCCCCTGGGGACGTGGAGAAGTGTTCTCAGATTGGCTCTTTACAGAAGAAATTCCTTTAAATGGCCCTAAGCAAGGGATGAGCAAAGGGTGTCCCTTTACGCGCTGTTAAACTCCAGTCATTCTTCATCATTGGTTATTCTGGCTGACACTGCTGAAGGTTATAGACCAACAGCATCAGGAAAGCCATTTGTGGCTGACCTCTAGCCTAAAGCAGTTTAATAGGCCCTACTTCCACAGCTTCAGTAGCAGCAGTGAAATTCTGTAGACCTTTGTTTTTCCTCTGTTTTTGGAACAAGAATTTCCAGAATTCCCTGCCTGAGTGATTTGGGGAGATGAAGTCCACAAACCACAAGTCTATGGTCCCTCAAGCAGAAGCCTACTGCGTTCAACTTCTTTTTTGTTCATGTTGCAAGCAGTCCAGTGGTGTTTATCGAGTAGAAGGCGCTGGCGTAACTAGGGAGGGGCAAACGAGTGTGTTTGCCCCGGGGCGCACAGCAATCTGGGGACGCTTGGAGGGGAAGCAGGAGGAAGAGGTGCTAAACCACCAGCAGTCTTCCTTTTGCCCCACTAATTCTTGGCGATCCTTAGTCAGGAGAAAGGAGGAGAGGGAAGCAGGTTATGTTTTTTCCCCAAAGCAGCACCTCTTTGGATTGCTCCCCCTCCTTCCCCCACCCCACCAAGCCTTAGCCGGGAGAAAGGAGGAGGGGGGAGCGTGCTATGGAGATGATGCTTGAAAAAAAAACCCATCACCTGTTTGGCGCTATCCGCACTCTGTGCAGTATGCACAGGAGAGCCTTAACTGAAAAGGAGACCCACAAAGAGGGCATGAGAAGGAGAGACCCTTCTTCCCCTCCCCTGCTCTTCCCCTAGGATCTGCCCCCCCCCCTTGCTGGGTAGGTGAGATACAGTTGGGAGGGAGGAGAGGGCGCAAAACCTGACTTTGTCTCCGGGCGTTCCAAACTCTAGCTATGCCAGTGGTAGAAGGACCAGCCAACAGGATGTCCCCAAAAGTATCTAAAGGCAGCGGTGGCCAAACTTTGGCCCTCCAGATGTTTTGGACCACAACCCCCCACAGTCCTTTGTCATTGGCAATTCAGGCTTGGAATTCTGGGAGTTGTGGTCCAAAACACCTGGAGTGCTGAAGTTTGGCCAACACTGGTCTAAAGGAGTTCACAATCTTCACATTCTTCCCTGAGTGTCCTCCCCTTCCAGTCTTAGCAGGTAGGCCCATCCCGTCTATGACACACATTATTTCATGTGGCGTAATGCAATACTGTACAGGATTATTGTCTAAAAACCCTGTCCATTGGCCAGGTACAATGATGCATGCTTCATTTAAGACAGCCCCTGATTGCATTTGATTTTTGGAAGCCAGAGCAGGTCTGAAATAACTTCTGCCAGCAGCAATGTGGATTACCTGGAGGTGAACTCATTTAAGGTAGGCAAACCAACGTAACCTCAAAGATTTATTACTGCAAGACACTCTGATACCAGGCTTCCTTTGAAGATGGACGAGAAGCTGTGGTTGGTACGCAATGCATGAACCCATCTTCCATCAGGGGCGGAAAACACAGACATATTCAGCCATTCCTTTGATGACTGCACTGGCTAGAAGAAGCTTTCAGATGCAATTGAAAGAGTACGTCACTGCCTTAATAAGCTTGGGTCTGGCAATTGGTTAAGGAATGCTTCCACTTATGTGAATTGTTACAGCTTTCATTCTGTTTAGAGCTTCCTTGGCATAGAGCGTAAGCACTGTCCCTTTTGGGTGCCCTTTAAGCGAATGGCAAAGCAAGGTCTTTTTAAGCAACTACATCTCCGATGCATTGTTTCATCATATGATGCTGCTTAGATGCAATTTTTATCTGTTTGTGGGCTTTGGAAAGCATAGAACTAGCTGCTCCTGGAAGCAGCATACTGGAACAGCGGGTGTCTGCATGTGACCCAGCTGGGCTTGTGAAGGAAGGAAGGAAGGAAGGAAGGAAGGAAGGAAGGAAGGAAGGAAGTTTGGTTCTGCTGAATGAAGTTCTTACATATCTCTTGTGATGCACATTAACCATGAGCAAAGGTCTTGAATAGAGATGGGCATGAATAAAAAATATATGGTGTTTCGTTTGTCGTTTGTCATTTAGGGGTCCGTTTCGGTTCGTTTCCGTTTTTCGTGAATTTTTGCAAAAAAATCATTTTTGTTTTCATTCCTTTCGTTACCGTTTCGTTACCATTTATTTCAATTTTTTGTGATTTTTTTTAGCATTCAAAGCAGTTCAATGTATTGCCGTAACGAAAACGAAACGGACGACAAAATTTCTGGTGTTTCTGTTCGTTTCATTTTATTTTAGAGATAAAATTTGTTTGTCGTTTTGTTGCATAACGAAATGAAAAAATGAAAACGGAAACGAAAAATTATTCATTTTGTGCCCATCTCTAGTCTTGAATATTGCAAACATGTAGTAGTGACAGGAAGTGTCTTGCATGAAATCAAAGTCTGCAAACATTTGCTTGATAATGCAACCTCCTCTGACACACTTCTCTGCTTTAAGTGAAAACAGTTTCTCTTACCATGAGATATCTACAGATAGCACTTGGAAGATGCATCATTTCTGGAAAAAATAATTATCAGCAATCTCGCCCATATAGTCCTTAGTTTGTTCATGCAGCAACTCTTTAGCTGTGCCTCAAAGATTCATTGTAATAACTGGCGTGATTAATCTGGGGTCCTATTGATGGATTAGATACTAATTCCTGACCCTGATAGTGTTAATCTGATTGTCTTGATGAATATCTGTTTGTACCGCGTGCTCGATTTTTGTGGAAAAACCTTGACTACTAAGAAAAGTTAAAAACTTTCAGTCTTAGTTATTAATTATTGGTAAGGACAAATGCCTTGGCCCCAATACAATTGAAGGTTACCAGTGGGCGCTTTTACACGACCCCTCCGAGGCAAAGGACTCCCAGATCCGGAGCTTAAAAATGTTCTCCCACCAGCTCCGGACTTTAAAAAAAATTAAGTACGACCACGCCCACCTAAGCGCGTCCCATCCCAGCACACTTTTCAAGTACCTGGCCTCCAGGAGGTAAGAAATCTTCCAATGCGCATTGTAAAGCTGTAGATGCCGGGCTCCCTCGCCTTCTGTTTGTTTTTTTGTCCCTGCCACCCCTTTAAGAGACAGGAATCACTACGGGGCGGCTCGTGGGGGTTTCCACCGGGGCAGATGGAGGTGAGCCTGATTTTCCCCCCTTTATTTTTATTTATTTATTTTTATTTATTTATTTATTTATTTATTTATTTGTTAATCTTGTATCCCGCCCATCTTCCCAAAGGGAACTCTGGGTGGCTAACAGCAATAAAAACAAATAATAAAGCACAAAACAAGGAAAGGAGAAGCGAAGAGGCAAGATGGCGGCAGGGCATCCCCTCACGCAGACAGGAACAATGGAGTGCGGAGGGGTGGGAACACAGGAAGAGCGACAAGCCCCCACGATCTCTGGTCCAAAATTAAGTTGCAGGCGGATTTTAGAGGTCGTGTAAAAGCGCCCTGTGTGACTAAAACCACAAACCTATGAAAACCTATTTCGGAACAAAACACTTTATACACTGTCAGGCATGCTTCTGAGTAAACATGTATAAAGTTACGCTGTGAGTCTGAGTGAAAGCAACGGAACTTCTACATAGTCAAACAATTCATATTATACATTCACAAAAACCACCTGAACGCAGCCAAACAGCCCAGAAAACCCAGAGCAACCATCAGATCCCAGCCATGAAAGCCTTTGAGAATACTGTACATTATACATATTCCTTGTTCATTTTCGGTAAGGCATATGTTAGACTTGTCATAACAGTAATTATCTGGTCTTCTGGGGGAAATAACTTAAACTTATCACCCCAATTAAACAGATCAAACAGCACCACAGCTATAATAAAAACAACCAGATCAGATCAAATCATATTTTACAGGCGGAGGGGATTTTTAAATATTTTTAACCCAAACACAATATAACACAGAGAACCTTGTCAACATGTAGCTGAAACATGACAGAACACCGCAAGCCAATGCAGAGATTCAGAAAACATCAGTGCTTTTAAATGAATTCATAATTTAGGAAACACAGGGAGATATTTAAAATACACCGTTAAACCCTGAGGAAATGAAAAGTCGTTGCCTCACACCAAAAAGATATTAGAGGAAGCATAGCATAAATCTTACTTGGGACAAACTTTACCTGGATTGAAGCCCTTAACTTTTTACTGCATGATATACCCAACGTTGGATAATACCCATTTAATTCCTGTTGAGGTCAAGCCTCTAGCAGATTATCTGAAGCTTCCAAGAAACCTCTTTGTTTTAACAGAGGAAATGAACAATCTTTTGAAACAACCCTTGGGTAACAACTTATATTTAGAAGAGGGAGGGGAAGCAAACAGCAAAAACATATCATAGAAACAAACCCAGAATAACCCAATCTGTCTCTATCAAAGGACAGAAAGATTCAGGCATTTCAGAGAAAAATGCTTTGCTCTTAATGTCTTATTGGAACACAGTGTGATCGGTTATTGATTGCTAGATGCAATCAGCCATGTACTGATATTTTAATAATTCATAGTCTGTCCAGCTGTTTCCTATGTGTTCTTTGTTAGGTATTAAGTACTGTTTTGCAATCAATGGCTTAGAATGTGTGTGGCCTTTCTCCTCCCCATCCAGAGTGACTTTTTGAGATAAGTGTTTTTATCTTATAACCCCATGGGGCAGTGGTTAAATGCCTGTACTGCAGGTAAAACTGTTCTCACAATTTGGGGTTCAATCCCAGGTGGACTTAAACTTATCAGCTGAGTACCCAGCTTACTGACGGTGGGGGGGGGGGCAATATGTAGCCTGCATTACTGTAATTAAAACTGTAAACTGCCCACAGACTACTTGAAGTGGTAGGGGAGGTATATAAACAAAACACTTTGCTTTATTTCTCTAACTCTTATTCTATTCTATTCTTTCAGCTTTTATGCCAAAAAAGGTCTCTCTCTCTCTCTCTCTCTCTCTCTCTCTCTCTCTCTCTCTCTCCCTCCCTCCCTCCCTCTCTCCCTCCCCCCTCCGTGTGTGTGTGTGTGTGTGTGTGTGTGTGTGTGTGTGTGCGTGCGTGCGTGCGCGCACGCGCATGCGTGCACGCGTGCGCGCATGTGTGTGTGTAGTAATGTCTAAGAACTTGCCAAATTTGCTCTTTTATCCTACTGTTCCTACTGCCCTTTGTGTTTTTATGCTGTTTTATCTATTGTTTTGCTCCTGTTGTTTTTGTTGTTGTTGTTGTTGTTGTTGTTGCATTTGATTTATTTGTTGTCAACTGCCCAGAGTAGTGCTTTGCACTAATTGGGCAATATAAAAGTAGGAATAAATAAACAAACACATTATTTTATTTTATTTTATTTCTGCTCAGGAGGCTGTGGGTGGTAATGACATATGGTAAATGATGAGCAATGGGAAATCCATTCCAGAGTGGGCCCGTCACCTGCACCAGAAATGTCCTAGCAAATGTTTCACACAAATTGCTTTCTCTGTGGTGTTATTATTATTTTACGTCAGTCCGGAGGCAGGCCAAGTGTAACCAACAGATCTTTTGTGCAGACCCTATAATTGCGCTCTGTACACCCTCTCCCTGGGATCGCACATCTCAAACAATATGTGGGGAAGCACGCCCCACTTAAAACCTCAAGAATGTATTTCAAGGCAGTTCCCCCCCCCCAAAAAAAAATCTTCCTTATCTTTCTGGAAAAAAAGCAGGCATGGGAGAGAACATAGCATAGCATACAGAGGTCCTGGCTTCCATCTGTGCCATTGCCAGATGGTCCTAGGGAAGAATGGAAAGAATACATAGGAAAAAGATTTTGTATAAGGCAATTTCCTATATTCTATCCTATATTTCTTCAGCTTATTTTGAACTCTACCCTGCCCTGTCTGTTTGTAACAATGAAAGGGGGGGAGAGATACATGCTGCAAACCACATTACAGAATCATAGAATCATGGAGTTAGAAGGGGATGATCAGGTCATTGAGTTCATCCCCCTGCTCAGTGCAACAATCTGAATCAAAGGAGGTCTGACAAAGCAAAGCAAAAAGCAAAGCAAAGTGTTCTGGGCGGTTTTACAGTTTAATTATGCAGGCTACACATTGCCCCCCCAAGCAAGCTGGGTACTCATTTTACTGATCTCAGAAGGATGGAAGGCTGAGTCAACCATGAGCCGGCTACCGGGGATTGAACCCCAGGTCGTGAGCAGAGTTTTTGCTGCAGTACAGGCATTGAACCACTGCGCCACAAGGCTCTTACGCTGTCATCCAATTTTCTCTTGAACACCTCCAGTATTGGAGTGCTTATGACTTCCTGAGGTCATTGGTTCCATTGTCATTCTGCTCTTACATAGCTTAGTCTAAGTGGAGTCCATAGGAGATTGGTGAGGAAGATCACTGGGCACATCCGTTGTTGACTTCTCGCAATGCAACATTTTTTCCACTCATAATTCCATGAAACCAGACATTTGCCAGCTGGTTTCTGTCCTTTCTTTGTGTGTGTGTGTGTGTGTGTGTGTGTGTGTGTGTGTGTGTGTGTGTGTGTGTGTGTGTGTGTGTGTGTTGTGATGTGCCCCTTACACACACTGGGTTTTCACTCGCTTCCACCACCAGATTCACTGGACACATATGTATTTGAGAGAGAGAGAGTCACACCAAGTAATATAGTTTTAGAACAAACATGAAATGTTTATTAGTTTACAATTAGATGATCAGAATTATGATAGCTTTAGCCGATGTTATTGTATTGCATACATGAATTCTTATAATAATGCATTTCCTTTATAAACCAGACCCTTTTCAGTGGCAGGATCTCCCAGCTGACCAACTGACAATCTAACTGACTCTGAGCTCTCTTAACTGAACTCCTCTCAGCTCTAACACAAACTGAACTAGCCCATCATCCATTAGGTTCCAATATATAACATTCTTAACCACTCCCAGCAGCTTGGTGATTGGCTATTCAAAACAGAGTCATGACTATTCATACTTGCTTTACCCTTTTTGCCACGTGTGTGTGTGTGTGTGTGTGTGTGTGTGTGTGTGTGTGTGTGTGTGTGTGTGTGTGTGTGTGTGTGTGTGTGTGTGTGTGTGTGTGTGTTAAGACGGGCGCTACTCTTGATTGTGCTCTTGTAATTACAAAGAAATTTAAACATTGAATCATGACCTCTTTGTATGTAATTTTTATAGAAATGAGCGTATTAAATTACTCAAGCCTATAATGAGTGCCTTCCCAGGTAGGATTTTGAACTGGCACTTAAAATATTTACTAAGTGACACAAACAAGGGGACCACTGAATCAGTGGCCAAGTTTCTTTTCTTTGCCCAAAGAACACGGAAAACAATTTTGGCTTTTGTTAGCGCTTATTATAACCATGTTTTCCTCCTGAAAGGTGTTTGTGCAACTCATTTTATTGCCTAAACTGTTTTAACTACAGTTTCTTGAAATTTTATAATAGTTTTATCCTTTTATAACTACATATATGTAGTTTCTATTTTAATTGGTTGGGTCTGTGACCGTAAAAGATTGTTGCTGTGGTGGTGGTGGTGTAGGGGTTAAACACCATCAACGCACATAAACCCTTGTGACCTGCACTGCGTGAGATGTTTGGGTCTCAAATTTTTTGCTTTTAGCTCTTTGCTTTTAGTCTCAGGCTCCCAAGAGTTAAATTATAATTCTTCCTCTCTATCCTGTGGAAGGTTCCCACACACACACACCAACAATGCAAATGAACTTTCACTTTGACTCTAGAAGTTTCGGACACTGAGAACAGTCCTGGACTGGTCCCTCTCTTTTGACATTGGTAAAGTTCTAGCAATGTATGGGTTTGTGAAGGCTTTGCACAATGGTATGCCAGGGGCAGGTAGCCTTTGCTACCTTGTGTGAGATAAAACACCCTGAACCGTCCTCTTTCGTGTGCCCTTTAATGCTTCTGAAGTGCACCAGACAAACGCTTGAAAATATAAATCAAGATTTCTCATAAGAATCGCAGGTCCATAGAGGAGAAAGGCCAAGATCCAGACCATCACCATCTTGAACACGGCTTGCTTGATATCCCCTTGCTGAGCTCTATATGAGACCTGAAAAGGGAGAACAAGGAGGGAGTACTTTCATGCCAGACCACCAAAACACATCAACTGGGAGAACCCAAGAGATGGAAAAACACATTCAGTCAAATGCTGTGCTTGTTGCCTGGCCTATTAATAACATAAGAAGTGCCATGCTGGATCAGACCAAAGGCCTATCTAGTCCAGCTTCCTGTACCTCACAGTGGCCCCACCAGATGCGTCTGGGAGCGCACGAGACTAGATCTCTTTCTCCTGATACCACTCCCCTGCATCTGGCTCTTGAAGGACCCTGGTTTTAAGCCTGGAGATTACACATCTCTGTCGTGGCTTGTAACCTGTGATGGACTTTTCCTCCATGAATCTGTCCAATCCCCTTTTGAAGGCATCCAGGCCAGATGCCATCACCACATCCTGTGGCAGGCAGTTCCACAGACTAACAACGCACTGGGTGAAAAAATATTTTCTTTCGTCTGTTCTTACTCTCTTTGCAGGTGCCTTTTGTATTCCGTTGTACGTACCTTACGTACTAACCGGACGATGGACCTTTGGGAGAAGCTTTTGCAAGCTGTGGCTGGTGGTTGATTATCTGCTGTGCACCACGTCGGTCTTCAACATCGTGCTGATTAGCTATGACAGGTTCCTCTCCGTAACAAGAGCTGTGAGTACTAACTGTGTAAAAACCTTTTTGGGCCAGCAAACCATTTGTACCTGATGGTAAATTACAGTATTTATTGAATCTACATCCTCCACTTTCATCTCCAGCGTGCAAAGCTCTCCCTTACCGCTTGCCCCATCCACTCGTGGTGGTATCACCAACTTCTGCAATGGGCTCCTGTTACTTTTGAAAGGGTTTTGATTCAGAAGATTTGTGTTTTTCCACCATGTTAGTCAGAGGCCATTGATTCCTAGTAAGTTAATGTATTCCTTTGTAAATTGGAAGCGACTTGAACAACAATTAAGCGAACCCACTGGGAGTAGGATCAAAGGGAATCTGAGCATAATGGAAGCTGAAACACAGATAGGGATGGGAAATAATTGTGTAGAATTAAGAATAATAATTTTGTAAGAATCTACTTCATACCTCCTGACCATTGATTGGTACAGGATGAACCCACATCTTGCCTTTATAATCTTTAGGTATGTGGTTTGTTTCAGATGACGCACAAACCCATGCTTACTTTAGGAACAAAGAGCTAAGGACACTAAGGAAAAATGCTTGAACACACATTTGTCAATGAGGGAAATACAATATAAACAAAAAAAGGAATGTATCTTTTTAAGAAGGGGGATTTTGTAGAAATTCTTCTAAGGGCCTTTTCACACGGCCCCTAAGATCCGCTGGCCACTTAAATTCAGACCAGAGATCTTAGGGGTTCGTTGCTCTTCCTTCCTCCCCACCACTCCGCACCTGTCTGCTGAGGGGAGGGAGGAAGAAAGTGGGGAAAAATGCAGACTCACCTCGGAGAAGCTGCCGGAGCTCCGTCTGCTGATTCCTTCTCTTTTGTTTGCTTTTTTTTTCTCCCGCCCCTTCTCTTAAAGGAGCGGGAGGCAAAAAAAAAAAAACAGAAGCCAGGAGAGCCCCGCACTGACCAGATTAAATCCGGACCTGGCGATTTTCACCCTCCTCGAGCAGGTACAAGAAAAGTGCGCTGGGACGCGCTTAGGTGGGCGTGGTCGCACTTAATTTCCTGCAAACTCCGGAGCTGGTGGGGAAACCATTGTAAGCTCCAGAGCTTGCAGCCATTTGCTGCGGCATTTAGGGGTCGTGTACAAATGCTCTAAGAAGACAAAATGTGATATGAAGCAGGGACAGGAAGATAATACAGATGGGATGTGAGAGCACACGGAAAGACTACAATTCAGATGATACAATAGATGTTAAAAACAAATCAATACCAACGAGGGGAAAGGACGGGATACAACCTTGGATTTTTCAGGTTTTTAAAAAAACACCTGTGGTGGAATGTGGATGAGTGCCCGTGTGTGTGTGTTTCACATTCTACCAAGGCCAAAGCTGAGGTGGTAAGAGCTTTGCTAGTTCGAAACTACCACTTTAGCACTAATAAAACAAAAAGAAAATCCAGACTGGATGACATGTATATTTAGCGGTAGGAGAAAAATGACATAAAAGAAGAATTGGAAATAAATGTTAAACTTTCTTATCATAAACCCTCCCCCATGAGTGTCTTGGGTTCATTAGCTTTTAGCAAACAGACTACAGGAACCCTCCGCCATTTCGCAGTTCAAGTCTGCCTCTGTGACTGGAAGGGATTTTAAAAGGGGCGTGCCACTCCCCCCCCCCGTGGGGGCTCCAGAGAAGCGACACACCCCTTTTTAAATCCCTTCCAGTCCCAGGCCATCTCCATTGAAATGCATTTTAAAAATGCATTGGAAAATTTCTCCATTGAAATGCATTGAGCCAATGCATTTCAATGGCGATTGTGGGGGAGCACTGGCCCCAAGCCAGTGCCAAGCAGCTGATTGGTCCAGGCTGGGGGAGGAATGGTGCCTGCAGAAAGTGTGCTGGATCAGATCATCCACCACCCTTGCAGGGGCTGCTGGAAGGCTTTTAAAAAAGTCTTACAGCAGCCCGGAGAAGCAGCAGTGGCACGCCGCCATCCCAGGCCCCACCCGACCTGCATCCACATATCGCAGATTTTCAGTCATCACGGGTCAGGTGGGTCCCTAACCCCCCATGATAGGCGGGGGATTACTGTACTTGTTTTCTGAACTTTCTGTAGAATAGTGAGGATCCAAAAGTTTCAAAGGAGGAGGAGGAGGAGGAGGAGGAGGAGGAGGAAAAACAACCAGATTTTGTTCAGAAAAGAGATTTCCTTATTTTGCTACAGAAAATCACCTTCCATGGCAAGCAATATCTTATCAGGATTATTAATAAAACAGGAAGTAGCATGTTTATATATAGATAGATAGATAGATAGATAGATAGATAGATAGATAGATAGATAGATAGATAGATAGATAGATAGATAGATAGATAGATAGATAGATAGATATAGATATATATAGATATATATATATATATTTGTTTTCGTAGATTTTCACGGGTATAGGTATGCATGTTAGGGTGGATTCGGGTTTCTTCCCGTGTAGAAATCTGGTTGTTTTGGCGACGTTTCGACGAGGTCTCACTCGTCATCTTCAGGCTGGTGTTCTGGCTTCTTTCTTCTTGAAGCAAAGCGTGATCTCAGTTGAAGTCCTTCTATAAATACTGCTGGGGGTGTGTGGTTTGCTTGCTCTGTTGCTGATTGTAGGTTCGTTTGTTCTTTTGTGATCTGCTGTGTGGCTGTGATATGCGGAGTGGAAGCCAGCCTAACCAAAATCAACCCAGACGAAGCCAACAAAATCAGACTCGAAGTCACCAATATCCTCTGCTCCAGCAAACCACCCAGAAGCAATTTACACAAAGAAGAACAAAAAGCCCTCACCAACCTGAGGAAAGACAACAACATAATCATTCTCCCAGCAGACAAAGGCAATGCCACAGTGGTGATGAACACATCTGACTACCAAGCCAAACTATCCAACCTACTACAAGACCCTGCTTACATACCTTTGAACACAGACCCCACCACCTACCTGGAAAAAACCACCAAAGCCAAAATAAAAGCCTCACACTTAAGTGAAGAAATCAAGCCAAGCATCATCCCCAGAGAGAAATCATCCAGATGCCCCAAGCTCTACGGCCTCCCCAAGATTCACAAAGAAGGAACACCTCTCAGACCCATAGTCAGCTCCATAGGCTCACCCCTACAAAACCTCGCCAAATTTCTTGCCAAACAACTCCAGCCCTATGCAGAATCCATCTCTTCATACGTACAAAACTCGTTCCACTTCATAGAAATTATAAAGAAACAAGACCTACAACCCAATGACCTACTCGTGAGCTTCGATGTTGTTTCGCTCTTCACACAAGTGCCCATTCAAGAAGCCTTGACAGCTATCCACAACAAATACAACCCCCCCCAAGCACATCCTAGATCTGACCAACCACTGCCTAACCAACACATACTTCATCCACAATGGACAAAGATACAAACAGATAGAAGGAGCACCCATGGGATCACCCCTCTCACCGGTCATCGCAAACCTATATATGGAACACTTTGAAACCAACGCGTTACAGAAGTCCGAACATAAACCCAAACTCTGGCTCAGATATGTCGACGACACCTTTGTTATCTGGCCACACGGGAAAGACAAACTGAACAACTTCCTCACACATCTCAACAGCCTACACCCCAAAATACAATTCACTATGGAAATAGAAGCCAACAACCAACTTCCCTTCCTGGACGTCCTAATCTACAAAAAACCCGACGGCTCCTTAGGACATACCATCTACCGGAAAAAAAACACATACAAACCGCTACTTAAATGCACAATCTGTCTGTGTCTGTGTTCAAAGGTATGTAAGCAGGGTCTTGTAGTAGGTTGGATAGTTTGGCTTGGTAGTCGGATGTGTTCATCACCACTGTGGCATTGCCTTTGTCTGCTGGGAGAATGATTATGTTGTTGTCTTTCCTCAGGTTGGTGAGGGCTTTTTGTTCTTCTTTGTGTAAATTGCTTCTGGGTGGTTTGCTGGAGCAGAGGATATTGGTGATCACAAAAGAACAAACGAACCTACAATCAGCAACAGAGCAAGCAAACCACACACCCCCAGCAGTATTTATAGAAGGACTTCAACTGAGATCACGCTTTGCTTCAAGAAGAAAGAAGCCAGAACACCAGCCTGAAGATGACGAGTGAGACCTCGTCGAAACGTCGCCAAAACAACCAGATTTCTACACGGGAAGAAACCCGAATCCACCCTACCATGCATACCTATACCCGTGAAAATCTACGAAAACAAATATATATATATATATATATATATATATATATATATATATATATATATATATATATATATATATATATATATATATAACACATGCATAGGAAGGAAAATCTGGGAGGCAGAGACATGGCTGATCTCCACCAACAACTTTTAAAAGGAGTCGGTACATACAAAGATCATGGAGGATTTAAGCGTGCAAGCATGGTGTTCAAGATGGATAACTGTACACATTGATACAAATTCAGTTATCTCCCCAGGAGATAAGCAGAGCGGTCTAAAACTGTATATATATATATATATATATATATATATATATATATATATATATATATATATATATATATAAACTAGAGCTATTTATTGGTGAACTACAGTATCTATTATCTGACCAACGGCCTGACTTTCGCGAGATTGCATTCAGTTATTATACTTGTATCCTGTCCTTCCCCCAGTTTTATAGTTAATAAAAGCTTCCAGGAGGTCCTCAATCTAGATTTATTTGCCCAGAAGAAGGTGAACGAGGGGGCATAGTTCACCTAGATGCACAACTGCTAGCAAAACAATTTGAAAAACAGCAGATGGTAAAGTTAGTCCAATAGGTGGTGAAATAGCTGACAGAAGAGCCTGCGAAACAACTTATGTGGCGACTTGAACAACAGCTTGCATAGCAAGTATGATATTGCGTATGCACCGAATCTGTAGAAATTTGAAAGAAAGCTCATGCAATGGCTTGCAAACTTGCCAGACAAAATTTTCCTCCAATTTTCTGCTTTGCTGGTAGCAACAGTTTGTTTGCTTATTTATTTAAAATATTTCCACCCTGCCTTTCTCTTTAGACAATATTTAAAGTTAAGAATGATAACTATTTAAATAAAAAAAATCAAACAGATACCACTCTGAGAAATGGTAAACAAAAATAAGAGATGCCAGTTTTTCTTAGCACAGTGGTATCAAAATAGCTGTCATTGTTTAATTTTACCCCACTTATTTCCTTGAGAAAGGCATAAGGTGGCTTACATCCTTGGAAGACAATATTTAAAACTAAAAATAGTAAGTATACAAATACGAAGAAAGGATTGAACATATATCACAGTAAAAGACTGTAAACAAAACCAACACCAAAATGCAGCCAAATCAATAAGGCACAACAATAAAGCACAACAATCTATTTAACAACCCCTCTCAAGCAGCCAGTCATTAAGGAAAAACTTTTCTCCAGAGAAGATTCTCTTGTACTTCTCCACCAAATACATCAGTGAAGGTTGTGGGACTGAAAGAAAGACCTTTTCTGATTACTTTGATACCCAGGCAAGCTCAAAAAGGGAGTGAAGGGGCCCAGCCACTGGAGCCTCAGAGGGTAAGGAAGGTGTTCCAATCTCCAGTCCTAATCATTCTGGTTGCCCTCCTCTGCACTTTTTCCATTTCCATAATATCCTTCTGGAGGTATGGTGACCAGAACTGTACACAATACTCCAGATGGGGCCTCACCATCAATTTATAAAAGGGCAAAATGACACTTGCTGACTTATTTTCTATACCCTTCCTAATGGAGTTTGCTTTTTTCACTGCTGCAGCACACTGGGTTGACATTTCCATTGAGCTGTCCACCAGGATACCAAGGTCCCTTTCCTGGTTTGTTGCAGAGAGTTCAGACCCCATCAGTTTATAAATGTAATTGCCTTTTTTTTTTTTGCCCCAACGTGCATCACTCTGCACTTACTAATACTGAAGCTGATTTGCCAAGGGTTTGCCCACTCCCCCAGTGTCAAAGGATCCCTCTGGAGCTCCTCACAATCTCTCTCAATTTTTACTACCCTGTATAATTTTGTGTCATCAGCAAATTAGGCTACCTTGCTATTTACTCCTACTTCTAAATCATTAATGAAGAGGTTGAAAATCAGGGGTCCCAGTACAGAACCTTGGGGGACCGGACTCTTTACCTCCCTCCACTTGGAGAAGTGTCTATTTTATACTCAATGTATGGATAGGACACAAGAGAGGCATTAAGAAGAACCAAGAAAAGTAGGAGTCATACCTCTTGAAAACATCTCACCATTAATGTTGTTTAGGGTCAACTCTAGTTTTCCAGTCCAAGTTCTTGATCATGTTTTGGCCCTACCTTGTTTGCCTTCATGCAGTACCTGCTTTATAGGCAGTAAACACCCATTTCAAATTAGAAATCTGTCTTCTATTGAACCATAGCCTTGGTCTACCTACCTCAGTATCTCACTGACTTGCAGTAGCTCTGTGACATTTTAACCAGGAGTTTATCCAGCCCTACCTGGAGAAATGAGGAATTTTGACCTTGATATCAAAAGTATAAATATGGGAGATTTCCATAAAAATAAAAAAACCTCCTCCGCTAAAGATTTTAGGTGGTGGTGGTGGTTTATTTGTTTCTTTGGTTTCTTTGGTTACTCTGAATGTTGCCATACGTTAGGGCATCTCCATGTTTTTAACATATTGGCGAGACGACTCCACATAATTTGTGGGTTTCACTTGCTACCAGTGTGTTGTTCATTTGAGAGCCCTCACTTATACTTGCTAAACGGCGGGGAGCAGCCTATCTTGTATTGACTATAATTTATTGCAGGTGTGTATCGTGGAAGGAGAAGGGAGGATAAGCAGCTTATCTAATCCCTGCCTCCCCCCCCCAAAAAAAAAAAAAAAAACTGGAACAAAAAATTGCACCTCACTGGAACATTCAGAGAAATAATTCTTCTTGATGCCGATGACAGCTCATCATTTAAATAAGGCCAGCTTAGCACGATAATTCCTTTGTCTCCTCTACATGCATTGGCAGCGTTGCAGGGTGGGATGTTTTTGTTTTGATAGTTCGGGGGGGGGGGGAGAGATAAGCATCCCCCCTCCATTTCCATAAGCATTGCCTTCCTAGCAAGGCCTGCAACCCCTCTTATGAGTGACTGAAAATGGTGTCATTATGTGCTGCTGTCACTTCCTGCTTATTGCAAGGCTATGAATTAATGATGTCCAAAACATCCTTTCCTTAACTGCTTGGCTCCGGCTGTGCTGTCCATTATAGAGTCAATGCATTTCGTGTTTGGCTTTGTTCTTTTCATACTTTCACTTGTCCTAGAACATTTAACTTTTCCAGTAACCTTGCCAGTTTAGTCATTTTAGCTTCTAGTAATAATTGAAGCGTTTATCTAGCAAGTTTCTGTGGGGTTTTGTTTTTTGGGGGGGAGTTCATGGTATCCAAAAAGCTCTCATTCAACATCATATTTTGAATAAATCACAGTGTGCAGAAGAAATGTAGGTGTACGCTGCATTTCAAGCTAGATTTTCCTAGAATAGGTAGGTGGGTCAGACTTCTTGCTAGTATGCTTTTGTATAATTGCATGTACATGTATGTGAGCAATCAACAGATAATATGCCATGTTGCTAAGGTACATATCTGAGTCATTTTTGAGAACTTCAGGCTTTTTGGAGACATCTGTAGCTTTGGGGGAATTGAATGAATATAATAAACCAGCTAGACTCATCTGCCGGTTGTTTCCTGGAGAGCAGAGATTTTTCTCACCCTGGATTTCTGGGTGCTGAAATCTGTAGAAAGTGAGATACTGTAAATGGTTACACAGTATTATGAAGACCTGGACTGGGATAAGCTATGAGACAGTAGATCAAAGTGGAAAACACACATAGTGGATGGCTCTATGGTTGCTATGTATCTAAGAAGATACCTGCCTAGACGGGAAGTTGTCCAGGGCTGACATAAAGCTTTCTTTATTGCACCTTAGCACTTTGTACCAACTGAAATCATTGTTGTCAGTCCCATGGAAATGTTTGATTAATCCAGACAGGTGTTGTGACAGGAACCCACACAGGGTAAAATTAAGCGCATTTATTTCCACAGCACATCATGTCCACTTTTGCCTTTATCCTCACCCTCTATCCTAACAGCCTCCTTTTTTTTTTCTTGCTCTGTTTCCAAAGTGGCATGGACTGAATTAGCAAGATACCTGTTTCTGCATGATTTCTTCATCACTTATCTGATGCAGCGCTAGACTGACAGGTTTTTTAAAAAAAATCTTTTAAATTCTTTTTAAAGATGTGACAGGCATATGAAGGGACTAGCGCTGAATCATCAAAGTCTGTCCCACTGAAGATGTCACTCTTGACATGATCAGAATACATCCCTCCCCACCGCTGCCCCAAAGGACCTGTATAGAAGATCACATCAGCCAGAAAGTGGGACAAAACAAGAGATGAGGAATAAATAAATAAATAAATAAATAAATAAATTCTACAGGCACACCTCCCTTAACAACAAAGTTCTGTTCCTAGGACTAGGTCATTAAGTGAATTGGTTGTTAAGTGAGAGGCTTAAGGCAGGTGTCTGGTGGTGTGTTGAGGCTACCCTCCTTGCAAGTCAGCCAGAGCAGGGAGGCTCTCCAGGAGGCCATGTGTGAAGCAGAACAAAAATCAGGGGAAAACAGAGATAGAGGTCATTCTCTTCCCTGGCAGAGGCATAATGATGCTCACAGAAAGACCCGTCCCTTGGAAGCAGCAACAGAGAAAGAGGAAGGCATGGGGTGTGTGGTCGCCCTGATTTGTTCCTTCTGAGCTGCCGACAAGGTAGATGCAGGCAAGCAGAAGCAGGCTGGATGCTTTGGCCCAGGCCCTGTGGGCTGGAACGGCAGGTTCTTCCTAGGGCAGCATTTAGGGAGCTGGTGGCTTTGGCCCCCGTTGCTGGTTGTAAGTCTGAACGGTCATTAAACAGGGAGGTTATTAAGTGAGGAGTGGCTCTACTTGCTATTAGCCTTATATCATGTAGTTGATGGACTGAAGATAAATGGCAAGATAATGTCTGTCTAGCTAGTCTCTCAGTTGGCTTAAGAGAGAGACTCTTTCTGGGTATAAAAATGTGTACTTGCCAAGGTTGGACCAGAATATGTTGCCACCTGTGATGGAGTAGCAAATGGTGCTCTCCACTCACTCTTCCAGGTACATAGTACCACCTTGCATTGGCAATCCCACAAGGATCTCTTAAATAAATTCAATACGCAAATACATCTCTCCAAATCCAGCCTAAAAATTCCAGTAATAAAAAGTTTATACAGTTGATAATGTATATGTTCATGATACTCTGAATTTGCTGCCTGAGGTCTCCACAGTAGGACTAGCCCTGGTATTAAGGCCTGCCCTTCCAGCTTGCCATCTGCTGGTACAGAACTGACTTTTGGCTTGGAGAAAAGGGGGTGAAGCAGGAGGAACCAATCAAACAGCATGAAGAGGTTGGGTGGGTGGGTTGTGGAATCAAGAGGACCTTTTGTCCTTCCCTAGAGGGCATCTTAACTTTAGTTCACTCTCTTAGTTCATGCAACCAGCCCTCTCCCTTTCTCTGCACTGGCTTCCTGTTTCATACTTTCCATCAGGTCCAAAGTTGTTCTTGACCAGGCAGTGGGCAGTTGGGTGATTCTATCCAGTTGCCCATTTGCTCCTGGCTCGTCTTCCATAGTTCTAAGGTAGTCTGTGGGGGCTGATTGTTGGAAGGGGCAGAAGTGTTGAAGAAATTGTACCTCTATTATATCTGAGAATATGGGGCTTCCCTATAGAAGACTTATTATGTGAATATGGAGGAAAAACAGACCATCTCTAAGGGCCTTTTCACACGACCCCTAAAATCCGTGGCAAATGGCTCCCAGATCTGGAGCTTAAAATTGTTTCCCCACCAGCTCCGGAGTTTACAAAAAATTAAGTGCGACCACGCCCACCTAAGCGCATCCCAGCGCACCTTTCAAGTACCTGCTCTCTGAGGGTGAAAAATTCCTGATGCGGATGTAACTTAGTGAGTGCCGGGCTCTCCTCGCTTCTGTTTGTTTTTTTTTGCCCGCCACCCCTTTAAGAGATACTAAGAGACTGGAATGAGACGGCAGAACGGAGGTGAGCCGAGACGGCAGGACGGAGGTGAGCGGGCATTCTTTTCTCCTTTTTTTTTCTCCCTCCCCTCACGCAGACAGGAGCCAGGGAGTGTGAAGGGGGTGGGAACACAGGAATAATGACAAACACCCAAGATCTCTGGTCCGAATTTAAGTGGCCAGCGGATCTTAGGGGTCGTGTGAAAAGGCTCCAAGTTGCTACAATACACATGATGCCCTTCAGGATGTACAGAGGAAGCTCTTAAGGTGGCAAGTTTTTCATGTAAGGAGCACTTCTGCTTATGCTTTGACCCTTCCATTTCCACATTTCACTTGTCCATGTAATCACCGGCTTGCACCTCCTATGCCACTCATGCGCCTTACGTTTCCCCCCAAATCATCTTCATTCACTTGTGTTTTTCTAGATGCCTTGTGTTTTGTACATTTCTTTTCTCATCCAGATTCCCCGTTCATCAGCCGTTAAGAAATCTTTTAAATGTTAACAGTCTCTGATGAACTCTGGTTATACTCTGTTATTAATTAGAGGAAATAAAAATCTTATTTTCAGAATATTTCAAACTGTTAATCATGTGTTCCAGAACAAATAGATTTTTTTTCATTGAAGTATGTTTTTAAGCAAGAAATTCAATCTAATTGTCCTGGAATGTATAATCCAAATATACCGATAATAAGATTCTTTCTAGCAGATTGAGTGCCTTTTGATCTGGGAGTCTGTTTTCCAATACTACAATTGTCCCCCGCCATTTCACGGTTCATAGACTGCGGTCCTGGTATATCGCGGGACCGCTGTATATGAAATGCAAGGCCACCTGGGGCAAGCTGCTTGGGGCCATTTGAGGCCTCCTGCACTTACTCCAGGTCTGGCGCTGGATTGGTAGAAACCACTTCTGGAGCCTCCGACAGGCCTGGGAAGGCCATTGGAGGTCCATTCGGGGCAGCGTCAGGCCTGGGGTAAGTGCAGGAGCCCCCAGATAGGCCCCCTAGTCCCAACCTGACCCAGCATCCACATATCACAGATTTTCCATTATCACGGGTCAGGTTGCGTCCCTAACCCCCACGATAGGTGGGGGATTACTGTATCTCTTATTTCATTTTAGGCTGTCTTACCATAGGGATTTCATGGTAAGAAAAGTTCAGCAGGGATTTACCATTTCCACCTTCTATGCAATACTAACAAAAATTAGCTTGAGAGTCACCACCGTTACTTCCTCTGCAAGTGTTCCTTCCAGCTGTCATGGCTGCCCAGAAGCTGCCTTGAAGAAAGTGGGTGGATGCATCTTAGATCGCCATCTCAGTTCTGACTGATCGGTCTTGGGGGGCCCTGTTTAGGTATCCAGGCTCATGATGGAACCTAGTCTCCTGGCGGCATTGCTCCCAGGTTCGCTGAGACTTTCAAACCCCTTTCACCACATTAAGGTGTGCATCCAAGAAATGTACTCCCGTATAATCATATATATGCCATTTATGTACCATTTGTTAATATTTGCAATTTTCCATTCTTTTAGAGTCATTATATGTAAAATGATGCATTTCAACCAAGGAACTAATAAACTGACTGAAAGAGTGGCAAAATAGAACATGTTAATAAATGGTATGTGGCAGGTTTAAAGGGGACTAAAAGCCTTTTCATACCAATGATATAATTTACTTAGCTCTAATGCAAATGGTGCTTTTGGTTTTTGCTTTTGCAGAGAGGATGCAAGTTTTTGATCCAGGATTTCTGCAGCACACAATAGAAATAGCTCGGCCTTGCTCGTGCTTTCACCAGACAGGTGTCCTCTCTTCCCACCTCCATCATGAAACCTGGATGTGTTCAGATGGGACATATTCCATCCTGGCTCTAACACCATAACAATAATAATAATACTGTATAGTGGTGTGTACTTTTCTTTTCAAGGACACAAGTAGAGACTCTGTCCTCTAATTCAGTAGTTCTCAACCCATGGGTCCCCAGATGTTTCTGGACTGCAACTCCCAGAAATCCTGGCCAGCTCAGCTAGTGATGAACATTTCTGGAAGTTGCAGTCCAAGAACATCTGGGGACCCAGAAGTTGAGAACTATTGCTCTAATTGTTCCCCATCACCCTAGAACAATGGTTCCTACTCTTGGGTCTCCAGATGTTCTTGGACTATAACCCCCAGCAGCCTTTACCACTAGCTGTGCTGGTCAGGATTTCTGGAAGTTGTAGTCCAAGAACATCTGGGGACCCACGGTTGGGAGCCACTGCCCGAGAGTAGTTCTGGGCAGTTTAAACAAAAACAGAAAAATGAGGTGTTAGGTGCACAGAAGTGATGGGATGTGACTCCAGTTTCAGGAGTAATAATGATGCTGCTCCAAGTTTTACTCCAAACTTGACAGGAGCTATTTAAGGTGCTGACCCTATCAGGCTGGTTAGAGTTCTGCACAGAGATGTAACATTTAAGGAAAATATAAAGTCACAGGTGGGGGACTTTGGAAAAAATGGAAAATAAAATTAGGGGAGAGGGTTTTTAAATGATTTCCCCCCTAGGTTTCTGGAAATTTTACGTCTGTAGTCCAGCACCTTGGAATGCTCCTTTAAAGTTCAGGGAATAGACCAGAGCAGATTCACCGCCCCCATGAAATCAGAGTCACCATCAGCCTCCAATGGCACAGGATGCTGGGGCTCAGAGATGGTCCCCTGGGAGCTGTATGTAGTCTGTGACCCACTCTTTGCTCACTCTTTTTCTACAGGAATGGGCTAGCTGTCAGCTGGACATATCGAGAAATGAGGGTGAGTGTTAGTGGAACTCCCTGCCACAGGATGTGGTGATGGCATCTGGCCTAGATGCCTTCAAAAGGGGATTGGATGGATTCATGGAGGAAAAGTCCATCACAGGTTACAAACCATGATGGAGATGTGTAATCTCCAGGCTTAAAACCAGGGTACTTCAAGAGCCAGATGCAGGGGAGTGGTATCAGGAGAGAGATATCTAGTCTTGTGTGCTCCCAGAGGCATTTGGTGGGGTCACTGTGAGATACAGGAAGCTGGACTAGATGGGCCTTTGGCCTGATCCAGCATGGCTCTTCTTATGTTCTTAATAGGCCAGGCAACAAGCACAGCATTTGACTGAATGTGTTTTTCCATCTCTTGGGTTCTCCCAGTTGATGTGTTTTGGTGGTCTGGCATGAAAGTACTCCCTTGTTCTCTCTTTTCAGGTCTCATATAGAGCTCAGCAAGGGGATATCAAGCAAGCCGTGTTCAAGATGGTGATGGTCTGGATCTTGGCCTTTCTCCTCTATGGACCTGCGATTATCAGCTGGGAATACGTATCTGGTGGGAGCATCATACCAAATGGGGAATGTTATGCTGAATTTTTCTACAACTGGTATTTTCTCATCACAGCCTCCACCCTTGAGTTCTTCACTCCTTTCATCAGCGTGACATTTTTCAACTTGAGCATTTACCTGAACATCCAGAAACGCACCAGAGTTCGCTTGGATGTCCTCCAGGAGACCCACCCCCACAACTGCATGGAAGAGATTGAGATGAGTCCAGAACCCAAGCTCTCTGTGAAATGCTGCAAGTGGGAGCAGAGGGAGCCTTCAGAAAACCTGGACGTACCCAAGTGGGATGCCCAAGAGGAAAACACCAAAGACGGTGTCAATATAAAATATCCCCAGGACTCTAATACAGGGAATAGTTGTTCTCCCAACAGCAAACTGGAACCTCCTAGCAAAAAGTGCTATAAAGACTTGCCGTCTACCCACTCTTTAGAGAAACGGGCGAAAACAGCCTCCCAGAACATGTCTCAACGTTTTCGGCTTTCGAGGGACAAGAAAGTAGCCAAATCCCTGGCAGTAATTGTGGGCGTTTTTGGCCTCTGCTGGGCGCCCTATACCCTACTCATGATTATCCGAGCTGCTTGCCACGGCCACTGCATCCCTGAATATTGGTATGAGACCTCCTTCTGGCTTCTGTGGGTCAATTCGGCCATCAACCCTATCCTTTACCCACTCTGTCACTACAGCTTCCGGAGAGCTTTCGTTAAACTCCTGTTCCCCAGGAAGCTCAAGATTCAGCCTCACCGTTCTTTCCAGAAATGTTGGAAGTAAGCTTGCTTGATCCATGGTAGGTTAAGAAAGGACAGGCTTCTCTTGCCTTGCTCTGCCTATTTGATTAGATAAACGGTGTAAGGATAGAGCTGTCAAATGTTGGGACTGTCCTAGTGGTAGGTTCTCTAATGGAAACAGAATGAGGAGCCATGCTCAGCTGGATTTGGGCAAGCAGGCGGCATAAATCTATGGTCTCTTCCTTATGCTACATACTTAAGCTAGAATCCTGTTTGGGGTATAAGGGAAATCACATAAGCCCTCTCCTCCTCTGGCAGATTCCGAGTCCGGCAATCCAGCCAGGAGGCAGCTGTGAGACCAGTCTTGCAAGCAGCTGGAGACTAGGCATAAAAGGGGAAAGCCTGCCAAAGCTTTTATTATTATATTTTTATTATTATATTATTATTATTATATTATATTAACCACCCTGAATTCCCATCTGGGAAAAATCTGGCAGTATATCAATATCAATATAAATAAATAAATAAATAAATAAATAAATAAATAAATCCCATTCTACACTCTTGTAATGCAACAGGATGCGAATCTTAAGCAGATATCGGCTCTTATCAAGAGCTGGGATCCAATATCGGTTGTACTTAAAAGAGACCCATTGAAAGCAAGGAGGGCTTAGAGTTAGTCATGTGAAACTTATATGCCACTGATTTCACTTGCTCTTCTCTAACAAGGACAAGTTCAGGAGGCAGCCCAAGGAAAAGACGGGAATGCTCAGGGTTCGTCCAAACATTTTGCTTCATGAAATTAATGTATGAAATGCCTATGACACATGCCATTCCTACTTGCTTCTGTCCTCTGAGCATGCAACCTTTGGATAGTTGTTCGGTCAGAAAAGAGCATTTTCCACCAATACTGTCTATGGTTCATTGGGAGGAAATGATTAGCCATCAAGCTGTTATCTTACAGAGACATCATGTTTAGAAGAGAGAATTCCTTAGGTTCCGAAAATGTCTGATTGTCACCGCAAATAGCTTTCCATCCCTCCCATAGTTTGTCCCTTAGCTTTCTTTGCTTTGGGATTGGCCTTTCCAAGGGAAACACAGGCACCCACTGCAAATGCAATGGCTCGTCCCTAAAAATCTGCCTGAATCCATCTGTAACACTTTCTTGGCCCTAATGCAAGGCTGTGGAAAATAGACAAAATATACACTTCCAGTATTGGTGCTGTCACTTGGCACCTGTCAGGAAAAGGCAGCTACAGTAGGACCCCCATATCCACTGATTCAGTTATCCACGCTTGGCAGAGGAAATAAATCAATCAATAAATCAGCAGCCGCAAAGCAAGCTACTGTCACAAACAGCAGCCGTAAAGCAAACTACTGTCACAAGCAGCAGCTGTAAAGCAAGCTGCTGTCCCAAAACAGCAACCATAAAACAAGCTACTGTCAGGAAGCTGCGGGGGGGCATTCTCTCTTATCCACGGTTTTCATCATCCACGGGAAAGCCTGGAACCAATCCCCAGCGGATACTGGGATCCTACTGTATTTCACTGCATCTAGTGGTATGATTCCCACTGTGGTGGAGCAGATGGAGTGACAGACAAGGACTCTGGAGAACAGGAATCCCCATTTGGCCATGGAAACTCACTGAGGGAGTGAAGCTGGTAAAACCACCCCTTAAGTATTTTGCTGCTTGCCTTGAGTAGAATCCCTATTGAGTATGTCAGTTCCATGTCGATGGGACGTCCAGCCTTCTTATTAGCAATGATTCACCCAAGTATTGCTTATAGTCTTTTACAACCTTCTTCTTCACTGAGGTTCTTTCACCAGTGATAAGGCGTGGGACGTCCTACACACAACGTTAAGTGATCTGCCCAGGAGTCATGTCGTCTATAAACCATCTCTGTCTGATCAGATCATTCAGGACCAAAAGATTCAGACCAGACATCTGGAGTAAAGTGGAGGTGGGACTGCCATAAGGCAGAAAGCCTCTCAAACGGGGTGTACTGCTCAGAGCCGCAACTAGCCCTTTTGGTATTGTGATCAAGCGGCATCATCTCCTGCCCATTCCACTATGAGGCACAGACATGCTGCCCACCTGCATAGAAAAGGAAGGGAAGCACCTCTTATGCTTTCAATACAAGGAAAATAAGGAAAGCTGGGAGGTGTCCTGTGGACCAGAAAGCCCTGACAGTGATGGGGGATCACATCACTGACGTAATCATAGAGGTTGTGTGAGTAGTGATTTCCAGGTGCTAAACCTCTTCCATTTGCATAACAGCAATGCATAGCCATGGTAGGAACCCCCAGGACTGTGCCAAGAGGCCTTTCTATTCAATGGAAGCTCAACAGGATTTTGGTGTTAATAATTCCCACCTTGTTAATCCCCTTCTCCCTTGTCTTATTCTATAAGCCATCCCATTCCAATCAGCAGGAACAATGGAACAGGCCTCTGCACAGCTCCTCTTCCATACTTGCTTTTGACATGGGGTGGTGAGTGGGGAAATGTTGCACTGGGGAAATAGCATTATTTGTGGAAAAACTTCCAATCTTGCCTGATTTCGGAAGCTAAGCAGGGTTGGCCCTGATTACTACTTGGATGGGAGACCACCAGGGAATACCAGCTACTGTAGGCACCTGGAGTAGAAACTGGCAAACCACTCCAGTATTCCTGCGGAGAAAACTCCATGGACATGGGGTCATGAAGAGTCGGTCACGACTGTAAGGACACAACACACACACACACACACACACACACACACACACACACACACACACACACACACACACACACACACACACACACACAGCAGTTGAAGAAGATTTAAATCTTGGTTGTATTCTGAGTCAACAGTTTTTTAGAAAGAATTGAGATGAAGGTCAGATATTGTATACAGTATATATTCCTTATTCACTCCAGACATGCAGTATATGGAGTGACTGAGGTCAGAAACACCTTTGAAATGGGGGAGCTTCCACAGCTAAATCAACCATTTGGTTCTGTTACTTCGTAACTGTGCCATTTCAGAATGCACATGAGATTGTCACATATGACAAATTCCACAAGAAAGAGGCGAATAAATTCTTTTCAGGTTGGGTGGAAGGGCCTTCAATGCTGCTTCCCTCAGCTGGTCCCCAAGAATTCCAGATCTATGCTTGGAAAGCAGACTCGGGGAAACAAGGATCTATTTACAGTGCTTGTCTGTTGTTGTTTTCATAGCCAATTGGGTCATTCATTTGTTCTAAAGACAGGTCTAGGACTCTGGTGACAGGATAGGATAAGCAAAGCAGGTTGCTTATATACTGCCCCATAGTGCATAAAGCACTCTCTGGGACGGTTACAACTTAATTATGCAGGCTACACATTCTTTGCTCACCTCAGCAAGCTGGGTGCTCAGTTTACCAACACTTAAATGATGGATGGGTCAGTAACCGTGAGTCATCTACCTGAGCCCGATGGGATCGATCTCAGGTTGTAAGCAGAACCTTGACTGCAGTACTGCAGTTTAACTACTGCACCATGAGGCTCCTCTTCTCCTCTCCCCCTTTCAGCTGCAAATTAGAGGAGCAAAGTGTTCTTAGGAACACAAGAAGCTGCTTTTATTGAACCAGCTCATTGAGATATCTGGCACAGTACTGACAACGATGGCTTCCCAGAACTTCAACCAAGTTTCTTTGTTAGCTTCCTTTGAGATGCCTTGGTATTAACTGGTAATCCAGCTCAGCTTCCAAAATTAAATCACTGGTATTAAAGGAGATATGATGGGGAATCTTCAGTAGTGACAGAACCCTGGGGCACATAGTGAGACAAGGGACTATGTGATCTATCGTTTATTGCCATCCATGTACAGAAGTAAACCAGAAGTTCAAATTTGCTTCACCTTTAGTAAGGATTAGAGATGGAGACAAATTGAAAAGCAAATCGTGTTTTCTGATGAATCCATCTGATTTCTCAAAACTCATCAGTTTGTATTCATTGTTAATGAGGCCCCTGCTGAAATACGTGATGGTTTTTTAAAAATTGTGTAATTCATCATATTTGTCCATTCGTCGCAATTAATCACGAATCATGAATCACCATTGTTATAAAAAAAAAAACTCACCCCCGTCTTGAGTAAGGATTCTGCACCATCAGCTCCATCCAAAGGTGGGAGGTAAATTTAGGGTCTTGTGGCACACACAGAGGGGAATGGAACACACAGTGAGTTTCAGTCCAACTACTGATTCTGCTGCCCCCCCCCCCCAGCATCTGTGGTGGTTGCTGCACTCTGCCTTATGGTAGGGCCAGCTATGTTGGCTTGATTAGTGCTGCCTGGTGAGATGACAGCTGAGTAGAGGCAACATGGAAACCAGGAAATCTAAATCATCACCCGCATGAGGTGTCAAGTCAATTCTGATTCATGATTACCCTTGCCAGGGTTTTCTAGGTAGAAAGCACTCAGAAGTGGTTTCCTTCTTCTGGGGTGGTTTCCTTCCTTCATTCCCCATTTCCTTCTTCTGGGGTACCTTGGGACTGTTGTCACCTGCCAACAATTCTGGATTGCAATGGGTTTAGCCTTGGCAGGCTTCTAAAGACAGATAGGCGGAGAGTCAGACATTGGAGTTTCAGATTTTGAGAAAGGTTTATTCGAATGCGCATAAGGGTGCTTCCATAGAAGGAAGGAAGGACAAATTCCCAGCTAAAACAGAGCAGTCTTATACCTTGTCAAACTAAGAACACGCCAGCAGTTTGAGCTTGTAAATGATAGATCCAAATGCTCACACATGGAGAAACTTCCTGATTTGAACCGAAATATTTATTTATTTATTTATTTTATTCTTGAGTTTATATCCCGCCCATCTTCCCAACGGGAACTCTGGGCGGCGAACATGGCTGAACAATTCAGCAAATACAGATAGGAAATACAAACAAGGGAATAAGAGACGAGACCAACAAGTCAACAGAAGTAAAATAAAACATATTAAAAGAGCAGAGGCGAGGCGCACCCTTAAATTCAAACTCGTCGCTGCTATCAAATACAGCTAATTATCGATGGCGGATTAAAAAAAAAAAAGGGGGGGGAGGGCTAAGCTAGGTCACCAAAGGCCTCGCGGAATAGGATGGTCTTCACCGCTTTACGAAAGGCCAGCAGGGACTCTGCAGAGCGCACTTCGCAAGGCAGGGAGTTCCATAAAGATGGAGCGGCCACCGAGAAAGCCCGGTTCCGGGTAAGGGACCGCCTGGCTTCTCGGGGAGATGGAACCTGCAGCAAGTGCGCTCGCGACTGCTGAACCGGTCGGGCCGATGTTGACCGCTGGGCGATCCGCTCCGCCAGGTAGTCCGGACCCAAGCCATGGAGGGTTTTATAAACTAAAACCAAGACCTTGAATCTGATCCGGGAGGCAACGGGTAGCCAATGCAGCCGGGCCAGCACCGGGGTGATGCGGTCAAAGCGACGCGCACCCGCCACCAGTCTGGCCGCTGCATTTTGCACCCGCTGCAATCGCCGGAGGAGAGTCAAGGGCAACCCCATGTAGAGAGCGTTGCAATAATCCAGCCTCGAGATCACCACCGCCTGCACCACTGTTCTCAGGGAGTCCCCATCCAGGTAAGGGCGAATCTGGGCGATCTGGCGAAGATGAAAAAATGCGGTCCTGGCCACGGCCGCCACCTGGGCATCCAGGGACAAGGCCGGGTCCAGGATCACGCCCAGGTTCCGAACCCTCTCCGCCAGCTGGAGGGAAACACCCTCCAGGCTGGGGAGGGGGCCCCCGTACCCGGACGGGGAGCTCCCGAAGAACATCACCTCGGTCTTCTCAGGGTTGAGCTTGAGCCTGTTGGCCCTGGTCCAAGCCATGACCGCCTCCAGACACTGGTCAAGGGACCGGACAGCTTCCACTGCAGAGGTGGAAAAACAGAGATAGAGCTGCGTGTCATCAGCATACTGATGACAACGCAGCCCAAATCTCCTGATGACCCCCGCCAGCGGCCTTACATAGATGTTAAACAGCATGGGGGAGAGAGACGAGCCCTGCGGAACCCCGCACGGGAGTGTCCACGGGGCCGACAACTCTCCCCCATGCTGCACATACTGAGACCGGCCCTGAAGGAAGGACCGGAGCCAACTGCGAACAGTGCCCCCGATCCCCACCTCCAGGAGCCGGTCCAGTAGGATACCGTGGTCGACGGTATCAAAGGCCGCTGACAGATCCAGGAGAACCAACAGGGTAGAGCACCCCCTGTCGGCTGCCCGGATAAGGTCATCTTGCAGCGCGACCAGAGCTGTTTCGGTACCCCGGCCAGGCCTGAAGCCGGACTGGCAAGGATCAAGGCACTGCTGTTCCTCCAAAAAAGATTGAATCCGCACCGCGGCCACCCTCTCGATCACCTTGCCCATGAAGGGAACGTTGGCTATCGGACGATAGTTAGCCAATTGGTCCGCAGCCAGTCCCGGTTTTTTCAAAATGGGCTTGACCACCGTCTCCTTAAAACGAGAGGGAAATACCCCCTCGCTAAAGGAGGCGGTGGCGATGGCTGCAGCCCACTCGGGCATGCTCCCTCCGGCAGATTTAATTAGCCAGGATGGGCAAGGGTCGAAGGGGGTGGTCGCGGGACGGCAATGGGCAATAGCCCTGGAGGCTTCCAAAGGGGAAACAGGCCCAAACTCATCCAATTGAGGAGAACGAGGGGGTGAGGGGGCTGGGGATGGCGAGGGAGGGCTAGTGTCACTGGATTCAAAGCCAGCACGGATGGCCTCTATTTTGGATCTAAAAAAGACTGCAAAGTTCTCACTACTGAAATCAGTAGGAGGAGGCCTGGCCAGACTAGGATTGGTGAGGTCCCGGACCACCCGGAAGAGTTCCGCCTGGCGGTTCGAGGCCTCACCAATTCTCAGGGAAAGGAAAGATCTTTTGGCTTCCCTGATCGCTCGCGAGTAGCGCCTAGTCTGGATCACAACGGCAGTCTTATTTATCGCCGTGCGGCTCTGTCTCCAGATGCTCTCCAGTCTCCTCCGTTCCTGCTTCATCGCCTTTAGCTCCCCCGTAAACCACGGAGAAGCGCGGGCTCTGCACCGGAGGGGACGCTTGGGGGCGATTCGGTCGACAGCGCCGGCAGCTGACTCAAACCATTGGTTAGCCAGGCCTTCGGCCGAATCGTCAGCCAGACCACCAGAAAGCTCCCCGAAGGCTTCCCGGAACCGGGCCGGATCGAGAAGCCTTCGGGGGCGGGCCCAAACAAGGGGCCGTTGGTCCCCGCGGGGAGGGGCCGCCATTGCTAGGGAAAAGGACAACAGGTAGTGATCTGACCATGACACAGGTGTAGGAACAATGTTCCGCACCTCCAGATTAAAAGCCCCCGACATGGAGGTAAATACCAGATCCAGGGAGTGCCCGCTCCTGTGCGTAGGGCAAAAAACATGCTGGGATAGACTCATGGATGTCATGGTCTCCATGAATTCCAGAGCTGCGCCGACGAGCTCACCACCAGCATGCACGTTAAAGTCCCCAACGACCAAAAGCCGGGGGGACTTCAACAGTGCTGCGGCAATGAACTCCGCGAGCTCTGGGAGGGATTGCGCTGGGTTGCGGGGAGCTCGGTAGCCCAGTACAATGCCAAATCTATCCCGCTGTCCTACGAGCAGGTGGAGGCATTCAAGTCCTGGAATCACCACTGTCGAGGCCCTGGTCACATGAAGCGATTCCCTATGTACAATGGCGACTCCTCCCCCCTTCTGGCCCTCCAACCTGCCCACTCCCTGAACCAGGAACCCAGGAGGGCACAGCTGGGCGAGGGAAGCCCCACCCTCTGAGCCCACCCAGGTCTCCGTTATACAGGCCAGGTCGGCCCTGCTGTCAGTGATGGTATCATAAATGACAGCGGTCTTATTGTGGACCGACCTGGCGTTGAGGAGGAGGCAGGACAGGTTGGAGGCTCTGGCGGGATGGCTCCCGGACACGTGGTGGTGAATCATGGGATCAGAACGCGGGACAGGCACAAGATGCCGGACCCTGGTTCTTCTTATCCGACTAATCCCGTGATTCCTAGCGTATCGTCCACGACCCAACACGGTTGGAATATGAGTCCCTGCGGACATGGTGACCTAGCCGGGAAGGGGGGGGGTGGAAAAAAAAAGCGGGAGGGCTTACAAATAACTCAGCAATGAACTCAGAAACAGACAAATTACAATATAAGAGAACAATGGGTTAACATAACAAATAAAATCAGCTGCCAGAAAAGATGTCCTTCACTAAAAAGTGGGAGAGGGATAGCCCAGGTGAAGCTAAGCTAGGCTGATTATTGTCAAGGACGCTTCCAATGGCTGAGAGCCAGGCAGCAACTAACAACTTTCCTGAGCCAATGAACAGACAAAAGAAAAAACAAAATTAAACCCACACAGTAAATCACAATTAATGAATAAAACAAATAAATAAAAAACCAAATAAAGTAAATAAATGAATAAAACAACAAAATAGGGGCACCATAGCCCGGGCTTAGGTGGAAAGAGGGGGAGAGAGGGGGGGTAAAACGGGCACTGATGGAAAATAGGGGAGCTAAGAGGGCCGTGAGGGGCTAAAGACTGGGGCTAGGCATAAAAAGATGTTATAAGGGAGGGGGGGTGGACAAATGATGAGCTGGAACGTCAGGTTCCCATAGGGAATCCCACCACCCACGACCCTATCCCCGGCCCACGAGAGTCTCTCAGGGACTAGTCCCAGGGGCGAGTCCGTAATGCTTGGCCAGGGATCGAGAACCGCCATGTAGGACTCGAGTCCGGGGATGAGAGGGAAATGCCAAGCCGAAGCCACTCGGTGGCTGTTCTGACCGCCGGTGACCGACCTGCCACCCGAAAACCGGTGCCGACAGGGTGAACGCTGGCGGCAAGGAGCAGCTGACGATCGCTCCCAGGAAAGCCAGCAGCACGCCGGCGGCCGAATCACCACCCGAGCGGCGAAGCCGGCTGCCCGCCGAGATCGCCGAGATCGCCGGCGGCCGAGCCGCCGCCCGAACTCCGGGACCGGTAGCCAGCCGAGGCCGGCAGCCGACCTGGCCCGCAGACCGCCGGCGGCCGACCTGCCACCCGGGTTCCCCAGCTGGTCCAAAACAAGGGCAGGTCCGGACGATCCGCTTAGCAGCCGCGAGGCATGGCGGAAAGAAAGAACTGCCGGCCGAGCGGATGATGAAAACTTCGGCGTGCCGCCCAGATCCCGCAGCGGCACCCACCGCCGCAGCAACGTGTCCGTGAGGAGCGACAGAAGGCTGTCCATAGCCAGATGAAGCGAGGCAAGACCTCAGCGGACGGCAAACGGCCATGGCTCCGAAGCGCAGCAGACCCGGGGGGAGCCGAATGGTGGCTGCGGATCGCAGGTCCTCGGGTCCTCCAAGACAGCCGGGGGGCGAACCACAGCATACCCAAGACCTATCCACAGGGTGAGCCGGAGATCGATCTACGGAGCCGGAGCGGTAGATGTCTCAAGTGTCTCAGGTGGGTAGCGCAGAAGGGAAAGGGTGCTCAGGGGTACGGAGTTCCGAGGATTCAGCAAGACCAGATGTCAGCGTCTCGGATTTAGATCTAGAGGCTTCAGGTTGATGTTCAGCCGTTCAGGTGCCTTTCATAGCCCGATTAAGCCCCTTTAAAACCCCCTCATGAGCCCCCTGTGGTAGCCCAGGCTGAGCCCAACAAAATTAAATAAAAAACATCATACACGGCAGCGCTACACCGAAAAAATAAGAAGGAACCAGGGTGCGATGAAAACGGGAGCTGCTGCCAACCGCCATCTTCCTCTTACCTTGCATACATCTAGTTAAGAAAGAATACTAACAGCAGAGCAAAGTAATTTTCCAATTCAGGGACTTCGTGGGAAGAGAGGCCTCACACAAGAGCTCAGTTCTGCTTGTGGTTTGGCCGAGGGGAAATTAACCAAGGAAGGTCTCTGTAGTTTCCCAGAAATCGTCTCTTGAGACGTCCATTTCCCAAAACAGCCTGTTTGTAAGCTTAAAAGCCTTGATAATATCAAAGATAATAAATGATGAATTATAATCTAATTTTCTTATTGCCGTTGGTCACACCGTGCAGCTTGCCCAAAGCTACATAGGCTGGCTCTTCTGGGATGCACAGTGAAGAACTACACTCTCAACCTCTGGCTCTGCAGATACCTATCCGGCTTCTAAGGAATAAGGCTTCGTTCAGGTTACAGTGGTCCCCCGCCCTTTCGCGGTTCATATACTACTGTCCCAGTATATCGCGGGTCTGCAGTATATGAAAAAAGGGCCCCCTGGGGTAAGGAGGAAAGGCCTTCCCAGGCCCATCGGAGGCCCCAAAAGTACTTCTCAGAAAACTGGAAGTGACTTTCGGCAAACCAGAAGTGACCTCCTGATCACTAGAAAGCACTTTTGGGGCTTCTGGGGGACTGGAAAGCCCCTTGCAGGCCTGTTTGGGGCAGTGCCAGGCCTGGGGTAAGTACAAGAGCCCCCAGAGAGACCGCCCAGTCCCGACCTGACCCAGCATCCGCATGTTGCGGATTTTCAGTTATTGCGGGTCGGGTCGGGTCCTTAACCCCTGCAATAGGTGGGGGTTTACTGTGTAACAGCTACATGGCACTAGTGTTTAAGTAAGCTTTAAGGTCCCAGACAGAAGCTCAGTGAGTCATTTCCTTTGTCAAGCACATTGTGATTGAAGGATAAAAAGAACAAGACGGGTTATTACGTTTTTCATGGGGACCTAAAGCAAGGCTCTTGTCGTACAAGCCTCCTTATTGTGCATGAATGGCAAACCTTCTTAGGAAAGAAGCAAACATTCAGATTCGTCACATGGGGCCTTTGGAGGGAGGGGGAGCAACTGCTTGCGTTTGTCAACATTAATAAGGGCTCCTGAACCTGCCAGATGTATTTTTGCTCTGGCTAAGTCATTTTGATCCAACAAGGATCGTTTGTTTCTAAAATAGGTGACTTTTAAAACAGACAGTTTTATAAGGCAGTCATTTTTAATGATGGAGTGGTTAGGAAGACCTTGTTCTTGTATTGCTAGCAAAGGAAGGAAGGGAGGAAGGAAGGAAGCCAAACAAGGGAAATTGTGATTACATTTTTAATCTCTTCTTTCTTTTTTTAATCAAAATTGGCTCACCTAGTTCTTTCCTGGCCCTACCGAGCAGAATGAATAAGTGAGAGGTTTGGTTTGCATGTTTGAAGTAAGTGAAGTAATTACATTCTGCTCCTTAAGAAGCAACCCCATTGTAAGACCGTTTGAAATCTAAAATGATCTCATGCTGTCACTGTGGCCAAGGTTCCCTTACATGGCATATGAACATTAATAAAAACCAATGCAAAAAAAGCAGAGAGTGCTGCTTATAATAATAATAATAATAAATTTTATTTATGGTCAATGAGCAATAACCAAAAAATAAAATCATACAAATAAGAATGATCATATATGCATTCCAATAGAGAACACATGAATCAAGACTTATGACATGATATATCGTAAATACAATTTTAAATACAATTTAAAAATACAATTTAAAATTTACTCTGGTCTGAAATAAAAGTAGTCATCAGCTACGATAAAAGCAATCATCAGTTACTACAAATACTATATTTCCTTATTTCTATTTTAAATTCTGCAGCACAGAATTTGGCAACTTGCCTAGTTATCTGGTGAATGTTATCAGAAAGGAGCAACTGTACATAGAATTCTATTGACCTCCCAGGATATTTGCCTATAATTGGGGAGATAAATTCCTTGCGTAGATCTTGATAACAGGTGCAGAATAGAAGCACGTGTTCCACACTTTCCAATTGTTCATTGGCACATGGGCAATTTTGATCTGAAAAAGTTAAACCTTGCAACCTCCCTTCTAGTAGCTTGGAGGGAAGGACATTTAATCTAGCCAGAGTAAAGGCCCTCCTGGAAACAGGAGATATGAGCCTATCCAGATACAGGGAGGGAATAAATGCAGATTTCTTAAGAAATTCCAGTTTCCCCAACTGGGCAACATGATTCGGTAATTCTATATCTCTAATTCATAATTTCACCTCATTCATGGTTTTACAAAACCCCAATGCTTGGAGAGTACAAGGAGAATATCCTAAGATGTATAACTTTTATTATCTCTTTTTTTTTTCCATTCAGACTGAAAAGTATCTGACAAAAGCAAGGGAGTTTACCACCTCATAGCGCTTAAAGCACGCTCTGCGCAGTTTACAGGGAATTATGCATGCTACACATTCCCCACCCCACCCCTGCCCAGCAAACTTGGGGCTTATTTTACTGACCATGGAAGGATGAAAGGTTGAGTGAACCTTGAGATTGCTATGTGGAATTAAACCCCAGGTCATGAACACCGTTACATCTGCACTATAGCATTTTAACCCCTGTGGTACAAGGCACGTAAACCCCAATCCATTACTAACCAGCAAACAAAAAGTCTGTGTTGTAATTCTAGGTGTCATGAGTGCATGCACCAAGCTAGAATGTGCACCTCTGCCCTCAGAATCCAAGTAGGGACTTTTTTTTTCTTTGCCAGCTAGAAATTGAGTTAAAGTTACAAATGATCGTATGCAACATGATTCCAGCCAGTAAGTTATTATTACAATTATCTTGTAAGGTAAATTACTTTGAAGGTGTATTTATACTACATGTTGTGGATGAGTAAGAAGAATTTGTCTTATGTAAGGCTCAGAATTTCTGCTGTGAGCAGAGCTTATTTGCATGTAGAGATGGGCACGAAACACCAAAATGGTGTTTCATTTCATTTTTTGTTTTTTTTTTCATTTTATTTCATTTTTCGTTTGTGTCATTTTTAATTTTTAATTTTTAATTTTTTTTTATCTTGTGCGAACAGCCTGGCCCGTGGGCTGGGTTGGCGCATTTTATTTTATTTTATTTTATTATTTTTAATTCTCATGCCGACCAGCTGGCCCGCGGGCTGGGTCAGCACATTTTTAAAATCATTTTTTAAATCCTCACACCGACCAGCTGGACTGTGGGCCGGGTCGTTGCGTTTTTTATTTTTTATTCACTATAATGAATAAATATAATTATTCATTTTAATGAAATGAATAAAAAATTCATTTTGTGCCCATCTCTATTAGCATGTAATTCTAGCACCCCGTCAAGCTATGAATGCCAAGGTTCTGTAACATGGAGCCCTGGTAGTTAAAGCAGCATCCAGCTGCTATGACTCTGTAGTGTAGGATCAACATATCAACATATCACTCTTGGCAGTTACAGCATTTCACATCACCTTCGAGTCAGAACTGCCTTACAGTGTCCCTAATAAAGCTTTCAAGTCGGCTATTTGAGGAATAATTTTATCAATTCCATACACACACAGCTATGAGGATCCATGGCTAAGCAAGCATCGTTAGACTGCTGGTCTATTACTGTATCTACTACACTACATTGGGAATCCTCACAGTTGAGTGGGGGGTGGTGTCTGAATTCAACTCTGTTTATTCATTATCTATTGATTTTAACACTACAACTAGGGCCCAAATCCTATTGTCATTTTATCGGCTGCATCTTCTAAGAGAAAAGCCAGCCTGTGCAACCTTGAGCAAACTGTATGATCCTAGAGTATCTCTAGAAGAAGGGAATAGTAAACCACTTCTGAGTACCATACTTTGCACCTAGAAAACCTTGAAAAGGGTTGCAAATGATACCATTGACTTGATGACATGAAATTATCAGTTACTGCAGGTGGCTTAATTTTTGTCACTAAACTGCTGCATAGAATCACACCATTCAGCACACAATAGATCTTATCTACACAGGTTTTGTTTTAAACAATCAGCAGTTCATCTCCAAAAGCTACAACATATGCATTACACTTGTGGATGTAACTGTAGGATTAACTACACATGGACACATTGGTGGGTTCAAGCAGGCCGAGTCCTGTGCAGCAGCTCCTGACCAAGCTAGCGTGGGCTCAAGGCTTTTTATTAGTTGCCATAACCAAGCATCACAAAGGGTGGAGACAGGCCTATGTGCCAGGGGTCGGGTAAGCTGGTGAATTCCTGGGAAGCCTTATCTAGAGTGGCAGCTGTGTCCTGCAACCCCCTCTCACAGGCTTCCTGGATGACCTGGAGGGAGAGATACAGACCAAGCTGGCTTCCTGAGTATATGGGCTATGGAATTCATTTCCTTCCATCCGGGGCCTCCCCGCTCAGGTAGAGAGGTTTAATGATTCCCAAAGGCCTCAACCCATGCAGGCCGCTGGGGTACTGTCCTCTGCCCCAAGGGGACATCTCTATATGTAATTAATGGAGATTTTATCTCCCATCCCTGCTCCATAAAAACCAGCTCCTTTTACGTACTCTCTGTTCCTTGATAAATAACCTGCTGGTGGTGGTTAGGACATAAGAAGAGCCAGCTGAATTAGACGAAACCCCCAGGGTTCTGTTCTGGGTCCAGTGCTGTTCAATATCTTTATTAATGACTTGGAGGAAGGAATAGAGAGTATGCTAATTAAATTTGCAGATGATACCAAATTGGGAGGGGTTGCTAATTCCCTAGAGGATAGGATGAAAATCCAAAAAGACCTTGACAGATCAGAGTGCTGGGCCAAAGCTAACGGAATGGATTTCAACAGAGGGAAATGTAGGGTGCTGCATCTAGGTAAAAAAAATGAATTGCACAGATATAGGATGGGGGATACTTGGCTGGAGAATAGTACCTGTGAAAGGGATCTAGGAGTCTTGGTGGTCCACAAATTGAACATGAGTCAGCAGAGTGATGTGGTGGTCAGGAATGCCAACTCGATTCTTGGTTGCAACAACAGAAGCATAGTGTCTAGATCAAGGGAAGTGATAGTACCACTCTATTCTGCTCTGCTCAGCCCCTATCTGGAGTGCTGTGTTCAGCTGTGTGCCTCAATTTACAAAGGATGTTGACAACCTTGATCAGGTCCAGAGGAGGGCGACCAAGATGATTGAGGGTCTGGAAGAAATGTCTTATGAGGAACGGCTTAGGGAGCTAGGAATATTTAGTCTTGCAAAAAGAAGGTTGAGAGGGGATATGATAGCCATGTTTAAATATTTGAAAGGATGTCATATCAAAGAGGGGGCTGGCTTGTTTTCCATGGCTTCAGAGACTAGGACTCGGGGCAATGGTTTCAAACTACAGGAAAAGAGATTCCATTTGAACATTAGGAAGAACGTCATGACAGTTACAGCTGTTCGGCAGTGGAATATGCTGCCATGGAGCGTGGTTGAGTCTCCTTCTTTGGAGGTTTTTAAGCAGAGGCTGGATGGCCATCTGTCGGAAATATTGTGATGGAGTTCCTGCACGGCAGGGGGCTGGACTAGATGGCCCTTGGGGTCTCTTCCAACTCTATGATTCTATGAAAGACTATAGCATTCTCTGCAATGGCCAGCCCAATGACCAGCAGGTCCAGACAAAATAACACCCTCCCACCTGTGTTTCACAGAAACAGGCATTCAGAGGTGTATTGCCTCTGATACTGAAGGTAATAATATGTAAGTCCCAAGAAGGAAAACTAAGTTAGACACTTGGCCCTTATTTGTCTGGTACCATTCCCCCCATCTTACCTCACCCCACGTCTCATCTCTATTATTAGATGAGGCTAATGGAGGATTTATACCAGCTTCCATGTTGTAATTGGCCAGGATCCTATTGATGTTGATGTCAGGTTTTGTGCAACTTGCTGCTGCCAATTGTGATGAATTGGTGGCGCTGGGACATATCTTGGATGTGTGATTGGATGCATGACCAAGCACTCTGAGGCATGCAGTCAAGATGGGCCCCAGCACTTCATCTGTTAGCTGGAATAAGCTGCAGCAAGTTGTGGAAACCTTATGTTGACAGCAATTGGATTCTGCCCATTGGTTCGGAATGGCGCATATAGAGTGTTGCTGAAGAACAGATCCTGCTTCTCTACCTATCCCAATCCCATATTCCCTAGTCTTGTACATTGCAGCTAATAGATAAGGTGTAGAGGTGGGCACGAACCAGAAAAGCCATGGTTCGGGTTCATCTGATTTGGTTCGGGTTCGGGTTCATACTTTTTTTTTAAAAAATTCGTATGAACCCAAACCAATCTGAACCAGTTTGGGTACTTACCAGGCGGCGGCAGAGGCAGTGGCAGCAGTGGCGGCAGCAGTGGTGGTGGTGGTGGATCCTTGCCCCTGCTGCATGAGCTTTTTGAGGCACTGGCTTGGGGCCAGCACCTCGTGTGTGTGTGTGTGTGTGTGTGTGTGTGTGTGTGTGTGTGTGTGTGTGTGTGTGTGTGTGTGTGTGTGTGTTTTTTAAAGCTTCGACCACGCTGCCCCTGGGGCCAGGTCGGCGCTTCTTTATTACATTATTATTATTATTATTATTATTATTATTATTATTATTATTATTATTATTATTATTATTATTATTATTATTATTATTATTATTATTATTATTATTATTATTATTATTATTATTATAGCACCGACAGTCCCCTGGGGGAAAAAGTTTTAAAAGCCAGCGTTCCCCTCCCCCCTCCCATCGGGCGCCCAATCTGGTCCTTCTAATTGGCTTCCTAATGCTTCTATCTGAAATCGGAAGCCAAGCACCTGCCACGTAATTGAGAGAGCGTGCCGACTCGGAGCTAATTGCTGTCAACTATTGGTGGTTGGACATGTCTTGGTTGTTTGCCTAGTCATCCACTGAATCTTTCATCCAAGACATACCCCAGCACTTGCTGTCTACTTTACAAAGGTTTACAGATATTATGCCACTAACTATCATTTTATTATGGTTTCCTTCGATGCTTTCCCCATTTTAATGGGTATTTTGTTAAATTGTATTTTATGGCTTGCTCCTTATTTGCTACTTTAATGCTTGCTTACGTTTTGTTTTAACACCGTGTTGAGTTGCCTTTGTACAAGCTGGCAGTATATAAATGCTAAATAAAGAGTAAAGCAGTGGTTCTCAACCTGTGGGTCCCCCGATGTTCCTGGACTGCAACTCCCAGAAGCCTCTACCACTTGCTGTGCTGGAAGGGATTTCTGGGAGTTGCAGTCCAGGAACATCTAGGGATCCACAGGTTGAGAACCACTGGAGTAAAGAATCCTGGGAACTATAGTTTGGGGAAAGTAATGTTTGACTGGCTAGGGCTGGTTACAGGGAGGAAGTGACTTGATCATTACAAATGGATCCACTGACTACTAGCTCTAATTCTGGGCATGATTCAGAGTTCTGGTTTTGACCTATTATGCTGTGTGTCCCTGAGAAGCAAAACTACATTTTATTCAGATCAGCCTTTGTCATTTCAGCTGTGTTGTTTTCTGTTTAAAGGATTTTAAATGAATGAATGTTGATGTTTCTTGTATCATGAATGCATTTTAACCTCTTTCATCTTTTGGCAGTGTTTTGATTCAGATTTCTTGTTCTTGCCATTAGTTTCCTTTGCTTCTGTGTTTTTGGTGGAAAGGCGTGGTTGGAATTTAATACAAAGCAAGTGAGCCTGAACCTCCAAACGAATACGCCTTGAAAGTGTCCTTACATTGGAACTGGGAATTTATATGAATGCCTGCAGCTACTGTATCTTCAGAATAGGTGAATTTTACTTGCTGGCTCTGGCACTGGGTACTGTTTCCTGACGAGTAACCCGTCATATATTTTGGACTACAATTCCCACTGTTCCCTGCTAGCTGGACTAATTGGAGTTGCATTCTAAAAGATGAGCAATGCACAACAGAGAGAAAGACTGGGCGTTGGCATTCTCTCCTAGAGACTGATAATATTAAGAGCTCTGAACAGACTGCTGGAAGGCATTAAGCGTTATTTCATTTGATCAGAGAAATTATATACAGCACATGTGAAGAAGAACACAATCATTCCATTTAAAGTTGGTTTAAAACCTAAAACAGCTATTTGATTATCCTAACTATAACTGTCTTTCCTGATCTGTACTAGAAATTAAGGCACTAACACGAGCTTTCCTTAAGACCTTTGTTAAGTAAATAAATATACTTCCAGCAGCATGGCATCCAGTATCCTGTCCTGTGCATATAGTATGTGGCCCTGGGAAAGGGCTTAGTCCAGTAGTAAATTCCATATAAGTTAACAGTGACATGCTGTTTTGAAATAGTGCAATATGTAAGGAGATCTGCTGTCTTGCAGGTTTGTCCACTCTCTGTTGTAAGCTTTTCTTGTAATGCCACTAATCTGTAAAACATGTAATAAAAATATTTTTTTCTTAGAGTCATGTGTATTGCATGCTTTTGTAGAAAAGTAAGATAAACTGTTTACATGTGTATTTAAATGTCCTTCTTTTGTCTATCCCTGAATGCTCCCAGTCAGCATCATATTAAAACAACTTGTAAAATCCTTTCCTTTGCTACTTGCTTGGTCTTGAGGCTCAGGAGGAAATGATGTGAGTCAAAGAAGCTCTCAGTAGATCATATTGAATCCATCAGGTCAGCACAGGTCAGGAGAGGTCAAAGGAAACCAATGCATTATTGCCTTGGCTCTTGGCCAACTAGAAGAACCAGCAGTGCTTACCATGGATAGCTCCTGTTGTGCAAGGGAGGTTGAGATGGTGAAAGATGTCTGTGAAGATTCTCAGTCATCCATATGAGGTTATCTGGAAGTTGAGTCATGGCAACTGGACTTCTTTTCTCGAGAGATCGACAGTCCAGTTGCCATGACTCAACTTCCAGATGGTGAAAGATGTTGCCTCAGCATAATACTGAAATCAACAGTGGACTTCAAAGGAATCCGTCCTTAGATTAGCTCTACCTTTCCTGGATGCTGACTGTGTTTCATACAAGATCCAAGGCTGTTTCTGCCACCTCGTGCTCCGGTGGGGGAATTGCAGATGACAGAAGTTGTAGGAGAGACAACTCTCCCTTGCATTTGCATTTTGGGTCAACCACATGGCTTACCCCTTTTTATTTCAATGGAATTATACCAAGAAAGAGCACAAAGACGCTCAACGTCAGCAAAGCAAGGCTGCAACCACTAGGTAATAGTCCTTTTACTTTAATCCGATCCCAGTTGGCTAGACCTAGTGAGTTTACTCAATTATACCATAATGCCCAGAGGAAGGACTCAGGTTTTCTGCATTAACTCTGGGCCAAGCTAAACAGAAACATGTCTGTTTCAAAGAAGAGCCAAGTGGGGAGAGGTGTTCAGGTGCACACGGCCTGTCCCCCTTTGTTTCGAAGCACTGGGGTGTGAAATCCAATCCACAGCTGCGACTTTAAAATAACAACCTTACCGCTTCCTGACTACATCCTAAGAAAGATGTGTCTGGTGAAATCCATCTTTCCAAGACTTTTTGGATCTTACACCTCAGAAAAACTTTCCTGGCAAAATCCATCTTCCCTTTTGGACTTCTGGTACTTTGCCTTGAAGAAGTGGGATTTACCCATGGATGTATGCATAATGTTTGTGATTTTTTTAAAAAAAAAGTTTAATTATTGGTCTATAAAGATGTCTCCTAATGCCTAGGAGTTGATGTGTGTACTAATTAGCTTTTGGGAGGTATGCAGATATGAATACAAATCAACAAATTAGCAAATTGTAAACCATTTTAAAATTCTTTTTTAAATTTGTCCCCACAGGACAAAAGCAAAAACAACAAATTGGACTTGATCCTGTACCCAAGTAAAGCATTCTTGCCCCATTGTTCCAATGGCCTACCATGAATATTGTATTTGTGTTCTCCTAAGCTTTTTGGCCAAGACTAACTGGGTAGAAAGAATTATGAATACAGGCTTCTTTGAAACTTCTTTTCAAATTATCTGTCTTTTTCTCTTTTAGGGCATTTATACACGACTCCTAAGCTCCGCCGCAAATGGCTGCAAGCTCCGGACCTTAAAAATGTTTACCCACCAGCTCCGGAGTTTGCAGACAATTAAGTGCGACCCCGCCCACTTTAGCGCGACCCAGCGCACTTTTCTTGTACCTGCTTTTTGATGGTGAAAAATATTTGATGCGGAGAGTGCCTGAGCTCTCCTCGCTTCTTTCTGTTGTTTTTCTTTTGCCTCTACCCCTTAAAGAGGAACCAGGAAGTAAACGGAGGTCAGAGCAACCTCCACCGGCACCGGAGGTAAGAATGCATTCTTTTGTCCCTGTCTAAGGCTTTTTTCCCTCCCTCCCCTCACGCAGACAGAACAAAGAAGTGCGGAGCGGGTGGGGACGGAGGAACAGCAACGAACCCTCAAGATCTCTGGTCCGAATTTAAGGGACCAGCGGATCTTAGGGGTTGTGTAAAAAGGCCCTTAGATAGCTACACTATGTCTTCATTAAACTTAGACTGAAAATGTATATGAATATGGAACTGATGACTCGTTTCTGTGGCCTTTGGTCCAATAGGCCATAGTAATATGGCAAAGCTTCCAGTAAACATTGGGGCACCCTTTTTGAATGGGAAGTAAGGCAGAGCTAAGCTTATGCTGGGGGGGCCATGAAGCCTTCCAGTGCAGGCTTTTTTCCCCAGGTGAGCCAAATTTAGGTTTCTGTAAGCATTCATTTGACAACTGGAACTCCGAGAATGGAGAATTATGGGATTTGTAGCCTTTAGAGATGGGCACGACTTGGAAAAAAATTTTTTCGAGTTGTCGTTAGTTGGGCCGGTTCCGTTTCGGCTCGTTTCCGTTTTTCGCGAAAATTTGCAAAAATTAGTCGGTTCGTTTTTTCGTTTTTTCGTTGTCGTTAGTACTGGTTTGGGGAGGGGGTAGCGGGCTCCTGGAGGGAGCTGCAGGAGTCAGCCAGAGCCACAAGTGACGGACTGGCAGACTCTTTGCACCCGCTGTGTCTCACGTACTTGCATGTAGTGCAATGCAAGTAGATCTGGCTTAGGGTTAAGACGCGTTAGTGCAACGGCTAGGGTTAGGCTAGTTACGGGTGAGGTTAGGGTGAGTATTGGGGTGCATCTGGGTGCCTCTCTGACCCACTTAGAAGGACAGTGTACTGGCGTATGGGTTAGGCTTAGGGTTCGGGTTTGGGCTACGATTAGTGGGCTGTTTATGCCCGATTGGCACATCCCAGAAGTCTCTGTGGTCAACCTGGCCAAGTGGCCATGCGATTGGTGGAAAATTTGCATGGTCTACTCCCATGGGAGAGCCCATCATTGCAAATGTGCAGGTGTAAAAAAATAAAATAAAATAAAATAAAATAAAATCAACGGATACTTTTTTTTGCAAGAAAAACCCACTGCTGCTACTGTAAAAATTCAAGCATTTAAAATAGCTAATTTTCGCATGTTTCTGTGGTGCTTTGGTGGGGTTTTGGGCAACAATTTCAAAAAAAATATTGCGGTCGCCATTTTGGATCCCCCCCCCCACCGCATGGCAAATGGATGCGCCCTCCCAGCCTGGTACAGTCAGCAAAACCTGGCCATGCGATTGGTGGAATGGCTCCAAAACTTTGCATGGTCCACTCCCATGGGCGAGCCCATCATTGCGAATGCGCAGGTGTAAAAAAATAAAATAAAATAAAATAAAATAAAATCAACGGAGACTTTTTTTGCAAGAAAAACCCACTGCTGCTACTGTAAAAATTCAAGCATTTAAAATAGCTAATTTCCGCATGTTTCTGTGGTGCTTTGGTGGGGTTTTGGGCAACGATTTCAAAAAAAATATTGCGGTCGCCATTTTTGGATCCCCCGCACTGCATGGCAAATGGATGCGCCCTCCCAGCCTGGTACCAGCAGTGCAGCAGTAGCAATAGCCAAGGAGAAGGGGGCGGGGAACCCCCCCCCCCAAATAAAACACCCTTCTGGCCTGGTAGGTGCCCTCAGACAGTTTTCGCCTACTTTTAGGGCCGGGAATCGGTTTTTTTTTAACTTTTAAAAACTTTTTTTCTGTGCCGCTTGGCATTGCGCGATGCAAGTAACGAGCACGACAAATCAGACCAAATTGTTCGTTCGTCGGTTCGAGCTCGAAGTCTGGCGGAGTAATTCCCGTTTCCGTTTCCGTAGAGTAACGGATACGAGTAACGGAAACGGGAATACCGCTAAGTCGTGCCCATCTCTACTAGCCTTAAAAAACACCACCACAACATGTGTAACATCCCCAATCCACACTGTTGTGATCTTAGTGACAGTGTATGGATGTGTGTTGGGGATCTTTGTTGGATCGGTGGTTGCAGATGATTTTAGACACACCTCTTGTGTTACTATATGAAAAAATACTATTTATTTAACTAGAAGGGAAGGGTACACTGGAGGTTTTCTAACTATAACTATTCTAACAGCCATCTTGCTAAGCCAGGTACATGCTTCTCTTCATTAAGAATACAGGGCACACGCACTAACTAGACTTCTACCAGAACATTCCAAGTGGTGTGATCTCAACAACCAATCAGCTTCGCTCTTCACATTCAATCCGGCCCATAATACTCTACCTTCACATTAACCCTGTAATGGCTGAGATGTAAATCTTGCCAAATATTCCAACAATGTGAAAACTGGACAGTGAAGAAAACCAACAGGTAATGGTTTGAAATGCAGTGCTGGAGTAGAGCGTGGTGGACAACTTGGACTTTTCCAGAAAGACAAACGACTGGGTGCTAGACCAACTCAAGCTGGAACTGTATCAAGAAGCAAGAATTATGAAACAGAGGCTCTTTTAGTTTGAGCCCATGAGAAAAAGATAACACTGTCCAAAAAAAAAAAAGGCATTAATGCTAGCAACATGGGAAAGCAGAAGACCATGAGGAAGGCTAGATATGGAAATAATTGGCTCCATAAAGGAAGACGTAGCCTTGAATTTGCAAGGTCTGAACTGAGCTGCTAATGATAGGACCATATATTTGTTGTTGTTTTTTCAACCGAAGATGTTTAGAAATCTGATAATGGGCCAAAATTGAACTTCAGTGGCTTTGAAGTGAGTCTCCAAGGAAACCAAAATTGTTTTAGCTTTTTGGAGAGAGAGAAAATTTTCCAAAGCAATAAACCTGTATAACTTCTGGGTGAAGCTATTATTTTAGATTCTCCTTTATTTAAAAAAATTAAATCATAATAAAGTCATTGTTTCTAGTGAAAAATGGCTTCTGAAAATATTACTGTTGAACCTCAACACTCTTTCTATGATATCAGGAAGCGGACATCATGATAACAAGAATTATAATACTTGGCCTTTGTTTCTGATCTGATTGTCTTATATAAAGCCATTGCCTCCTACAACAACAAAAAAAAAAAAAACCTTGGATGGAAATTCGATAGAACCACCCCACCAGATCAATTCTATGTGTCAGGACTTTGCTGTTCTTCATCTACATTCAGTGTTTGCAAAACAATTACTTTTTTTCTTTCCAAGAAGTGTTCTTGGTTTCTGAACCCTGCTTAATAGTGAATAAACAGCAGCCTTAAGATGTTGAATCTATGCATACTGCTGGTCAGTGCTATGACCCATGGTTTATATGCCATCACCAAAGTGAATACAACTGTGTTTCATTAACAAAACAACAAACACCCAGTCTTATTTTTCAAAGGAACACTGTGAAGGCCTTTAACAGAGTGCAAAGGGGAACCCCGGCTATTTCTCAGGATTGGTTATAAGAATAATCCATAAGAATAGTTTTGATTAGCAGATTCACTACAGGATGGTTGTCACTTGGATTGGGTCAGTTAGTATGTGAGCGTCACAAGCCCAAAGGTACACTGGAGGCCTATTGTGATGGTTTGGTCCTGTTCGAGCTAGTAGCCAGGGCAGTGTTAGCGAACCTATGGCACATGTGCCAAAGGTGGCACTCGGAGCCCTTTCTGTGGGCACCCGACATCGCCCCTTCACAGCCACCTGTATTCAGGTTAAATTGCTGTACTGGCACTTTGTGAATAATCAGTGGGTTCTGAATCACAGTTTGGGCACTAAGCTCAAGAGTACAGATAGTAGATTCCTCTTCTTGAAGCCTAGAAAAGTGTTGAATGAGGGATTTCTAGTGCTACGCTTGCTAAAATAATTTATCTGAAACCCCTGCCCTAGAGACATCTGATTCCTAATACAGTGGTACCTTGTATAAAGGAATTAATTCGTTCCAAATGAAATTATGTTAAGCAAATTTTCCTTTATACAAATTCCCATAGGAATGCATTGAAAATGGAGTAATCCCATTTTTATGTTGTACGAATTCTCCCCATAGGCAATTATGTTAAGCAAATTTCCCCTATCTCTAGGATTTTTTATGTTGTACAGATTTTATGTTATACAAGCTGTTTGTTATACAAAGGTCCACTGTATCTTGCTTGTGGCTTTCTAGCAGTCTTAGGCTTCATTCACACAACCCCTAAAATCCGATGCAAAGGGCTCGCAGATGCGGAGCATAAAATTGTTTTCCCACCAGCAGGGGACTTTAAAAAAAAAGTATGACCACGCCCACTTCAGCACACCCCAGCACATTTTACAAGTACCTGGTCTCGAGGAGGTAAAATCCTTGTTGCTGTTCCTTGCTGCTGTTTTAAAGCATTGCATGCCTGTCCCTCCTCCGCTTTTTGTTTGTTTTTGTTGGGTTCCCCCCCCCCCTTTTAACAGACAGAAATCCTAATGGGCTGGAACAATTAGCTGCTGCCAATGGCAGGTAGAGGTGAGCCTGCATTTTTTTTCTCTCTCTCTCCCCTCACCGCAGACAGAAGCAATAGAATCAAGAGTGCGGGAAAACAGGAAGCAGAACAAAAACCACGTGGGGGGGGATCTGCATTTAAATTGCCAGCACATTTCAGGGGCCATGTGAAAGCAGCTTTAGAAGGCACCATATTTCCCCAAAAAGATTTGTTCCTTAAGTCTTGCTCCTTCTCATCTCAGGTACTAGTTTGCTTGTATCTAATACAGTTCACCATCAAAAACTTCTGGAAACCCAAGCTGGTCTGGATGAGTGGGTGTACTTGTGTGTATATGTGCCCTCTTGATGGCTTCTCCACTGTGCTGACTAGTGGCATTTCCCAATGACAGTTAAATAGAAGGAGGCATCCGTGACAAGACTAATATGATTCTGGCATGAGGCATTTTAGACAGGGCTTTTGACAGATGTAACACATGGCCCCAAACATTTTCTACACTCGGGAATGGATTCATGAAAAAAGCTTTTTAGAGGAGAGCGAAGGCAGTGTTTTTACATGACATCTCGCCCTGACTCTCCATTTTATTTATCCACAGAGAAAATACACCCCCTCCCCATACAAACGTAATTGCTTCATAAAATCTGCCTTGACATTCTAAGATCATTGGATGAAATTCTTGCAAGCTGGTTTGGTGTATTTAAATGCCTTCTAGCTTTGGCTGTTTTCCTTATGTGGCTGAAGGCTTCCATCTTGCCTTGAGGAAAACTTTGGGAGGCTCAGGAGGAGAGGGAACCCCCTTAATAGCCAAACATTGCTGCCAGATCACCGCTACTGGGATCGGGAATGCTGGCAGTAATTTTGGGCTATTTTGTGTTCTCCCACAGATCTCAAGCTCTCAGAGTCTTAGCTTGTGGGCCAGGGACCATGGAATTAGGAGCAGGTATCATCTTTCATAAACTTAAGCTCTTCCTTCATCTCCATGGCATGCTGTGCACCTTTTATAGCACCAGCACTGGGGAACATATGACCAACCCACTCAGACAGCATAACGAATAGCCGTGTATTTCAGCTACGTAGATCAAAATACCAGGAAGGCAAAATAATTCCTCACTTCCAATTTAAACGTTTTTAAGAAAACAAACACAAATATTATTTAATTCTGAGAGTTTGCTCATCCCTGCGCAATTCAGAAAGCCTCGCCTACTCCCTTATACAAACAAACTTCCTCAGATTTAAAGTCGTGCTTGTCTGCGAGGTTCATAGAATCATAGAATCATAGAGTTGGAAGAGACCTCAAGGGCCATCCAGTCCAACCCCCTGCCATGCAGGAACCCCCATCACAGTACCCATGACAGAGGGCCATCCAGCCTCTGCTTAAATACCTCCAAAGAAGGAGACTCCACCACCCTCCGTGGCAGCATATTCCACTGCTGAACAGCTCACAGAGGTTCTCTCTGAGGGTGCGGTTACACTGACAATAATAACGATGATTGAACTGAGTTTTGCATAAAGTCAATTTTTTTAAAAAAAAAATTCCTGGCTACACAACACTGCAAAGCCTGCTTCTTTTTTACTGAAAACCAAGGTGTGTACATGTGTTTGATTTTTTTTCATTGCTTGTTTGTTTTTGAAGAGGCTGGCAGCATTTTTTAATTTAACACACTTCTGAATACAATTCTTTATGAATCATTTTGGTGAATGTGAATGCCCCTTGTCATATTAAATGGTCCGTTTTGTGTCTGGTTACAAATTTCAGATGGCAGAAAAACTGCTTTCTGTCCAAAATATTTTTAATTAATTTTAGCATTGCATCACTGTAGCACTATGGCACTTAAAATTTAGGTTTTTTTAAACAGAGAGAAATGGAGGCATTCCGAAGGATCGCTGAAAATTGAAGAAATACTACAGAACATTGAAAACATGGTTTGCAAATGTTGGTTCTTGAAATGATATAAAATTTCACATGTAGTTTTCTGATGCAGTTTTAAATCCACACTTTATATCTGAATAGTAATTTTCAAAGTGAATGCACACCATTATAATTAACCATGTGCCTGTAAATCAGTTCAAAATACATCAGAACAAAAATCAATAAAAATCAACTTCAATATCTCTTCTGATTTTTTGTCCATTTAAATGATTGTAAATTCTAATTCTTCCCATCTGTAAAAATAAAAATGAAAGATCACCATAATAAAACACTGCTTTCCCTCTCCCTTTATATAATCCACCATGAGAAACAGATATAGCTATTACACTTCTGGGGCGGGGGGAGTGGAAACAGAACACAAAGCAAAATTCTGGCATGCTGTTAGGACCATTTTATTAGAACCTATGATTTCACAGCAATTAAAGTTCTAGGAGAACAGATGGATTTGCTAAAAGATATGTTTCATGCTGAGTAAGCAAAGAACTTAATTCGCCCATCCAGAGAACAGAGAGGTTTACGTTTTTAACAATGCATAATAATTCATTGCTTTATTATAGCTACAGCTTATGCTGTCTTTGACTTGGCTCCCTTAATATATTCAAATTAAACCAATACTTGCTTTCCACACAGAAAATAACAACAATAATAACCTTTATTGTCATTATACATCCAGTGTACAATGAAATTGGCTGAGCCTCCCTCCCTCCCCCCCAACACCATCCCACTAAAAAGCCATTCAATCTGATTTCACACTGTGTGCTTGCTGCACAACTCGCCAGCCCCACGAGTCTATCACGAGTTATCACGTCTCGTTTAACAGTCGAACAGCCCACGGATAAAAACTGTTTTTTAGCCTGTTGGTACGGCTTGCTATACTTCTGTATCTCCTACCTGAGGGTAGGAGAGTGAAGAAGTGCTGGCCGGGGTGTGAGTCATCCCTGATGGTTTTCCTTGCTCCCCTAAGACAGCGGTCCCTGGCGATGTCATCCAGTGGACTCAGGGGACAGCCCATGATGTTTTGTGCGGTGTTCACTACCCTCTGTAAAGTCTTTCTGTCCGCGGCTGTCAAACCAGCATACCAGACCATAATGCAGTACGTAAGGACACTTTCTATTGTAGACGAGTAGAAGGAGGTCATCAATTGTTGTTTCACGTTGTTCTTCTGCAAGAGCCTGAGGAAATGGAGTCTCTGTTGAGCCTTCCTGGCCACCTGGGTTATATTAATTTTCTAGGTAAGATCTTCACTGAAATGAACTCCCAGGAATGTGAAGGAGGAGACTCTCTCCACCCGGCCTCCCATGATGTACAGTGGAGCAAGTTCCTCTCTTTTCCTCCAGAAGTCCAACACCATCTCCTTAGTTTTGCTGATATTTAGGGGCAAATTATTTTCTAAGCACCATGAGGATAATTTTTTGGCCTCCCCCCTATATACTGATTCATCTCCACTGTTGAGACCACAGCAAGCTAATCCTGCTGCAAGCTGTTGGATTTCACAAAACCCAATAAAAAATCCAACACAGAGAGATCCAGGCAATATTACCAGTTTATTAGGCCTAATAAAGATGGTAAGGCGAACGGATCACTCAAGGCAGAAGTGAGGCGTTCAGCAAGCCCCAAACAGGAAACCCCCAATCTTTATTTCCTCCCTTCCCGCCCCACAGAGTGGTACCTCCTCCAGGGTTGGGCTAGGGGTGGTGTTGTGGGGATCACCAATGAGGTGAGTCCATGAGTCTCTTGGGGGAAGGTCCTGGGCGTTCCACAGTCCATGGCCCGGACCCCTGCTTGGGTGGATTAGGCAAGAATTAATCCCTTAATGTGTGGCCAGGAGGTTTGACAATGAGAGGGGAGAAGTTAGTATTGTCCAAATGCCTAGGTAACCAGAAAACAATTAACAGGTAGATGGGGAGACGGAACAAACACAATGGGAGGTGAGGGAATCACAATGAAGGTGGAAAAGCTAATCCGGAAAGTCCTTTGCTGCCAGACTGTGTCTTGAATGGATGTGGAGATGAAACAATGATGTGCCTCAGGCTGTGATATCATCTTTGGCCCATCTGCCGGGTGTACGTGCTGGCTCCACTTGGAGGGAATGGAGTCTCACTGGATGATTCCTCTTCAGCCATGCTGGTGCTCCTTTATTGCCCCAAAGGTGACTCGGGTCCAGGAAAGCGGAGGAATACAAGGACATGGCTTCAAGCATCTAGCCTTTAGTGAGACGGGGTGCAGAGGAATAGGAAAAAGCCAGGAGGAGATGGGGCAAAGGGGAGGGCAAGGGAAGAAGAGAGAGAGAGAGAGAGACGGGGAAGGGGGGGTAAAGGGTTAAGAAGGGAAAACATGGTGAGGTGAGAGGTAAGGGGGGTGACCTAGCTTGAGGTGGCGGAAGAGAGGAAGATAGGAGAAAGAGAGGGGGTGGGTGGGTCAGCAAGCAACATCAATGGGTGAATGATGAGTCATCCATGATAAGAAATGGGGTGGGTATTGTCTTGAGGTAGAATAATGGCAGACCTTCCCATGGTCCAGAGGCAGATGAAGGGATTTGATGATGTCCAGGTGCTTGAGCTGGAAGCTGGAGGGCTAAGCAGGGGGAAAAGGTGCCCCATAGAGCCCATTGTCTCTGTGAAGGAAGGAGAAGATTCCTTCTGGCAAAATCCATTCAGAGGAATCAAGTAGTTTGAACTGGTTCTTCCATGTGGCGGGGTGGCCCTTGCATGGAGGCAACGTGTACCTTTGTCCAGGCCTTGAGATACGTGAAGGAAGAAGGAATTGGGAAAATGGAGGGGTCGGGGATATTACTGGAAGGCCGGGGGGGCACAGAGGGGATAGGTGGAGGAACCTTTATTTGGGGGGGAGAGAGAGAGAGAGAGAGAGAGAGAGAGAGAGAGAGGAGGAGGAAAAGGGAAAGAGAAAATACTTCTTGGTGCCCTTTTGGCTGTGCAGGGAACGATGCAGTGATGAAAAGGGGGTTAATATGAGATGATCCCTCACCCACCCCCAAGTGTGTCAAGGTCTGATCTACTGAGGAGTAAGGGGTTGCCCAATTCCCCCTACTTTCCTGAGGCTGGGGCACATGTCCAGGGGAAACAACTTATCGAATCCACTGTCAATCACCTCCAACCTTTGTTCCCAAGCCTATTTGCTTGCAGGGAAAGAAGCCGGGGCTTCTCAGCCATATCTTTTTGGGGAACGGCTGGGCCAATATGGACCAGGTTTGTTTGCATTGTGCTTGTGACGATATCAAGGATTGCAGCCGGATGCGGAGGTCTAATTTTGTCCTTGCCTAATTGACGTGTGCTCGTAGGAGCGGGTGCGGGCCTGCCTCCACAGACACGTGTCTGCTCCCAATTCACACACACACAGTTTTTTGTGTGTCCTCTACATTTCTCCCTTTTTTTTAACATGAGGGGTGCCTGGCATGCTGCCAGGCATCCCCTTACTTTGGTGCTGCGCCTGCCTTGCCTTTCCGGTTGGACTGGCCGCCTCATTTAACAAGGGAATAACGAGAGGTCACAAACATTACCGCACACCGGATCAGGCCATGAGTCACCACCAAAAGCACAAGAAAGCCAATTATTATTAGGAAAAGTTCCTTTATCCAATTGATATTAGGGAGCCAGCCGGTTAATATTTCCCACAAGAGGGGCCAGCGCTGGGGTAAGATTTCTGTATGTCCTAGGCGACTTGGTGAATTTTTTTTTACATTGGTCTATACTTGTTTACTCATATTTACATAAAAACAGCAACGACTCAAGACTGTCTCGGTTGCTGAGCACAAAGTCGAAGGTGATTTTATGCTGAACCAAAGTGTCTGCCATGGATCCCACCTTAACTTGTAGGACAGATGCTGTGTCTGCTGTGACATTAGCGAGGGCTTCAAGTTGGCAAGAGAGTCGCCTGATTTGTCTTACATTCAAAGCGACACCCCACGCAGGAAACATGATAGCCCCAAATCTCTGAGCCTCAGAAAGGCAGGTGTGTTCTGGGTCAAAGCCTTGGTCCTCATTAAGGCCTTGCCTGGCTCGTCCCTGGTGAAGGGGGCCTGGCCAGGCAGAAGCTGGCTGGTTCTTAGGGTAAAATTGAATGCCAGCCGGGATCTCCCCAGTTGACAGAAGGGGACCTGTACCAAGGGAGAGGCATAGGTCAGGGTCCTGTGCGTTGGCTGATTATGCCATGGCACACAGACGGGAGTCAGCGGCCAGTGCTGGTGGTAACCAAGGGAGAATTGGTCCAGATCCAAGACCCCCCCTCTTGCTGCTCCCCAAGGGGCATGGAGTACAAGTGGGTAGCATTCCACTTCTTAGGGTCCAGACAGGCAGCTGGCACAACCGGCCACCCTTGTCTATGGTGGGTGGGGCCATGTGCATGAACCCAACAGTCAGTTACATTGAACATTTATGTAGTGTTGTGTACCAGCTTGCAGAGTGCATTTCTCCCTCATTCTGCAGAAATGGGGTGAGGGAAGTGTAGGAGGCTCCCTAGGAGACATAGGGAAAAAGCATGTAGGAACACAATGGGGTGGGGAGGGACTAAAAACAGAGGGTTAAGGGACAGAGATGGCCTGGAGGGGTACACTTGCCATTTGCAGAGGTTTTCTTGGGTTGGCGCAGGTTCCGTCTCAGGTCCAGTACACAAGAGTCAGCTCCTCGTCTCCCAGGGAAGAGAGCAGTGGCGCAATGATGTGGGCTCTGATCCAGGCGGCCGCTGGTCCTTCCGTCGTTGGATTGTCAAGCGCATGGGTCTCAACCGCTTACAAGCCCAGTCCTCTGTTGGTGGTCTCACGGCTTTAACCTTGGAAGGTGAACCCAGGATTTGAGTCCCTCAACTTTCACCATGGTGGGGGTGCTAAGGAGGACTTTTGGTGTGGAGGTGACCATTTGGCTTCCAGGCGGCTGGGGTGCAGTTCTTTCAACAGGACCCAATCCCCTGGGTGGATCTCGATAGGGGGGCCTCTCTTGGGGGGGGGGGCGGCCGCAGCAACCTGCTGAGAGAGAGGGAGAGAAAACCCCTTCCCGACTCCCTAAAATAGACGGCAGGGTCTGATCCCCTGAGTTAGGTTTTGGGGCTAGAGCGACAAAGGGATGACCATGGAGGGGCTCAAAAAGGGGGGCAGTCCTAGGCGGGCGGTGGGAGTGGCTCACTGTGGGCCAGAGCAATGGGTAGGGCTTTTGGTCATTCGAGTCCTGTTTCTTGGCAAATTTTTAGCCAATTGCCGTGGGTTTTTGTTTGTTTGTTTGTTTTAATTTTGAGCCTCTTAACTTTTCTGGAGGCTTGTGGCCAATAAGTCGAATGTAGGGAGGTAGATGGCCACCCAACCAGAAGATTCTACTTAGCCCCGGTCCTGGGCATTTCCGTGAGATCAACTTGCCATGCCTCCCCTGGGTAACAGGCCTGCACAAGAACCCCCTGGGGTATAGTTTTAGTTCCCCATGGGTTGTTCTGTAGGCAGATGAGGCAGGAAGCAACCATGCCTTTGCAAACTGATTGCAGCTCAGGGTGGAAGTATCGATGTCTTAGCCAATTGTACAAAGTTTTCCCTGAGGAATGTGAGCCCCTCATGGAACCGTTTGACTTAATAGGACAGTATTGCTGAGAGGAACTGCCCTAGCCCATTGATCACCCACTAGCCATTCTCCCACTTCTCACCAGACTGTAGGGAATTCGGAGAGGAGTACAGAGGAGCAGTTCTTTGTTCAGGAGGCGGGGGGCAGGCTCCCCCTTTTTCAAATATGACAGTGTGTACTGGGGTGGAAGGAACTGCAGGATGATGGGGCTAAGAGTACTAAGGAGGAGGGGGTTAGAAGGAAGGGGTTAAGGAGGAGGGGGCCTGCGAACTGGATGCCCCACCACATGGCTAGGACCATGATATCGGGGGGGGGGCAGGAAAAAAAACCAAGAAGCTGGGTGAAGGACCATGTGGGGCACCTGGGAAGGGGGACCCACAACACCATTTAAGCAGGGATTCGTCCCAGCAAGGGCCAAAACAAAAGGGAAACAAAGAACCGGGCCCAGCAGTTGCCATGAGGTCCCCAGGCTGCTCGAATTAGGCCATTTAGTGGGTCTGGAAGGGAGGGGGTAGCCTACCCCCTTCTTCACATCAGGGTTAGAATGTCCCCACCCCGGTGTGAAACCCTTAATCATAAAAAAGGGGGGGTAGACGGGGGAAAAACACATGCCTTCTCTTCTTAGAATGGAGAGGGCAAATAAACATTAGAGCCACTTCTTCAGGGCCATGCCGGTCTAGGATTAACCTAGCCATCTTTTAAAATTGAGGGAGCTAAAGGGTGGTCCTCCCCAGAGCCAGCCCACCCGTTATGGGGGGAAATTGCCTCTTTGTGCAATAGGCTTTTTCCCTCAAGCTGGTGGTGGGAAGGGAAAACATTAAAACACTAAACAGTAAATACACACCTGGCAACCAGGACACAACAAGAGGGAATGCTTAGGATTCCAGCCTGGAATTACTGCAGGCTGGAAGGGGGGGGCACCCCTACCACCCATGTGCAGCTTAGAACCATCCAGCACACAGAGGGAGTGAGGGGGCATCTCGCATGGACACACATACACACATATACACACACCGTTCTTGCTGCTCAGACAGAGAGTGCACTCGGGAGGAAAAAAAGGAGGGAAGAAGGGGGGAAGGTGTCAAACCCCCCCCTGGTTTTGGGAAGAGGAGGAGGGCATATCCACACAGGCACACACACTTCCATGCTCTCTCTCCACACTTACACACACAACGAAAGGAGGAGGCTTGGCAGCCAAAGTAAGGGAGGGGGCAGAAACCACAGACACACATTGACCCACACAGGAATCGCAAGACCACACATCCCAGATTCATAAAAGGAAAGATAGCGCATTCATTCAATGCTTCCCCGGAGGGGAAACAGGTAAAGTGCCCCCCCTCCCGGGGTACAAGACACAACACTGTGCCAAGAGCAAAAAAACACAGTCCCGGCATAGATGGTGATTTCCACAAGGACAGTCCACCTGGAAACCTTACTCTCCCAGTGGGAATGCGGGCATGAGCATAGCATTTTCCATCTGATGCCATCCCACTAAAACTGGCTTACTCTCTTTTCAAGCCCCAAACAAGGGCTCCTTTATTTTATATTATTGTTACATGTCGTGGAGGGGTGTCAGTCCTGTTCCCCCTCTGTGGCAGCCATCAAGGCGCGGGGTGGGGGAGGGGGAGGACCTACCCTCACTTCGCAGGGATACCGGTCCCCCTGTGCAAGAGGGACAGTCCCCTGCTCCCTGCCCCGGCCATGGCCGCGTGGCGGGAGGGGGTTCCGGGGTTCCAGTTGGTGGGGTGGGTAAGGCTTGTGCCAGTCCCGATTTGCGGGTCGTGGAGGGACTGGATCAAAGATGTGGTGTTCCCTCCTATACTGGTCCCGCTGGGGACACTCTCGGACCCAATGATCTGGGGCCCCACAAGAAAGACAATGGCCGCGATCCCTGTAGGGAGCCCTTGGCGGTGGCCCCGAAGGGGGGTTCGGCTGCCAATACGGGTGCATTGCGGCGGCTAACAATGTGGCTTTCTTTTTCATCTTTTGTTCCATCTTAGCTTCCTCTATGTCAGGCCTCTGGTAATAAACCTGAAAAGCGGTTTGGATTAGGGTTTCCAGCGGCTGAGCAGCAGGGGCAGGAAGCTTTTGCAGTTTTCTACGAATATTGGGGGCAGCCTGGGCTATGAAAGTTGTTCGAATGGCAGCCAGATTTCCCGGTTCCTCGGGGTCCACATCCGTGTGCCGGCGGAAGGCATCTTTCGGCCGAGTTAAGAATTCCGCCGGGGTTTCATCTGGGGTTTGGATGGTGTTATACACCTTTTGATAGTTCACCACCCGGGGGACCCCCTTCTTTAAACCTTCCCGGACAGCCTGGCATGCCCCCTCTATTACGGCCCGGCCGAACTCGGTATTGGGATCATTTGCTTCTGCTGGGGGGTTCAGACAAAGGGTCTCCTCTGCGCTAGGGGGAAGAGGGGGGTCAGGGCCATTATCTTCACCATCCCCTCTGGGTAAGCCCTGAATGTAGGTTCACCGCCAATCAGTATAAGCCTCATAGGCCTTATTCATTACCTGCCGGCGCTCCTCCTCATTCAGAAGGGCAGATAGTAACGAGAAAAGATCAGGGATGTCGGGACGATGAGTGGAAATGACCCGATTTACCAGATCGACATATTTCTGGGGGCATTCCCGGTAGGGAGGTAGCCCCTGCTTCCAATTGTATAAATCGGAAGTGCTGAACGGGGTGTGTACAAAGACCAAACCCCGTGGCCCTGGGACCTGCCTGAGCGGAAATTGTCCCGCGGCGTTTGTAAAAGTCCCAGGGTCGTTTGAGGCGAACCACTCCGGCACCTTCCGGGCGCGTTCGGACCTCCTTACTGCCTCTGGGGATGGGTCAGGAGGCGGGGAGACGGGGGAGAGAGGAGGCGGAGAGGTCCTGGAAGAATTTTCTCCTGCCAAGGGCGGAGGTGGGAGACTCAGGGAAGGAGGAGGAGGGGTGGCAGCGGGGGCCGAGGGTCCTTCACTTGGGTGCCCTCCCCCCTGCGGCAGGGAAGGGTCGGCGGGCGCAGGAATGTAAGGGGGTGGGAAATCATCTTCCTCGGGTGGTTTCACGTGGGAAGAATCCCCCCCAAAAAGGATCTTCGATGCGGCTGGTCTCGCTTCCGGGGTTGCTAGAGCTGCGAGCTTCCCCAACCGCTTCACAAACTGGGGCTCGAGACCTCCCTCCTTACAGAGGGCAACCTCTTCTCCCAGGTTGAAGAAAATGTGGAGATACGGCAGTTCCGATAGGCGGTGGTTCTGCCATAAGTAACGCTCAAGATGCTGAAGGGTCTCTCCAATTGTCCCCTCCCGTGGCCAGCGGGAGAGATCTTGACCCAAATAGTACAGGGGCCAGACATCCCTGCACAGTTTAACCAATTTTTCTTTCTTGCATTTGGTCCCTGGGTCTATAAGGGTGGAAAAGTGATCCAGGGCACTCTTAAGGGGAGTCTTAGCACTCCCAACAGCGGAAAGTTCATTACCCATCCTCGCAGCTAACTTCAAAAAACCCACAACAAGACTTCAAAAAAACTCACAACAAGCCAATTAACTACAAGCTTTTGGAAAAAGCCAATTCACGGGTTACGCTGGTCTGACCTTATTGACCAGTTAACCCAATCGATCCGGGAGAAGTTGCTCGGCAGCGTCTGGACGTTTTTGGGTCCAGCTCGTCTGTCGGGGGTTCGTCAACCCCCTTCTCTCTCGAGATCGCGCCCCCCCTTTCGTTCGTGAGGAGCCTGCCCAGCAGAGCTCTCCCCAAGCAAGCCTGAGTCCAACCCAGCTCCTGCTTGTGGCACGAAGGAAAGCCTTATCAGTGTGATAGTCCTGCTCCTACAGCAACCTCTACCCCCCAATCTGAGTCCAACCCAGCTCTTGGGGGCACACCTAAAGGGGGTCAGGGGCGTCCCACACTCTTACCAATCTTCTGTTTCCAGTCCAGGTTCCAAGCCTCGACCTTCTCGATGCTGCGATGTGTGTTCTGCTGAAAAGGAAAACCCTAACAAAGGATGTCTCTCACCCTTCGTTCGGAGCTGGAAAAGGATCTGCCAGGTGAAGTTCAACTGCCCTCTCTCCAGCAAATGGCTGGTGGTGCCAAGAGAAGGTGGCTGAACAACTCCCAGTTTCGCCTTTCAGCTGCTAGGAAGGGCAGCTCCCAAAAACGGGGCTAAAAAGAATTTGGGGCAGCCCCTGGAGAGTTCAGGGAGATAAGCTCCTTCCTTTGCCCACCCAGGGACGCCAATGTTGAGACCACAGCAAGCTAATCCTGCTGCAAGCTGTTGGATTTCACAAAACCCAATAAAAAAATCCAACACAGAGAGATCCAGGCAATATTACCAGTTTATTAGGCCTAATAAAGATGGTAAGGCGAACGGATCACTCAAGGCAGAAGTGAGGCGTTCAGCAAGCCCCAAACAGGAAACCCCCAATCTTTATTTCCTCCCTTCCCGCCCCACAGAGTGGTACCTCCTCCAGGGTTGGGCTAGGGGTGGTGTTGTGGGGATCACCAATGAGGTGAGTCCATGAGTCTCTTGGGGGAAGGTCCTGGGCGTTCCACAGTCCATGGCCCGGACCCCTGCTTGGGTGGATTAGGCAAGAATTAATCCCTTAATGTGTGGCCAGGAGGTTTGACAATGAGAGGGGAGAAGTTAGTATTGTCCAAATGCCTAGGTAACCAGAAAACAATTAACAGGTAGATGGGGAGACGGAACAAACACAATGGGAGGTGAGGGAATCACAATGAAGGTGGAAAAGCTAATCCGGAAAGTCCTTTGCTGCCAGACTGTGTCTTGAATGGATGTGGAGATGAAACAATGATGTGCCTCAGGCTGTGATATCATCTTTGGCCCATCTGCCGGGTGTACGTGCTGGCTCCACTTGGAGGGAATGGAGTCTCACTGGATGATTCCTCTTCAGCCATGCTGGTGCTCCTTTATTGCCCCAAAGGTGACTCGGGTCCTGGAAAGCGGAGGAATACAAGGACATGGCTTCAAGCATCTAGCCTTTAGTGAGACGGGGTGCAGAGGAATAGGAAAAAGCCAGGAGGAGATGGGGCAAAGGGGAGGGCAAGGGAAGAAGAGAGAGAGAGAGAGAGACGGGGAAGGGGGGGTAAAGGGTTAAGAAGGGAAAACATGGTGAGGTGAGAGGTAAGGGGGGTGACCTAGCTTGAGGTGGCGGAAGAGAGGAAGATAGGAGAAAGAGAGGGGGTGGGTGGGTCAGCAAGCAACATCAATGGGTGAATGATGAGTCATCCATGATAAGAAATGGGGTGGGTATTGTCTTGAGGTAGAATAATGGCAGACCTTCCCATGGTCCAGAGGCAGATGAAGGGATTTGATGATGTCCAGGTGCTTGAGCTGGAAGCTGGAGGGCTAAGCAGGGGGGAAAAGGTGCCCCATAGAGCCCATTGTCTCTGTGAAGGAAGGAGAAGATTCCTTCTGGCAAAATCCATTCAGAGGAATCAAGTAGTTTGAACTGGTTCTTCCATGTGGCGGGGTGGCCCTTGCATGGAGGCAGCGTGTACCTTTGTCCAGGCCTTGAGATACGTGAAGGAAGAAGGAATTGGGAAAATGGAGGGGTCGGGGATATTACTGGAAGGCCGGGGGGGCACAGAGGGGATAGGTGGAGGAACCTTTATTTTGGGGAAGAGAGAGAGAGAGAGAGAGAGAGAGAGAGAGAGAGAGAGAGGAGGAGGAGGAGGAAAAGGGAAAGAGAAAATACTTCTTGGTGCCCTTTTGGCTGTGCAGGGAACGATGCAGTGATGAAAAGGGGGTTAATATGAGATGATCCCTCACCCACCCCCAAGTGTGTCAAGGTCTGATCTACTGAGGAGTAAGGGGTTGCCCCATTCCCCCTACTTTCCTGAGGCTGGGGCACATGTCCAGGGGAAACAACTTATCGAATCCACTGTCAATCACCTCCAACCTTTGTTCCCAAGCCTATTTGCTTGCAGGGAAAGAAACCGGGGCTTCTCAGCCATATCTTTTTGGGGAACGGCTGGGCCAATATGGACCAGGTTTGTTTGCATTGTGCTTGTGACGATATCAAGGATTGCAGCCGGATGCGGGGGTCTAATTTTGTCCTTGCCTAATTGACGTGTGCTCGTAGGAGCGGGTGCGGGCCTGCCTCCACAGACACGTGTCTGCTCCCAATTCACACACACACAGTTTTTTGTGTGTCCTCTACACCACCTTATAAAATCTGCAGTCAAATCCTCTCCCACCTGTTCCCTTCTAAAAAAGAGTTTTGGCCTGAGGATAGAAGCCCCAGTGTTTCTCTGGGGTTAAAAAAAAATAACAAGTTCACCTCTGGCTTCAGGTAAGAGGCTGATTTGCATGGAATTGTGATGGTAACCATGATGGATGCCTCACGTGTGATATTTGCACATCTTTGATAAAGCACCACTGAAAAGCAAGGCTTGGGGCAAACTGTTTTTCACTTGAGGCTGGATACCAGCTGAAGATTCTTGTATTAAAGAAAAATCCTTTCCACATAGAATAAAATCCTTAAAATGAGACAGGTATGGTATTTATTGCATATATTTACACCATATCTGAAGATATGCCGTGAACAAGGAGCAAATTAAGAAAACAGTGAATTAATAAAGATATTTTCCCAGGGAGAATAATAGGGTGAGGAAATTACCGCTGTCACTGATAGGTGATACCAACCATTTTCAGTTTACCTTTAATTAAATACAGTAGGACCCCAGTATCTGCTGGGGATTCGTTCCAGGCCTTCCCGTGGATAATGAAAACCGTGGATAACGCCTGCCCACTCATCTCCAAACTGCTGTTTCCTGACAGTAGCTTGCTTTATGACTGCTGTTTTGCGACAGTAGCTTGCTTTATGGCTGCTGTTTGTGACAGTAGCTTGCTTTACAGATGCTATTTGTGATAATAGCTTGCTTTACAGCTGCTGTTTGTGACAATGGCTTGCTTTGTGGCTGCTGAATTATTTAATTTTTTTCCTCTGCCAACCATGGATAACTGAGTCAGTGGATAATGAATCAGTGGATATGGGGGTCCTACTGTATTGTTTAATCTTAGAAGGTTCTCAAAATGAAAATTTCCAAAGTTCTGGATTCTTCAATGAGGGGAACAGCTGAATATATCATTATTAACATAATTACTTGTGTTCAGTAAATTTGTCCATTTTCTTCTACAATTGTTTGCTGTTCTATGTTGGTATGTACCTCCAAGTAAGAACAGACTCATAGGAAGCACAACAGGGATTTCAAATAGAGAAGGGAACGAATCAGAAAAAAACAGTGATTTGTTTTGATTTATGATCCATCCTGTTGCCAAATCACAAATAATTAATTTGTGTACTCTCAAAGGCTTTCACGGCTGGGATCTGATAGCTGTTGTGAGTTTTTTGGGCTGCTAGGTGGTGTTCTGGAAGTTTTTCTACTTGATGTTTCACCAGACTCTGTGGCCAGCATCTTCAGAGGGCAAGGAGCTCAGGGAACTAGGAGTTCTCTCTGTGCTCTGGAGTATAGAGTGAGTGAGACTGTGGGGTTTTAAGTGTGAGAAAGGGGAAACTTGTTCTATGTAGGAGAATAGGTGTTAGTCCTTGTATTATAATGGAGGGATTAAAAAGTTTCACTGCAATCAGGGGTGGCAGCTATCATTCTCTGTCATTGATGGGTGTTGTTAGCTGTTCTATTGTGTGAGCTGATGCTTGTTGTGCCTGGGTGGGAATCACTGAACTTTGACCTCTTGCAAGTTGTAGTTTTCAGTACTGGAAGCCAGGCTTTCCTACACTTAAAAAACCCACAGTCTTACTCACTCTATACCCCAGAGCACAGAGAGAACCCCTAGTTCCCTGAGCTCCTTGCCCTCTGAAGATGCCAGCCACAGAGTCTGGCAAAATGCCAGGAAGAAAAACTTCCAGAACACGGCCAAGCAGCCATGTAATTAAACTGTAAACCACCCAGAGACTACTTGAAGTGGTATGGGCGGTATATAAGCAGAAAACTTTGCTTTGCTTTGCTTTTACACCACACTAGTTATCTTTATTATTCTATATTTGTCACAATTATGCCATGACAGAGAGACCAAACAGTTGGAACACTTTATATTTCATTACAGGTGGCGAAAATGTCAAAGGAGCAAAACTCCATGACAGTTTCAAAAGACTACAGATACAGTTGAAAGATTGTCCCTTCAAACTCAAAGTAGGAAGAGATGTCATAGTTTTCAATGTTTCCCTCATATGAAAAACCTTCCTGCATGAGGAAAGGTAGCTCTTCAGGGAACAGACTTAACATACTTTATTCTCTGATATTTTGATTTATTAATCTAGGGGTGTTTGAAAGATGAGAGCAAGCATCAAAAAGAACAGTCTCCAAATGTCCCTTAGGGTGGACTTCAAAGCTGTGAAACAGAGTCTTCATGTACTCTGAGATGCAGAAGAAAACATAGATCAATGGTCTGACAAGAATAGGCTGTAACACTAAGTTATGGCTTTTCACCATCTATCTCAAAACATGAAAACTTGGTTTTGACTTCATTTTTAGCATGGCTGGCTGGAACATTTATCAAGAAAAGTGAACCTTTGCAAGTTCTGACATAGCTACATGAATGACATCCAGACAAATATATGTACTGCATATACCACTAGCCTTGCATTTGTGTTTTGTAATGGACACATGGCTCCCCCTTTTTATTTCAATATACAACTCTAGTCTTTGACTAGAATCTTGCTAGAAACGCAGAATGTAACGGCTGAGAGGGCAGAGCACTCTATGCTTGCTCCATGATTTCCAGTGTCTGCCTTTATCTTCTTAGTTTTGAAGCTCATTTCATTCCTGCACCCCCCCTAAAAGGGATTTGCATCTGCATTAAATATACCGTCTTCCTTCTCATTTTAAAGTCCCCCTTTCCCATTTGATTTCTTCCCGTGCACAACTCTGTCTGTACCCAAGAGTTATATATATTCCAGCAATACAACATAGTAGCACAGTATTTTGCCTTGACAACAAAGCTTTGTGTGGTGGTGATGTTCCTGAATTAGCAAGAAGTCGCTATGGCATTGGTAGCCGACGTTGGCATTTCCAAATGTCCTTTAGGGTGGACTTATGCAGCTGTGAAACAGAGGTGGACAATAAATATATAGCAGTTTAATATCTTGGTCTCTCTTGGTTTTCTTTAAATAAGCAAATGTAGTTTGCTGTTAGATAACTTCTCCCCCTTTCAAGGAAATGCATGGATCTTTGTCTCCTGCGATGGCTGGGCAGCAGACATGGGGATGAGGAACTTTGTTCCACATGTTCCCTCCCTTACCCACTCCTGGCTGGTTGACCCACTCACAATTTGCTGCCCGCTGCCCAAGTCCTCCTTTGAAGGTGGCCGCCCAATCCAGGCAGGTGCTCAGGCTTCCTCCTATAGCAGCTGGTCACTCAACACCTGTGCAGCAACTCTCTCTGCCCCACCTCTTCATCAGAGGGTCCCTGACCATTGGGGTCAGGAGATCAGGGAAGGGAACACATGACACCCGTGGTGCTGTAAATATGATTTCAAAGGGCTTGGCTGTTTCTGGATCGCACTGATCTGATGCCTTTCATCTTGGATGGTTACTTCACATCCATTCTCGTCATGGGAGGAAGTTCGTTGCATGTTGATGTCAGTCACGGTCACGTGGTCTTGTCCCGGTACTGTCCCTGTTCCCATGTACGCACGGGCGTGATGGATGATACTGGCATGACTGTTACCGCACGTCCTCGTTCCGTGATGAGATGTGAAATTCCATGCCTTTGTTCTCCGTTTTTTTCCCCCCGGCCCCGACCTTCCGTTTTTCGATGTTTTGATTCTCCGAAGCCTTGCCTTCAATGCGTTACGGAGCTAAGTTTGAGGCATTTGTCTTTTAATCTCTCTGCACTGCATTGCTGACCCCATAGGGAATGTACTGGCGAACGGCACTTCTCACTCCTGCCACTAGATGGAGAATGGCATGTTGCGTGACAAGCCTTACCTCACGGGCACTCATCTCGGAATGAGAAGCGTGACGAGCAGATTCCCAAAGCCAGGGAGGGGAATCTCTCATCCTGCTTAAGTCACAGTTCAGGGGGCGTGGTCGGGACAAACTCCCCTCGTTCCGCAATGGATGTGCAGTTAGATTACTTCGTACCGGTCCCAAGCGGGACCGTGAACAGCGATGAGATTGCTTCTGCAAAAAAGAAGAAAAGGGGAAAGTGCCATACTCAATGGGTGGGGAGATCTCTGCTACACTTAGCACAATTCCAACTACCAGGAAATAGATGAATGGAGAAAAGGGGCAACAGAAGAAGATCTCGAGTCCTCTTCCACTGCAGCATCAGCATGTGCAACAGCTATTAAGATATCCTTTGTCCTCAAGCAACTGGAATGCTTCCTTCCTAATCATTGATAATGAGACGTCTTCCCGCAGAAAGCGAGATATGTATGTGCCTTCCTGCTCCCTCCTCCGGCACCCTTCTCTCCTCTTGATTCCTAGCTTGTTCTCTCCGATAACCCATTATTACTTAAATTATTCCATTGTTCTTTGCCCACCATGGAGGCTTCATTAGCTCCAAGCAGGAGGCAAAGGAAGAGGAATAAAATGTGGAGGGTGCTTTTGTTTTAACACACCTGTCTTGGCTAATTAATGGGAATGTGTACAGCACAGGATGACCCTGGAAATCAAGACAATGTGATTAGGTTTTGATTTGACAACATATGCCAGAGCATTTATTTTCCTTCGTTCTAAATGAATCTTTCGCTTGGAAGCCAAGCATATAATAGTAGTTCAGGGAATCAGAGTGTCCACCTTGTTATTTCTAATTCCAGCCAATTTTTGTTTTAAAATTTGGCAACAGATAAATGCGGCTTTTCTCCATGTAACCAAACTCTTTATAACCAAACAATCTACAACCTGACATATCCCCTCATCAATTTATTTATTTATTTGAAATATTTTTACCCTGCCTTTCTCCTTTAAAAGGACCCAAGGCAAACTGCATGATTAAAAGACTGCATTTAAAGCTAAAAACAAGAATTATACAAGTACAAAAAAGGCTCAAACAAATACAACTCTAAGAAATGGTAACTTAAAAGAATACTAAAAACCCATTCAAAGCAATAAGGCACAACAGTCCATGTAAAAATCCCACTCAGGTGGCCACTTCCTGAGGGAAAGCCTGCCTGAAAAGAAAGGTCTTCATCTGCTTGTGAAAGGACATCAAAGATGGGGCCAGCCTGGCCTCCTGTGGGAGGGAGTTCCAAAGTCTGGGAGCAGCAACAGAGAAGGCCCTCTCCCATATACCCAACAAACACACCTGTGAAGGTGGTGGGACTGAGAGAAATGCCTCTCCTAATGATGTCAATGGGCTCATAAAGGGAGACATGGTCCTTGAGATAGCTTGGACTCAAGCTGTTTATAGGCTTTTAGCTTTATAGGCTAAAACCAGCACTTTGAATTGTGCTCAGAAGTGAATCTGTAGCAACTGGAGCTGTTGTTAGAAGGGGGAAGCAGGTTATGTGATCCATGTAACCAGCCATCTGGATGCTGCATTTTGGACCTGCTGAAGTTGCTTGACAGTTTCCATAAATAACTCCAAATACAGTGTGGTACAGTCATCCAGTCAGGATGTAACTAAAGCAAGTGTCAACATGGACAGCTCCGACCTCTCTGGGAATGGGTGCAACTGGCACATGAATTTTAATTGTGCAAAGGCACTCTCGGCCACCACCGAAACTTGGGCATCTAGGCTCAGAGACAACATGATGACATCGGGAAGAAAAGAGACCATTCAACCACAGTTCAAAGTCAATGGCATAAGAAGAAAAGCAGTGTTTAATCCATCGGTGACCTCAGTTCTCAGTAGTATTCACCTCTGTTGCTCCACTTCCCTGTTTCAGCACCCAACAGCTATCATAGCTTCAATATCAGGACATGTGCCTCAAAGTCTCAGGACTTCCTGGGTGCAGGAACATCAAGGGCAGAACCCAACCTGAGGTCCCCTCCCCAAAGCATCAATAGTGCCTTTGAAGTCTTCAACTCACTTTCTGTAGCAGCTTTTGAAGTTACAGTGCACTCCACCCCTAAATCTGTATCCAGTATGCAAATCAACAAGAGGCTGATAAGGAAGAGATTTGGCTTTGCACATTGGAATGCACCAACCGGTGTGTGCATTAACATATCTAAGAATTTGCTCCCTTGGAGCCATCTTCAATACAGACCACTTTCCCTTACAGCATTTCATATTTTTAATGCCAAAGAAATGTATATTGAAGATGCTAACAGAAAGGAACTGATAACAGCCGTGATATGCCACAGGAATTTCCTATGACAAACAAATGGACAGTGCCCATTCAAAAGCAAATAGATGCAATTTTCCTTCCTAAAGGACAGTCCACGTTATTTAAACGTAAATTGCATTTGGCTTTGGGACATACATTTCAGCTAATAATTCTGGGAGGAAGTGGTGGCTGTGGGCTTAAATGTAAAACACAGTGTGAAATGGATTTGAAACACGGTGATAGCTGTATTTGAAGGATCCTGCAGTCAGTGACAGAGAGTTATTAAAAGTTAAGCAGTAGCTTAGATTCAGACTGGGCTATGAAAGCCTTTTTACTGAAATACAAACAGTAGGTAGAGGTACATGCTAGATTTCCCAGGCTTTAAGTTGAAGGTAAACCAAAGAGCATTTGAGAATTAATGATTGAAACAATGAATCATGTCCTCTTTGTATATAATTTTTCTAGAAATGAGCATATTAAATTACTCAAGCCTATAATGAGTGTCTTCCCAGGTAGGACTTTGAACTGGTATTTAAAATATTTATTAACTGACACAAACAAGGGGACCACTGAATCAGTGGCCAAGTTTCTTTTCTCTGCCCAAAGAATATGGAAGACAACCTTGGACTCTGTTAGCTCTTAATATAATCATGAATTGCATGATGTTTTGTGTAATTCATGTTTACTACCTAAACTATTTTAACTCTCTTGAAATTTTGTAATGTTTTTATTATCTTATCCTTTTAAAACTAAATGTATGTATTTTTATTTTATTGGTTGGGTCTGTGGCCATAAATACAGATTGCATTGTATAGATGGATGAACAAAATGTAAGCAGCATTGTTTATGTACTCACAGTTTCCATGAACTTAGCTGAAGTGGTAATTTTTGTTACATAGATACAATGCATTACACAGATGAAATGCGGTAGCAAAAAGCAGTGGCTTGAAAAAATGTGTTAATTGTTAACTTATATTTCTTCTAGAATGCTTCATGTTGGCGTTTACTTCTGGAAGGCTAGTGTGAGAGAATGCCACACCCCATACTGATCCATTAGCTTGTGTTGAATGAGATTCCAGAGTGTTTTGCAATGATGTCCAAACTGAATGCTTCCAGCAAGCGGATAAGGGTTGACATTCAGGAAAACCAACTAACCAAGCAAACCAATCTTAGAAATTCACACTTGTGAAAAACAGCAGTGACAATCGCTTTGTGTTTGGGTGAGTAGTAGTGAACTGATGAAAAAAAGGAGTCAGCTTCTGAGATTTCCCTCACTGGGTGTCACTTTGTGAATGGCACTGAGCACAAGACGATATCCTGTAGAGCAGGGGTGCCCAAACTTTTTGTAAGGAGTAGAGATGGGCACGACTTAGCGGTATTCCCGTTTCCGTTTCCGTTACTCGTATCCGTTACTCTACGGAAACGGTAACGGGAATTACTCCGCCAGAATTCGAGCTCGAACCGACGAACGAACAATTTGGTCTGATTTGTCGTGCTCGTTACTTGCATCGCGGCGATCGCGCAATGCCAAGCGGCACAGAAAAAAAGTTTTTAAAAGTAAAAAAAAAACGATTCCCGGCCCTAAAAGTAGGCGAAAACTGTCTGAGGACACCTACCAGGCCAGAAGGGTGTTTTATTTGGGGGGGGTTCCCCGCCCCCCTCTCCTTGGCTATTGCTACTGCTGCACTGCTGGTACCAGGCTGGGAGGGCGCATCCATTTGCCATGCAGTGCGGGGGATCCAAAATGGCGACCACAATATTTTTTTTGAAATCATTGCCCAAAACCCCACCAAAGCACCACAGAAACATGCGAAAATTAGCTATTTTAAATGCTTGAATTTTTACAGTAGCAGCAGTGGGTTTTTCTTGCAAAAAAGAGTCTCCGTTGATTTTATTTTATTTTATTTTATTTTATTTTTTACACCTGCACATTCGCAATGATGGGCTCGCCCATGGGAGTGGACCATGCAAATTTTCCACCAATCGCATGGCCACTTGGCCAGGTTGACCACAGAGACTTCTGGGATGTGCCAATCGGGCATAAACAGCCCACCACTAATCGTAGCCCAAACCCGAACCCTAAGCCTAAGCCTAACCCATACGCCAGTACACTGTCCTTCTAAGTGGGTCAGAGAGGCACCCAGAGGTGCACCCCAATACTCACCCTAACCTCACCCGTAACTAGCCTAACCCTAGCCCTTGCGCTAACCCATCTTAACCCTAAGCCAGATCTACTTGCATTGCACTACATGCAAGTACGTGAGACACAGCAGGTGCAAAGAGTCTGCCAGTCCGTCACTTGTGGCTCTGGCTGACTCCTGCAGCTCCTTCCAGGAGCCCGCTACCCCCCCCAAACCAGTACTAACGACAACGAAAAAACGAAAAAAACGAACCAACTAATTTTTGCAAAATTTCGCGAAAAACGGAAACGAGCCGAAACGGACTGCCTCCGACACACGACAACTCGAAAACGTCATTTTCCCTAGTCGTGCCCATCTCTAGTAAGGAGGGCCAGATTTGGTGGCTGAGAATGTGCCAGGGGCCAGTTGCTCCCCAACCCTGCCACCCCACTGCAAGCCCCACCCACTGACCCATAAGCCCCACCCACTGACCCCTTGCAACGCCACCGACAGGAAGGAAGGCGGGGACCAAGGGAGGAAAGAAGGAAGGTGGGGACCAAAGGAAGCACAGGGAGCCATGGTCACAGGTCGCCCCTTGAAAGAGGCGATCTGTGCGACCTTGCACCCCCCTCCCAAGCTCCCCAGCGGTGGCGATGGCCACCCGCCAGCCCACCCCAAAGCTCCTTGGCAGTGGCAGAGGCCCGCTGGCCTGCCCACCCCCACACATTCCCCTGCAGTGCCGCTGGCGGCAGACTGCCCGTCCACCCAGCTGCCAAAGCTTCCCAGCGGTGCCAGTGGCATGGCCCACCTGATAACTGCCCTGCACGTGCACCCAACCTCACAATGTGAAGTTCGTGTGCGCCAAGCTTCACAAGGTTCCCAGCGGTGGCGGTGGCCCGCCCGTGCGCCGCTTCGTGCGCGCACCTAGCTTCACAAGGTTCCCGGTGATGCCAGTGGTGGTGGCCCGCCCGCAGAGCCATCCCCACCCGCATGCCCAGCCTCACATGGTTGCCGGCGGTGCTGGTGGCAGCAGCCCACATGATGGGGCCCGCCCAGCCCCACAAACTTCCCGGCGGTGCTGGTGGTGGTGTCCCACCCCCTCGCCCGCCCACCCAGCCCCACAAGCTTCTGCTCACCAGCTGGCCAGCCGGCCCAGCCCCTCAAGCTTCCCGGCGGTGTCAGTGTTGGCGGAAGATTTTAAAAAATAATAACATGGGGCGAAGGAGGGGGAGGGAGGGGCAGGCCAACCAGCCGTGGGCCACTCAGAATGGCCTGACGGGCCCGATTTGTCCCCCGGGCCGGACTTTGGGCAGGCCTGCTGTAGAGCAGTGTTTCTCAACCTGTGGGTCCCCAGATGTTCCTGGACTGCAACTCCCAGAAGCCTCCACCACTCGCTGTGCTGGAAGGGGTTTCTGGGAGTTGCAGTCCAGGAACATCTGGGGACCTACAGGTTGAGAACCACTGCTGTAGAGCATCTGAACCGCTGCCATCAGTGTTGTCAACATTCAGGCTGCCTTTTGTTCTGTAAACCTTGGCCTTTTCCCTCTCTGCTGGCATGATGTTGTGTGGCAATAATGATCCATTTCTTGGTATTTTCAATCATGGATATAAAAGCACAATATCCCACGACTGAAATTGGAGATTTTTTTTAAAAAAAAGAACTGAATCGTGTTACAAACCAGTGACATTTCCAAGCTCTGAAGCAAACAACTTAATCATGGGAACAAAACAGGCAGTGTGGAAAAGATGCTTGGAAAAAATCTGACAAAAAAAGATGAAAATTACAAATTATCCAATATTTCTTTTCTCACTTTAGAGGCAGAGGAGTGTGCTAACAGTTGTACCACAGGACAGAAGCCACATTTGTGCAGAGTGCTGCATCTTAAAAAGTGAGGCGTTTCTCACCTCCATAAAACCAGAGGAGAGACTGTGGGTGCATTTGCACATCACATTGAGCCATGGGTTTACATTGGATGTAGTTCACTTTTTTTTGCCACTGCCGTGCAAATAACTATCAAATCATTTGTTGTGTTCTCAATTGTCAGCTCATTTGTTTTATCTTTTCCTGGTTGTCTTCCATGAAAGCTTCCGTTTCATGGAAGACAACCAGGGGAACAAACCAGGACCAAGCCATAGTTCTGAGCTAAGACAATGTGACAAGCCATGGTTTAAACAAACAGGAGTCCACAAGCCAACATCAAATCATGGCTTTAGTTTGCAACTAGAAAACAAACAATGAGTGAAATGAATGTATCAGGCATTATGCCCAGCAACGAGCAACTGGTTGCATAGTTAGCAATGCATCCCTGGCAGTACCAGTTGCTCATTGCTCTGACAGAACTGCTCTGTGGATAACATTTCCGCTTTGGTGCTATCATAGCTGCAGTGGATGCAATGTGAAGTTGTATCTGTGTACTTACACAAAAAGCACATCCAATCTCATCTGATCTTAAAAGCTAAGCAGGATCGGACGTGGTTAGTACATGGATGGGCCACCACCAGGGAATACCAGGTGCTGTAGGCACCTGGAGTAGGAACTGACAAGCCACTCCAGTATTCCTGCCAAGAAAACTCCATAGATATGGGGTCATGAAGAGTCGGTCATGACTGTAACAGCACCACAACAACTTACCCAAAAAGATTTGCCTTGTGGTTTCAGTGCAACAATGAGTTTGGAGACGGGAAGTCAGAATTCAACAAGTCATGATCTGGGATACCATTATATTTAGATCCAGCTATTGCACACTCTTTTCTATGGAAAGATATTCATTTCTCTTCATTTCCACTTAAAAGGACCAGGTAGCAGGTGAGGAGGAAAATTCTCTATCCCAAAACCTGATCACCTCTCACAGTCAGAGGGAACCATTCTGGAATAAATGGGCCAATCATTTGCCCTGGCATAAAAGGCAGTGTGTCCTATATTTCAGCAAGAAAGGGTTCATTTCTGCAACTGCCATTTCTCCAGACTCTTGCTTCAGTTCAGATCCAGCTGCTCACACATTGATCTTGCAACAGCAGCATCTGTGTACAGAAAAGAATTTTGTGCGTGTGTGTGGATTGGATGTATACATGCATATGCAGAGACATAGATGCACAGATGCTCATGTACACTGACAGTTGACAAGGCAGCTTACAGGAAAGGTTAAAGTCATCAAGGAGAAGTTATTAACCATCTGTTAATAACAAAACAAGAGAACTACAATGACATCGGAACTACTGGATAGCTCAGCAGTTTAGATACCTGGCCAGATGTCAGGAGTTCAGTCTTTGACAGAGGTTGGATTCCATGATCTGCAGTTCGATGATGATGATGATGATGATGATGACCACGATAAAATAAAATAGGCATGACAGCAGAAGCATCCATCGTCAGCACACTAGTAAGAGCAGGAACAAAAGAACAGGAAAGATCTGAATACAGCAGGAAAGGAAAAGATCCCCCTAATGATGAGCTTGGCAGAAGAAGCTGGTCTTTACCTGGCAACATAGGAAACCAGGTACCATCCAAGCATCTTTGAGGAAAGCATTCCTCATTTTGGATATTACAACTTTAAAAAGCCTTCCCTTCCATCACTATTTGCCTGGCAACAAAACATACACTCACGGAAGGATCTCCAACCAAGATGGTTGGTACTACAATTTTCATAATCTCTTACTATTGGCCCAGCTCTCTGTCTGGGATGTGTCAATGCTGAAATATATCTGGGAGCAAGGGTTCCCTTCATTTCTACCATAAAATTGCATTGTTAAGCTTGGTTTAGTTTAACATTGTTGCAATAGTGCCTGTGCAGCATCATTTAGGACAGTGTTTTTCAACCTTTTTTGGGCAAAGGCACACTTGTTTCATGAAAAAAATCACGAGGCACACCACAATTAGAAAATGTTAAAAAATTTAACTCTGTGTCTATATTGACTATATATAAAGTAATTCTCTTGAATAGGAATCAAATAAACACAAAGAAAGTATTTTATAATTACTTTATTATGAAATAGTAAACAGAAATATGAAAAATTATAAAATACTTTATTCAGTGCGCAACCTGGGCCTGTTTGGCTGAACACAAAGCTGATATTCTTCAGCTTTTCCAACGGCACACCAGGCAACATCTCGCGGCACACTAGTGTGCCGCGGAACAGTGGTTGAAAAACACTGATTTAGGAGTTCTATTTGTACATAGATGGAAATGTACTTTGTCAGGTAAGCAGTAACAGAGTACATGCAGAGTTATAGCAATTTCATGCCTCTTTCACTTAACGTGACTCTATCCTATAGAATTCCTGGGCATATTAAAGATGGGCACGATTATAGAGATATCCCCTTGGGGGAGATTACAGCACCCCAGCTGGCTTTATGGGTAAGGCCTATAGAAATCATTACCCCTCCCCATCTGTGCAGGGAGGCCCCGGATAAAGGGAGAATGAATTCTATGGGCCTCATACTCAGGAAGCCAGGCTTGGTTTTATCTCTTCCCCCAGATTAGCCAGCAAGGCCATGAGATGGTATGTAGGGGAAAACAAGCTGTCTGTGGTCATTCATCAAGACCCTGCTATGTCAGATAAGCCTTCCCAGGAATTCACTAGCTCACATGACCTCTGACACATAGACCCTCACTCCACCCTCTGATGCTCTGCCACTGTAACTAATAAAAGAACCTTGCCTCATGCTTGCAAGGAGAGCTGCTGCTGCATGAGGCCTGGCTGCTGAACCCAACAATATGTGTCCATGTGTAGTCATTCCTACACATGATCTGAACCACGAACCAGAAAACCCAACGAATCAGGCTGGTTCATTATTCATTTCGGGCACCAGTATGGGGACGCTGTTGTGCCAAAACAAAAGAAAGCGATAAATGTTATTCTCCTTGGCCTTTCATTTTGTTTGGCAAAAGGAAATGCCAACCTGTCCCTGTCCCACTATCCCCATTGCCTCCCTAGTTATGTCACACCCTCATCCTCTTCCACCACCATCCTCAGATACCTCAGGCCCAGCTTCCCTTCGTAGAGTCAGGCCTGCTGCTTCTGCTCATGTGCCTGCCATCCATCTGATGGTGCTGCCAACACAGGTGTAGAGGCAACTGTCCTGACACTAACGGAATCCCATAACCTTACACTGGGACTGGACTAATTCAGACTCCCCCCTGCTATAAATCCTCTAGGGAAGACCAATGAAGGAGTCTGGAGACTTTCATAACCCCGTGGGTTCGTATTTCAAATGACTCCCAGCCTCTCTGTTGCTGTGTAGCTTAGCAGACTTACCAAAAATTGTACCAACCAAGGCACCTTCTGTATAATGAAAAGCATTTATTGAGTCTAATGGAGGTTACACAAAATATTGCTTCTGTCTAGAAAATAACAAAGCTGTTTTCTACACTAACTTTCTACAAGGCCTGAGGCAGAAGCCCCCCTCTAAATTACTAGCCTACATCTTCACACTGGAAGCTTGTCTTCAAGAAGAGAAAAAAAAATCTTTCAAAAGTCTCTCTCTTGGCTCAGCTCACTGTCCGTTGGCATGGGAAAAAAACAGTCACATGTTATTCATAGACAATCACGATTCTCTTGCTTCCTCGCTCAGCCTTGTTGACATCTTCAGTAGCTCTTGTTGACACAGACACTGAGATAAAAGCAAAACTACAAGATTAACTGCATCTTAATATTCAGTGCTTACATTTGGGCCTAGCTAAATGCTTAACTACTTCTAATCCCGTTACAGTCATCCACCAGTTGATCACTGGCATGAACCAGACAAACAGACCACAAATTGGTTTGTTTGTCTGAGGGTTCTTGGTGGTTTGTGCCCAATATGTGATTTTCCCAGTATGTGCCAGTCTCTATTAATAATTCTGAGCAAAGCTTAGACTTCTGGGCTAGAGAGCGCTGGTGTACTCTTGTGAAGTAGAGTACTTGAAATCTCTAACATGGAAGGATATCGCCAAATGATATATCCTCAGATTCTCATGGATGGAGTCCCAACCCTTAAAATGGAATTAGAATGCTTTAACTGTGTTGGATAGTCAGCAGCATCACCAATGTTCATCTCCATCTTCATGTTTATCAAAATGAAGATATGTGGCTAGATGTGCATTTACATCTTTTTTTTCCCCTGCCATGTGTTTGTGACTGTGTTTGATGCTGTTAAATATGCATTAATCCCTAGAGATGTGACTGTTTCATTTAGATCTCCATTTCCCTGCTTTTGTGAAGAGGTGTCACCTTCATTAAGTGTCACTATTTTTAAAAAAGACAAAGAGAATGACAAGGTAACAAAAGCATTAACTCTTGAACATGCATCAAATGGCTAGTACTGTATTTTGCTATCACTGAGACATCAGAAACTCAGCAGCCTTCTTCCTGGGGCATTTGTTAGGTCCAAGTGCGTGGGATTTACTAGCATTTGTATCCAAACGGTTGTGTGGCATTAAAATGGTTTCTATGAAGGCTGGAGGTAGCTGGCTTCCAACAGAGGAAAGTGGGAGAAATGGGGGGGGGCAAAGCAGAGTGGTGCAATTACTGAGGCAAAGCCCAACATTTCCTAAGCAAAGGAAAGGAAAAGAGAGGGAGGCAGTGCCAATAGTGAGCCATCTTGACTCCCATACCAATAGACCGTTCCCAAGAAGTCAGTAGCTTAGAAAGAGATAAGTAAGCAGCCAGGCAACTCAGAATGGCCCCTTATAAGTTTCATCTCAGTGTGTGCACAGGGAGGGCCTCATCTCACTTTCCTTCAGCTTTTTTTTTAATTGGGGGCACAGACACCATCTGTCTTTGGGACTGTTTTTAGATCCAAGCTGCCTGTGAAGCAGAACAGCACTAAATACCTTCCCCTTGATAAAACAGTAGCAAGAGGAGGAGGAGGAGGAGGAGGAGGAGGAGGAGGAGAGAGAAGAAGAAGAAGAAGAAGAAGAAGAAGAAGAAGAAGAAGAAGAAGAAGAAGAAGAAGAAGAAGAAGAAGAAGAAGAAGAAGAAATAAACAAGGGTTATGGAAGGGCAGGGGAAAAACAGGAACCCGTGAAAAGCAAAAGCTAAGCAAGATAAGAGGAATGGAAATCTGAAGACCTCAGTTTTAAAGGATACAAGCTGATTTCAACTAGAACTCAACAAAAATTGTCACAAGTAAATCTTGTGCTGCTGCTCTCAATAAATCCAGCAAACTCACATAGCTAAATCCTTCCGTGTGCATCACAACATTTGCTATGTAATCAACTGGAGACAAAAATAATTACCTGTCTGCAGGTGGGGAGGGGGGACGACCCAAACAGTATAATAAATTCAAGAGGATGCAGCTCTCTCCTACAAATGCCTTTCAAGCATTACAACAGTTAAAATGAAAGTATTAATTTATGCTTTGTGAATTATTTGCTGTTCTGTAAAAGTACTTCAGGGTTTCAAACACTGGTGAAAGAAGAGACCTTTGACATATTTGATGCTAAGGAGTCTTTCCAAAGACTATTTGCTGGAAAGAAACAGCCTGTTCCTTGCGGTCTATGCAAAGCAAAGCAAAGCAAAAGCAAAGTGTTCTGCTTATATACCGCCGCATACCACTTCAAGTAGTCTCTGGGAGGTTTACAGTTTAATTAGAGTATGCGGGCTACACATACTGCAAACCACTTTGAAATCCAAGGTGAGTACAAACCACAGATACAGTTCTGAGGTATTATCAGCATGTTTGCATTGACTGGAAGCCTTCGTATATGAAGGAAAGAGAATCTGGGATTGCTTTCTCCAGAGAATCAAGGCTAGTTAGTAGCTTTAAAAGAAAGGAATGCTTCTCTATGTGGATACCAAGAGTACAATGTCCCCCAACTCTGCAACTTATTTATTATTGTATTGTATATAGCCACCTTTTACTGTGCTGTGCATTATAAGTGGAAACTGGGCTAAGGTTCCATTCTTTAAGCTCCCCACTTCTGAAAAATTCACATGGAGGCTCCAGCTTCCCAAAGAGGATATACATCAGGCAGGGAGAAGTCCCTGCGAGCTATTCCCACTGAGATTCACAACAAGAATTGATGGAGAAAAAGTCTACAGTATCTGTGTCTGTAAAATGTTGCAACTAGGACCTGTCATTACTTTTTGCAGTCAAATCCCATTCCAAAATGCAATGTTTACAAGCTGTTAGAAAGTTCCTTTTCTGTTACCGAGTCTAAACTCATTTCAAACTGGAAGCTGACCTTAATTGTTGGCAAAAGGGAGAGATGTATCCATTAGAGCAAATTAACCCTGTTCCATCTCAAGCTCAGAGTGTGCCTAGCCAGCCAGCTTATACCTTTCCTTTGGGTGCTTGCCTCCAGCTGTGCACTGAGTGTGAAAGTTTGCTTCCCTTCTGGTCTTCCTGAATGCATGTATATGAATACTCAATTTTGCCTCCTGCTCCATCTGTAACTCTTGGCTTTATGCATTTTGGTACTAGCCTCCACTAAAGGCAACCACTTAAGCTCGTGAATTCAATAAATCATGGCCTCTGCGAAGGAGTATTTTGGTCAATCTTTTTGAATATACCATCAATTTGTATCATTGACACCAGCTTCTAACATTTATATAGCATAAACAACAGCAAATTTCCATCTCCCTGCCTATCCATCTGTCTGTGCATTTTGTCATTGCATCACAGAAAAACAGCTGGAATGGTTTTGACCAAACTTAGAGGATACATTTGGGATGGTCTATCATTAGAGCACCCCAATTAATTTCTTCTTGTCTATTGAGACTGGAAAAACATGATTTTCAAGATTTCAATGAGTAAAGTTCAGAACTTTACATGTTTTGAATTATGTGTGTGGTATGCACTATCAAGTTGCATCTAACCCTAATTTGGAGGTAAATGAAATATTTAAGGAATAGTTTTAACAGTGCTACCTACTTGTTCCAGTGAATTTCCATGGCAGAACTGGGATTTGAATCCAAGCCTCCCAAGTCCTAGTCTGTCACTCTATCCACTGCATCACATTGGGGGACTGGTTTTTAATTATACCTTTACGTAATAAACATTAGGTATCTCCAAGTGTTCGTTATTAGGAGCTCTTCCAGATGGGAGATTTGGGAGTTGTACAACCAAGAGAAAGAGAGGAAGAGAAGGAAACTGGACAAAACAAAGAGGGTGCATGGAGAGAGAGAGAGAGAGAGAGAGAGAGAGAGAGAGATGAGATGAGATGAGATGAGATGAGATGAGATGAGATAAGAGTGGAGTGCATGCTTTTTTAAAATCTGGTGAATCCATATTAAGAGATGCATAATTTATGCAGACACTGAGATGTAGGAGGAGCCTCCCTAAAGACCACAAGAGGTGTGAACATATTCAGGCATCTCCTGGACAACAACACAATTTCCTCTGACACAAGACACCAGGTTTTCCCAATCTAAAACCCCCATGAGTCACACAACTTCCATCATCCTCACCCACCATGCACTGCTGTCATGATAGCTGGAAATTGTGTGTGTTGTAATCCAATACAACTAGAAAGGCTTGTTGTTGTTGTTGTTGTTGTTGTTGTTGTTGTTGTTGTTGTTGTTTGGTTGTTGTTGTCTTCTTCTTCTTCTTCTTCTTCTTCTTCTTCTTCTTCTTCTTCTTCTAACTCTTGGTCACTTGGATCAATGCTTCCCATACCTTTCTATCTCTTACTCTTCTTTTAGTTCCATCAGTATCATTCCAGTGTCCCATCTGGTATCAAGCCAGCGAGCCCTTCTGACCAAAGAGTGACAGTTGTTTCATGATCTTCTCTTCCAGAGATATTTTTGGTTTGACAGTTTAGTTTAGGAATCCATGTGGGTCATCCTCACTCTCTGTGAAATGCATAGTAGTCAACTTCACACCACAATTCATCTTTTTCCTATCTGCCTTCCTCAAAGTTCAGGCTTCACAACCACACAAAGCTACTATAAATATGATTGAATTAAGTAGTCTGCATTTAAATAGGAGACTGATATCTTTATTCTTTCAGATGTTATTCATACTTATCATTGCTCTTTTTCCAAGTGCCATACAATTTCTGATCTCTGATATGCAGAAGAGCATTTTGATTAATTTTAGGGCTGAGGAAGTTAAAACTCTTTTCCTGTTCCTTGTTGATTTTAACACTGACTTGCAGCTTCTCTGTGCTATTTTCATTATTTTTGTTTTCTTTGTGTTGAGGCACAATCCAAGTTTTTCACTTTCTCCTTGGACTACTAGGATTAGCCGTTCTAGATCTTTCTTACTTTCCACCAGCAGTGTTGTATCATCTGCATACCAAAGATTGTTGATGTTCCTTGTTATATAGTAGGTTCATGAATCTAGAAGATAAATCATTATGCCTTTATTCAGCAATTCCCAGACAGTAGAGATAAGAAGGATGAACAGTAAAACACACATGTATTTAAACAAACAATACCTATTCTCTGGCCAATTATCTGAAGCTGGTCAGCTAACAATTAGCACACACGTCACAGATAATGCTATCCCTATCTCATTATACAAAAACCCTCCTGCTACAAATAAAATCCTGTAAATATTTTGGTTGGGTCCTTACTAGAGATGGGCATGACCAGGAAAAATTACGTTTCGAGTTGTCGTGTGTCGGAGCCGGCCCGTTTCGGCTCGTTTCCGTTTTTCGCGAAAATTTCCAAAAATTTGTCATTTCGTTTGTCGGTTTTTCGTCTGTCGTTAGTACTGGTTTTGGGGGGGCGGGCTCCTGGAGGCACCTCTCTGAGGTGGGTGCCTCCTCTGGCCCGCCATGAAGGGAAAGCGGGCTCCTGGAGGCACCTCTCTGGGGTGGGTGCCTCCTCTGGCCCGCTACAAAATGGCATGCATAGCCAATTGGATATGCATACCATTAAGTTGCAGTTGCAGCAGGCAGAGGCACCTCTCTTTCGGGTGCCTCTGTGACTCACTGCCTGCGGTGCACTTGGGCTGGGGTACGAAGTGAGAGAGGACCCCTACGGGCGCCCGCTGTGACTCACTAAGAAGGGAAGTGTACTTGCTGTAGTGCAATGCGAGTACACAGATCTGGCTTGGGGTTAGGGGTTAGCGCAAGGGCTAGGATTAGGGTTACTGGTAAGGTTAGGGTGAGTTACTGGGGTGCACCTCTGGGTGCCTCTCTGACCCACTAAGAAGGACAGTGTACTGGCGTATGGGTTAGGGTTAGGGTTCGGGTTCGGGCTAGGGTTAGTGGCTTTTTATGCCCGACTGGCACATCCCAGAAGTCTCGGTCAAAACCAGGCCAAGTGGCCATACAATTGGTGGAATGGCTCCAAAAATTTGCATGGTCCACTCCCATGGCCAGCCCATCATTGCGCAGGTGTGAAAAAATAAAAATAAAAATAAAAATAAAATAAAATAAAATCAATTGGAGACGTTTTGTTGCAAGAAAAACCCACTGCTGCTACTGAAAAAATTCAGGCAGTTTTAAAATAGCTATTTTTGCATGTTTCTGTGGTGCTTTGGTGTGTTTTTGGACCACGCAATTTCAAAATAAATATTGCGGTTGCTCCATTTTGGATCCCCCGCCCGCACCGCATGGCATGGCGAGTTGGCGAGACGACAAGGATGCGCAGCCCAGGAGAGGAGAGGGGGGGAGGCCGGGGACCCCCCCCCCAGAAACCACCCTTCTGGTAGGTGCCCTCACTGAGGCAGGCATATTTTCACCTGCTTTTTTGGCCTGGAATTGGGGTATTGTTTTTATTTTTAAAACTTTTTTTCTCTGCCGTGCCGCTTGAGTTGGCGACTCGACGAGGATGTGCACTTTGCGCAGCACAGGAGAGGAGGGGGGAGGCCGGGGACCCCCCCCCCAGAAACCACCCCTCTGGTAGGTGCCCTCAGGCAGGCATATTTTCGCCTGCTTTTTTGGCCGGGAATCGGGTTTTTTTATTTATTTTTAAAACTTTTTTTCTCTGCCGCGCCGCTTGGCGAGTGGCGACTTGACGAGGATGCGCACTTTGCGCAGCCCAGGAGAGGAGGGGGGGAGGCCGGGGACCCCCCCCCCCGCAGAAACCACCCCTCTGGTAGGTGCCCTCACTGAGGCAGGCATATTTTTGCCTGCTTTTTTGGCCGGGAATCGGGTTTTTTTATTTTTAAAACTTTTTTCCTGTGCTGCTTGGCATCGCGCGATCGCTGCGATGCCAGGAACGACAACGACAAATCAGACCCAAATTTTCTTCAGTCAGTTCGAGTTCGAGTTCTGGCAGAGTAATTGTCGTTCTTCGTTCCGTTACGTAACGGAAACGAGAAACGGAAACGGAAACGAGAATTTCGCCAAGTCGTGCCCATGTCTAGTCCTTACCCGTGTCATGGCTCTTCAGCTACATTAGTCCCCATTTGTTCTTGATCATCCCTCATTGTTGGATTACCCTCTGTGTGCCATTATCTGACATTATAATGTCTGGTAAACCATGTGTGGTGAAGAGCTGCTGCTATGCCCATTTTACTCCAATGGCAGATTCTTCCAGATGTGCCTTTCTCATAACTACATCTGAATACCTGTTAAATATTGAAAGTGATAGAATGCAACCCTGATGAGTGCCTGATGAGGGGGTCAGGATGGGGGGGGGGATCATGTTCTCCCCCACCCCTTGATATTAAGAAGGAAAATGTTCTTGTAATGCAATGAAGAACTTCAAAATAAAATAAGCTTCACATTGATATTTGTGATTGCAAAATATTGTTCTGACCTCTATATAAAGAATGAACTTTCTTGATTATTGGGGATAAAGCAGTTTTTTTAAAAAAAAAAAAACAAAGCATAATGCCATCATATTATTTTCTTCTAGAAATTAATATTTTAGAAATGAAAGTCATAGCCTGTTTCCCCCCCCCCTGAAAAGTCTAGGGTGCCCTGGGATTTTTTAAAAAATAAGGACAGCACACAATTGCTTTTCTTTTTCATAAAAAGAATTAAACCCTGAAAAAGGTCATTGTAGTTAATAAAATGACATTTTACTGTTTCAGTTTTTTTAAATGTGATAAATGATCAGCCTGCTCGGACAACAGAAGTGAGCAGCCAGGCTGAACTTTTTGATTTATATTATACAGGAAGCAAGAGGAAATGAATGGCCGCAAAACAGTAAGATTTTATGAATAAGATAATCAAAACATGGATGTTTTGCCTGTAATATTGCAGATGTCTTCTCCTCAACCACTGCTTTAGCAATTATATTATCTTATGCAAAGTAACACTTCTTTCTGCTTGCACATGATGTTGTCCACATTTAGGGAAAAGATTGACTCATCTGGATTTAAACAGTAAATAGTCACAATTCCGTCAATGGCTGATTAACAAAGCAAGCAGAAAAGATTGGAGGAATGGATCTGTATGTCCTTGGAAGAAAAAAAAAAGGCTTTGCCCCTCCCCAACCCCAAAGATAATTAAACATTTCCTGGATTGGTCATACATGGCTACAATCATTCAGGCAGTAATCATATCAGATTCAATTATTACTATAAGAGGTCAGAGGCGTTGCTTTCCCCCCTCCACTACATCTCCTAAAATCCCCTAGTCCACATGGCCAAAGGTCCATTCTTGTTAGCCCCCCCCCGCACCCAAAAAAACCCCAATGTTTCCAAGAGTTGTGTCTCAGACTGCTGCTTAGGGCCTTTTCACACGACCCCTAAGATCCGCTGGTCCCTTAAATTCGGACCAGAGATCTTGGGGGTTCGTTTCTGTTCCTGCGTCCCCACCCCTCAGCACTTCCTGCTCCTGTCGGCGTGAGGGGAAGGAGGGGAAAAAAGGACAAAAGAAGCCTTTACTAACCTGCCGGTGCCCGTCGAAGTTGCCACGAGCCCCGTTACTTCCTGGTTCCTTCTCAAGGGGCTCTTAAAGGGGCGGGAGGCAAAAAAACAACAGACAAGCGAGGAGAGCCCGGAACTCTTATCTGCATCAAATATTTTTCACCTCCAGAGAGAAGGTACAAGAAAAGTGCGCTGGGTTGTGCTAAAGTGGGCAGGGTCGCACTTAATTGTCTGCAAACTCCGGAGCTGGTGAGGAAACATTTCTAAGCTCCGGAGCTGGGAGCCATTTGCAGTGCAGCTTAGGGGTCGTGTGTAAACGCCCATAGATTAGCCTTGGCCGATAATTCAGAAACTGTTCATTCAAAATGCAGTGGCAGGGTTGTTAAGGGGAAGTCTTTCATTGGAGTATAAAAGTGAAGCAGGACACAGGCGTCACTGGTTGCTTGTCTCTTTCTGAACTCACTTCAAGGCAATCTTTAGAGCCCTAGAACAAAAAGAAGACAAAATACAGAAACGGAGCAAGCAAATTTCATGAAAATGTGTCTTTCTCGTACAAACCTCACACAATGCCTTGATTAGAAGGGGATCAAAGGAAACACATCATCAACATCTGGATGAGGACACTTTGGCCACTTCTAGCCTGGATCAACATCCAAGGGTGGCTCTGTGACCCTCCCCACACGGGAGGGTGAAAAAGACAAGTGAAGGACACAATCTGAGTCTGCAGTGTCCCTGTGGGTATAGAATGACCAATCCCTAGATCCAAGCCAGGATTTCAAAATAGACAGGAACCCTATTTAGGAGCTAATAGTTGAGGATATTCACCATGCCTTGGGGGGAAATATTCTTGTGAGTAATATCTCCACAGTCAACTGCACAGGAACAGCAGTCTGAGCAGGACTCTCCAGGTGAATTGGAATCCTGCTGTTTCTAATCACCTGATGATTATCTTCCCATACTCTCCTCTGTGGAGCGACCACCCCAAAGATCAAAATCTCTCCTCCTCACACCATCACTCACCAGAGAGAGGAGAGTGACAAAACCGAACAAGTTGGAGCGCTCCCTTCCACCAAGTACACTCAGCTGAATAACAGCCAAAGAGCACTAGAACTAATGTCTGAATAAGGGTCAGTCACAGACTGAATAATCTTCCCTAGGGCTTACATGAGACAGAAAAGCAAATGGGAGTAAAGATGGGCACGAAATGAATTTTTTTATTTGTTTTGTTATTTGTTATTCATTTCGTTAGGGAACAAAACGAATGACAAAGGGACCATCAAAGAAAAATGAAACGAAACGAAATGGAAATTCCATTTTGAAATGGAATTTCCATTTCGTTTGCTTTGTTTTTCGTTCTGGTGTACCTTTTCCTCCTGGGTGAGGCCAGGGGAGAAATAAAAAAGCAGCAGAAGTACTAGTGCCTCTCAGCTGGGAAGTGCTGGCCCCAAGCCAGTGCTTCTCTCAGCTGTAAAAAAAGGGGGGGGGGGAAAGCCCCGCAACAGGGGGGGGAAGGGGGGAAAGCCCCTCAACAGGGACTATTTAAAATAATAAAAAACATTCAAAATTAAAAACCCACATACCCCCTGGAGACCCCCACCTGAGCCAGGACAGGTGGGTGGGCAACGGCTCTGGGGGCCCCCAACTTCCTCCATGGGGGGGGGTTTCCTCTGTCTGCCCTCGGCATCCCATTAGTGTGGGCAGGCGCAGAGGCAGAGTATGAAGCAGATGGGGCACCCGCTCGGGGTGGCGGGAAACTTCTCCCAATCTCCCTCGCTCACCGCCCCGCCTCTCAGCCTTCCCTGGCTCCCTCCACGCTGCCCCCTCTCACTCTCGCTCACTCTGTGTGCAGCGGTGGCACATTCCCACCTCTCTCATCTTTCCTGCTATGTGGGCTCCCTTGCCGGCACCTTGAGCCCATCTGCCTCCCGTGGCAGCTGCTGCTTGTCCTGTTGCTGCTGCTCCCGCCACTCCCGCTGCCACCCGGGTGAGGGAGAAGTGAGAGAGAGAGAGCCAGGCTCTGGGGAAGCACCACCGGTCGCCACCTGCACTTGCCCTCAGATGTGCCCTTCCTCGCCTGGAGGTGTGTGTGTGTGTGAGGGGGGATCTCTGTCTCTCTGGTGGCAAGGGCAAGGAGAAGGAGGTGCACCCCAGGTAAGGAGAGCACGGCGATGGAAAATAAGAGTGTGATTCATATAAAGCCAGGTTCATAGGAAGCTGCATTCGTTTTGCATGTCAAGTAGAATCCAGAAGTTTTCCCAAAAAAAAAAAAAAGGATTACATCAGAAAGAAAAAAAATCTACCTTAAAACCCTCCTGGCAGCACCACCACCAAGCCACTTGCTCACACAATTTGTCTGGGTGGCGTGCAAACTGAAAACATATTTAAGGAGCAACAAACCAACAAAGCATTGGTTTTAAAAAAATAAATAAACAATTTTAAAAACCCAAGCCAAATCTATTATCATCACATAATAAAACCAAAAAGGGAGTCTGGAACATCCTAAAAGCCTAGCAGGCTTAAGATTTCATTCATGCTAGCCCACTTCTACAGATGTAATATGAAGCTGCAGGTAGGCTAAAGCCTATGAAAGCCCATGTCCAAATAACTTTGTAGCCCTTAAGCCTGGCCCGAAGCTCTTTGTTGTTCTTTCCATGACAGGCTAACACACGTACTCCTTAGAAATGCTAAACCTAAAAGTCTTCAGCTGATGACGTACCCTATAATTTCCACAGTACTACCTACTATGGCCACATCTATAGACACGGCAGGTGGGGCAGGCTAGTGCTTCAGAGTTAGGGTTAGAATCAAACTGGCTTCCCAAGCCTAGTGTCATCCCGATGTGTTGGAGTATAGCTTCCATCACTGCCTGACACTGTGGGGAGCTGCAAATGACATCTGAAGAGTACTGGTTTGGGAGTGGCTGTTCTGATGGTCAGGCCCAAAACTAGGGTCACCTGGGGGCAGGGACGGTGCTAGGTTTTTTTGTGCCCTAGGTGGGGGTGGGGTGGGGGTGGGGGTGGGGGCAGGGTGGGCAGGGGGTGGGGGTCAGGGGATGGGGTGGGGTGGGGTGGGGGGACACGGAGGGGTGGGCGGTGATGGGCGCGGGGGCACCGGGCGGACGGCGATGGGCAGTGATGGGTGGATGGCGACAGGCGGCTGGCGGGCGGTGGGAGGATGGACAGCGGTGGCCAGTGGCGGGGGGGGCGCGGCGGGGGGGAGGCAGGCTGTCCAACGCCCTCTCTCCATTTTGGCGCCCTAGGCAACTGCCTAGTTCGCCTTAACGGAAACGCTGGCCCTGCCTGGGGGCAAACATAGATTCCTGCCCTCCACCCGCATTTGGGGCCCTGCTGGTAGTGTTTCAGAAATAAACAGTTTGAACGTCTTGGTAGGCCGATTTCCAATTAGTGTACCTACAAGATGAGAGAAAAAGAGAACACCTACTATGAAAATACCTTTTCAAGTATGTATTCTGCAGAATAAAGGAGTACACCTGGGTTAACATGCAAACAATGTTTCTTGGAGTTTACAGATATGCTCTAGTGTTTATATACCCTATTAGTCATGAGTCACTGACCTTATCCAGGTTTCTCATCTGGCTGGTATAGCTGCTGTCTGCTACCTTCGCAATCGGCTTCTATCTTTGCTGTCTCATCTATAACCTTTCCTGTGCCATCCCATCTTTGCTTTCTTTAATTCTTTTAACAACATATTCAGCACATAGGCAAGCCAAAGCAAAATGGAACTAGTTATCAGAGACATAAGCATGATTGCAAATAGATTTCTTCACAGCTGTATCTGCACCAGTTCCTGTTTGTTATGTTACTTGGAAATTCATTTTGACTGGTTTGCTATCCCATAATATATCCGGACAGCAAACTCACACCCTGTTATTCCTTATGTAATCAAAACAGAACCACCCCATCAGAATTGTATGAAATTTTCACACTTCATTGTTACCCTAGTGCTGTTTGGATGCAATTAATTAATCCATGCTCCTTCAAAGGATGCCATTAATTAAATAATCCATGTATAATTAATCCATACTCTATAGAAGGCAAGTGAACCAGCCATGGCTAGTCTAGAGAAAATATTTAGGATAAAGCAAAAGTGTTCTGCTTATATACCACCCCATAACACTTCAAGTAGTCTCTGGGCAGTTTACAGTTTAATTACAGTATGCAGGCTACACATCCCCCGCCCCCAGCAATCTGGGTACTCATTTTATTGACCTCGGAAGGATGGAAGGCTGAGTCAACCATGAGCCTGCTACCTGGGATTGAACCCCAAGTCATGAGCACAGTTTTAGCTGCAGTACAGGTATTTAATCACTACACTATGAGGATAGGAACATCGTTAGCAGTACACTTTATTTATTTATTTATTTATTTATTTATTTATTTATTTATTTATTTATACCCCACCCATCTGGCTACTTCTGGGTAACATTCTTCTTTTCGTTTTTAAAAATTATCTTGGTGCTACTAGCATTACAGTTTTTCAACAGCATAGATTTATATTTGAATTCGCGTCAACCTATGCAGTTGAGGAGGTGTTTTTCCACTGCTTGTGTAGTAGGAATCTTACATAAAAGGAGCTTAATATATAGCACCAGGAGAATCAGATAGAATTGATTTCCTTCACAGGAAAGAACACTGGAATCTTTCAGTGCCTGGGTGAAAATAAATATATTCACACCTCCATATGTCGAGAAGGAAAGAAGACAGAGCACCTAAAAGCAAAGGAAGAGTCAATTATGTTCGTATTTTTGGATTGGGAGGTATTCAGGTCACTGAGAGACAGTAGCAAGTTTACTTCTTGTTTTTTATTGACTAATTTTGTTGATTCCAACTTGCCTGTTTCCCCACAATTACAGCCCTAAGGCAGTCTGGCAACATCTAAATGGGCTGGACCATTTTCTCTAATCATTGACCTACTGATGGTTGGCCATGCTATGTAGAAATAATGGGAGTTGTGTTTCTACACAATTAAGGGTGTTAGGCTGAAGATGGCTATATTTCAAATTTCAATTGAAGAGTCAACCTCCTGTTTCCATTCCTCATAATTATAGACTACCTTGTGAGCAGTTACTGTATATGCCATCAAGTCAAACCAACATATAGTGGTGCCAACCAGGATTATAGAACAGTATCTGCTGGGGATAGGTTCAAGGCCATCCCGTGGATAACAAAAACCATGGATAACAGAGAATACCAAGAAAACCCCCAAAATTACTGTTTTGCAACAGTAGCTTGCTGTACAGCTACTATTTTATGTCATTAGCTTGCTTTACAGCTGCTGTTTTATGACAGTAGCTTGCTTTACAGCTGCTATTTGTGACAGTAGCTTGCTTTGCGGTGGCTGAATTATTTATTCATTTTTTACCAGTTCTGTACACAGTTAATTTTTACGACTGAGTTGGGATTTGACCCCGGGTCTCCTGAGTCCTAATCAACCACACAATGCACTACACCAGGCATGTCCAAACTTCAGCCCTCCAGATGTTTTGGACCACAACTCCCACAGTCCTTTGTCATTGGCAATCTAAGCTTAGAATTCTGGGAGTTGTGGTCCAAAACATCAGGAGAGCCAAAGTCTGGACATGCCTATACTACACCATATTAAGTTTCTCTAATGGAGATGCTAGGGAATGAGCCTAGGATCTTGGTTAATGCTGTAAAATTTGAGGAGAGGGTTAACAGCTAAAACAAAAACATGGTCTAAATCCAGTTGTAGCTAAAGTTGAGCCAGTTGGGTCAACTGTTGAACAGCAACTCAGCACTTCCCTGAATCTCGTCAGTTCAATGGGTCTATTCTGAATGAGGCAAACAGTCAGATTTTGTTGTACAGTACAAGTGTAGATCCTCACGGCATATGAAAAGACATTGGAATAAATGGGGACTGGAAAGTGTGAGGGGAAGAGGGCCTCTCCCAATTTGTGAAATCCATTTCCACAAGTTGCAAGAATGGCCACCAACTTAAAGATTTCAAAAGGGAATTAGAAAAACTCATGGAAAACGAAGTTCTCCTTAGCTCTATGTGGGCATTAATGAGTATTGAGCTATACTCACCACAAGTTCAGGGTAGCACTCTATCTCCATTCCTGTTGTGTACCATGTCTATTAGCCTAAAAATGCATGGAATATCAGCAGAGCCTCCACTATCCTGAGGGGTTCATCACATGAACTGGAACACTTGTGAATTGGAAGTCAGATTTCCAAGTGTTCCAATTCATGTGAAGAGACATTGTGAATAGCAGACTCTCCTTTGTTCAGGCATGTCTTCCTCTGTGCACCCCCTCAGGGCAAAAGGAAGCAGAAGGCGGCTTGGGTGGAACAGGAGCTCTGCCCATGTGATGCGTGTTCCCAAATATTAAGACTTGAATAGGGTCAATAGTTACAACTCATAATGACTGTATGCCACCTTCAGAATCAAAGGCACCGTGCCTTCAAATACCATTTGTTATGGAACTGGAACAAGAGACAGCACCTGAATTATATCTTACTTGACAATTTTGCTTGGCCATAAATGAGACATTGGATTGGATAATTTTTCTTGTATTCTTATTTCTTGGCTAATGTGCTTCTGTCATCCTGAAACTGTCCTGATTTACAATGCATGTAGTTTCATCTAGACTTGGTTTCTCTGTACTTAATGACTGACAGCTGAGATTGGGCACTTGAAATGCAAAACGTTGAGCTTAAGATGGGAGGTGGCATAAAAGTACTTCCCAGACATTTTGTCTGTGACATGAAGGTTATCACTGGATGTTTAGAGGAAGGTCATCATTTGAGGCTGCAGTCTTGAGCTAATAAATGTGCACAAGGGAATCAGGGTCGGTCTCTAGTTTAAAACAGAGCAGGACCACTGGGCACAGCCATTACATGGCATCCAGGATGTAAAGAACTCTTTGTGGAATTGCCCTGTTTTTGTCCAAAAGCATCATCTGGTCCAAAAGACTGATCGACTTGTCACAAAAGTTGGAGACTTGCTACTACAACTTCACTAGCTACTTAACTATTTGTAGACCCAGCTCAATGTGCTGGCTATGATCAGTAATAAAGCCTCACATAACTTTGGAATCAGGGTACAGTGGTACCTCTTTAAAAAATTTAATTTGTTCTATGGATGAAATGCGGTTTCCCATAACAATGCATTGGGAATGGATTAATCAATTCCAGAGGCTATAATAAAGACAAAAATAACTGCCCCCCCCCCGAGTACATGTAGAATGATTTTTTTTTGTCTTGCAAAGCATCCCATATGGAATTTTCTGTCATGCAAAGCATGGCTATTCCTGGAAATTTTCCCTTCCTACGAGCTTTTTTGTCTTATGAGGTATTTGTCTTAAGAGGTACCACTGTATTTCAAAGGCCACATGCTCCCATACAAGCTTGCCCTGGTGCTTGAGATTCTCACGGAAGAGCCACCTCTCTGTTCACCACTAGTGTTACAATGTTGAACAGGAACCTTCAAGAGGGTCTACTCATTGGTAGCTAAAAAGCTCCAGCTGGCTCCGTTGGTGAAGGAAAGGAAATGTGCATTTCCTCTCCTTAACCTGTTTATCCTCCTATGATGGGATAAACAGACTTGCAAATTAAGTCTGTGTTCGCATTCCAAGGACCAATCACAAAGCAAAGCATGCTGAAGCCAAGATGGGCAGTTGCAGAAGGCCGGGAGCTATGACTAGCAGACATTTCAACTAGGGATGGGCACCTTATGAAAAACGGCAAACTGTTTCAAACGATTTGCCTTAGCCTCTTGATCCAGCCGTCTTGAGAACAGGAGGTTCATTTTTAAACTGATTGATTTGATTTCCTTTCTTCCCACACCTCAGCAGTTGAGATAGCTTATCTCCGATCTTTATCTGCCTGGCACAGCTAGCCAGGAGCTTAGCTCTTCCCTTCACTGGCTATGTCTGCAAGTTGATTTAAACTGGTTGCTTTGTTTTCCTTTCCCAATTAAGTAGGACTGTGGAGGTTATTTTTATATATATTCCTTCCTCCCGCTGATCAGCTGTTGAGCTTACCTCTCCATGAAGCAGCTAGCCCTTAGGTTTCCTGCTTGTTTACATAGGGTTCTTTGTTTGAACGCTTTAAGGAGGGTCTTTGATTTAGGGCAGTGGGATCCCTGTTAAATAAAAAAAGAAAGCTCCCCATTATTTATAGTCTTATGAATCATTTTGTTTCATGATGAAAATTCTTTTTAAAAATCTGTTATTAACGAAACAAAATGAAATGAAGACTGAAAGGAAACAAAACAAAACACTGTATTTCCATTTCGTGCCCATCTCTAATTTCTACCATTGAGACAGCACTTCATCTATAAGCAGACTTGAGCTTAGAGCTTGATCTTGAGTTCAATTTATGTTCAAATGGGTTTTTTCCCTTTATTCTGATTTGTTGCAGAGTTGGATTTTTCCCTTGGTGCTCTTCATTTTCTCCTTTACTGAGGTGTTGTAATGAATGTGTTTTTAACTGAAGGGTCCTTATGTTTTAGCTATGATTTGGTATCATTTGCATTTACTGATAGCTGCTTTAAGCATATAATTTTAGTGGGAAGCTAGGGTGTAAATATAACAAATAAATGAATGTATACCACATCACATGAGGAGTGAGTGGACAAGTGATTCACAGCAACCCACTGTTGAAAGAAAGTCCATCTGAATAGTGTCATTCAAGGCAAATGCTTCCCCCATCTTCCAGCTTTTAAAAGGAAGCAGAAACTTCTCTATGTAGGATTCCTTCCCTATGGAGATCTTGAGCTGATGAGCCATGATTAAATTGCTTGCCTACAGTCACCAGCCCTTTCCCTCCTATGACACAATAGCTTCCCAGAACCCCTCTGCACCTACACCGGGGAAAGGTACACAAAACAGGAGCACAAAAGAACTGAGTAGAAAAATTGAGAAGATTTTGTTCCTTGGCTGTTTGTAGGACTGAAGTTAAACTCTTCTGTTTCACATCTCGAGGGTGAAGTTCCCATGTAGCAAAATGAAGGAAGGACTAAGAACATGTTTAGTCTCCACTGGAGAAGAAAAGTGATAGAGTACTTGTGAACAATCTGTAATGCTGTTGATTCTGGATTATATAGAAGAAAACCACCTTGAGAATTATAACATCAGATAGCTCCAGAGGGATGGGATAAGAGGAGATGAAAGACAACATTTTGGGTTTTTGGATATAGTTTTATATAAGTGGTCCTTCCTGTGATGAACAGGGTTATTTATGAATATGTATTGATATTGATGAATATTTATGTGTGTGTTTAGAATAGCCAATCAGTGAACTGGTGGGTGTGGCTAAAGGCTATAAATGTATAGAATTCTGTGGTAAGGGGAAACAACACCAGAAACTGTAGTGCAGTTAACATCTAAGGCGGTTACTTCACGTCCATTTTGTCTCTGTGAGTGTTGCGCTTCAGACTGGTACAAAGATTTTTTACTTCACGTCCATCGCGCAGCACCTGAAATTTGTCTCGACCATGCCCTCGGAGTGGGATCAGAGTGTGACAATACTGTACCTGGTGCTGGGTTGGGGTATTTTCTTGTCACGGTTTGTTCCCGGTTCCTGTTCCAAGACAAGGGACCATGTGGTAAAAACTGTCACACAACAACCAGTGTTCACCTAGTGGTCAGCGGCTGAAGCGGCATTCAATATTAGTTTCCCTACAGGAAACGCTATGCAGTTTAAATGTTTATTAAATAAAGTACTGAAAATTCTGTAGCATTGATGTGTAAATCCTGGAAGACCAATAAATTGAAATATCGAAAAAGTTTTATTTACGATATTTTTTAAAAGGGTTAAGAAAGCAAGACAAATTCAGAATTTGTCACTGAACAAGACCGTGAAGTAACAGTCGTCACGAGACAAGCTATCACAACTGTGAGAAAATAGAAACAGGGACTAAAAAGGGACAAAACCACATGATTGTGACCAACGCTGTCACGGTACAAAACTAGTTGCAGACCAAGGAAGGACGTGAAGTAACCGTCTAAGGGCTCGGTCCCACGTCCCTTTAAAAACAGTTTAAATTACTAAATAAATCGTGCCCAAAAATGCCATCCTCACAGCCACCGGGCTTTTTGAAAAAAAAGGAAAAAGAAAACCCGGTGATGCTCCTTTAAGCGAGGTTTCTGTGACTCACCTAGGAGGTTGGGGAATTTTTGCCTCGCTTTCAAAATCCAGCTTTTAAGGAGGCAGACGTCGTGGGACCACGCTGATCATCCGGGTTTCTTTTTCTTTCTTTTTTCATAGCACCCACCGGCTGTTTCTGGGGCCGATGGGTGCTGGTTTTTTTAAATTTGCCTGCATATCGGAGTAACAGGAAACTCTATCCGGTCAGACAAGCATTAATTCCCCCCACCAAAGTCCTCTGTTTTTTTCAAATGCTAGCGCCACCTGCTGGCCAAGGGGGCTGAACTGCACTTTAAAATTGAAAAAACAGATTTTGATGTGAGAACTCTTCTCCCACATTTAAATCACGTGATGGGACAAAGAGGAAAAGCCGGACCTTCAGAAGATCAGGATCGAATCCCAGGTGTGACCACAGCCAAAGAGAGTCAATTAATAGTCAGGTGTAAGATCCTGAGATTGGCTAGGTTCTGGTATATAAACAGCACTTATAGTTGTTGATACAAAGAAGTAAATGTGTGAATAATTAAGAAACTATTGTGAACTACATTTTAATAAAGCATGTCAGTTTATCAGTCATTGCTATACCGATAATATTGAAGTTCCATTAGTAAATCAATAAACATTTAAGTTTTATTTTGAAGATACAGTATTCCCCTGTTTATTGTGGGGGTTAGGGATCCAACTCGACCTGACCCGTGAAAAAGGAAAATCTGCAGTATGTAGATGCTGGGTCAGGTTGGGACTCGGGGGGCCTATCTGGGGCCTCCTACACTTACCTTAGGCCTGGCACTGCCCTGAACAGGCCTGCAACTGGCTTCTTGGGCCTGTTGGAGGTCCCATAAGTGGTTTTGGGTGATCTTCTGGAAGGCACTTCTGTTTTTTTGCAAGGCACTTCTGGTTTTTCGCAAGTTACTTCTGGTTCACTGGAAACCATTTCTGGGGCCTGGGAAGCCCATCAGAGGCTCCAGAAGTGGTTTCGGGCAATCCGGAAAACACTTCTGGTTTTTCGGAAGACACTTCCAGTTCACCAGAAACCACTACTGGGGCCTCTAACAGGGCTGGGAAGCTTGTTGGAGGCTCCAGAAGTTGTTTTGGGTGATCCGGAAGGCACTTCCAGTTCACCAGAAACCACTTCTGGGGCCTCTGACAGGCCTTGGAAACCCTTCGGAGGCTCCAAACGTGGTTTTGGGCTATCTGGAAAGCACTTCCAGTTTTTCAGAAGACGCTTCCAGTTCACCGGAAACCACTTTTGGGGTGTCTAATAGGCCTGGGCAGCCTGTTTGAGGCCCATTCTGGGCAGCACTAGGCCTGGGATAAGTGCAGGAGGCCTCAAACAGGCCCACAGGCGGCCTTGCCTCCATATACTTCAGTTCTGCAATATACCAAGACGGCAGTATATGAACTGCGAAATGGTGGGGGATGACTGTTTACAAAGTGGTGTCAGACCCTCTTATTTAAAATGAGTAAAGTGATCCAGGAAATTTGTAGTGGCAGCAAGATTATTAAAAGTGTGGGTGGTGTACGTCACACTTCCCAACATCCTTCAAGGCAGACAAAACAAAGGAATGTACACTCATAGGCAAACAGAAGAAAACAAAAAAAGGTAGCAGCAATAATGAAGGGAAGAGACACTTCAGTGGTGGTGACCTGCAAGGTGTGTGCAGTGCGTGCAAACTGGTAGCGCTGTTAGAAGAAAAACTGAAGGAAATGGAGGAGTAAATGGGCAGGCTTAAGGCTATAAGGTTCAAAGTATTGGTTTTGGTTTACAAAACCCTCTATGGCTTGGAACCTGAGTATCTGGCAGAGCAGATCTTCCAAAGATCAATGCTGTCCCGGCCCACCAGAGCATCGCTGGCACTCTCTCTCTGGGTGGCTAGCCACTAGGGAGGCTCCTAAAGTTTCCACTTGTAGTTGGGCCTTCTCGGTGGCTGTGGAGTAACCTTCCCAGCAAGATCCACCAAGCTGAGTCCTTACCATCATTTTAAAAAGCCTTGAAAACCTGGCTATTTAAAGAAGCATATGGCGATTGCTAGTATTGGTTTACCCCTGTGTTTTGTTTAGCACTCTGTTTTTGTGCGTGTGCCTCTTGCCGGGTTCATTGTTTTTGTTTTTGTTTTGTTTTGGCTTTTAACTTGTTCTGAATGCCTTATGGCATATTGTTTATTCATTATATGACTATTGACTGACCTAGTCATTCTGTATGATTTGTAACTTTGGTGGCTTGCTCTTCTATGTAAACCGCCTAGAGTTCCTTTGGGAAAATCAGTGTGGTATATAAATAAATAAATAAATAAATAAATAAATAAATAAATAAATAAATAAATAAAAGAGAAGATGAAAAGTAGAAAGACAGAACTCTTCAGCAGCAGGGGTGGCGGCACTGGAGGTGGAAGAATAGCAAGACAAAGTAGAAGAGGAGAATGGTGAGGAAAAAACAAACCATGGAAAACAATCAAAGTTTGGTGCAAATGAAGGAGAAGACACTCTTCCCCAGTAGAACTTCAAATTTCAGATTTCTGAAGAGGAGTCGAGCAGACAGCATGGAGAGGAAGACATACAGGAGACCCCGTGGGAAGACATGAGAAAATCCAAAACTTGGCCAACCCACACCCTACAGCAAGGAGTGGAGTAGCTTTAGGAGGAGACTCCTTACAGAGTGGGACTGAAACTGAAAAATGTCAAGAAGATCTATAGACACACTGAGTATACTGTCTGTCTCTGGAAAACAGATTGAGGTGTGATGAAAGGATTGCCATCACCCATCAAACCCACAGATGCACATAACACAGCTAAGAGGACCTACAAAGAAATTACATTAGACTTTAAACCTCAAGGACTTTGGGGCTCAGACAGTCTTCTCATCCATCCAACTAGTATTCAGAAGAGGAACAGAAATGAAAAGGAAGAGGAAGTCTCAACTTGGGGGGGATTTGGATTTTTGGACCACAGGCTATACGTCCTGGAAGATGGACTGCTGGCAAGTGAGGGGTTTCACCTTGCAAGGATGGGAAGAAGGTGCTTGGTCACAGCATGAAGGACTTCATCAGGAGGACATTGAACTTAATTGGAAGATGAAGGGAGACACAAGCTTGGAGGTAAAGATCGGAGAATGTTTATCAACCTCTGGAAGTTGAGTCATGGCAACTGGACCAGGGTGACAAGAGGTCAAAGCTGACTATAACATGCAGGACTCACACTAGCTGTATTCAGACTGATGAAGCTATTTGGATGAGCAGCAAAACGTTTCAATCTCTCAAGAAAAAGAAATCCAGTTGCCATGACTCAACTTCCAGGTAAACTCACCTGGATGACTGAGAATCTTCACAGACAATGTTTATGAACATTAAGAGGAACAGACTGAGCAGCTCTGATGGGACCCAGTAATATTCTTCATAAAATATACAAAGGAAAGCAGGCCATTACTGCTCCAAGCAGAGGCGTAGTTAAGAGTTTGCAGTGCCCGGTCAGTTTTCGTGCGCCCCCATTCTACTATCAGTTTACCCTTATAAATGTTTGTCTGGCCCTACTTATGAGTCACATTTTTCCAACTCTAAGAGGGGAATCAATCTTGGTGGGGGTTTTTTTTGGGGGGGGGAGGGTCCACCTCACCGTTACCTCAGAGCCGGTCAACTCACCACTCCTGGAAGTTAGTAAAAGAGGGAGATGCAGAGTGGGGTGGAGTGTGAGTCAGGAAAACTGAATTCCATGCAAAGGGAGCCACAGTCAGATGGGCAGCCATTTCCTGGAGCAATTTCTTCTCCTTCTCTCCGCAGGGCTGAGGACCAGGTGTGAAGGCATGGCTTGGGCAGGTTCTCTCTCACCTCCAACTCCAGGCTCAGGAGCCCAAGAGCGGCAATGGGAAAGGCACCTGCCACCACCACTACTCCCGGCACCCATGGGTCCCTTCTTCCCTTCCCTCCTTCCGTTTTTGTGCCTAATTCTCACCAGCCGCCACCGCTGCCACCACTACAGCTCTTTCATGCCCATCCCCCACCTGCACCCCTTTGCCCAGCTAGCCTTAGCTGCCCGCTAGGGATGGACACCAAGGAAGAGAACAGCCAAGCTGGGCAAAACGCCCTTCAAGCAGGCAGGAAGGAAGAAGCGCAGGAGGAGTTGTGCTTGGGGGAGGTAAGTGCAGGGGAGGGAGGAGGAGCAAGCAAGCAAAGGGAACAGAAGGTGCTCGCATGCATCCGCCTGTGTGTGGTTGCTTGTGTGTGTGTGTACAGAAGGCATGTGAGCCCCTAGTAGGGTGAGTGAAAGAAGTGGAGAGGGAAAGAAGATACCTAGCCTTCCACCCTCCACATGGAATTAAACAGCTCACAGGGCAGTTTCTTTTTTCTCTTCTCATGCGAGAGAGTGGGAGACATGAGCTGATGTCAATTTGGCACCCCCAGATGCTGCTCACCCATCCCTCAGTCCCAGCTGCTGCAGCAGCATCAGTCACGGATGCCTCTCTCTTTCCTCCTCCTCCCCCTCCTCCTCTTCCAAAGCAGGCTGCCTGCTTCCGTATGGAGCTCGTGCCATGAAACATCAATTTGGCAGCCCTAGATTGCTGTGCGGGGGTGGGGGGCAATTGACCCCCTCCCTGCCCCCCCCCCAGTTTCACCACTGGCTCCAAGGTCTATACATGAATGCCAGAGGTATGAGAAACAATCAAGAAGTACTCAACATCTGCTTTTACATGACCCCTAAAATCCGAGGCAAAGGGCTCCCAGATGCAGAGCTTAAAATTGTTTTCCCACCAGCTGCGGACTTTTAAAAAAATTAAGTGCGACCACGCCCACCTACGCGCGTCCCAGCGCATTTTACAAGTACCTGTTCTCCGGAGGTAAAAAAAATTCTAATGCGGATTATAAAACTGTGGATGCTGGGCTCTCCTCGCCTTCTGTTTGTTTTTCTTGTCCTCCCGCCCCTTTAACAGCCTGGAATCCCTACAGGGCTGCTCCGACGGCAGGGGTGAGTGGAGGTGAGCCTGCATTCTTTTCTCCCTTTTTTTCTCCCTCCCCTCACCGCAGAGAGGAGCAATGGAGTGCGGAAGGGTGGGAACACAGGAAGCAGAACAAACCCCCACAATCTCTGGTCCAAATTTAAGCTGCCAGCGGATTTTAGAAGTCGTCTAAAAGTGGTAGGGTAAATTTGATTTGATAGAGATAACTGAAACTTGGTGGGTTGGTTTCCATGACTGGATTATAGCAACTGAAGAATATACATTATTCAAATAAATTTACAGTGCGGGGGAGCCACATTGCAGTATATGCAAAATACACATATTTCTGCATGAAAATACAATTGAATGAGTTTGGTTTTCCCATTGAGAGCGTCTGGATTAATATAACTGGGTTGAAAAACAAAATGAACATTGTAGTTAGAGTCTACTACCAACCAGCCAGTCAAGGAGAAGACAAGGATGAAATCTTCGGAAAACAAACAGTAAGAATTTAAAAGAGGCACAATGAAGTAATCATGTGGGATTCCGGTTATGAGTCAAATCTGATAAATATGGCCCTTCCAAGAAATATCCATCTTGTGTGGCTGATAATTTTCTTCTTCAAGAAGAAAGGAGATGGAAATATAGGCCCTTTGTACACAACCCCTAAACTCCATAAGAACATAAGAAGAGCCATGCTGGATCAGGCCAAAGGCCCATCTAGTCCAGCTTCCTGTATCTCACAGCGGCTCCACCAGATGCGTTTGGGAGCGCATGAGACTAGATATCTGTCTCCTGATACCACTCCCCTGCATCTGGCCCTTGAAGTACCCTGGTTTAAAGCCTGGAGATTACACATCTCCATCATGGTTTGTAACCTGTGATGGACTTTTCCTCCAGGAATGTCCAATCCCCTTTTGAAGGCATCCAGGCCAGATGCCATCACCACATCCTGTGGCAGGGAGTTCCATAGACTTACAACACGCTGGGTGAAAAAATATTTTCTTTTGTCAGTTCTTACTCTCCCAGCCCTCAATTTGAGTGTATGTCCCCTAGTTCTGGCATTTTGGGAGAGAGAGAAGAGCTTCCCTCTATCCACTTTACTCATACCCTGCATTATTTTGTATGTCTCAATCATATCCCCCCTCAAGCGCCTTTTTTCCAGACTAAAGAGGCCCAAATGTTTTATCCTTTCTTCATAAGGGAGGTGCCCCAGGCCAGTAATCATTTTAGTCACTCTCTTCTGCACCTTTTCCAGTTCCACTATGTCTTTCTTGAGATGCGGTTCCCAGCTCTGGAGCTTAAAATTGTTTCCCCACCAGCTCCGGAGTTTACAGATAATTAAGTGCGACCACGCCCACCTAAGCGCGTCCCAGCGCACTTTTCAGGTACCTGCTCTCTGGAGGTGAAAATTCCTGATGCGGATATAACGTAGTGACTGCCCAGCTCTCCTTGCTTCTGTTTGTTCTTTTTTTGCCCCCCGCCCCTTTAAGAGATCTGAATGCAGTGCTGGGACGGCAGAACGGAGGTGAGCGGCATTCTTTTCTTCCTTTTTTCTCCCTCCCCTCACGCAGCCAGCAGCCAGGAGTGCGGAGGGGGTGGGAACGCATGAACAGCGACAAACCCCTAAGATCCCTGGTCCAAATTTAAGTGGCCAGCAGATCTTAGGGGTCGTGTGAAAAGGCCCATAGAGGATTAGCTATCCTGGACTTGATTCTAACCAGCAGAGGTGACCTAGTGGCCTCGTGGCGCAGTGGTTAAATGGCTGCACTGCAGCTAAAACTAGGCTCACAACCTGGGGTTCAGTCCCAGGCAGCAGGCTCATGGCTGACTCAGCTTCCTATCATTCCGAGGTCGGTAAAGTGAGTATCCAGCTTGCTGGGGGAGGGGCAATGTGCAGCCTGCATAATTAAGTTGTAAACTGCCCAGAGAGTCCTTTAAGCCCTATGGGGTGGTATATAAATTATAATTTTTAAAAATAGAAAATAACAGAGGAAGAAGTGGCAGTAAAGGGAACTGCGGGGGGGGGGGAAGTAACCATGCTCTAGTTGAGTTCTTTATTTCAAAAGGAGACAAAGCAGAATGTAGCTGTACGTGTATGCTGGATTTTTTAAAAAACCAATCCTAATAAACTCAGAACAATGATAAATACATGACCAAGATTCTAAAAGGAAAAAAGAATCTAGGAATTTGTTCAAAAGGAAATTCAAAAGGCACAAAGACGAAGAATGCTGGGTTTTTCGTTTCCTTTCCTTTTAATTCCATTATAACAAAAATACAAAGGTACGAACAACAAAAAAAATATACCTGCCACTGCAAACACAACGCTGTCAGCATTATTGTAAGTAATGCCTCTTACACACAGTCTTTCTAATTGCTATCGTGCTATAATCATTTCAACAAGAAAAAACAAGGTGGAAGAGAAGAAGAATAAAGAAAGAGTACAGACAAGCAGCAAAGAATTGCAGGGATGGTATCAGGGAAGCAGAAGCTGAGAATCAAGATACACTAAAAGCAACAAAAACACATACATAAAGGAGCACAAAGGAAGGACAGAGCTGGTGGCCTGCTCAATGGGCATAGAAAAAGGATTACAGATGAGGGGGGGGGGACCACAAGTGCTCAATTCCAACTTTAGTTCAGTCTCTCCCCCCCCCCAAAAAAGACAGTCTATGACCCTCCATGCAAATGTGAAGAATAGAATAGAATAGAATAGAGTTTTTATTGTCATTATGCATATGCAAGATATGCACAACGAAATTAGAGTGCTGTTCCACAGCACACTCTAAACAAGGAACCATACAAAACACATACAACACATAAAACACCATACAAGATATTAAAAACTCTTAAAACACTACTTAAAAACTGATTAGGATGGTGCTAAAACTGTCGTGTTTAACTTGGATACCGCTCTGGGATAAAAACTGTTCTTTAGTCTATTTGTCCTTGACCTAAGAGTCCTATATCTCCTGCCAGACGGCAACAGTTTAAAAAATTGGTGGCCAGGATGCGAAGGGTCTCTCGGAATTCTAGATCTCTTCCTCAAGCATCTTGAGTTGTACAGTTCTTCCAAAGGAGGAAGAGGACAGCCCACTATCCTCTCAGCAGTGTTTATAACCTTCTGGAGCACCCTTCTATCTGCCACTGTGCAACTGGCAAACCAGACACAGAGGCAGTAAATGATAGTGCTTTCTATAAGTATAAATGGAGGGACAGGATCGCAGCTTGAGAATGATAATCAAACAATCAAGGAGTTCCTTATTACTTTGACCAGGTTCAGTTCTCCACCGCCAGATGAACTTCATCCAAGGATATTGAAGGAACTGACTGACGAACGTTCAGGATCACTGACTATTATTGTTTTCTTCAAACCACGGAGGGTGGGTGAAGTGATGGAGGATTGCAGGAAGGCTAACGTTGTCCTTATTTGCCAAAAGGGCAACCAGGAGGAACCTGGAAACTAGAAACCAGTCAGCTTGTCATCAATTCCAAGGAAAATTCTGGAGATTATAAAGCAGTCACTCTGGAAGCAGCTAGAAAAGAGTGCATTAATAATTAGAAGTCAACGTGGATTTGTTGCATACAAATCTTGCCAGACTAATCTTGTGGTTTTTTTTAGATCTTTTTTTAAATGTTGGTGGGAATGCTGCAGACATAATATATCTTGACTTCAGGCAAGCTTGATTCTGATTAGCAAGCGATCTTCTTCTGTTTTGCGTTTATATTAGTCAAATGCCTCCTGCCAATTACCTTTTTACTTGTTCTCATTTTTGTCATGTTTTTAATCCTTTTACAATTTTATGGATTTTTTGTGCCTTTTGTGTGAACTACCCAGAGTTCCCTTTGGGAAATTGGTGCGGTATATAAGTGCAAAAATAAATAAAGAAATAAAATAGGCTGGATAGAACTATCGGGTGGTCCCACAGTTTTTAAAGAATCCTGCTCAGAATGCTTATCAATATCTCCTCCTCGAACTGGGAGGAGGTAGCAAGTGGGGCATCACAAAACTGCTCATCAACATTTTTATCAATGACTTGGATAAAGGAATGCAGGGAATACCTGTCAGATTTGCAGATGACACAAAATTGAGTGGAATAGTGGAATAATACCTTGGAGGACAGGAACAAAATTCAAAAATATCTTAATAGACTCAAGCACAGGGCTGAAAGCAACAGAATGAAACGTAACAGAGATACCTGTAAAGGTCTACACCTAGGAAAAGAACACACAAATGCACAATTACAAAATAGGACTTACTACAATGCTACAAAGGAGAAGGATCTCGGAATGGTTGCAGATCAAAAGCTGAATATGAGCCAACAGTATGATGTGGCTGCAAAAAAAAAGTCAAAGCCATTATGGGCTGCATCAACAGAAGTATAGACTCCAAGCCCATTGAAGTACCCGCTCCCCTCTATTTGGCACTGTTTAGGCCTCACCTGGAGTACTGTGTCCAGTTCTGGACATCACGCTTTAAGAAGAATGTGGACAAACTGGAGCACGTTCAGTGGAGGGCCATCAGGATGACCAGAGGCCTGGAAACCAAGCCCTACGAGGAAAGGCTGAAAGACCTGGGCATGTTTAGCCCTGAGAAAAGAAGACTGAGGGGAAATTGGATCGCACTCTTCAAATACCTGAAAGATTGTCATGTAGAGGAAGGACAGGGTCTGTTCTTGGTCATCCCACATGCAGTAATAAGCACAAATGCCAGGATATTGGCTGAATATAGGAACAACTTCAAATTAAGAGCAGTGCAGCAATGGAACCTATTACCTCCATGGTGAGCACTCTAATTGCCATGACCCTGCCTGTCACAGAACCTGAATCTGAGGGGTTAAATGGTGAAGAGCTGCTGGAGGAGCCTCACAGCTCAACTCAGCAGGCAGCTGGGTCTGATGACTCAGCTGAAAGCATATCTCCTCCTCCTAGAAGGGCCATGAGCAGGATTCTGCAAAGGAGAACTAGGGAAAGGGTCTTGGGTGCTAGACGGGGAATCAGGTCTGGAAGCCCTGAGTACTAGCAGGAGTCTTTCCAGAGGTAAGGGTGTGTTCCCTGTTTTGGGATAAAGCTGGCAAGCTTACCTTGAGCTCTCTGGGGGAGCAACAAGTCATTTGAAATTGCAACTATGTTCCTGTCTGTGACCTTGGCTCTGTTTCCTGATTTTGGACCGGCTTCCTGGACAACGGCTTTATCTGTTCCCTTGGGTTTGGCATCTGGTTTCTGTGAGATATTCTGGCTTTGACTTGGACTGGTAATTGCTGGGAGTTGGATTCTGTTATCTATCTGGCTTTCCACTAAAGATCTTGGCAAAGAACTGAACTCTGCTTGTGTGTGTGTTCTGTGTGCGGGGCTTGACACTAATGATGGAGGCATTAAAGAGAAAATTAGACTACCATCTGTCAGGCCTACTTTGATTTGAATTTTCTGCATTGGGGAGGGCTGGGCCCCTTCTAGCTCCTTGACTTGAGGAAGTGCTTCCTGAAAATGGCCTAAAGGAACAGACTTGTTGAAGCATCTTCTGAATGTTCCCAACCATTGAAGAGAAGCCAGCGGTCTGATACCTACCACTGCTCCAGCACAGTCCTCCTTGTGACCTTGTTTCTGTGCTATCTTGCTTCTAAGCTGACCGTTTGACCAGTCCTGAAGAAGTGACGTGAAGCCTGCTCTTTGTTTGCTAAGCAACCACTCTATGTTTGGCAACTAGGCATCCGCCCACCTACCGCCTGACGCTTCTAGCCTGCTAGTCAGCTGCTTTCCTAGTGAACAGTAATAAACCTTTATTTCTGGCCAAGACGTTTGGTTTGTGCTGCTGATCTTAAATACAGTATGATGCCCTAAGGAAAATTAGACTTTTTTTTTTGTATGAATGGGTTCCAGCCCTATGGCTGTACATCAGGACAGAGACCCTTATGGCAAAAAAGGGAGTGTCAATGGAGGGTTAAAGGGTGAGCGAATGTTTTGTACAGACTACAGCTTAGTGGTAGAGCACATGCTATACGTACAGAAAGCTGGAGGTTGAATCATGGTTTGCCTCCACAGTTGAAGGCAGGAGACAATAAACATTTGTCTGGAATTAAGAGACCTGCTGCTAGCCAGAACAGAGAATACAAAACTAGATGGAGATATAATGGATCTAACATGGTATCAGTAGCTTGTCGGTACAGAGCATTTACGCTGGACTTGTGGTGCTAGTCCTCAGTGAAGCAAACATGATGACAGAGACTTGGTTCCAAGTCTAATGCTATCTGCTTACAGTATGCACGTCTGGGTGTATAGTCCATAAATTCTTCAGCCACACTAATCAGGAAATGGGGAATACCTATCTCTCAGTATCCAAATACCTTTGCTTGGGCTTTAACGGATACTTTAAACAGCGAGAGAGTTAGTATCTTGCCAACAAGCATGCACAGTAGAACAGCATCCAGTACAAGAACACATAGTCATCTATTTATGAAATTTTGAATCATTGTTTTCTCAATGTTCCACATTTAACACAGGGATGGGACCTACATCCATCAGCAACGTCAGGCTGAAGGACAAAAATCTTTATTTCAGTTACAGTGCTTAGTAATTGACAGCACAATGCCTCTGTTTTGATTCAGGGGAGTGACTTTATTGGTATTTCTTATTGAAAATCCAAATGCAACTGCTGTTTTTCATATTTCAGTATGAGTTTTAAATAACTTACTAAAGACTGCAGTTATCTCTGAAGGCTACATGGCCCACAACCAATATCTAGGAGATCTTGACACCAGTTAAACAGAACAAGCGATCCCTGGTGTGGTGGAGTGAGCAGAGTGATAGATTAGAACTCAGGGAGAACAAGGCTTGAATCTCCAATCCATTATCAGTGGAAACAGGGATGGTGGCAACAGGATTGGTAAAAATGGCAGGGCCACAATGAGCTGGATGTGACTTGATGGCGCATAATAATAATAATAATAATAATAATAATAATAATAATAATAATAATAATAATAATAATAATAATAATAATAATAATAATAATAATAATAATAAAAGGAAACAAATATATCACAAGGTTAAAATGGCATTTACCATAAAGCTTTAAAAGTAATGCCAATGAGGGAGAAGTTACAGTAGTAAGTACTTTTTAATGACTTATCCCAATCCGATCACCAAGAGCAACTTCAAATACCTGTACCTTTCGAAGGAGTGATGGAGTTGCCTTATACTGTGTCAGACCATTTACCAACTTACTCTTGTGATGACTAGTGACTCCCATTTTGAAGGGGGTGTGGACCCACTATGACAGTGTTGGTGAAACTATGGCATGGGTGCCAAAGGTGGCACACAGAGTCCTTTCTGTGGGCACGTAGCATCGCCCCCTCACAGCCATGGTACTTCCCCCTCTGTTTGGAGCTCACCACTGTGCTCTGTGCAGAGAGTCGGGCAAAGGGAAGGCAGTGGCTTGTGCGCTCCTTCGTAGCCCCGGTTTACTCTCCAGGCGCGCGACTTCTGGGATGTCCAGAGCACCACTGCGCTGCCACTCCCCCAGCTTTCCCAACGGTGTAGCACCCACCCGTCTCTATGCCCAGGGCAGAGATAAATATCCTAGTGATATTTATCAAATTAAAAACCCTGTTCTTTGATTCTCGCTTTTCCGAAGGGTGCCACCCTTCGGGAAAGTGAGGATCAAAGAGTAGGGGTGCCACCCTTCGGGAAAGTGAGGATCAAAGTGTAGGGGTGCCACCCTTCGGGAAAGTGAGGATCAAAGTGTAGGGGTGCCACCCTTCGGGAAAGTGAGGATCAAAGAGTAGGGGTGCCACCCTTCGGGAAAGTGAGGATCAAAGAGTAGGGGTGCCACCCTTCGGGAAAGTGAGGATCAAAGAGTAGGGGTGCCACCCTTCGGGAAAGTGAGGATCAAAGAGTAGGGGTGCCACCCTTCGGGAAAGTGAGGATCAAAGAGTTCGGGAAAGTGAGGATCAAAGAGTAGGGGTGCCACCCTTCGGGAAAGTGAGGATCAAAGTGTAGGGGTGCCACCCTTCGGGAAAGTGAGGATCAAAGAGTAGGGGTGCCACCCTTCGGGAAAGTGAGGATCAAAGAGTAGGGGTGCCACCCTTCGGGAAAGTGAGGATCAAAGAGTAGGGGTGCCACCCTTCGGGAAAGTGAGGATCAAAGAGTAGGGGTGCCACCCTTCGGGAAAGTGAGGATCAAAGAGTAGGGGTGCTACCCTTCGGGAAAGTGAGGATCAAAGAGTAGGGGTGCCACCCTTCGGGAAAGTGAGGATCAAAGTGTAGGGGTGCCACCCTTCGGGAAAGTGAGGATCAAAGTGTAGGGGTGCCACCCTTCGGGAAAGTGAGGATCAAAGAATAGGGGTGCCACCCTTCGGGAAAGTGAGGATCAAAGAATAGGGGTGCCACCCTTCGGGAAAGTGAGGATCAAAGTGTAGGGGTGCCACCCTTCGGGAAAGTGAGGATCAAAGTGTAGGGGTGCCACCCTTCGGGAAAGTGAGGATCAAAGAGTAGGGGTGCCACCCTTCGGGAAAGTGAGTGAGGATCAAAGAGTAGGGGTGCCACCCTTCGGGAAAGTGAGGATCAAAGAGTAGGGGTGCCACCCTTCGGGAAAGTGAGGATCAAAGAGTAGGGGTGCCACCCTTCGGGAAAGTGAGGATCAAAGAGTAGGGGTGCCACCCTTCGGGAAAGTGAGGATCAAAGAGTAGGGGTGCCACCCTTCGGGGTGAGGATCAAAGACCCTACCCTTCGGGAAAGTGAGGATCAAAGAGTAGGGGGTGCCACCCTTCGGGAAAGTGAGGATCAAAGTGTAGGGGTGCCACCCTTCGGGAAAGTGAGGATCAAAGAGTAGGGGTGCCACCCTTCGGGAAAGTGAGGATCAAAGTGTAGGGGTGCCACCCTTCGGGAAAGTGAGGATCAAAGAGTAGGGGTGCTACCCTTCGGGAAAGTGAGGATCAAAGTGTAGGGGTGCCACCCTTCGGGAAAGTGAGGATCAAAGTGTAGGGGTGCCACCCTTCGGGAAAGTGAGGATCAAAGAGTAGGGGTGCCACCCTTCGGGAAAGTGAGGATCAAAGTGTAGGGGTGCCACCCTTCGGGAAAGTGAGGATCAAAGAGTAGGGGTGCTAACCTTCGGGAAAGTGAGGATCAAAGGGCAGATTTTTGAATTTTCCATTGCCACAGCGAGGGTGCTGTGGCTGCGGGAAATTTAAAAGCCTGCTCTTCAATTCTTGCATTCCTGAAGGGTAGCACCAGAGCCTCGTGGCGCAGTGGTTAAATGCCTGTACTGCAGCTAAAACTGCGCTCACAACCTGGGGTTCAATCCCAGGTAGCAGGCTCAAGGTTCACTCAGCCTTCCAGCCTTCCGAATTCAGTAAAATGAGTACCCAGCTTGCGGGGGGGGGGCAATAGTGTAACTAAAACTGTAAACCGCCCAGAGACTACTTGAAGTGGTATGGAGTGGTATATAAGCAGACCACTTTTTGTAACTTGGGGTACCACAGTATTCAGGTTAAATTGCTGTATTGGCACGTTGCGAAAAATAAGTGGGTTTTGCATCGCAGTTTGGGCACTCGGTCTCTAAATGGTTTGCCATCACTGCACTAGGGCCTTGACAGGAGTTCTCCAGGGTGCTGAACCTCTTCAGAGGATAGAGCTCGGGCCTTTGAATGGCTCCTGCGAAGTGCCAAGCAGAATCACAGCATCCCTGAAATTAGAAGCCAGCAGCCACAATGAACTGATTATTTCAAAGACTTGATTGAAGAACATCAGTTGATGGGTCTAACAGAGATCCCATGCCGTTGGTTTCTGCTGCCTCTTGGAATCATCTACTCAAGTGCGAATGAAAATGTTCAAAGCGCGGCTGGCTTCAAAGCCCAACAAAAGCAATAAAGATAATTTTCTTTTTCTTCCTTTTGTTGCTGTCCCATTCCCATCTCCATCCCCAATAATTTTTATTAAAACCTTCCAGAAAGAGATTACAAATTCATTTTGAACATCCCCCCCAAAGAGATTCATTATTCATAAATATCATAATTCATGAAAATGGCATAACGGGGACTAAACTTTGAAGATTTTCTTTGCATACTCTTTCTCAGATGGACTCTTAATATACAGTGGACCCTCGTATAACAAACAGCTTGTATAACATAAAAACTGTACAACATAAAAAATTCCAGAGATGGGGGAAATTTGCTTAACAGAATCGCCTATGGGGCGAATCTGTACAACATAAAAATGGTCACGATTAGGGATTACTCCATTTTCAATGCATTCCTATGGGAAATTTATATAAAGGAAAATTTGCTTACCATAATTTCATTTGAAATGAATTAATTCCTTTATACGTGGTACCACTGTACCTGCATGGTATGCATGATTATGTGTCATTTGCTTATTCATTCACACAATCCCTTGTCTTTAATCATCAAACCTTTTTTTTTTGAAAGTCTAAATATACAGGACACTAGCTCCAGAAACTGGACTCATTCAAGATTTTTTTAAGTGGTTGGTAAGCCTATAATTGCATACGTTCTTCTTTTAATCATTTTTAAAATAGTGCAACACTGGGCATTTTTTAAAAAGAACAGATTTTGTGATGAGCTTTATATATTTTTCTTATGAAGCAGGAAATTGTAAAAACCAATCAAAAGCCAAGTGTCCTCGTCTGAGTTTGGCATAAAGCTTTCCAGTGCTTAAAAGTCTCTCGGGGCAGTTTCTAATTAATTCTGCAGTGTAGACATTTTCCCCACCCCACCCCACAGCAAAGGGGGGTATGCAATTTGCCAACCATGGAAGGATGGAAGGTTCAGTCAACTTCAAGTGGGTTACCTGAGCTCAGGATTAAACTCAGGGTATGAGCTGAGTTTTCATTGCAGTACAACAGTTTAACCACTATGCCACAAGGCTCCTTTCTATTTTCTCAAGTAGCCCTTGAATGTTTTCCCCGATGACCCTCGGTTGACTGGTTAACACATTGCTACATGTTCGACATCCTTGTCTGTACAATTGGGCACAAAGAAATGATTTTGCCCTTCTGTTATTGCCCTTGACTAATCTTCTCTGCCTTTGTTGTCTACAATTGTCGCAAAATGGAGGACAGAAAGGGCAGGATGATTTTCCACTCTGGTAGAAACACTTTGAACGTCATGGAGGTCGATCATAAAAGACAGAGACATCTGAGAAATCCCTGACATACAAGGCTGTCACTACTCCCTATAGCCTGAAAATAGAATAATCAAGTAATCAAGGTTAACCACCAGCCCAATATCCCCCTTCTCTCTCTAAGTCATACATTCTAGCAATTTACAAGATCAAAGTAAAGATGAACAAGGGCTATGATGCTTTGTTGAGATGTGTATGTTTGGTTAGATCCGTATTAAAAGTTGGCAATAATTTTTCAAAAAATAGTATACTTACTGCAAATGGCTTCTGATTAGTTACCACTCTTGCTCTGCTGGTTGTTGAGATGATATGAGTGATACGTGTGGACCTTCCCCCTCTTTCGGACTAGAGGTCTGTTATTTTAAAAGCCAGTCTTGCAAAGGCCATGAAGAATAGTACCATTTGCTTCCATTTCAAAGTTTGGTGCAGCAGTGCGTGTGTGGAATGGCGCATTTCAAAATGGAGATTTAAACCGTATTTTGATAACTGCTTGAACTCGTTTAAGTCACAGAACTCTGCACAGAGCAGATCTTCCAATAGAGTAGTTACTTCTCCTCAAGGACACCTATTTAATATTTGAAACTGAATGCATCTAACTTCTTTTACCAATGCAGTTGTCAACAAGTCAACTGTTATT